>JABACO010000001.1:15146357-15548871 GCA_013339895.1 Ephydatia muelleri | reverse complement strand
GGGGAGAAGGGAGAAGGGAGGGGAGAAGGGAGAAGGGAGGGAGAAGGGGAGAAGGGGAGTGGAGAAGGGAGAAGGGAGGGGTGAAGGGAGACAAGAGAATGTCTGGTTACAGCCGGGGTATATGGTTTTATTGCGGTACGCGTCTGCCTTTGAATCGTAGCAAACATATCAATTGCATATATACATGTGCCCGACTAGTCTGCAGCTGCAGTACGCGGGTCTGTAAGTACTAGCTCGCGAGGCAACTATAACATCCTGCGAGTACAATATGCTCACAAGTGTGCGAGTGCGAGTGATTCGTTTACTGTTGCGAGTACTTTCGAGGGCACGCGAGTGCTCTCTCGCGGAGGAGTGCAGTTTGACGCTCGCGTGTGTCGCGCGAGCGTCTCACGAGTTTTGTTACCTTTCTCGTGAGCGGTACTGTAGTTGGCGTGTGGTAACCTAGTTGAGGGCGTAATTCTTTGTTGACAACTACATATATAATTGCGTCGCCTGGACGGCGGCGTTTCAGTACATGCGACGTCGGGATAACCTCTAGATCATCAAAACATTTAAGTAAAAAAAGAAGGCGGAATGTGTCACAAATCTTTGCGATTCGTGCGAACTCACGACGCGATGACTATTTTTTGTATGAATAGACTGGCAAAGAAATTGGGATCATTGTGTGTCAAACGCTTCGCTGCACATCATGCCATCAAATCCTAGATATTAAAATGTCATGTGTTTCGGCAGATATGAATGTGTTGCTCTAGAGTTAATTAGTCATTGGGTTATTAACTTCACAGTGAATACAATTGTAATAGCTGTACCGTGACGTGATGTGTATTTACGATTGGGTGTGTCTCGGATATAAGTTGAAGAAGTGAATCAGAGCACCGAGGTTCACATATTTCATCACGGGAGAAATCTACCAGTATACTCATCGCAACTGGACTTAAAAGTCCTTAATTGTTTTCTCTAGATACCATGGAGCCGCTGACATTGCGTCGCATTGCTCTACTACTTAGCATCGCTATCTGCATTATTACTTCGTTCGGATACACTGAAGGTAAGCCACTTTAGCTTTGTAATTCATCTAACCGGGGCCCGCCTTCAACGCCGATGGTTAATCCCTCGGTTTGTACTGCCAAATCGATACTGTTACTGTAGTATTTGCGTTGATAAATATAGTATATCTTGTAACGTAGGCCCTCGAACAATAATTTTTGCAGTTGTGTATGTGAGCCTTCGTATGCAGGAGCGTGAATAGGTGGTGGTGCTTCTACTAAAGAGTGTGGCCGGTTAGTAATCGATACACATGAGCTAATGTCGAAATTCCAATACACCTTTATTTAGCACCGTGACGTCATAGAGTCGTGAATAAATTGGACCCCCACATTGACTGGCATCATACCGATATTCATCCACACACACGCCGTCTATAATGTAGTTCGTTCATAAGGAATATATATAGCAACTTATCTGTCGCATTTTTATATGTTCTTCAACAGCATAGACGCGTTGCGCGGGAGCAGGTACATGCATACGCACCATTGCATCCTTACTGATGCATCCAATCGAATACATGTGTAGGCTTTTTTGTTCGCATGTGATTACGTATGCATGTATGCATGTACCGAGTGGGTCTAAATTGACTAAATCGCATTGTGGCAAGCGATATACTAAATTCGAATCGGCAATCAGAAGGGTTCAAATTTTAATTAATGTAAGATCTCTGTTCAAGCAATGGGTTCGCTACAGAAATGGTGCAATAATGATAATGGCCCCTTGCATGTTTCAACTCTTTCAGCTAAGTTTGGATGCAATGCATCTAAGTGGAAAGTTCATCAGCTAGCTAGGAAACGCACCAGTGGTTGTGTGGGGGGTAATTCTCTACTGAAATAAGAATCGTGCCAACTTATCTCTGAGCGTTCCGATGTCATCTTCTTTACTCCGTGCTTCACAGTTTGTACAGTCCGCTCCGCCATCCCATTAGAAAATGGATGATATGGTGCTGACCTCATGTGTACCGCACAATTATTTTTTAGGAAGTCATGAAACTCTCTGCTTGAAAAACACGGCCCATTATCTATCATCACCGTTTTTGGTATTCCAAACCTCGCAAATATTGTTCACCAGTCGCTGAATAGTTGCATCCGCAGTCGCATCTTTTCAAACCTCCACTTCGATCCACTTCGAATGAGCGTCAGTCACCACCAGCAACATCTGTCCTTCCACGGAGCCTGCATATAATCAATGTGTAATCTTGCCCTCGGTCTGGTAGGCCAACTCCAAGGCTGTAGGAGAACCAACGGTGGTGATGGTCTTGTAGCCTAACACTGAGGGCATTTGGAAACCAGCATTTCAATATCTTCATCTATTCCAGGCCACCATACAAATATCCTAGACAATAGATATTTTTGGATGTCCCCCATGCAACTCCTGCAATACATAGTTTCTTCCCTTTTCTGGAACAACCACCCGATTACCTCAAAGGATACAACCATCATGAGTTGAAGCTCCATTCGGCGTTGCAAAATGATAAAAGCGTCTAGCTGTGGTGCATCTGAGGGCAGATATGATGCCACCCTGCCAGTACATAAATGCACTGCAACACTTGAGAGAGGATTGGATCTGTCTTAGTCCAATGCTTCACTTGTGAACAGTCTACAGGAGAGTTCTTTAGACTTTCCACAAGTAGGACCAATTCTGACGGTGTTTCTTCTTCCTCTTCGATTTAGTTTCCCGTCCATTGGCAACCGGCTCAATGCAACCGCATTACAATGCTCTTCGGTTTTCCTGAAAAGCAACTTAAATTTGTACCGTGTACACTGCTAGAGTCATAATTCACCTTTGAATTCTTCCTGACACCTGCATAGGAATACCCCCTTTGGGCCGGGTCAAATAACTGCAATAATGGTTTGTGATCAGTTACAAGTGTAAAATTTCTTCCATATAAATACAAATGAAACCGCTTTACCCCAAATTATGCAGGCAAGCCCCTCCTTGTCAAGTTGTGAATAGTTTTTTTTTCTGCACTAGATAGTGTATGAGAAGCAAATCCAATGAGTCGTTCTGTACAGCCCCAACCCCATAAGATGAAGATCACATGCCAAAATTAATTCCTTATTGGAGTCAAAATGTATACATGTACCTTGAAAGACAATAGCAAATTCTCTGAGTTCTCAAAGGACATTTTCTCCTTCTGTGTCCATTTCCATAGACTGTTTGCAGCAGCCTGTATAATGGTGCCAGTATGGTAGCCATGCGTGGCAGAAACCGAGCTAGAATAGTATGTCAGGAGACCCAACTATGATATCTGTTATATTCTTAGGCTCAGGTGTATTCTATACTACCTTTTCTGTCAATGGATGAATACTATTGTTATCAATTTTGTAACCCAAATACAACTGACTCCTGCAAAAAGAAGCATTTATCTCTTTTGAGGTGGATACCAGCTTCTCTTAACTTAGGCAGGACTTTTTCCAGTGTCTCCAGATGATCATTGTCAGTACCCCGTTATTAAAATGTCATCGATATACACAATCACCTTTGGGATCCCCTGAAATTGACTCTCCATTATCCACTGGAATACACTAGGAGCTGATGACACCCCAAATGGCAACCTGATTTATTGGTATAACCCTTTATGGGTATTAATTACAACAAATTTCTGGAAGCCTCATCAAGTGGAATATGCAGATATGCTTTACTCAAATCTAACTTGGTAAACTTTCCCCCCCCCCCCCCCCCCCCCCCCGCCCCTCCCCCTGCGACTGAGGCTAATACATGTATATCTTCAATTTTTGGCAGTGGATACTTTTCAGTTTCGAAAACCTGGTTTACAGTTAGCCGGAAGTCACCACATATTCCAATAGATTTATTAGGCTTAACTACATGTACAGGCACTATTGGTGCTGCCCATTCAGTCAGTTCACCTGATTGTAATATATACCCTGTTGAACTAGTTTATCTAGTTCTTCCACAATTTTTTTTTAATGGCATATGGTACCAGTCGAGCTTTGTAAAATCTAGGTACTGCATTTTCTTTCATAACTAATTTTGCTTCAGACTCTCTTGCAATGTCCCTAGCCCTTCATTAAATACACTCTTCAATACATTTTCTAATGAAGCACCATTCTGTACAACCAACACAGACTTCCAATCAATCCTAAAGTGCTGTAGTCAATCTTCACCCAAAAATGACGGTCCTGCTCCCTCCAACACAATTACTGACAGCTTTCTATTTGGCTATTGTACTTCACTTCTGCTTCCCATGTGCCAATCACTCGTAACGTTCCCCTGAATAAGTGCACAACCGAATTCCTGACCTTTCTACTATCGTTCATGACCAGAGGCGCCGAAACGTTTATTCTGAAACAATGGATACAGCAGCTCCTGTGTCTAGCTCCAATGTACCAGTTGCGTTTGGTGTTCGACCCAATCCTGAGAACGTCCACTCTGCATTTCTTTTGCGCAACTTTCACCACTTGAAACACTGGGAAATCTTAAGGGCTGATTCAAACGTCAAATTTACCTCAACTAAGAGTTGTAGTGTATAGAACTGGTAAAACTGATGGAAGAGCACTTAAGTCCCAAGCCTCCGGTAATAGTACAGCGGTACAGGTTTCATAGCAGGGTCAGTCAACGAGGTGGAGTCTGTAGTGTGTATGCAACGCAGCTGAAGGAGCTGCCCGGAAATGCGACGCCCTTATTAACAATATTCTGCGAGATAGATTAGTATGTGGCATTAATGACAAGCATAGCCTTATACTGCATGTGTGCACTGCTGCGTACTAAATACAGGTACATGTTTTTATATCTACACATACTAAGGACCAACTAAATGCATGTAGAGAAATAAATATGGTCTCAAATGTGTTATAAAAACAGTAATCTTACAACTGCCCTAAACAATAATGAACTGTCTTAATTTGATACTTAAGAAATCCTGTGCCTTGCTATAAATATTAGAAGGTTATAGCAAGGCACAGGATTTCTTAACTGTCTTATACATGTAACTTCTCTGTAAGCAATAGAACTAAATTGTTGACCACCCGTCTTGAAATCCAATGCACATTGAATGTCAAACACCATCAGCCATCTTGTAATAATCTGCAGTATAATGCTTGTGCATCATGTAAAGCTCTACTTGTGATAAAAATGATGGTATACTCAAGTACTCTGACACATAAATCACATAATTGTAGCAGGATATATAACCTTGGTGCTAGAGATAAATAAACAAACAAATTCAACCTGTTCATGTACATGAGCAGTTGTGCGCTACAAAATAAATGTGATTGTACTCCGTATGGTACGCTCAAAATTCTACCAAGTTCTTACAAGTGAGAGACAGATAGGATGTATGTGTCGATTTCTATTAGAACTTAAACGTGAATCTCAGGCATGGTATAGGTGTCGTAAAAGAATCACATTGCTGCACCCAGTTATCATTATGTACTAGTCTTCTTTCCAATATCTTACTCTAGCATTTGATTGACTGCTGATGACCAATGCACTAGTTCTGATTACACCTTTGGTGGCATGTAATTGTTAGTATTGAAATATAGTACCAAGCCAGTACAGCTCTTAGTAAACGAAACCTCCTTTCAGTATTCTTAAACATGGTAATGGTTAACAAATGCATATGATGGTACCATATTGTCACAATCCTCTCACTCATGCCATGATTCTACCAGCCTATAGAGTGATGTGGTTATATAACATTGTATTATACTGTGTACACTACTGCATACAAAATGCAGGTACTGTATCAAATCCATTCATGTGTACACACATGTGCAGTGACAGCTCACTCACATTCATATAATTGTTAATCATATACATGTAGAGGGAATTAATGATCTACGATGCTTGAAAATATATAATCCTGCAACCGACTTAGTTCTGTGTGTGTCCAGATCACCCTATCGATCTTGTATTTCATTATGATGCTGAATAACCCAGACCAGATTTGTAGCAATCCAATGCATGTTGAATGTCTAACTATAAAACACATCACATGCGGTGTCATCTTCAGCAATTGTGTCCATATCTTAATGGTACAATAGGTATCACATGAATGATGAAAATATATTTAACATATAGTAAAATGCATACAACTGAAACACATTGTATTTGCAGGCTGTACTTCAAATCAGTTTACTTGTCCAAATGGACAATGCATTCCAGCAAGCTGGCGATGCGACAGCATTATTGACTGCAGTAATGCTACCGATGAACTTAACTGCAGTGAGTTTTAGTAAATTTCTTCATAGCATATTGAGCACATCTCAATCTGTATACATTAATACTTGTCTTCAGGAATTATTGGACATATGACAGGCACTTCATTCCATTAGCTAAACGTACAAAGCACACCTCATCATCAAAATCACAAGCACTTTTGAACACGAAATGGTCAACTAGCTAACACGCCAGCTGTGTTATACAGACATTAATCTTGCTCTGATAACTTCTTTGTAAGCAATAGAACTGAATGGTTCGAGACCACGAAATCCAATGCATATTGAACGACAAACACCATCAGCCATGTTCAATAAATGCCGGTCTGCAGTATAATACTTGTGCATTATGTACAGCTCCACTGGAGATAAAAAACGAACGATGGTATTCTCAGGCACTCTGACGCCCATATCACAAGATCGTACATGTAGTACGAAATATAACCTTGGTGCTAAGTATCTTTGATAATAAAATTTTTGCAGGTTAGTCTTGTACACAGATTTATAGCTTGCAATATAATACTACGCACGGAGGCACGTATACTTGTAGCTCGAGTTACAAACAGCGTAGTAAAGCTCAAACGGATCGGGTCCTATTTGGGATATCTGATCCGAAAGGCCAACTGATCGGATTCAGATGTAATTTTTTAATGGATCAGACCACCAGAAACATTGGATCACAAAACTGCATCCGAATATCCGATAGTGACAAAAATTAAAAAACCTTTTAATAGCTTGGGCCATGTCGCGTCACTTCGCATTGCAAGATAATTGTTTTGCAAACAATTTGATTTAATTTCCTGTCAACTGACTAAATCAAACTTTAGCGGTTTCACTAACAATGTTGTGGTTTAATATTGAGCTTTTTCCTACGAAAGAATTAATGCAGGCTTGCTCTATTCAAACGCATTTGCACTAAAAATGGTGAGCGAAGACGAAGAAAGGTAATCATATATTATTGTTGTAGAAAAGATGGAATAGACAAAGCGAGCACGAAGCATTTGTTTTTTCGCACTTCTCTCCACTTCCTAATCGAGTTGCACGAGCTATAGTACACCATGCAGGTTATACGTTGCAGAAATTAGTATGCATATCCAACACTTTCGTAGTGCCATTTCACGGTAAAATGCGTTCTCCAATTTGGAACCATCAGTTGGTTTATGGAACAACGCATTGATAAGACATAATTTGTATGGTGCTGAACAAACAACGTGACTATATTTGTTCATGACTGAACGGTATATTTTGCAAGTTAAGCTCACTGACGATGTAATCTAGAGACGCGCGCTATAACGTGAGGGTTTATTCATTTTCTGCCATGTGAATAGTAAATCAACTCGTTTCCTTTCTTCTGAGTTGGCACTGCCCATGTATTAAATAATACATCAGTTTAGGGTTACTCACAGTGAAGCCACTAGTAGGTCTCCTCAAATGGGTAGTGGGCGTAGATATTACACCCAAAATTCCTTGATTTTTAAATAAGGTGTAAAAAAAATTAGACGGTGAAAATACTGCCATGCTTGGGCATAACTGTATCGCTCAAATTATTTTGGTCCACTTAGAATAAATTATTAACAATCCATTTGAGCACCGAAAGAATGCGCTTTTCTAGTTAAGGGAATCGATTCCTGTCCTACAGTAAAGCGGGTACTATATAATTTGTGGCTCCATGTCCATTTGTTTGACATTCCGCGACCCGTTTTTTATGACCATACCCGTGTATAAGTAAAGGCAACCTCTAAAATTTAGCGTGTTCTATATATAGAGCACGTAAAATTTGCTCTACCGTGGTTTTAGCATACACATGTATTTCATATATCGTAGGATGTATAAGCATGCCAAACGGCAAACTTTTCGCCTTTGAAAGATGCTATAGCTGGACCGAGTGCTTAGCTGTCGTAGAAACTATGACAGTTTGAGCCTGCTGTATAAGACAAGCATTACATGTATATGGGTGCGGACAACAGCTTTCTGGCGTAATGAATTTGGCTCTGAGGCGGTCAAACATTGTTCGAACCCAAAATAAGATATGAAAACACTTTCTGAATACGCTAGACATCAATGCCAATAGGTTTTTAACACAAATCACTCTAGCTCCACGAAAGACAAATCGCATTAATAACCCCGGTTATCGTACGATAACTGGGGTTATATCATTGATCAATGTATGATTAAGCACCTTATTATTCGTTTGACGAGATCTGATAATTTGCCGTTCTATTCGTGCAGTGTATTCTATCTGCTTAATCGTTTATGCGTGAAAATGCATGGTATTTCTATGTACAGATTGTACATCAAGCCAATTCCGATGCTCCAGTGGACAGTGCATATCAGCAAGCAACCGATGTAATGGTGTGTCTAGTTGCGCAGACGGAAGTGATGAAATTGGCTGCAGTGAGTTATGTGTCATAGATATATGCTTTATACATGTATATCTCTTGTGTGATTATTGTTAAGTGAATGTAATTCTTAGCCCCCGTCAGTATTCAATTATTCTATATATCCCACCGCCTTGAGCAAATAGACAATACATGCAGTCACCCCATTTAATCACACAAGTATATAATGCATCTTCAACTCATTGCCCAATCATTTTGCATATGCAGTCAGTCCGTATGGTTCCGTTGCATCAATGCATCAGCTCAATTATTGTGAAATCAGGGCAATACTTCATTGTCCCGCAATACAAGTGCTCTTATTCATTATTGTAATGAAATGTGAACTCTTTTTGGTGGTAGAACTATTAATTTTTTATGATACCTAATGCCGGCTGTAGATTCTATGCATTAAACTGTAGACAAGATACAGCCGGCTATAGTGAGAACCAGTGCTGCCGCGATTTGGTCTTTAGCCGATATCGCCTATATCGCGATATATCGCGATTTGAGTAAAATATTGCGATATTGTATCGCGATATGTATATCTGAGTTATACACCATGCAGAAACGAAATCATGCATGAAGTCACTTACTCGACCGGTCGGATAAATACATTTTTTGTAGCATAATATTACATGCAGGAAAACAATTTAAGAAAGGATTAAATCACTGCGTGATTGAACATTAATGATATGCTTTCCGATCACATATTGATTTAAAAATGGTCGTGTTGTAATTTTGCCACAATACAAGTAGCGCGAAAAAAGACTCGTGTGTTTAACGATATTATCCCCATAACCGTGAGCTCTTCCGTGACAATATTTCAGGAAATAATACATGTACATATATAACATGGTGAAATAGAAGTACTGATTATAAGCGTTCGCGGTTACATGCACGGCGTTCAAATACTTACACGGGCGGCTAATTTTTATTTCGATGGGGGCGGATAATTTACAGTATATATGCTAGATGTACGCAGCACCGCAGCGGAATTGGAATGTATGTGTGCGGCCCAGCACTAGTTGCAGCTGCTGAATGACTTTTCGTATATTTTCGTCTTTCTCCGTCTATTCTTCCGTCTATCTCCGTATATCCCATGCACGTTTGTATCGCGATATGACTAAAAAATATCGCGGTATATCGCGGCAGCCCTGGTGAGAACTAATTAATTACTATGCATTGATAAAGCTGAGGTACACTGTATTTGTAGGATAGAGTTACCGGGGGTGGGGGAGGGGAGGGGGCGGGGTCACCCAATCCTCCACATGGCTTTGCAAATTGAAATGCTCGATACAGCCAACCACATGCACGGCACATATTACACTATACTAACTGAGAAAACCAACGCGGGATCGATCGCGCGAGAGCTCTACTGACCACCCAGTCGCTGGATCATTCTCGCACTGAAGGGCACGAAATCACCGAATTTAGTTTTTTTTACTTACCTAGCTCATTCGAACTTCGCCATTCTGTAAAACTATCTTATCTGCTTCCTTCTAGGGCCGCTTTATGTTTCTAAGCATCAGACACCTCCCATTAACTTTGTAGTCACATGCTTGCTAATTGTGGTCCAGCCTGACTAAATTTAGACGCGACCTTAATATTCCATACAGAACTGAACACTTTATGGGTAAAAAGAGACGGAAGTCCCGCACATAAACCACATATCGCTGAGTGGGCAAGGATTGATGAAAGATGAGAAGTTGAGCAAGAATAGGAAACCTGTATACACTACTGACCGGAGAAGGAATATGGGAACTTAGAGCTTTACACACATGCAAGAATTCTGGTGAATATCACAGCAAAAACAAAATGATGCTAGTGCAATACATTAACGATGATTGTCACTTCATGTAGGTAAAGAGAGTAGATTACACTACAGATTAAAAGAAGCGACACACTCTCGTTCCGGCAATTACAGTGGATTCCACGCTCAAATCCTCACGTGATACAATTTACCCCAGTTTATAACCCAGAAAAATTATTACGTCAACCGTACACGTCAGTAAAAATTCGCATAGGTATTTTCGACACTGTCCGTAAATATCTGTTTAGGTCTGGATCGAGATCGGCGCTCGTCGCGCGGTGTTTTCGTCAACTGGCTTCACAGGAAAAAAAAGGGTCGAATCAAAGTTTTGATTTTATAAAGGATTTTAAATCGTCTGTAAAATCATTGTGTGATTGAACAATAAAATCAAACGCTTGTGATTTTTACTGTTCAATCACGCAATGATTCCAAAATGATTCTTCCCTGTGCTTGTAAGCTTAATTGTTCAAGGCTCACTCATATGGATGCTCTTATCCGCTTTCGTTTAGGATAGGTTCCTACTGATTGCCGTGTTCGAGTTGTAGTTCACTAAAACACACACACACACACACATGCACACATGCACACATGCACACACACACATGCACACACCCACATAAACACACACACATGCACACACCCACATAAACACACACACACATGAGCACACACACACACACACACACACACACAAATACACATAGCACATAGAAACAATAATTAAGTACAGAAGCTCAGGCAGCCCCAATAGGGTATACAGAAACCGACCAGTTGCCTGTGTAAACATGCACAAGAGCAGCAAAATGGAATAGAATGCATATGCACGTGCAGGTGACAATGTGTGTGAATGTGTGTGTGTGTGTGTGCGTGTGCGTGTGTGTGTGTGGACGTGGTGGAAATACATGTAAAACGAGAATTTTCGGGCAAATAGGAAGACTTTATTACATGACACGACTAGTGGATGATGTGAGTGCGTAGCAAATAGCCTTACGCGCGCCGTGGGAGGCGCATGATTACTGCATGCAACCATTCACTTGCATGGATCCAATTTATTGTTGATTAGGAGAATGGAACGTGGGGATTACATGCGATACTAAATTACGCGAATCGAGCGGGAAATGCTTTGCACAGCTACAGGTATATCTCCGGAACGTTAACATAAAATTAAACGACCGAAACAATCAATAGCTACATGCAGGACCTCTCCACGTACACACCGAAATTGAAGCGATTTGAACGCTCACAGCAAATACAGATTGATGATGTCACTAGAAATCGATAATACGGCACTCGAAAAACGAGTGCCCTATTATTGATTTCTAGTGACATGCATCAATCTGTTTTTGCTGTGAGCTCTTTTCTGAAGATGTGGTGGTTTTGAACCCACTGGGATATCGGACCTCGTAACGTTAGCAGTGTGCTGTCAAATGTTGTCCTATAAAGGGGTGAAAATAGGACGTTGATAGCGTTAACCGTTCGGTAGTTGTAACGATTCAAACGTGATGCATTTTACAATAATAATATGACATTGTTCTGATTTCACAGTCACTTACAAGGGTATGTACTGCAGGCAATATAATGTCAGCTATTTAATTCAATAAAGTTTTGCCCACACATGTTCTCAGACAACGGGTTTAGGTTTTTGTAGTTAATTTGTAATTTGCTCAATTCACAATTTCAAATTGCTATTTGGCCTATATAATTGTCAAGCAATGGATATGCAGTATAATTGAACCTAAACAAACATACATGTATATACCATAAGCATTGCTATTTATAGTCTCATGATAATATGCAGCACCATCTCGTCCTCTGTGGCCTTTGCCCACATTCTATGGCTTTCATGTCCTCATCCTCCCATAAGGTTTCTGCCATCACAATCTCCTCATACTTGGAATGATTCGGAGACTTTAGAATTGCAATTCTAAACTCACTGTAGCACCTTAGCAGATTATCATTTATTGATACACTTTTAAATCTACACTGTAATTGGAGTGTCAAGAATAATTGGTTAGAGCCTATTTTAGACCAACCACTTATTCATCTCATCTTATTATCAAAAACACATGTACATTCAGTACAATTCTAGTACACAAAGATGTCAAAATGGCACAGAGAGCTACCTCAGCTTGATGTATCTTCTGATGTATCTTCTGCTCACTCATGCATATAACGATGGTACCTTAGCTTAGGGGAGACCGGGGCTACAAGTCACACGGGTTAGTTGTTTACAGCATTTATATCTTGGTAGCGGGTGACGGCATCAATTGGACATGTACAGGTCAAATGTAGGTATAATTATTATAGTTTAGTGACTACCTATGAATTTGTGGAAATGCTGCTCACATCTATCGGACGTTGTAATTGAATTTGTGTTTGTTATACTCTGAGTAAATATTTTCCATTTGCTATGTAGCTAGTTTCAAGTATTAGGTCAAGAGAATATATATGAAATAAGTTAGTACAAAGTTATGTGCATGGATTAAATGATCAATGTCAAATTTGTATTTTTAATTTTGATAAGCCTTCATAAAAAGTTATGTGTTCTGGGCCTTAGTGGGGATAGTTGACACCAAGATGACTTGTGGTAATTAGGCACAGACCGAATGTTTATTTGTTCGAAGGTGCTTGAAAATATTTCCATCATGCGAACTTATACTCGAAAGACTGATAGAGGTTCGTACTCTAATAGAGACATTGTAAGAGCTGTTGACCTTGTTAAAAGATGTGCTTCTAAGATGTGTGGTATTAACTACCGAACTTTGTCGCGATATTGTAAACGACTAACCGGAGATGATGCTTTAGAAGAAAACGGTGAGTCTTTATTTACTGTTGGGTATAAAAGCGGTCGGCAGGTTTTTCCGAACGTTTTGGAGGAGGAGTTAGTCGAATATATATTAGCATGTATAAGGCCTTTCGCCTAACGAAATACGAAAGCTTGCCAATCAGTTGGCTATAGCAAATAGACTACCTCTCCCACCACAGACTGCCACCTCATTGTTCACATCGCTTGCAACCACTCGATCGCTCTGTTTATAGACCTCTCAAGAAACATGTTAATAGTGCTTGTGACTCATGGATATTGAGCCATCCGGGGAATACAATGTCAATCTACGACATCCCTGCAATTGTTGCTAGCTGTCTTCCATGCGCAGCTACCCCTAGCAATGTTATTGCTGGTTTCAAAGCAACAGGAATATATCCTTTTGATCAAAATATTTTTACTGAATCCGACTTTGCACCAGGATTTATCACTGTCCGTCTACTGATTGTAGAGGAACAATCATCTCTACAGGCAAGGTCTCAGTGCATCCAAACTTCTGAGAAGCCAACAGCAGTTCTGTAAATAAATCACTCAGCCTAGCATCAGAGTCTCGTACCTCTTCCAATGAGCAAGGTGTAGGCCTATCAGCACCAGGACCCAGTGGTGTAACCAACGACTCTCAGAGCATTTTTGTATCTCCAAGCAATGTTCGTCCATTTCAAAAGGCTGCACCTAAAGCCGTAAAAACAAAGAGGTGAACACGCAAGTCCTCAATCCTCAATTCTGACGGACTCACCAGTGAAGACTTTGCTAGAAAAGAGAAGAGATGCAAAAAAACACCTTCAAAGAAGGGAAAGGGGTGTGCCAAAGAGCTGTTCGAAGCAATTTGTCTCCAAGAGAGATTTTCAGAAAAGGGAAAACAGCGTGCTAAGGTGCAATTTGAAGAGAAGAGGGCCTTCAAAAAAAGACCAAAAGGTGTGCTGAAGACTGGTTTTGTTTGGTATGTTCAGAAGCTTATTCGAAAAGTAAAGGTGGTAAAGTATGGGTTCAATGTGTGGAATGCCAACAGTGGGCTCATGAAGCTTGCACACCTGGTGAAGAAAGCTACATTTGTCATAATTGTTGATTAAACTTTTTTCGGTGCATAAACTGCTGTATTGTTTCTAGTGTGATGCCATCTGAGCATATTAAAGTTGAATAGATTCTTATGCTAAAGTTACTGTTACATATGCAGTACATTACAGCCTCAGCAGAGTCATATTCCACAGCAAAACCTGTGTGTGACTTCTTACCCTGCGATGGGGAAGGTTGTCACAAATGCACTGCTTCAATTAGAATGGTTATAATTTTAAATTAATTAATTGATTAGTAGAAAAACTGGAATAGCCATTTTGTAGCTAGATGATAGAAGATTATTTGGTGTTATTAAAATATGTTTTAATAATAAGGGCACTATTCAATACCAAATTTGTGACTTTTAGCCCCAGTCTCCCCTAGTTCACAATGGCAAGTTCATACCACATAATGGGCCTACATGTGAACTTCGGGTATGAATTGCTTGTCATATGCGTGCATGCACATGTTTGTGAAGTGTACATCTACAGCATACATGTACATGTAGCACCAACTCCTTGTTATATGATGCTGCACAATGGAACGAGTTCTTGTTATAACTATTTGGAATGTAAAAAAATAAGGCCTCATGCATATGCTACGTGTGGAATTTCTTGGAGATTGCCATTTAAAGTGGCCTTCGAGCAGAAGACTTGCTGCGAAATTTCAAACATCTCTGTGGACTCTTAAGTTTCAAACATCTAAATTTGAAATGTCAAGCAGTGACTTCAGTACTCTCAAATTTTACATTCCAAAGTTTGAAATTTCAAAAAATAAATTACGTTCAATATATTAAATTTTACACAGAGAATCATGATAGATTCCAAAGTATTTTTGTGAGTAACTTATGTCTATTTGTGACTAATTGTCCTTTATGTATTTATAAGTGTTTAATATCATCATAAATATAATTATAAATACATAAAGCACAACTAGTCACAAAATTAATAGACAAAAATACTCCATCTGCTCTGAGCGCAAAGAACCCATAACAGATGCAGTATTTCCACGTTGTACAGAACCCGTTGTCTGTAAAAAAAATTTATTTTTCTAACCCTATAGATTCTACAAAATTTCTAACGCTGCAGACACATTAAAAACATACACGGATAAATCTCCAATATTTGACATTTACAACAGAAAATCCTATACTCCTTAAATTGAAATACTTTAGACACTCCAAAGTTTGAAATTTCAAAAAAAGAATACTGAATTCGGATCCATTAAAATGTGTTACTACAGAGAAGATCTTTAATTTGAAATTTCAAAACAAACGTTGCCCTGTTCATCACTATATATTAAACAGATGTACCTGACAACGAATATAACTTTTAAATGTCAAATAGAAAGCTGCATTGTATCTGACTGCATTATTGAATTATATTGATGTATTGTCTTTTTATCACTAGAACCTTGTGAAGTTAGTATTACATGCTAGTGCTGTGAATAAATGGTTCATTTATGATTCGTTTTTTAACAACAGATTTGCCATGGAAAGCCTTTGAACTCAAGAGGAATAGCGTTGTAGCTACATCAGTTTCCATGAAATCAGCATTCGAACAGAAGATGGAGAACATAAATTAATTGCATGTATTGTTTTGTTGATTATTCAAAATTATTGAACATGCATTGTTTATTCAATGATACAAAGAATCAAGCTGCAAAATGAGAAAAATTCTTCTTTGAAGCATATTTCTTTTTGATTCAAAATTAATCAAATGAATTGTAGAATATTCAGATGAGAAATGAGAATGAGAAATTCCACAGTGAAATGAGAAGTGGTTATTGCAGCCTTTCGTAGATGTATGTCGACAACATGGTTATGCCCTCTACAAGGTAGCTTCCCATGGTCGTGATGCCTTTTGCCAGCGCTTTGGCATTGCCAAACGAAGATTGGTGGCCAAATATTTTTCTTAGTTAAATCACGCACTTCACTATCGTACTTGTAATGCCACGGTCGGCCGTCCAAACTCGTCAAATTAAAACTGCATGTTTCATCCGGTGGCATCACTGATTTTGGCACCTCACAAAGTACCCTGTTAGTACAAATGTGCGAACTATTTGCAGGTAAATAACTTTGGTACTCTTTTTAGACTGAATTACTGTTCAAATCAATACACTGTAGTTCAGGTAGAAGGTCTGAGTGGGGAGCTATCCCCAATGCTGCCTCGCTTTCCCCAAACACACACGCACACACACACACACACACACACACACACACACACACACACACACACACACACACACACACACACACACACACACACACACACACACACACTCCTTTCATCGAGAGCTTGCAGTATGGCTACACTATTGTATTGAATTATTGAATCTGAATTGTGGCATGATTAATATACATAACAATTATACTTATATATTTAATATTCAGACACTACAGTTTGTACACCAAGCCAATTCCGATGCTCCAGTGGACAGTGCGTATCAGCAAGCAACCGATGTAATGGTGTGTCTAGTTGCGCCGACGGAAGTGATGAAATTGGCTGCAGTGAGTTTTTAATTGTACTTTGCATAACTGTACACAGTCTATTGACGAGGTAATGCAAGGGAGCATACATGTATATACTAGAATGAGTTTCAACAATACAATGCATATTGCGTATTTTGATAAAGAAATGCTCACCACCTTTTCACGACACGTGTGCTTTAAAAGTATTCACGCAAAAAACATGTGACATATGTTGGAGGTGCATGTTAGTGATAAACGCATATGTTTTTGGACAACACGTGCTTCTATTTGCTGAATGACTCGTAGGTAGCTAAGTGGGAGGGAGGGCAGCCCCGAATCCAGGAATATGTAATGGGGGGGGGGGGGGGGGGGGGGGGGGGGGGGGGTTTACCAGAGGGGCGGTAATGTACAGTGTATGAAGCTATTTCAACAAGGAGGGGGCAGTCCGCTTACGGCTATCGGCTATATATACCAAAACTGGTGGGGGGGGGGGGGGGGGGGGGGAGGGGTGGTCAGTCCCCTTACGGCTATATACCAAAACTAGGGGGGAAGGGGCGGGGTGTGCAGTTGGAAAGTTAAATGAACTCATTCGTCACTCACATGCACGCTTCTCTACTAAAACACAAGGAACATCACGACAAACGGGTCCACTCCGCTCCGCTCCGCTCCGCTCCTGCCCTGTCGTGTTCCACCGCTTCGTTGACATTGTCCGAGTAATCGGGACTTTTAAGTTTGACGCAGGATCCAGGAATTTGTTAGGCGGTTTTACCAGAGGGGCGGCATGTTTCAGAAAAGGGGGGGGGGCGGCGGCCCCCCCTCCCCCTTCCCCCCCCCCCCCCCCCCCCCCCCCCCCCATGGCTATGCTGGATCCGGGGCTGAGGGAGCGAGGGGGAATACAAAAGGCCAGGGAATAATAAACTTTTTAAAAATTGCGTAGCAAATTTGCTACGCACGATTAAAGTTGATTAGCAACTCGCATAGCAATTTTTCCCCCTCCGAAATGTGTGACGGTTCATCATTTGAACACAAAGCAGAGCTACCCCCCCCCCCCCCCCCTCCCCACAACGAGGCCACCATCACATTTAATATTTTAATCCACCTGTATTTACGCCTTCGTGCGTACGCGCGTTCTGGCATATACATGTATTAAATAATTATACATACATGTATTAAATAAAACAGGATTGAAAAACATAGCATGATAAACTCTTCCTGAACGCACGATCAACCTAAGATAGAGTAGAGCGGTGCCCCATCATCGAACCCAAGTCTACTTCTCCAGTGACTCCACTTCACCAGTGAGCCCCTCAAATGGATGCCCTTATGATGGCAATAGCTAGACGTGCCCTACCACACATATTTGAGAGTAGGGTTTTCCCCATTTGTGCTGCTAATCTCTTCAAAAATGTTTGGCATATACATGCACAGTACGTACCACATTTTAACTTAGAAAAAAAACAAAAACATTTCGATTAAGAAATAATTTTATGGAATGAAGAATGCCAATCAGAAAGGCGTCTGTATAAAACGATACTCGCGCAACGTTTCATCAGCGGGATTGTACACGCTCACGTGACATCGTACGCAAGGTCAGGTATATAAAATTCGGCCCCTTTCACGAAGGCGTACGAAATCGTTAATCGTGGATTTGCTGATATTTATTGTCGCGCTCGATGTCACGTGAGCGTGTACAATCCCGCTGATGAAACGTTGCGCGAGTATCGTTTTGTACAGACGCCTTTCTGATTGGCATTTTTTGTACCGTAAATACGCTCTCTTCGCGCAGCACTTACAATGAGCACGCGTCTGCAATCGCATCGCAGTTCTCTGCGACAATGCTTTGAAGTTTCGCATCTTATAAAAACAGCTTCGCAAAATGCGATGCGATACAGATTAAATTATTCCCTGAAGGCGTATATACTTTATCACTGAGTGTTCGACACCCACAATATGACTAAACAACACAATTTAAGTCTTAGCGCTGTGAAGCAATACTGACAAAACTTTGTGACAAATCACATTACGTACAGTAAATGCATATAATTGACATGTTTTGTATGTACAGATTGTACTTCAAATCAATTTGCGTGTTCAAATGGGCAATGCATTTATTCAAGCTGGCGATGTGATGGCATTATTGACTGCATTAATGCTACTGATGAAATTAACTGCAGTGAGTTTTTGAGAAATTATCCCATGCACACTTAGACTTAGCTACAGTCTCTCTACCTGTCTGTATTAATCTTTGTCTTCTTGAATTATTGGGTATGTAAGAACAACATTGTTAGCTGCAACAGCAATAAGCTAGAAGCATGCATATGTGTATGTCACTCGATGCCATCTAGCTAAACGAACTAAGCATGCATCCCAGAGTATTTAAATCACAAACATACGACAATAATACATGTGTATACAGTTGCTGACCAAAGCTTGCCGCCTTAATCCATTTGGCACTCTGTTATCAACAGAATGAACGGAATGAAGTTTACAGCGGAAATGAGAATCACCATTATAGCAATTATGTACCTTATTAGAAGTTGACAAGTTTTGAGAATTCGCCATTATAAGCATTCAGTGTACTCTTTCTGTTTAATCGATTATACGTGAAAATGTTTATTTCTATGTACAGTTTGTACATCAAACCAATTCAGATGCTCAAATGGACAGTGCATCTATGCGAACTACAGATGTGATACCGTGTCTAACTGTATAGACAAAAGTGATGAAACCGGTTGTAGTGAGTTTTGAAAAATTCATAAATAATGTGTCATAGATGCATGCTTTACATAACTGTTGTGTCATTATTGGTAATGGTTAGCCTTCGTCATAATCCCATTATTCTATCGCAATGCCTTGAGCAGTCAGACATCGTCTCTCCACAATTATACATACAAGTCACACCATTTATAAGGTTCTGTTTAAGAGTAAACAGTGTTTAACGGCATGACAGTTGGTTTTGTGGGCAGCCTTATCTGGGGGCACCTTCTGGGTTGGGGCTCGCGCATTCTAGAACTGCCTTTGTTCAGGCAGGCCTTCAAGCTGATTGGTTAAATTCTGGGCAGCTACCGTATAAGCCCCTCCTTCCTGGTGCCATTTTGAGGTGTAATGAGAGCATTACTCTCTGATTTCACTGTGATGGAGCTAATGTATTGATGCAACGGAACCATATATGGTAAAGATCAGACTGCATAGTCAAAATGATCCATTGTGAATGCACCAGTCTGAGTGCTTTTCGTTATTACACTAGGCATGTCAACTGTTTTTGGTGCAAGTTAGAACTATTTAAATACACAGTCACTTGGTATTGAATTTATATACTGCAGAAATGATACTGTCAACTATTTAATTACTATGCATTGATAGAACTTAGGCATAGTTTTGCCACACATGGATTACATGTACCTGTTCTCAGACAATGGGTTTAGGTTTTGGTACAGAATTTTTTACACGATTCACAATTTCAAATTGTTATTCATAGCAATGTCACACAATGAGTACACAGTATCACAATGAGTATACAGTATCATTAACCGTAAATAAGCATATACCACAAGCGTTATTGCTTATAGTTTCATGATAATATGCAACACCGTCTCGTCCTCTGTGGCCTTTGCCCACATTCTATAGCTTTCATGTCCTCATCCTCACATAATGTTTCTGCCATCACAATCTCCTCATACTTGGAATGATTAGGAGACTTTAGAATTGCAATAAAAAACTCACAGTAGCACGTTAGCAGATTATCATGACACACTATTAGATCTATTTTGAGTGTCATTAATAATTGTGCAGCAGAATCTGTGTACATGTCATTAGAATAATAATTATTTTTTATATTTAGACAATACAGTTTGTACACCAAGCCAATTCCGATGCTCCAGTGGACAGTGCATTTCAGCAAGCAACCGATGTAATGGTGTGTCTAGTTGCGCCGACGGAAGTGATGAAATTGGCTGCAGTGAGTTTTAAATTGTACTTTGCATAACTGTACACTCATTGGTAATAGATGGCAGCATATAATGTATGTTGGAGCTAATTTTGGAGAGTAATGTTCACCTCATTTTCACAAATCAAACGGGTGCTATCACATTTGTGCTTCAAAAGTATACACGCGAAGAACGTGCGTGCGTTCATGATGTCGGATTGAAGTACGTGTTATGTGATATACGCATATGCAATAGTTTTTGTTCATAATTGATGCCTGAATAGTCAGAGGATTATTCTCATGCAGTTATAGAGCGCTGTAATTTAACTATAGCCATACATTTCTACACATTCTATTGCCCGTACTGGAAATTTTATAATGTGGTATGCGAGTGTAATGGTTAGCCTTCGTCAGAATCCCATTATTCTATCGCAATGCCTTGAGCAGTCAGACATCGTCTCTCCACAATACATACAAGTCACACCGTTTAAGCACACAAGTATGTGCATTCACAATGGAGCATTATGCACATATATGGTTCATACATCAGCTCCATTACAGTGAAATCAGAGAGTAATGCTTCATTACACCTCAATACCAGACTGAGTGCTCTTCATTATTTAACTAAGCATGCGAACTGTTTTGGTGCAAGTTAAAACTATTATATTAAATATATAAAGTATGCGCTGTGTCCGGAAACGATCATATGTTCAAATATAATTAATCGGCTACAAGCATAGTTAGTGTTCGGCCTATATATTCCCAATACGGAGAGTGTGCGCATTAATCTCTAACATAACAATTTAAATCCCAGCTACTGTGATGTAATGTTGGTGTCATATAACATTGCTTACAGTAAATGGATATTATTGACAGTCTCATGATAAAATCAATATCGTCTCGTTCTCTGTGGCTTTTGCCCACATTCTATGGCCTTCATGTCCTCATCCTCACATAAGGTTTCTTACATCACAATCTCCTCATTCTTGGATTGATTCGGAGACTTTAGAATTGCAATTTAAAACTCACAGTAGCACGTTAGCAGATTATCATTAGTTTATTGACACACTATTAGATCTAATTTGAGTGTGATTAATAATTGTGCAGCAGAATCTGTGTACATGTCATTAGAATTATTTTTATTTTTTATATTCAGACAGTACAGTTTGTACACCAAGCCAATTCCGATGCTCCAGTGGACAGTGCATCTCAGCAAGCGACCGATGTAATGGTGTGTCTAGTTGCGCCGACGGAAGTGATGAAATTGGCTGCAGTGAGTTTTAAATTGTACTTTGCATAACTGTATACTCTTTGGCAATGTATGGCAGCATATAATGTATGTTAGAGCTATTTTTGGAGAGTAATGTTTACCTCATTTTCACAAATCAAACGGGAGTCATCACATTTGTGCTTCAAAAGTATACATGAATACTATTGACATGTTTTGTATTTGCAGTTTGTCTTTCGAATCAGTTTGCGTGTTCAAATGGACGATGCATTTTTTCAAGCTGGCGATGTGATGGCTATATTGACTGCATTAATGCTACTGATGAAATTAACTGCAGTGAGTTTTGAGAAATTATCCCACACTTAGACTTAGCTACAGTGCATTGTGCATCTCTATCTGCCTGTATTATCTATTGCGCATGTAAGAACAACATTTGTTAGCTGCAACAGCGGTTTTCCTATATGCTAGAGGTATGTGTATGCATATAACGGGCAGGCATGGCACTCGATATCATCTAGTTTAACGAACTAAACATGCATCCCAGAGTATTTAAATCACAAACATCCGACAATATTACATGTGTATACAGTTGCTGACCAAAGTTTGCCGCCTTAATCCCATTTGGCACTCTGTTATCAAACGTTGAACGGAATGACGTTTACAGCGGAAATGAGAATCACAATTATAGCAATCATGTACCTTATTAGAAGTTCAGTGCAGTGTATTCTTTCTGTTTATACGTGAAAATGTTTATTTCTATGTACAGATTGTACATCAAACCAATTCAGATGCTCAAATGGACAGTGCATCTCAGCAAGCTACCGATGTGATACCGTGTCTAATTGCATAGACAAAAGTGATGAAACCAGTTGTAGTGAGTTTAGAATATTTCATTAATAATGTGTCATAGATGTATGCTTTACATATCTATTGTGTCATTATTGGTATGCGAGTGTAATGGTTAGCCTTCGTCATAATCCCATTATTGTATCGCAATGCCTTGAGCAGTCAGACATCATCTCTCCACAATACATACAAGTCACAACATTTATACACACAAGTATATGCATTCACAATGGAGCATTTTGCATATGCAGTCTGATCTTCACCGTATATAGTTCATACATCAGCTCCATTACAGTAAAATCAGAGAGTAATGCTTCATTACACCTCAATACTAGACTGAGTGCTCTTCATTATTTTACTAAGCATGCGAACTGTTTTCGGTCATGTTAGAACTATTATACACAGTAGAACAATTTAAATGTTATAACAAAACAATCACATGGTGTTGAATTTTTATGCTGCAGAAATGATACTGTCAGCTATTTTATTACTATGCATTGATAAGACTTAGGCATAGTTTTGCCACACATGGATTACACGTACCTGTTCTCAGACAATGTGTTTAGGTTTTGATACTGAATTATTTACTCGATTCACAATTTCAAATTGTTATACATGTACATAGCAATGTCACACAATGAGTATACAGTATCAATGATCGTAAACAAGCATATACCACAAGCGTTGTTTCTTATAGTATGCAACACCGTCCCATCCTCCCATAAGGTTTCCACCATCACAATCTCCTCATACTTGGAATGATTCGTAGACTTTAGAAATGCAATTTTAAACTCATAGTAGCACGTTATCAGATTATCATTGAGTTTATTGACACTATTAGATCTAATTCGAGTGTCATTAATAATTGTTTAGAGCCTATTTTAGATAAAACACGTACTCACCTCATTTTTACAAAACTTAGCATCATAATAATTTTCATTATGTACAATTTCTTATACAGAAGTTGTCGAATTTGCACACTCAGCGCTCAGCCTGAGAGAATGATAGTATCTTGGGTTTCGAGTAGTTTTGGTAACAGTAAGTAGTTCACAATAGAGTTCATACTACATAATAGGCCTATGTGCAAACTTCAGGTGTGAATTGCTTGTCGCACATATTTGTGCAGTATAAAATAAAATGTGTAAATCTGCTGTATACATTTAAAAACCGCTTCATGTTGTATAACTATTTGGAATATAAAACATCAAGTTAAACAATTTTATCCAGCTGCTGCCTCCTAACGGGAGTAAGTTCTTGGATTGCCACGTAAAGGGCCTTCAAGCAGACTTGTAGCCCTTCCTACATGTATGACACAACATGGTTATGCCCTCTACAAGGTTGCTTTTCCATGGTCGTGATGCCATTTGCCAGCGCTATGGTTTTGTCAAATGAACAAACATTTTTCATGGTTAAATCATTAACTTACCGGTCAATGCCATGGTCGGCCGTCCAAAGCCGTCAAATCAAATTCGGTGGCATTACTTATTTTGGCAGCATACAAAATATCCTGTTAGTACAAATGTGCATACTGTTTGTCATGCAGGTTATTAACTTTAGTACTCTTTTTAAATTGAGTTATGGTAAATAATCAATATTTTAGATAGAGAATGTCTGCAGTGGGGCTTATCGGGTGCTATCCCCTGTGCTGCCTCCTTCCCTTCAAACACACACGCACACACACACCTTTTATTTAGAGCTTGCACATAACCACTGTACTGAATTACTGAATTGTGCAGCAGAATCTGTGTACATGTCATTAGAATATTTTTTTTTTAAATATTCAGACAGTACAGTTTGTACACCAAGCCAATTCCGATGCTCCAGTGGACAGTGCATTTCAGCAAGCAACCGATGTAATGGTGTGTCTAGTTGCGCCGACGGAAGTGATGAAATTGGCTGCAGTGAGTTTTAAATTCTACTTTGCATAACGGTTCTAATGTATGGCAGCATATAATGTATGTTGGAGCTAAATTTGGAGAGTAATGTTCACCTCATTTTCACAAATCAAACGGGTGCTATCACATTTGTGCTTCAAAAGTATACACGCGAAGAACATGCGTGCGTTCATGATGTCGGATTGAAGTACGTGTTAGTGATATACGCATATGCAATAGTTTTTGTTCATAATTGATGCCTGAATAGTCAGAGGATTATTCTCATGCAGTTATAGAGCGCTGAAATTTAACTATAGCCATACATTTCTATACATTCTATTGCGCGTACTGGAAATTTTATAATGTGTTTTATTGGTATGCGAGTGTAATGGTTAGCCTTCGTCAGAATTCCATTATACTATATAGTGCATTCACAATGGAGCATTTTGCATATGCAGTCTGATCTTCCCCATATATGGTCCGTTGCATCAATGTATCAGCTCATTACAGTGAAATCAGAAAGTAATGCTTCATTACACCTCAATACCAGACTGAGTGCTCTTCATTATTTTACTAAGCATGTGAACTGGTGCATGTTAAAACTATTATATTAATAATTGGGTCAGTTTCCGAAAAGTGGCGTTTTTATATATAATGCTAAATCTCCATAACGGTTTAAGCAATCAACTTCCTATTTCGGGCACTTCGTGCCACACCACTTTTCTCTACGACAATCGACTTTGGTGTCTTACCATTGCTCCTTACCGACGTTAGAAGGCACAGTACCTCGAGGGGTTCAAAATCCAGATAGCTCCCTGCTGGAATGTCCAAATCGCTTCAAAATTAATAGACGTAAAGGAGTCCTGTCACTATTGTTTTCTGCAGATCGTTGATTTTTACCTTATTCGTTATGGAGATACAGCAATGCAAAGCAAGTCCACGTTTCCCACTCGAATCGCGCCTTTCTCAGTTCCAATGAAACGGTTCAAGGACTGAGAAATGCGCGATTCGAGCGGGAAACGTGGACTTACTTTGCATTGCTGTATCTCTATAAAGGAAGAGGCAAAAACCAACGATCTGCAGTAACCAATAGTGACAGGACTCCTTTACGTGCGTATCGACTTTGAAGCGATTTGGACAATCCTGCAGGGAGCTACCTGGAGTTTGAACTCCTCCAGGTACTGTGCTTTGTAACGTCGGCAAGGAGCAAGGGTAAGACACCAAAGTCAATAGATACGTAGTGATGTGGTGTGGCACGAAGAGGTCGAAATAGGAAGTTGATTTCTTAAACCGTTATGGAGTTATAGCGATTCAAACGTGAAGCATTTTTATAACGTTTTATATGCCACTTTTCATTTTCTCGGAAACTGACCCAATTATTAAATATATAAACTTTATAATGTATGCGCTGTGTCCGGAAACGATCATATAATTAATCGGCTACAAGCATAGTTAGTGTTCGGCCTATATATACCCCAACAGCCGTAATCAATTTGGCACTCTGCCATCAAAAGTTGAACGGAAGAATTGTACCTTATTAGAAGTTGACAAGTTCTGAGAATTCGCCATTATAAGCATGCAGTGTACTCTTTCTGTTTAATCGTTTATACGTGAAAATGTTTATTTCTATGTACAGATTGTACATCAAACCAATTCAGATGCTCAAATGGACAGTGCATCTCAGCAAGCTACCGATGTGATACTTTGTCTAATTGCATAGACACAAGTGATGAAACCAGTTGCAGTGAGTTTAGAATATTTCATAAATAATGTGTCATAGATGTATGCTTTACATATCTATTGTGTCATTATTGGTATGCGAGTGTAATGGTAAGTCACACCATTTATGTAGTGCATTCACATGGATCTTGCATATGCAGTCAGATATATCAGCTCCATTACACACATAATGGAAACACAAAATATGTTTACACCAGGACCACATATGTTCAGATATTTGTATGACTATGTGGTTAAATGTACGTCAGTATTGCACCTGCATATTCTAAGTGATCGGTTTGATCAACACAATGTAACATATAGCACTGCATGAATGGTTAGGCAGATATTACTCGTTTTGTGAGTATGCATGTATAAGGAATGTTCTATACGACATATGGATTTTATTTAATAACATAACATTTATATCAATTAACGCTATTGGGTTCCTATTTTTTACACAACATACCACACCATTACTATACCCGAAATTCAATTTTGGTGTCTTACACATGCGGGGTACCGACGTTTCAAGGTCCGATATCCCGTAGGGTTCAAAACGGCCACATCTTCAGGTAGGAGTGTCCACATCGGTTCAAAATAGTTAGTGATCTATGTAAAAGGGTCCTACCACTCTTGATTTGTTCTGTTCATTAATTTTTGCTTTATCCGTTATGGAGATACAAGTGTGCAAAGAAATAGGATATTTCCCGGCGTAACGCCCGGGAAATATGCAATTTCTTTGCACACTTGTATCTCCATAACTGATAAAGCAACAATTAACGAACAGAACAAATCATAAGCGGTAGGACCCTTCTACATAGATACCTATTTTGAACCAATTTGGATGTGGCCGTTTTGAACCCTACGAGGTATCGGACCTTGAAACGTAGGTACCCCGCATGTGTAAGACACCAAAATAGATTTCCACATATAGTAATGGTGTGGTATGTTGTGTGAAACATAGGAACCCGATAGCGTTTATGTTTCGGAAGATATATCGATTTAATTTTTATGTTATAAAATAAAGTACACAAGACCCATTTTCGTATAGAACGTTCCATATATACATGTATACATTTGGCACATTATATACAATTCTAATTCACAAGATGTCAAAATGGCGCACTGGGACCTCAGCTTAATGTATCTTCTGCTTATAATTCATAGAATGATGGTATCTTAGCTTTAGAGTAGTTTTATAACAAGAAGTAGTTCAAAACTAGGAGTTCATACCACATAATGGGCCCATGTGCAAACTTCAAGTGTGAAGTGCTTGTCTTATGCGTGCATGTATATGTTTGTGCAGTGTACATCTACTGTATACATGTAAACATACAGACATACACACACAGACATGCAGACATACATGCACACAGACTCACACACACAAAATACATATCGACACACATGCACAGTCACACTCACAGATGCACTCACAGATACACACACAATACACACATACACACACTCACATACAGACACACATACAGACACACATGCACACAGACACAGACACACATGCACACAGACACAGACAAACACGCACACTGATACACAAATGCACACACAGACGCACACATGTGCACAGACACATTACATGCAATGATGCACACACTGTTCTTCATGTGGAAAAAATAGTAGTGCTCTCTAATAATGATGGTACACACTTGTTTTCTCACTGAATGCCTTCTCTGCACATGCATTTTTGATCTATCCATTGAACAGGTCATGACACTATGAGACATGTCTACACTGCCCATACATGTGCACTGTAGTGTCATACCTTTATGCATACATTGTGTCCTTATAGGACTGTTCCTTGACACAAATACAGGAGAAGTCATAAGGATATGCCATGGTTAGCAAGCAAGCTCAAGTGGCTTCTGTTTTTCTTTAGGAATGTTGAAATTGCCATCCATTATGTCTGTGTAAAACTTACCACTGGCCCTAACCACTACAATCAGCAATGATAGTGTAATTCATCGCCAGGCAGAAACATCGCCCTTAAAAAAAAAACTTACCTGTGTGGTACATCCTTTTTCATCAAGCAGAGGCAGCACAGTGTTGTGTGTCGCACTGTACTAATATATATGTAGTAAATTAAATCACTACTCCTAGAAGGTTATAGCAGCCAAGGGATGTGAAGCACAGTATGTACTTGTACTTATGGTGAGAAACAACAATCTGCACTCGTTTGATTCCCTGCATTCAACTAATGCGATATGGGACACACAGCATTGTGCTGGGGGAAAAAGTAGGCCTGGGAGACCTGCGATTAAATGATTGTACCTCTCTTATCATTGCAGATTGTGGAAAGTCAGGGCTCTTGGTAGGTTTACACAGACATTTCAATTGCAAGCTAGTAATGATTTCATTATACATGTACTGTACTACAAAGATAAAAACGCTTTTACAGGTCAGATAGCACTTGTACAGAGTGCTGGATGAGTGTACAAAGAGAAGATTGTATGTCTGCTTGCAACAATACAGAGGAAACACACATAGAATGAATCAGTGGCTTCTTGATCTGTTCAATCGAATAGAACTTCTTGATGCATGTGCAAAGAACAGGTTCAGAGGAAGTTTTAAACTCGGAATGCATGTGGGTGTGCCGTAATTATTAGAGTTGTGTGTGTATGTGTGTATGTGTGTTTGTGTGTTTGTGTGTTTGTGTGTGTGTGTTGTGCACAGGATGTACAGACCATTTGCACTACATATACACATGCATCAGGGTGTGTGAACCAACATGAGGGCATGTTCATGTACTCTGTGTGAGTTAAATATTGTGTGGGCAAAGTAAGACTCACATCTCTGCAACTGGTACACAAGCCACATAGCTGAGTAGTGGAGGCATAAAGAATGATGAGAAGTTGATCAACGATTAAAGATTTTGCCAAACAGTAAAGCTTTATTGCACAATTGTGCTTAACTACAGAAAGATGGATGTGAGTGTGTAAGAACTTAAAGTCTTATGCATGTTGCAGGGACACACACACTACACAACTGTATAAATTTTATAATCTCATCTAGGAATGATAGCCAACAACAACTTTTTCGATGACAAAGTTGTACGCCTCACGATTAAAATATATTCATGCATCTGTACATGTAGGCTTGTGTATTAAATATTTAATTATTCATTGTGCTCAAAAGAAATCAGCCCCCCCCCCCATACACACACACTCTTTTTAATATTGTACCATGGGCCCAGTGCTGTGGTGAATACAGTGATATTCTTTGCCACATGTATACAGTGGTATGGGACACCAATCCTATGAGGGTGCAATGAGGACCAATTCTTTGGAGGCATGATGCATGTGCATGACATAGAGCTCTGACTTTTTGTGTCTCTGTATGTGAGTGTGTGTGTTTGTGTGTATATTGCGTGTGTATCTGTGTGTGTGTGCGTGTATGTCTCTGTGTGTGTCTGCATGTGTGTATCTATGCGTATTTTGTGTGTGTGTATGTCTCTGTGTGTGTCTGCTTGTGTGTATCTATGCTGTGTGTGTTTATATGTATTTTGTTTGCATGAGTCTGTGTGTATGTATGTCTGTGTGTGTCTGTGTGTGTGTCTGTGTATTAAATGTGTGTGTCTATAGATGTGTCTGTTTATTTCGTGTGTGTCTGTGTGTGCTTGTGTGTGTCTGTGTGTGTGTCTGTGTATTTAATGTGTGTGTCTATAGGTGTGTTCGGGTATTTCATGTGTGTCTTCGTGTGCTTGTGTGTTGTGTCTGTGCAAATGTGTGTCTGTGCATGTGTCTGTGCATGTGTGTGTCTGTGCATGTGTGTGTCTGCATGTGTGTGTCTGCATGTGTGTGTCTGTGCATATGTGTGTCTGTGCATGTGTCTGTGCATGTGTGTGTCTGTGCATGTGTGTGTCTGCATGTGTGTGTCTGCATGTGTGTGTCTGTGCATGTGTGTGTATGTGCATTTCGTGTGTGTCTGTGTGCTTGTGTGTGTCCATGTGTGTCTGTGCATCGTGTGTATGTCTGTCGTGTATGTTTGTGTGCATGTGTGTGTCTATGTGTATTTCATGTGTGTGAGCCTGTGTCCATGTGAGTGTCTGTGCATGTCTGTGTGTATGTCATGTGTGTAGCTTGTGTGTGTTTGTGTCTGTGTCTCCCTCTGTGTGTGTGTGTCTGTGTGTGTGTCTGTGTGTGTGTCTGTGTGTGCGTCTGTCGTGTGCCGTGTGTGTCTGTGTGTGTGTGTCTATGTGTATTTCATGTGTGCCAGTGTGTATATGCCTGTGTCTGTGCATGTGTGTGTATGTGTATTTCGTGTGTGTGTCTGTGTGCTTGTGTGTATCCATTTGTGTCTGTGCATCTGTGTGCATGTCTGTCGTGTGTGTGTGTGTCTATCTGTATTTCATGTGTGCCAGTGTGTCTATGCCTGTGTCTGTGCATGTGTGTGTATGTGTATTTCGTGGGTGTGTCTGTGTGCTTGTGTGTGTCCATGTGTGTCTGTGCATCTGTGTGTATGTCTGTCGTGTGTGTGTGTGTCTGTGCATGTGTATGTCTGGGCATGTGTGTGTCTGGGCATGTGTCACAGTAGTTTAAAGCAATAGGTGATGATGACATTTTTGAACCATGAAAAAAGAAATGCATAATTATATATATGATAAGACCTACTGTTGTTTAACTGGTACCATTAATAATTACAACACGTAGAAAACAAATCACAACAATCAAGATTACCTAAACAGAGAGTTATGCTCTATAATGATCAGCGGATTTATGTTACAGTAGCCCTAATTCGGTGCTATAAATACCCACAATAAAAGTTATTAACTATTACGTAATATAAATCAAGGCACATCTATCAAGATATCGTAAGAGTGTACATCAATCGATAAATAATTATAATTGTTCAGACAAGACTGGAGTAGAGAAGGTTAAACTGGTAGAAGTGGTACATTTTTATCAGCACCTTGAAGATCAACTCCTTCGAAAAAATACATGCTATCAGGTTATCTTCCAGTGACAGCACCCACTTGTAGCAGCTTGTCAATGTGGACAGGAGCGAACGTTATGCTGTCCATTGCAAAATGAGCATTTTAAAATAAATCTATAGCTTCGCACTATTGGATCTGATTTGATCCAAAGCCTTGTTAGGACATCTAGCTTGCTGTGTTGTTTTTCAAGCCAGCTTCTCTCGATACAAAGATTTTTATTCTTATGTTCTAGCAGTTATTCAGACAATGCTCCCAAACCTTGTGATTCATTTTTATGAAAAAAAAACAGCTGCTTTTTCACTAAGAAGGCCTTCGTCACTTAGAAATAAGCCAGCAGCCTCCCAATCACTTTTAAACTTCTTAATGTACATGCACTTATCATAAGCTTCTAAATTGCAGATCTTTTTCTTTTCAGCATGGAACGCTTGAATTAGTAATTGTGTAAATATGCGCGCTTGCACGCTAGGAATCACTCATACAAACAACAGCAATCCAAAAGCTTCGCATCAAACAAGAGACAACTACATGCAATCACAAACATTAGTCCTTATATACAGGTATGCGGACAAATCCACATGCGCGCAATACACAAAGAGCGCTGAACAACAGAGCAAAGACGGCGCTGTCTCAACCTGCCCGCGACGTCACGATAGAGCAGCGGTTCCAACTTCACAGAACGCATAATAGAACCCGATCGACACGTATTAGTTATACCGCTTGTCTCTTGTTTAAACGCTATCAGCAGCGCTAAACGAAAATCGGTTAGAGTCGGCTAAGTCTTTGGTTTGGAAACACATAATCAAATCCATTGGTAATTTAGATTTCCTTTGTGTGGTCCTAGAATCGTGTAGAAAAGTTTATAAAGTTGGTCCATGGATTTTTTCCCTCGGTATTTTAACGTATAAAAATGTCCACATCATTGTAAATATCATAATGGTACTTAAAAAAATAGCATTACTAGACAGAGGCGTACAAAGGTCATATATTCACATATTCATTTTTTACAAATACAACTTACGAAACATAAATGATAATAATTCGATAATTTTCACTTTATGTTAGTACACATGCATTATTCAAATTTCATCAATTTCTATTTTTGTCGTGAATTTCAAGTAGTATAATGAGTTACAAAACTGTTTCTGAAAAACAGTAATACATCATTCCCATAGCCCATGTCATCATCCCAAACCACTGTGTGTGTGTATGTGCTATGTGTGTCTGTGCATGTGTGTGTCTGTTCATGTATGTGTGTCTGTGCGTGTGTGCATTTCGTGTGTGTGAGTGTCCATGTGTGTCTGTGCGTCGTGTGTATGTCTGTCGTGTCTGTGTGTGTGTGCATGTGTATGTTTATGTGTATTTTCATGTGTGTGAGCCTGTGTCCATGTGTGTGTCTGTGCATGTCTGTGTGTATGTCGTGTGTGTGTCTGTGTATTTCGTGTGTGTATGGGCTTGTGTGTGTCTGTGAGTGCCTGTCTTTGTGTGTGTGCCTGTGTTGAAAACAGAACAATTTGTGTACTATGTGTGAGCTGAAAGTTGTGTGAGACTGAAATCATTGCAATCGTAGCTGAGTGGGCGTGGCGGATATAAGAGCAAGATGATGGAAAGCTTAATTTTACGACTAGAGGGTGATGCTAGTGCGTAGCAAACAGCATTACGCGCGCCGTTTTGAATACGGCCGGCGACGTGAGAGGCGCAAAATTACTGCAACCATTCCACTCGGATATATATCCGTTAATTGGTACGATCGTCTGGCAAATGTGAGCAGTCTTCTTCTTCTTTTAAGTTTTCCGCATAAACTCACTGCCTGAGTTAGACAAAACAGTTGCGAACGTCCTGCTAGCTTAGTTTAAGAGAGAACTGGGTGGAACAAAGAAGTTATCAAATTTTATTGTGAATTGAACAGTAATAATGAGCGGGAGATGTGCATTAACTTTGCACAGCTCTATCTTCGTGAAGGATAGAGTAAAAATTAACGACATGAACACATCAATAGCAACAGGAACCCTGTACGTACATGTACATGTATTTACTGAATTTGAAGCGAATTGAGCGCTCTTATCCGAAGATGTGGCGGTTTTGAGCCCCATGGGGTATCGGACCTTGTAGCATCAGCAAGGAACTGGTGCAGGGCCCCAAAATATGTTTTCCCGTAGTGAAATGGTGCAGTATGAATTGTTGAAAACAGGAGAGCAATATCAATAACCGTTGGGAAGTTATAGCGATTCAAACACGATGCATTTTTTAACATTTTATAATATATCAGTGGGTCAATTTTCGCTGAAACTGTCCCATTTGGAATATTAAAAAAAATAGGCAAACAGTTTCTCATAGGCTGCATGAGGAAGTTCATGGAGATCACCATGTAAAGGAGCTTTCAAGCAGACTTGTATTCCTTCCTATATGTATATTATAACATGGTTAAGCCCTCTACAAGGTAGGTTTGGCAAGTAGAACTTACATGATTGGTCATATTTATGTTATATGGGACAGTTCACGCGAAAATGACAACTCGCATTTATATATGAAATGTTATATAGATGCTTCTCGTTTGAATCGTTATATCTTCCGAACGGTAAACGCTATCAACATTCTATTTTCAACACTTCATACCACACCATTTATCTATGGTAAAATACTTTTTGGAATCTTGCACTTGCTCCTTGCCAGTATTGCAACGTTCGATACCCCACCGGGTTCAAACCCGCCATAACTTTCTGTAGGAGTAATCAAATCGCTTCAAATTCGGTATGTAGGTAGAGAGGTCCTATACCTATCGATTTGTTCTGTTCGTTAATTTTTATGCCATCTGTTACGGAGATACAGTTGAATAAACTACGTGCACGTTTTCCCGCTTGATTCGCGCCAATGTAATAATCCCCGCCTCCCCATACATTGAGCGGAGCGCAATTTGCCCAAATCATTGGCGCGAAACGAGCGCGAAAATGTGCACGTAGTTTGTTCAACTGTATCTCCGTAACGGATTGCATAAAAATTAACGAACAGAACAAATAGATAGATACAGGACCTCTCCACCTACAAACCGAGTTTGAAGCGATTTGATTACTCCTACAGAAAGTTATGGCGGGTTTGAACCCAGTGGGGTATCGAACGTTGCAATACTGGCAAGGAGCAAGTGCAAGACCCCAAAACATATTTTGCCATAGGGAAATGGTGTGGTATGAAGTGTTGAAAATAGGATGTTGATAGCGTTAACCGTTCGGAAGATATAGAGATTCAAACGAGAAGCATTTATATGACATTAAATATATAAATGCGAGTTATCATTTTCGCTTGAACTGTCCCATATATATTGTCGGTTGCCACTGCTACCGCGGGTTGTTGTATTTCAGTATTGTAGTTTTGATACTTGGAAAGTCCACGTACATTACATGGGTGTCAGAAGTGGGAGTGATGAAATCGGTTTTAATTCCGCTATGGTTTCGTCAAACGAACATTGATGGCCAAATATTCACAAGCTTCTTTATTGTACCGGTCACTACCACGGCCGGCTCATTAAAGTTAAAACCATCCCAACCGGTGGTATCACTACTTTTGACAGATTATAAAAATTCCTGTTACTGCAAATGCGTGATGATGATTAACTATGGCTGTCTTTTTTCTGCTTATCTGTCAGTTATGCCGTAGAAGGTCTGGAGTCGGGGGAGGCCGTAGTACCGCCTTCTCCCCAAAACACAGCACACATACACACACACACACACACACACACACACACACACTCCTTTCAGTAATGCACACAGTATAACAATATGTTAGCGAATTACTGAATGTGAATTATGCAGCAGATTGTGCATGTATACATGTCATTAGAATTAATTTTGTTATATTCAGACAGTACAGTTTGTACACCAAGCCAATTCCGATGCTCCAGTGGACAGTGCATCTCAGTAAGCTACCGATGTAATGGTGTGTCTAATTGCGCAGACGGAAGTGATGAAATTGGCTGCAGTGAGTTCTAAATTGTACTTTGCATAACGGTACACTCTTTGGTAATGTATGGCAGCATGTAATGTATGTTGGAGCCTATTTTGGAGAGCAATGTTCACCTCATTTTCACAAATCAAACGGGTGTTATCACATTTGTGCTTCAAAAGTATGCACGCAAAGAACATGTTCGCTACGCATATATGTTTCAGGTATACGCACATGTCATGGTCAACACACGTGCTTTATTGCGTGCTGATTCATTACCTGTAGATTGTTAAGTCGGAGGGTGAGAGAGTGAGAGGGAGGGGGAGAGAAACCATACATGTATAAGTAAAAACCACTGCGTACTCTACCCTTACACCACACACATCATAACAAAAGCTGGTAATCGTCCATTCACCCACGTAAACTGTGATGTTGCAATTAATTGATATGTGTGATGCAGTCTTGCTTAGTCTAGTGAAAATCTGTTTGTGCCAAAGGTTAACTTGCTGTTGTAGAGATAACGTCACTGCAGCCCCAGTTGTCGCTTTAGTACAGTTTATTGAATTATAGTGGGACTTACTCTACTTGTTCCCGCAGTAAGGCATATTAGTTCAACTTCTTAACTGACATACATGTAAAATCTGGTGTGAGAGTCGATCCCTAAATATTTTATATTGCTGCATATGGGGTCGTTCCCTTGAAAAGAGACCTAACACATGTTTTTTTTCAAGATTTCTTTTTGTTAATTTTATATTCTAGAAGTCTGCTCATTTAGAATCAGAGGATTTAATTTGTCATGGAGTTATGGGGCGCTGATATTTAAATATATCCACACCTTTCTACACAGTCTATTGCCCGTACTGGGAATTTTATAGTGTATGCGCTGGGGTCCCTTTTGGCGGAATGTACAAATATAATTAATCGGCTACAAGCATAGTGTTCGGCCTATATAACCCCCAATACGGAGAGTGTGCGCAATAATCTCTAACATAGCAATTTAAATCCCAGCTACTGTGATGCAATATTGATAAAATGTTGGTGTCAAATAACTTTGCGTACAGTAAATGGATATTATTGACATGTTTTGTAATTGCAGTTTGTCTTTCGTATCAATTTGCGTGTTCAAATGGACAATGCATTCCAGCAAGCTGGCAATGTGATGGCTATTTTGACTGCATTAATGCAACTGATGAAATAAACTGCAGTGAGTTTTGAGAAATTATCCCACACTTAGACTTAGCTACAGTGCATTGTGCATCTCTACCGGCCTGAATTATTGGGTATGTAAGAAATACAATTATTAGCTGCAACAGCGGTTTTCCAATAAGCTAGAAGTATGTGTATGCTTATAACATGCAGGCCATGGCACTCAATGCCATCTAGCTAAACGAACTAAGCATGCATCCCAGTGTATTTAAATCACAAACATACGACAGTACTACATGTGTATACAGTTGCTGACCAAAGCTTGCCGCCTTAATCGATTTGGCACTCTGTTATCAAACGTTGAAGTGAATGACGTTTACAGCGGAAATGAGAATCACAATTATAGAAATTATGTATCTTATTAGAAGTTGACAAGTTCTGAGAATTCGCCATGATAAGCATGTAGTGTACTCTTTCTGTTTAATCGTTTATACGTGAAAATGTTTATTTCTATGTACAGATTGTAAATCAAACCAATTCAGATGCTCAAATGGACAGTGCATCTCAGCAAACTACCGATGTGATACCGTGTCTAATTGTATAGACAAAAGTGATGAAAACGGTTGCAGTGAGTTTAGAAAATGTCATAAATAATGTGTCAGAGACATAACTATTGTGTCATTATTGGTAATGGTTAGCCATCGTCAGAATCCCATTATTCTATTGCAATGCCTTGAGCAGTCAGACATTGTCTCTCCACAATACATACAAGTCACACCTTTTATACACACAAGTACAGTGCATTCGCAATGGAGATCTTTGCATATGCAGTCTGGTCTTCACCATATATGGTTCATACATCAGCTCCATTACAGTGAAATTACCAGACTGAGTGCTCTTCATTATTTTACTAAGCATGTGAACTGTTTTGGTGCATGTTAGAACTATTATAATTTATAAATACACAGTAGAACTATTTAAATTTCATAACAAAACAGTCACTTGGTGTTGAATTTATATACTGCAGAAATGATACTGTCAGCTATTTAATTACTATGCATTGATAGAACTTAGGCATAGTTTTGCCACATATGGATTACATGTACCTGTTCTCAGACATTGGGCTTAGGTTTTGGTACTGAATAATTTACTCGATTCACAATGTCAAATTGTTATTCATAGCAATGTCACACAATGAGTATACAGTATCATTGATCGTAAACAAGCATATACCACAAGCGTTATTGCTTATAGTCTCATGATAATATGCAACATAGTCTCGTCCTCTGTGGCCTTTGCCCACATTCTATGGCTTTCATGTCCTCATCCTCCCATAAGGTTTCCGCCATCACAATCTCCTCATACTTGGATTCGGAATTGCAAATTTAAACTCACAGTAGCACGTTAGCAGATTATCATTGAGTTTATTGACACACTACTAGATCTAATTTGAGAGTCATTAATAATTGTTTAGAGCCTATTTTAGATAAACCACATACTCACCTCATTTTTACAAAACTTAGCATCATAATAATTTTCATTATGTACAATTTCTTATACAGAAGTTGGCAAAATTGCACACTCAGAGCTCAGCCTGAGAGAATGATGGTATCTTGGGTTTTGAGTAGTATTGGTAACGGGAAGTAGTTCACAATAGAGTTCATACCACATCATAGGCCTATGTGCAAACTGTTTCAGGTGTGAATTGCTTGTCGTACATATTTGTGCAGTATCAAATAAAATGTGTAAATCTGCTGCATACATTTAAAAACCGCTTCATGTTGTATAACTATTTGGAATATAAAACATCAATTATATCCAGCTGCTGCCTCCTAACGGGAGTAAGTTCTTGGAGATTGCCACATAAAGGGGCTTACAAGCAGACTTGTAGCCCTTTCTACATGTATGATACAACATTGTTATGCCCTTTACAAGGTTGCTTTTCTATGGTCGTGATGCCATTTGCCAGCGCTATGGCTTTGTCAAAAGAAGATTGATTAACAAACATTCTTCATGGTTAAATCATTAACTTACCGGTCAATGCCATGGTCGGCCGTCCAAAGCCGTCAAATCAAATTCGGTGGCATTACTGATTTTGGCAGCATACAAAATATCCTGTTAGTGCAAATGTGCGTACTGTTTGTCAGGTTATTAACTTCAGAACCCCTTTTAAATTGAGTTATGGTACATAATCAATACTTCAGTTAGAGAATGTTGGCAGTGGGGCTTGTCAGGTGCTATCCCCTGTGCTGCCTCCTTCCCTTCAAATACACACGCACACACATACTTTTTATTTAGAGCTTGCACATTACCACTGTACTGAATTACTGAATTGTGCAGCAGAATCTGTATACATGTCATTAGAATTATATTTTTAAAATACCTATACACGCGAAGAACATGCGTGCGTTCATGATGTCGGATTGAAGTACGTGTTTGTGATATACGCATATGTTCGTGGTCAACATAAATGCCGGCTTCATTTGCATGCATTATTACCTGTAGGTAGTTAAGTGGGTTGAGTGAGAGGGAGGGAGCGCGAAACCTTATAAGCAGAACCCTCCCTTTTCATCCCATACATCATAATAAAAGGTGATAATCGTCCATTCTCACACACGTGATGTTGGAATGATTGATATGTGGAATGAGTCTTGCTTAGCTAAGTAAGAATCAGTTGTGTGCCAAAGGTTAATTTGCTGCTGTGGAGATAACACACACGTAACGTCATTGCAGCCCCCAGTTGTTACAATTATAGCGGAACTTACTCTAATTATTCCCGCAGTAGGGCATATTAGTTCAACTTTTTAATAGACATGCATGTACAGTCTGGTGTGAGAGTCAATCCCTAAATATTTTTATTTTACTGCATATGGGATCGTTCCCTTGAAAAAAAAAACCCTTTTCAAGATTTCAGTGTTTGTTTATATTCTTGATGCCTGAAATGTCCTCACTTAGAATCAGAGGACTACCGTAAAGCACCACGAATAAGCTCCCCCTCCGCCCCCCAACAATACAAAAATGGTTCGTATTTAAACGTGCGCATCTCCGTAACCTCGAACGCCTCCTCAAACGTATTCAGCATTTCAGAAACAAAAATGGTACCCGTACACATGATTATGACAAAAGATACGCAAAAGCGTTCGTGCTTACGAAGATACGGACGTTTAAACACGAGCCATAAAATCTCATAAATACATGTAAGTGTGTCATAGATGTATTCTTTACATGAAATGGTTTCTCACTAACGCAATTGAAGCACCAAAAAGCTTTGTTTATAGTTGTTGACATTTATTTTGATATCTAATTATGCGTCTTACACGGACCGTATAGTTGATTGTTAAATCATTTGCTACTGCTCCTAGTTTCGTAGTTGTTTTATGTTGCAAAACCGCGCGGTCGTAAAGAACAAAATTGTACTGCCATCCTCGTACCCAGTCCCATAATTATGCGTGAGAGAATGGCCTAATAGCTTCAGGATCATAATTGTATTATTAAATTTGGCCCAAAAGGCAGAATCTTGAATTGTCAATACCAAAGAACTAACTGACTGAATCGTTCGATGTAAACAGCAAGGAAAACGATCCGATCGTCGGGAGCCTGTTAAAAACGGGTCGCGTGTTTTAAATGACATTCATGGGCGTGGTCAATCCTTTTCCTGACCGCTCCGTAATTTGACGTACGTCAGAGTCACACAATATACATTAATACACGTACGCCATGCTGATTCACAGCTTTTACGAGTGACAAAAAGGAAAGTTATATAGAGGTAGGCCATGTCACTCGATTGCCATCTAGCAAAACAAACAAAGCATGCATCCCAGGCAATCAAACCACAAACATATGGCAACATTACATGTGTATATATACATGTACACTGTAGTGCTTGCCGCCATAATCAATTTGGCACTCTGTCATCGAACGTTGAACGAATGACGTTTACAGCGGAAATGAACCCAAAATGAGAATCACCATTATAGCAATAATGCGAAGAAGTTCTGAGATTTCGCCATTATAAGCATGCAGTGTATACTCTATCTGTTTAATCGTTTATACGTGAAAATGTTTATTTCTATGTACAGATTGTACATCAAACCAATTCAGATGCTCCAGTGGACAGTGCATATCAGCAAGCTACCGATGTAATGGTGTGTCTAGTTGCGCCGACGGAAGTGATGAAATCGGCTGCAGTGAGTTTTAATTAATAATTGTACTTTGCATTGCTGCATAGATGGTCCCACTCTGCCACAGATGGTCCCCTCAATTGGCAACGTTTCATCGTATGCATGGTACTACATGTAGTTTGTAGGCAGGCCCTCGTGGCTTACAGTACCGTCTAGAGCCAAGTTTAAAAGCATGTATCATGCAAAAATTATTATTATGCATATATATGGGATCGTTTCCGCGAAAAGGGACCTAACATGTTTTTTTAAGATTTATATTCCACTGATATGTCCTCTACAAATTGCTTCCTACGCACTGGGAATCGGAGTATCTGCCATGGAGTTGTAAGGCTCTGAAGCGACATGTACATTTCAACGCAGCGTCTCAGGGGTTCTATAGCAGAAATGTTATAATGTACATATATATGCGTTAGGTCCCTTTTCGCGGGGACGATTCTATATTATCTTCACGTGCAATGGTACATGTATATATTGGGGGCGTTTACTGCATTCATTGCCTGCGAGTTATTTGCGGGTTGTTTCATATAGCCAGATGCATCAACTACTAGCAGGAAACTAACTGTTCTTGTACATTGTAGAAAGTACTTTACTATTCATGACTTAGGTTGGCAGCCACCTTAGGCCTATACTGGGCTTAAAGGCGTTGGGTTAGAAATCAATTGTCTATCAATTCATTTGACGGATCGTTACGTTTGATGGCCAGCTCGAAAAGCAAAAAAAAGGTTGCATAATAGTGACTACCTTGAGCGATACAAAGAGCAAGTAGAACACTTACAAGAGATGATCCTATTTTACAATGTGATGCTCAAGTGTGACACAAGTAACACAAGCAGTATATCTTTAAGGTTCCTTTCCACGATATATCGATTCTTTACTGTTTGTGGTATAAATGGATAGTAAATCAATACTAGTCCATTCATGTCTAATTTATGACAGGATTGCATCCATGCTTATATTGCATAATCCCCACAAGGAAACAAAATACCCCTATTGGCACACGGGGCCACACTCCACCTAGATACCTAGACTCAATTTACAAATTCACTATCAGAAAATCAGCCGGTACTCAGTGACTCCTTTCCGTTGACAAAGCTCATTCTTGAAATGCTCATTGAAAGCAATACTCACGCATTTAGCATTTAAATTCCATAACGAGTGGTGGACATTTGTTGATATAATGCATGGCTGAAATCTTTTCAACCATATTCCTCCTATCGGTAAATCTCTTTTTTCTACTTTCCCACATCCCTCAGAGTAGCAGTGATCTTTCAGAAATAAATATATATTTGCTCGCACTCGTCGTCCTCTGTCGCCATCGTGAATCACTCAAACAGATTATCGAGACACGTGCTTAATGCTCTATCAGTATCATCTCTACAAATGTTGTTTACATGCGCAAACACGTAGAGGGAAAAAACGACGGAAAACATTTTACGCTATATGAAAGGAATAAGCGAGCACGAAGCATATTTTTCGCACTGTTCCCAGGTAGCGTCAGACGAAAGTAATGACGCAGTCATTGGTAGAAACAAGTTTATGGTTGTATGGTGCTGAACATGCATGCATGGACGACATAACTATGAGGCGTTCATATTGCTACATGAATTTTGTTCATGTCTGCATAGAATATTTCACAAATTATACAAGTATACATAGCCACCCAGTTGTTCCATACAACATAAACTGTGTTTGTACCAATTACTGAATAGCAGCGTCATCACTTTTGTCTGACGCTACCTGGGGAAAAAAAAAAGCTTCATGCTCTCTTTTTCCTTTCAGGTGCTCACGGAAGATGTAAATCAGTACACGCTCGCGCCATAACGTTATTTATTTTTTGCCAGATGTTCAGTTCCTGAGTTGTAATGCATGCTATCTTACTCTCAGGCAACTAACAAGATATGCACTACGCATGTTACTGCACGTGCGTGAATAATTATTTTCTTTACCTTTCTTATGAGTTGGCACTGCACGTGCAGTGAATGCATATGTGCATTCAAGAATACATCAGTTTAGGGTTGCTCACGGTGAAGCCAGTAGTTCCCTTTAAATGGATAGTTAAGCGTAGCGGATAATGTATCCAAAAGCTGTCCAATTTCCTTTATTATGTCTTGTATTGGAAGTTAAAATACCCATACGTGTATTATCTTTCAACAGGTGTATAAATTCTGACAATGCTAGCTTCTTCAGATATTCAGATATCTGAAATTTTATGAAGTTCAGATTCCGTGGATCTGATTGCTACATCAGATCAGATTTAAATATGAGCTAATCAAATAGATCACATCCCTATGTACTCCGCAATCTGATGTATTTGAGCTTTACATCGTATAACGACATATTCTACTTCCAGAGGTGCCTTCTCATAAAATAAGATGTAAATGCATTAGGCTGTGAATATATTAATCAGGAAATGCCATGTGTGGGCGTTACTGAATACTTTTGTCGATTTGAAAACTTACTAAGATGCACTTAAGTACCGAAAGAATGCTTTTCTAGGTGGAGGAATCGATTCCTGTCCTAATGTATAATTAGTGGTTGTCAGGCTCCATGGACGTTCTGCGAAAACCCCATAAATGTATGATCCATGTACGAAATAGTACCTGATAGGTGTTTTTTCACGTGTTCTATATACATGTACATGTACTATAATGTAGAAAATATTTATGCATGCCAAGCCATGTTATTGAAAGAAATGTACTTGCGTACGCAAAGTTTTAACTGTTTACCTTTGAAAGTTGTTGCTGAACCGAGTGCTTAGAAACAAAGACAGTTCGAGTCTGCTGTTTAAGACGAAACATTACTTGTATACTGGGGAAGACCAAGGCTTGCCGTCTTAATCAATTCTGCACTTAGGCGTCAAATATTGTGAGCAATGACGTTAACAGCGCAAATGAACCCATTATAGCAATTGTGCACCTTATGAGTAGTTGACGAGTTCTGAGAAATTGCCATCATATTCATGCAGTGTATTTATTTTTCTTAATTAATCGTTTATACTTGAAAATGAGTGTTTCTATGTACAGATTGTACATCAAACCAATTCAGATGCTCAAATGGACAGTGCATCTCAGCAAGCTACCGATGTGACACAGTGTCTAACTGCATAGACAAAAGTGATGAAACCGGTTGCAGTGAGTTTTGAAAATTTCATAAATAATGTGTCAGAGACATATCTATTGTGTCATTATTGGTAGGCGAGTGTAATGGTTAGCCTTCGTCATACTCCCATTATTCTACCCCATCGCCTTGAGCAGTCAGACATTGTCTGTTCAAAATACTACAAGTCACTCCAATATGCACGCAATTGTAGCTCATGCTCAACGCATTGCCCAATCATTTTGCATTTTTCATCACTATATATATGTTTCCGTTGCATCAACAAGAGCTTCATTACAGTGAGATCAGAGTGTAATACTTCATTGCACTTCAATACCACAGTGCTGTTCATTATTGTACTGATCACATGTGATCAGTTTTTGTTTATAGAATTATAAATGTTTTTAAATACAAATAAATTATTCTGACTTCTACAGTCACAAAGGTGTAAACAACGGTTAATGTGAGTACTACATGTATTCTCTTGCTACGCATCGATAAAGCTGAGGCATAGTTTTGCCATATATGGATTATCTGACACCCTGGTCTCAGACAATGATTCTCAGTTTTTGTAGTGAATTATTTTCTAAATTCACAATTTCAAATCACATTTGTCATCCTTCTCTAAACAGCATCATACCATCCATCGTCAAACTGATTGGCAGAGCTAGCTGATCATACCGTGAAATATTAAGTGCTTTGCATTTATATATATCCACCTTTCTCATAGAGAACGTTTTTAGTTACTTGCTTCATGGATCAACAATCCATGAAACAAGTAACTAAAACCATTCTCTATAATTTCTAATACACAAGATGCCAAAATGGCACATTGAGAGCTCAGCTTGAAGCATCTTGTCCTTATTTATAGTATCTTATGATGGTATCTTTGCTTTTGCAATCTATTGAAGGCTATGCAAATTAATGACATAATGCAACATGTTGGATACATGTACAATGTACATGGATACTGGCCGAGTAGTTTTGGTAACAGGAAGTAGTTAACAATGAAGCGTACATACCATATGATGGGCCCATATATCAAGTGTGAATTGTTTGTTATACATGTATGCATGTACTGTGCACATGTAAAAACCAACTCATTGTTATGATGCTACTGTATATGATGGAACCACTTCTTACGATTGTAACTTAAAACAATTTTGAACTTTAAACATGTGGAACTTAAAAACTCAGCTGCTCCTTCTGCTGCCTCCTAACAGGAGGAAAGTCTAGCCGTGTAAAGGGGGCTTCAAGCAAGCTTGTAGCCCTTCCTACATGTATGTCACAAAATGGTTATGCCCTCTACAAGGTTACTTTCCATGGTTGTGATACCATTTCCATGGTTGTGATACCATTTGCCAGTGCTATGGCTCTGTCAAAAGAAGATTGATGACACAATATCTACCCGCTTCATGATTGTATCAGTCATTGCCACGGTCAGCCATCCCAAGTCGTCAAATTAAAGCCATCCCAACCGGTGGCATTAATGATGTTTAAACCTCACACAAAATATCCTGTTCAATGCAGCAAATCATGACATGCATGTACATATACTTGTCTTGTTGAGTCATACAAAAATTTAGTGTCATCTAAAGACAGTGAGATAGCATTCAAGAGACATACATGTAGATATACACAAAAGATCTACAGTGTGGACTATGTATATGTGGATGTCAGCAAGGCTTTTAATAAAACCTGCAGAACATATTGATGATGCTGACATGCACACGTTGCTGCAACAGTATGTAATTATAAGATGTGGATGAGCACACATGCGTGAGATTGTATGTGTTATATATGCTCACTCTCCTCCATTTAAACGATGTTGATTATGAGCATAAGTGGCAAGTGATGATATAAAAACACTACCCTTTTGATGTTTTGATAATACATGCATGTACATTAGATAACAAGCTACTCGGATCTGTCCTGTCATGCAACCGCATTGTTTCTTTTCTACTAAATACATTGTGTTTAGTCTACAGTAACATCACAACACATCTAATATGTCAACAGCTGAATTCCGAAGTGTATGTGACAGGACTATATTAATGACTGTCATTCATTATATTTTTCACAAGTCTAGCAGCTGTCCATCCCAGTTATCATTCATGCTGAAAATTTAGTGGCTTAATAAATATATGCAAATCCATATCCTTAAAATGATCGTCCTTTGCGTTTATCAAATAGTATTATGCAAATGGAAAATTTATACATCTAATGTTATGTTATGCAATGTTAATGTTAACTCTGCACATGAAGACCTCAATCATGAATGTTCACTTTATGAACCAGTATAAATCCTCTCGACAAACTTTCAGACAAACCATCAGCAACATTCATTATCATATCATCCACGACATTTAGGGGTGTCTTAATTACACCAATTGGACTGTAGAAGTGTCTCTAGTTTACGTTATGCCGGATTGTCATTGCTATTTGAATGTAGACAGTTTAGTAGTCCAAGCAATTTCTCTAACTTGGCAATAATACGAAAGTACATGTACGTGTATGTCAGCAATACAATGTCGCTTGGATACGGATAGTAACCAGACAAGTGGTGGTCATTGATAGAGTAGCAAATAGTAGTAGAGTAGGGTCCAGCCTTTTCCTAGCACACTTAAATATTAGTTCCACTTCAAACAGCTCATGTTTCAGCCCTTATATCTTCCGTCACATGCAATTTACAATCAATCCTATATATAAGTATTTCCTAAAGCCATGCTCACATCACTTCGGTCACCCATGGAACTAACTGAAAACGGCGTGAGAGACCTAATCCCCATGGATAGGGGAGCTCATGATGGTGGCGGTGAAAGCAGTGTTGGAAGAGGAGCTCGTGAAGTCGGCAGCGGTGGAGGAGCTCGTGGTAGTGAAGGTGAAGGTGAAGGCAGCGGTAGAGTTGTTGGCGATCGTGAAGGAGGTGTTGCAGCGGTGGATGACATGTTGACGAGGTAGAGACGGTGCTGGAAGACGGACGTGGGGAGGAGGAGGCGGACGAGGCAGAGGGGACTATTATTGTGAAATTATAAACGTCTACAACTATTTTAACTGCTTTTATTACGTGTCGGTGATTTTCGTAATTCCCACACTGCAAAAACCGATTGATGCATGTCACTAGAAATCGATAATAGAGCACTCGTTTTTCAAACAAAAAAAACAGTGTCCTATTATCGATTTCTAGTGACATGCATCAATCTGTTTTTGCTGTGTATCTAAAAACATTCTTTATGAGAAAGTTGGTGGCATATAGGATTTGAAGGCAATAGGGGTGTAAAAAGCAAGGAAACAAGGTCTTATCAGAAGGAAAAACGTACATTTAGCACATTTGAGGAAATATGTTGTTTGTGTGTAAAAGATAGGACTATTACATTTTTACTCCTGATGAGACCTTGTTCGTTGCTTTTTACACCCCTATTGCCTTCAAATCCTATATGCCACCAACGTTCTCATAGAGAACATTTTAAGTTACTTGTTTAACTATAAATTTCGCTATACCGATAGATACATGTATAACTTATCCATACAACTAAGGAAAACCCGGACAATGCTAAATTGCATCGGTACCCTTGCGCAAGAGCCTTGTATCGCGAATAGGGAGAGCTTTCTCAGACCCAGGTAAGAATGAAATAATCCAATAGTCTCACGTGATGAACTGTGGCGAATGGATTTAGCTTAGCTTACGAGTCGGCCCTAGATCGACAACAATTCAATTGTTCATTAGCAGAGCCGTGCGATGCAACACCCTTGCGTGACTCTGGGCCCCAGGCCAAAGCAATTTGTTCTGGTGGCGTACTTAAGGCTTGAAATCGGTTGTGCAGGAGCTCCGGTTAACCGGTTAACCGACGGTTAACCGATTGCGAGAATCAAATAACCGCCTCAACTGGTTATTTTTCAGCAAAATAACCGCTTCAACCGGTTGTTAAAATTTTAAGCAACCACAACCGACCGGTTGATATAGTGGATTTGCAAGTGGTTATTACATCTAGCAATAATGCCGGGCACGAGAAAACAATCAGCGGACGAGAGCGAATAACGGAGAGAAGGCTGGTGATATTTATAGCAACTTTGTTATATAATTATAGCAACATACTATTATTATACTACTATTACTATAGTAATCAAGACGCGCGTGACGTCAATGCAACACCTGTAATAGTGACTCCGCGCACCGCGTCTCGTTCAGACAGTGTGCGTGGACTCAGCATTAGGGTGATAGAGTCAGTTCCAACCCAATATTGATGCACGGTCTTGTGATGTACCTGCCTCCTCGTCATCATCGCGTCTCTTCCTTTTCTGCCCCCATGCATCATCTTCTTCTGCTTGTTTTCGGTCACCTCAAAACGAGCTATGTACTGCTCACAACCGCTTAAATGTTCAAGCGGCTAGCTCCCACGTATCATCCTCATGGCTAAACCCTTTCCATCACACGAGCCATTCTTTGCGCGCTCGGCAATTATATCCTCTACAGTCTTTGTACGCGGCGGGATCCGCGACATGCTTAGGTACGCCGCGAGCCGTATCTTTTTTGCCATGTGGCAAAGCCCGAGATTATGCTGGCTTAGCTTTAACAATCGATAATTAATAAACGGTTAAACCTGAAAGAACCGGTTGTTTTAAAGAGAACTACCGCAACCGACCGGTTATTTTTTAAGCAATCACCATAACCGACCGGTTTTTAAATTTCAATAACCTCTTACAACCGGTTTTTTCTACACTAACAGGCTTCAAGCCTTAGGCGTACTTCTGGGCCCCTGACCAAGCTTACTGCTAGCGCACAATCATTATGCATTAAGCGGCATGCATTTTATACGACGAAAGCAACCACATGGGTGAATTGTTTCAATAAGGTTGTCAACAAATAACAACACCTTCCACACTTTTAAACGTTCCAACGACCTCTCCCTGGTAAAATTGTGTACCATTGTGCATATGCTGCCTCGATTGGTTTTCTTATAAATACACAGGTCTGACAGAGAGCTAGTTAATGACCTGTGGGCGTGCGTGCCTACGCACTCAAAAAAGCTCGTTCTCTCTCGAGTCACGTCTGTCCTCCTCTGCTTTCCTACTAGCTACATCTCGCGTAGTGACGAAAGCCTGCTCTATCCTCTTAATGTCTTAATCTGTAGGCATACGAAAGGACGACTGAGTGGAAGATCAGTGAATTAAGGATCGTTGTTTTTGGCGGATTGAAAGCTCACCCATGTGGTTGCTTGTTTGACCCAGCCCCCAGGCGTGCCAATAGCCCCCAGACCTACAACAATTGCACTGCCATTTGCCTAGTGGCAGCATGTTAATTTTCAAATCTCCGAGTTTTTTTAATCCATCGGTCAAAAGTTCTTATTACCTTTGCTTTCATTTGCGAACACCCGGTATGGTGTTTTACACAGGTTGTATTCGTTAATGCATAGCAGTGAGTAAAACAATTTAGTATAAACTAGTATTATAAGTCTTTTCCCACAGTGGCACTTACGCATACTCCAGGAGCAGTTATCGCTGGAGCTGGTTCAGGGTCATCCATCGCCATTGTAATTATGCTATGCATCGCCTGCTGCTGTTGTTTGAAAGCATATGTAAGTTTAAGAGAAAGTATAATATAGACACTGCGCCACAGCATTTAGTATGCAGAGTTGTGCCGAGTCTGCATATCAACCATATGCAGATGAGTATCATTGAAGTGTCCATATGCAGACGTCTGCATATGAACACTTCAATGATACTCATCTGCATATGGTTGGTATGCAGACTCGGCACAACTCTGCATACTAAATGCTGTGGCGCAGTGCTAGAGAGTCAGTAAACGAACTGTTGTATTTATGAAAGCAAAGAAACTAACTAGCAGATATGTCATACGTCATTATTTCTTACTGCATTGATTTGTAAGCTATAGAGATATGACTGTGTAATAAAATTGCAGTTTATTCAGATGACACTCTTTTAAATTAACCAAGGAACAAGCTGCATGGATGCTACCATATATAATCATGACAAATTCATGATAAAAGGAAATATTTGGGCTTTGCCATGTACATGTACGTGCATGCACATGCATAACACGATGACCAGTGTTTTTCGAAACCGCGAAACATTGTGCGCCTAATTTACTCAGCGATTCGCATTTCCTACTGCACTGCACATATTGATATCAAGTTTAAGAAACCTTAGAGTGAGCGACTTTACAGTAAGTATTTTATCCAAAGTGCAAGTGTGCACCCTGCATGTATGCACCCTGCATGTATCGCTGAAACGTTAACCAAACAGTCACCATATAATCCTTTACGTAATTTTGTGACAGTGGAATAAGTCTCATAGAGACATCAAGACAGCTAGCAGCAAATTTGAATTAATGTTGAAATTTATAAGCCTATAGTGGTGATGATACATAATCTACTTTCATCAGTGTAGTTGCAGGTTCAAAGCTGCGTGACAAAATCCAGCGATCAATACATGCAGTAGTTGAATTACTTATTTTAGCCAATAATACAATACGTTGTCATTTAAGTATATTTATCATTGCAGTTGCATTTTTAATCACTTTTATTATTTCTTGAATGAAGAAAAACATAAACTGCAGGCGTTGCTTGACAAGACGACAGGCAGATCCAGGGACTAACCATGTTCTCATAAACCATGTAGTGCTACCAACACAGTGTGGTCCCTCCACAAGTCATTTGTCTGCAAGCAACAACAGTGCACAGGCAACTGCTGGTGAGACTAGAACAATAGGAAATGAAGCAAAATTGTTTACAATGAATGGCGCACCTCCTGCCTATAAGGATAGTATACAGTTCCCAGTATGTGACATGGCTTCGCTTCCTGCATATGATGACGTTTGTGATTCTCTTCCTGCTTATGAAGAAAAGGAGCTTTAAATTGCCTCTTAAATGTACTGTTTTATTGTGCTTATGTGACACAGAGAAAATGCATTTTAAACTGCAGTGTGGTTTCCATGAGTATACTTTATGAATTGTGCTGTATGTAATAACAGATTCTATTTGTTCACACACTTACAAAACACAAGAGATAATAAACACTTGTATAGAAATTATATTGTTGTCTCAATTTTACCTCATTAACATGCTCACAATCTCTTTGTCTTTTGTTCAATTATGGATGGTTCATAAGTTGTTTACAACGCAGCCACACACCCCACACCGCAACCTGTACAGTATATGTACAGGCTCCTCCCCTCTCTCTTAGCACTTCACTTGTGCTTGATCAGGGTGGGCATACTTTTAGAGGTGCCATTGTATATAGTTAACTGAAGTGTGGGTGTGGTCTGACTAGACAGGTCCACCCAGACTAGAGCAATTAAAAGAGACAGTGGTATTGACATCCACAGTGGTTGATAACGGAGTAACTGTATAACCAATTGATTGAGACAGAAATACAAATTCAGTGCAGGTCCAGTGGAATTGTCGTGATAAGTGCTCTTAATTGCATCCTATTCCTCTGATGAGGAGGGCAAAAGGTTGATGTACAACCCCCCCGCCCTCACCCAATGCCCGCAATTACACAATGTATGAAAATTAGGCCTATGCACATTTGGATCGCAGGATACAAGAATGACCTCTGATGTATTATGGCCTGACCAGTTTGGTGAAGAAGCTGTCAAAGGGAAGATCAAGCAAGCTGTGATATATCTTGTAACACATGACAAGATTGTAATAGACTCTCATATGCTCTAAGAACTGTAGACCCAGGTTAGCAAGGCGATTACTGTATGTAGTCCATATATGGTATACCAGCACACATGTATATGGCTTGCTTCAAATCATTCTTTTCTCCTTGAAGCAACCAATCAGTAAAACGCTTTCAAAATCAGTTTTGAGCTTACTTCCCCTCCCCTCCTGTCTCCACTTGCAAAGAGAGTTGCCGGTTGATAGATTAGGAGGAGCTTTAAAGAAATAGTTGGAGATGGTGTCTTTTGTTTCTTGTCTGTCCTTCTTGCCAGTGATTAAATATAGCAAAAGCTAAACACAGCGCTGAAATTCTCATTCATTACAGAGTACTGAAACAGTAATAACGATACACTGTTCACACATACAGAGTAATAGTTAAATCACACACTATCCTTGGCGAATTTAATGTTACTGTCATTTAGTAATTAATCATGCCAAAATTGCTTAGAAAGGAAGTACAATAATTCAATAGCATTTTATAATGATTTTTCCACTTGTCTCGAACCACTTTAGCCCAGATCTCTGTTTCTGTGATTTTGCCATTGTGCCACATTACTCCATGGCATCTAATAAACAATTACAATGATTAGTATTACTGTTGAAGCATTCTTTACCTGGTATTCTCCTCAAGTAGAGCAAACACGGACACATGAAGACTGGTGGTGAATACATGTGGGGCACCTCTGATTCTTCCCTTCTTTGATGCCTTAAAAAAAGATAATTGAACAATCTCTCCATCTATGATATTGCCAATTAAGGTGGAGGCATGCAGGCACTGCTTTCTCTCACTTGCAAGATAAATTCCAGATCCTTTAAGAAACCAATCAAATTGATATGTCATTTTAGCATGGCCACATTGATAATGTGAAGCAAACATTTGATTAGAACTAACTTGTAATAACACTTTTTTTTTTCCACAGTAACGTAAGGTCAGCCTTACTGGACAGTCCTTGTTTTGGTGAAATATAAAGGGTTATCCCAACATCATACAGCAAGCTATTCTTCTTCTTGATGAAAATTCTGATCTCAGTGTAGCAGCATCATTGCATATGAGTAGTTTTCATACTCTTTGACTGTTGCAACACTAATTTTTCTTGCTGACCTGGTTCATTGGATGCGTATAGTTTGTAAGCACAGAAATAGAATTATTTTTATAATTGCACAGCAATAAATGTTATCAAATCCCTTCCTCCTGTTGGAACTGTAATGACAAGAGGCTCTGGACTTGATGATGGTGAAACCTGACCTTGTTCAAAATCAATTGTGATGAACATTGATGTTGGGCTAGATTGAACTAGTAGAGCTAGCAGAGGTCAGTGCTCAGTGTCTTGCACTGAAGTGGTGAAATTTGCATTTGATTGCACTTGTGGCTTTGATACAAATCTGCCCTGATATCAATATTGCAGGAAGGATAATATAGAGCTACATCCTCAAGCAATTTCACATATTTACAGGGAACTGACTTGACACATTCGGCAGTCATCAGAGTAGTGGAGCAGCATGCACTTGTATGGACATTGGCATCTATTTTGTACCAAATATTGGCCCAGACATTCGGCACACTACAAGTGTTTGGCACAGTAACTGAATGGGATAGTGAAGGATGTCAGTAAAGGAAACATTTCAAATTATCCTAAATTGAAATGTGCTGAACTGCTGCAAGTGGTACCCCTTTTATAGCATTCTCCATTTTGGTGCAAGATATGTTGAGTGCTCTGGAAGAAATTTAATTGCCTTATGAAGTATTCCACCGTCGTTTTGTAACACGACTAGAAGTTGAATTGTACAAGCTACTGACCTACTTGCATTTATATAGCATCTTATGACACTTTTCGTCGGATATTCTGTGAATCAACATGGCAGATGTGTATTAATTTATAATGTGTGACACTGACGCACGTCAGATTACGGAGCGGTCACATGACACAGGAAAAGGGTCAATACATGTACTTTGATTCCGATGTATATTCGATTCCCACTTGTACAGCTACGTGTACCTGTTGAAAGGTCGCTACTAACTCACTGCCTTTAACATGCGCTGCACTGCGTCGTAACAACATTGCAAAACGGTTGTGGGTGGATCTGTGTTCAATATCCAGTATGCAAACGAAACACTAAGCACATGTAAACCCCTGTGTATGGTTTCTTGCTTTCACCTGCTTCTTATACCTTTCTTGCGCCCCAACAGGGATCCACACAAGCGAAAATGCAATTCGATGTAGCGTGAGTGCAACTCGATGTCTATAGTCAGTTCGTTGCAACACTATATTAAAATACACATTATTCATACCTACATAAGGCTAAAAGACACGCCAAACTACCAAGATAGCGCGAGGCCAATATCTAAAACCTATCTTCACAACATAATGACGCTACAATGCCCCGTCCTTTTGTATAGGAACGTCATGAAAAGTTCTTGACGCCCACAGGGTTAAAAAGACTTACTGCAGGGAGTCACCGTATTGATATAGATACCCGTGACCCTAATAACTTGCACATGCTAGGAGCAGAAGGGGGTCTGTGTATATGACTGCAACTTGAGGCTCTAATTGTGCAGAAAATGGTCCGAATTTTAAGGATATGATAATGAGCTCAATGATGACGCCATTATTCGCGGCACATTTAAAATTGTTGTTCTAATTATATCGTTGTTGTCGACCCTGTTGGAATACGTTTTTCTAGGTTGCGCAAGTAGCTAGGAATATATATACGGGTGTTGTGGCGAGTATGGAACTAACGTATACATGTACAGTACGTATAATGTCCTGCTTACGCAGCGATTATTACATATACATGTACATACTCAAAATCGAACTACATGCATATGTCATGGAGTTGTAAGGCACTGCACGTGAATATTAGCCTTACGTTTCAACGCAAGCGTTTCGTTTCGATTGTATGTAACAGCTTCTTGACTATCCGTTGCTGCCATAAGTCGATCGAGAAATAAGGAATGCCGTTGCTGCCAAAAGTCGAGAAAAATGTTCATTGTGTACCACCGGTAGTGACGTTCCACCGCGTCGCGCAACGATGTTTGCGACTACGCAATCGTATAAGTAACCGTATTCCCCCCTTTAGTTAGCAATGTAAACAAATGCCCTAAGGGCTTGTAGGAAGCAGCAATTTCCCAATATCCCAATACCTGCACTATCCTTCATATTATGACTGTGTGGCCTCTAACAAGTTGCGAGGCAGAGCGTTCCATCAGTGGAATACGAAGACTAAAAACTTACCTCAGGTCTACAATGAAACAGGACAGGTTAAATGGATTAGCCTTGTTAATGGTGCACCGGTCGATCAGGATTTCTATCTGACGTCTTTGCAAGTACACAGCAGCGCCGAATGAAGCTTGCATTCCTCTTGGATGATGCAACAGAAAATAGTGATTAAAACAATATGTCTATCTTTTAATGTTGTGGACATTCAATTTAATATAAACCTCATTGTTATAAATCCTATAGGTTTTTTATGCCGAAAGCTTCTGGCTCCGTCCCAGACCCCGATGGGGGAGCTTACAGTGCTCCCCCATACCCCCTAGCAGGGCGGGAGGGGTGCCCTCCTCCCAGGGGCGGCGCCACCCACTACTCTGCCCAACCTATAGCCACACCTTCCATTGTGCCCCCCTCCCAACTCCCAAATCCTGGAATTGTAGCATCGGCCGGCTACATGTGGACAAGAGAGAAGTGAGGGAGGAGAGAAAGGAGGGCAGAAGAGAGAAGGGAGAGAAGATGGGAGAGGAGAAGGGAGAGGGGAAGGGAGACGGGTGGAGAGAAGGGAGGGAGGGGAGAGAAGTGACGGGAGAAGGGAGAAGAGAGGGGAGAAGGGAGTAGGGAGGGGAGAATGGAGGGGAAAAGGGAGGGAAAAAGGGAGGCGAGAGGGTAGAATGGAGAAGGAATGGATAAGTACATGTGTACATATATGTACTATGCACCACTCTGCATGGTATAATATTATGCATGCATACTTTTACACACATGCTGGCTGATGCAACTGGTTTATTACCCTATAATATACACCAACGCTAGATGTACCACTAGGGATTTAATCACTAGAAACTGAATGGGAGGAATAGAGGAGGGAGGAGTGAAAGGGGAGGTAGGGGGGAAGGTAGGATAAGGGAAAAGAGAGTATGGATGGGAGAGGGGAGGGGAGGGGAGAAGGGAGTAGGGAGGGCAGAAGGGAGAAGGGAGGGAAGAGAACGGTGGGAGGGGAGAAGGGAGTAAGTTCTGCTTTATTTATTGCGGTAACTCTCTTATATATAAACGACACCATGGTTACTCGTCTAGAATAATATTATCGGGGGATGGCTATAACAATGCCATTATATGGCCATTGTTATATTGATGTTAACCCTAGTATTAGCTAACGCCTCTATTCCCCTAAGTTGTAATTTTATAGGGGAGTTTATTAGCCGCTTTGGAGTATAGTTTTATTATAGGTTTATTTGAGGAGAAGGGAGAAGGGAGGGGAGAAGGGAGGGAGAAGGTGATGGCGGGGAGAAGGGGGAGGGGAGGGGAGGAGAAGGGGAAGGAGGGGGGAAGAGGGGGAGGGGAGAAAAAGAAGGGAGGGAGGGGAGAAGGGGAGGGGAAGGGGGGAGGGGAGAAGGGAGAAGAAGGGAGGGGGGGGAGAAGGGGGAGGGAGGAGGAGAGGAGGAGAAGGGGCGGAGGGGAGAAGGAGGGTAGAGGGAGGGAGGGGAGAAGGGGGGAGGGGAGGGACAGAGGGTGAGGAGAGGGAGGAGAGGGGAGGGAGGGAGGAGACGGGGCAGGGGGAGGGAGGAAGGGAGAGAGGGGAGAGGGGACGGGAGGGGAGAAGGAGGGCGGGGAGAAGGGGGGGGGGAGGCAGGGAGGGAGGGGAGAAGGGGGGGGGAGGGGGGGAGAAGGGCGGGCGGGGGAGGGGGGGAGGGAGAGGGGGGAGGCGGGGAGAAGGAAGGGAGTGAGAGGGAGGGGAGAAGGAGGGCGTGAGAAGGAGGGGAGAGGAAGGGAGTGAGAAGGGGGGGAGAAGGAAGGGGTGAGAAGGGGGGGAGGAGAAGGAAGGGAGTGAGAAGGGAGGGGAGAAGGAAGGGAGTGAGAAGGGAGGGGAGAAGGAGGGAGTGAGAAGGGAGGGGAGAAGGGAAGAAGTGCGGGCAGAGGGAGGAGGGGAGGGGAGAAAGGGAGAAGGGAGAAGGGAGGAGAGAAAGGAGAAGGGAGAGGAGAAGGGAGGGGAGAAGGGAGAAGGGAGGGGAGAAGGGAGAGGGAGGGGAGAAGGGAGGGGAGAAGGGAGAAGGGAGGGGAGAAGGAGAAGGGAGGGGAGAAGGGGAGGGAGGGAGAAGGGAGAGAAGAAGGGAGGGAGGGAGAGAAGGGAGAAGGGGGAGAGGAGGAAGGAGAAGGGAGAGGAGAAGGAGAGGGGGGGAGGGAGAAGGGAGGGGGGGGGGGAGGGGAGGGGAGAAGGGAGGGGAGAGGGAGAAGGGGGAGGGGAGAAGGGAGAAGGGAGGGGAGAAGGGGAGGGAGGGGAGAAGGGAGAAGGCGAGGGGAGAAGGGAGCGGGGGGGGAGGGCGAAGGGAGGGGGAGAAGGGAGAGGGGGGGAGAGGGGAGGGCAGAAGGGAGAAGGGGAAGGAGAAGGGAGAAGGGAGGGAGAGGAAGAGTTGAGAAGGGAGGGAGGGGAGAAGGGAGAAGGGAGGGAGAAGGGAGAAGGGGAGGGAGAAGGGAGGGAGAAGGGAGAAGGGAGGGAGAAGGGAGAAGGAAGGGAGAAGGGAAGGGAGAAGGGTAGGTGAAGGGAGGGGAGAAGGGAGAGGCAGAAGGGAGAAGGGAGGGGAGAAGGGAGAAGGGAGGGGAGAAGGAGAGAGGGAGGGGAAAAGGGAGAAGGGAGGGGAGAAGAGAGAAGGGAGGGGAGAAGGGAGGGGAGAAGGGAGAAGGGAGGGGAGAAGGGAGAGGGAGAAGGGAGGGGAGAAGGGAGAAGGGAGGGGAGAAGGGAGAGGGAGAAGGGGGGGAGAAGGGAGAAGGGAGGGGAGAAGGGAGAAGGGAGGGGAGAAGGGAGAAGGGGGGGGAGAAGGGAGAAGGGAGGGGAGAAGGGAGAAGGGAGGGAGAAGGGAGAAGGGAGGGGAGAAGGAGAAGGGAGGGAGAAGGGAGAAGGGAGGGAGAAGGGAGAAGGGAGGGGAGAAGGGAGAAGGGAGGGGAGAAGAGAGAAGGAGGGGAGGGAGAAGGGAGGGGAGAAGGGAGAAGGGGAGGGGAGAAGGGGAGAAGGGAGGGTAGAAGGGAGAAGGGAGGGAGAAGGGAGAAGGGAGGGGAGAAGGGGGGGAGAAGGGAGAAGGGAGTGGGAGAAGGGAGAAGGGAGGGGAGAAGGGAGAAGGGAGACAAGAGAATGTCTGGTTACAGCCGGGTATATGGTTTTATTGCGGTACGCGTCTGCCTTTGAATCGTAGCAAACATATCAATTGCATATATACATGTGCCCGACTAGTCTGCAGCTGCAGTACGGGTCTGTAAGTTCTAGCTCGCGAGGCAACTATAACTTCCTGCGAGTACAATATGCTCGCAAGTGTGCGAGTGCGAGTGATTCATTTACTGTTGCGAGTACTTTCGAGGGCACGCGAGTGCTCTCTCGCGGAGGAGTGCAGTTTGACGCTCGCGTGTGTCGCGCGAGCGTCTCACGAGTTTTGTTACCTTTCTCGTGAGCGGTACTGTAGTTGGCGTGTGGTAACCTAGTTGAAGGCGTAATTCTTTGTTGAACAACTACATATATAATTGCGTCGCCTGGACGGCGGCTTTTCAGTACATGCGACGTCGGGATAGCCTCTAGATCTTCACATTTCATCAAAACATTTAAGTAAAAAAGAAGGCGGAATGTGTCACAAATCTTTGCGATTCGTGCGAACTCACGACGCGATGACTATTTTTTGTATGAATAGACTGGCAAAGAAATTGGGATCATTGTGTTTCAAACGCTTCGCTGCACATCATGCCATCTAATCCTAGATATTAAAATGTCATGTGTTTCGGCAGATATGAATGTGTTGCTCTAGAGTTAATTAGTCATTGGGTTATTAACCGATTTTACGTATAGTAATATGTTTATCATTTTCATGCATGGTATCAGAGTCGGTCCGTACTGGTGTGGACTGAATATTTGGGAGAGAATTTAGCCTAAAAATTTGGGATCTTGTGAGGCTTTGTTTTGCAGCAGTTGTGATCGACATGAACGCTTTTGAACCAGAGACGATCATTCCCCGGGAGAAAAAACGGCGTTATCGCGCGTTATCGCGCGTGAAAAACGGCCATAACAACGCCAAATTACGCGGTCTTCAAAACGCTGTATCTTCTTGATTGTGCAATATAGTGGAGCTGCATTTTGCACATTTACAAAGCGGTCCTGTGTCTGTAGAAGTCCAAAGATGGTTTAGTTTGCGATGCATCGTTCCGAAGATATTCACATTCAAGTAAAGGGCTTGATTTCGCGGGGTTTTGTACTTGAAGCCCGCGAAATCTTGCTCTAAGTTGATTGTGAATATCTTCCGAACGATGCATCGCAAACTAAATCATCTTTGGACTTCTACAGACACAGGACCGCTTTGTAAATGTGCAAAATGCAGCTCCACTATATTGCACAATCAAGAAGATACAGCGTTTTGAAGACCGCGTAATTTGGCGTTGCTATGGCCGTTTTTCACGCGCGATAACGCGCGATAACGCCGTTTTTTTCTCCCGGGTATATATAGTATTGTATGTAGTTATGTAGGTAGCTGCATGGTTGAGCGTATACGTGTAGCTGTACGCTGAGTGGACTTTATGTTGTGCATGTGTGGGTGCATACATGGTTGTACGCTGAGTATACTTAGAGATGCGTTGGTAGCAAACGCTGAATGTACGTATATAGTAGTAATGTGTTGATAGCCGTGTATGTGCGCTGAGTGTGCAGTGTCAGGTTGGAAGACCTTATCACGCGCTGCATCCCTCCCCCTACATGAAGACTGTATGATATAGCTATTTAACTTTTGCAAAGAACCTGTTGGTAGGGTGTGTAACCTCCCCTGCATTATGAAAATCGATTTTTCCGAATACTTTAAAAACACTAATCGATTTTTCAGGTTTCTGTGGATCTGAAAATTGATTTTTCCGAATAGTTTAAAAAACAAAATCGATTTTCCGAATAGGTTTTGCCAAATTTCCTGCCGAATACCTAGGTTATTCAGGTTATGGTGCTTGTGGAGTGCACACTGAGAAGATAATTCATGTCTGCACAGAAATCCACCTGGTCTCGCACCAAACTAGAGCTATGCATGTCAGTTGAAAACACAGAGACACAAAGGTCTACAGTAGCCTGTGTTTGTCATAGTAATGGAAACCTAACCATCCAACACTAACCACTGAGACCAGATATCGCCATTAAAAACTCACCCCACATCACGTACAATCACGTATTCCACTTACAATCATTCCTCAACACGTTCTCGTTATAAATGCATATCAAATTACCCATTAGTTTAATAATTGCGTAATGCTCTCCAATTCCTACACATACTCAAACAGAGCGCTTACTTACTTGAAGTGGGTAAGAAGTCTGTCATTCTATTTTACTCGCTAGCGCAATACTCAGATATGTTCACTTCGTACCACTGTACAATAAAACAATGCAATACTAGTACTGGTACATAAATTTATTGCTACTACATATAAACACAACTCGTGGCATATACTAATGAACTTCGTTACTTACTTGAAGACGAAGATAAAAGCATTGAGCTAGTACTCGCTGTATTTTGCATCCCCAGTTGATGCGCATTAAATATTTAGTATTATATTACTATCTATTTACTCAATGCCTACCAAATAATAAATTGCTTCTGTACGTATAAATAGTAAAAACAACAGTATATATATATATAACTCTAATTATGAAATACTCTGTTGAAAATCAGATCCGGATATATAAAACGGTATTCGAATAATGGGCGAATTGTCGATGCTGACGACGAATACTTAAGTACCTCCGAATGGAGAAACACAAACCGGTTATTTCGAATAGATAAAATTCACTAATCGATTTTTCCGAGTAATGCTAAATTGCTATTCGAACGGATAGGTTTTTGCGAATATCCGAATAACCCGAATAACCTGATAACCGGTTACACACCCTACCTGTTGGTAACAATCACACGTTTACGGCTGTCTATACGTAATACTGAACCACTGGCAATGTCGTGGAGTACATGCTGTATGGCCAGAGCCACGCGGACGCAAATTTGCGTTTTCCGCATATAATCGGTTAACTTCACAGTGAATACAGTTGTAATAGCTGTACCGTGACGTAATGTGTAATACGATTGGGTGTGTCTCGGATATAAGTTGAAGAAGTGAATCAGAGCACCGAGGTTCACATATTTCATCACGGGAGATATCTACCAGTATACTCATCGCAACTGGACTTAAAAGTCCTTAATTGTTTTCTCTAGATACCATGGAGCCGCTGACATTGCGTCGCATTGCTCTACTACTTAGCATCGTTATCTGCATTATTACTTCGTTCGGATACACTGAAGGTAAGCCACTTTAGCTTTGTAATTCATCTAACCGGGGCCCGCCTTCAACGCCGATGGTTAATCCCTCGGTTTGTACTGCCAAATCGATACTGTTACTGTAGTTATTTGCGTTGATAAATATAGTATATCTTGTAACGTAGGCTCTCGAACAATAATTTTTGCAGTTGTGTATGTGAGCCTTCGTATGCAGGAGCGTGAATAGGTGGTAGTGCTTCTACTAAAGAGTGTGGCCGGTTAGTAATCGATACACATGAGCTAATGTCGAAATTCCAATAGACCTTTATTTAGCACCGTGACGTCATAGAGCCGTGGACCCCCACATTGACTGGCATCATACCGATATTCATCCACACACACGCCGTCTATTATGTAGTTCGTTCATAAGGAATATATATAGCAACTTATCTGTCGCATTTTTATATGTTCTTCAACAGCATAGACGCGTTGCGCGGGAGCAGGTACATGCATACGCACCATTGCATCCTTACTGATGCATCCAATCGAATACATGATAGGCTTTTTCGTTCGCATGTGATTACGTATGCATGTATACATGTACCGAGTGGGTCTAAATTGACTGAATCGCATTGTGGCAAGCGATATACTAAATTCGAATCGGCAATCAGAAGGGTTCAAATTTTAATTAATGTAAGATCTCTGTTCAAGCAATGGGTTCGCTACAGAAATGGTGCAATAATGATAATGGCCCCTTGCATGTTTCAAATCTTTCAGCTAAGTTTGGATGCAATGCATCTAAGTGGAAAGTTCATCAGCTAGCTAGGAAATGCACCAGTGGTTGTGTGGGGGGTAATTCTCTACTGAAATAAGAATCGTGCCAACTTATCTCTGAGCGTTCCGATGTCATCTTCTTTACTCCGTGCTTCACAGTTTGTACAGTCCGCTCCGCCATCCCATTAGAAAATGGATGATATGGTGCTGACCTAATGTGTACCGCACAATTATTTTTTAGGAAGTCATGAAACTCTCTGCTTGAAAAACACGGCCCATTATCTATCATCACCGTTTCTGGTATTCCAAACCTCGCAAATATTGTTCACCAGTCGCTGAATAGTTGCATCCGCAGTCGCATCTTTTCAAACCTCCACTTCGATCCACTTCGAATGAGCGTCAGTCACCACCAGCAACATCTGTCCTTCCACGGAGCCTGCATATAATCAATGCATGTGTAATCTTGCCCTCGGTCTGGTAGGCCAACTCCAAGGCTGTAGGAGAACCAACGGTGGTGATGGTCTTGTAGCCTAACACTGAGGGCATTTGGAAACCAGCATTTCAATATCTTCATCTATTCCAGGCCACCATACAAATATCCTAGACAATAGATATTCTTGGATGTCCCCCATGCAACTCCTGCAATACATAGTTTCTTCCCTTTTCTGGAACAACCACCCGATTACCTCAAAGGATACAACCATCATGAGTTGAAGCTCCATTCGGCGTTGCAAAATGATAAAAGCGTCTAGCTGTGGTGCATCTGAGGGCAGATATGATGCCACCCTGCCAGTACATAAATGCACTGCAACACTTGAGAGAGGATTGGATCTGTCTTAGTCCAATGCTTCACTTGTGAACAGTCTACAGGAGAGTTCTTTAGACTTTCCACAAGTAGGACCAATTCTGACGGTGTTTCTTCTTCCTCTTCGATTTAGTTTCCCGTCCATTGGCAACCGGCTCAATGCAAGTGCATTACAATGCTCTTCGGTTTTCCTGAAAAGCAACTTAAATTTGTACCGTGTACACTGCTAAAGTCATAATTCACCTTTGAATTCTTCCTGACACCTGCATAGAAATACCCCCTTTGGGCCGGGTCAAATAACTGCAATAATGGTTTGTGATCAGTTACAAGTGTAAAATTTCTTCCATATAAATACAAATGAAACCGCTTTACCCAAAATATGCAGGCAAGCCCCTCCTTGTCAAGTTGTGAATAGTTTTTTTTCTGCACTAGATAGTGTATGAGAAGCAAATCCAATGAGTCGTTCTGTACAGCCCCAACCCCATAAGATGAAGATCACATGCCAAAATTAATTCCTTATTGGAGTCAAAATGTATACATGTACCTTGAAAGACAATAGCAAATTCTCTGAGTTCTCAAAGGACATTTTCTCCTTCTGTGTCCATTTCCATAGACTATTTGAGTGCAGCAGCCTGTATAATGTTGCCAGTATGGTAGCCATGCGTGGCAGAAACCGAGATTAGTATGTCAGGAGACCCAACTATGATATCTGTTATATTCTTAGGCTCTGGTGTATTCTATACTGCTTCTACCTTTTCTGTCAAAGGATGAATACTATTTTCATCAATTTTGTAACCCAAATACAACTGACTCCTGCAAAAAGAAGCATTTATCTCTTTTGAGGTGGATACCAGCTTCTCTTAACTTAGGCAGGACTTTTTCCAGTGTCTCCAGATGATCATTGTCAGTACCCCGTTATTAAAATGTCATTGATATACACAATCACCTTCGGGATCCCCTGAAATAGACTCTCCATTATCCACTGGAATACACTAGGAGCTGATGACACCCCAAATGGCAACCTGATATATTGGTATAACCCTTTATGGGTATTAATTACAACAAATTTCTGGAAGCCTCATCAAGTCTATAGAATCTGCAGATATGCTTTACTCAAATCTAACTTGGTAAACTTTCCCCCCCCCCCCCCCCCCCCCCCCCCCCTCTCCCCTGCGACTGAGGCTAATACATGTATATCTTCAATTTTTGGCAGTGGATACTTTTCAGTTTCAAAAATCTGGTTTACAGTTAGCCGGAAGTCACCGCATATTCTAATAGATTTATTAGGCTTAACTACATGTACAGGCACTATTGGTGCTGCCCATTCAGTCAGTTCAACTGATTGTAATATATACCCTGTTGAACTAGTTTATCTAGTTCTTCCACAATATTTTTTAATGGCATATGGTACCGGTCGAGCTTTGTATAATCTAGGTACTGCATTTTCTTTCATAACTAATTTTGCTTCATAGCCTTGCAATGTCCCTAGCCCTTCATTAAATACACTCTTCAATACGTTTTCTAATGAAGCACCATTCTGTACAACCAACACAGACTTCCAATCAATCCTAAAGTGCTGTAGTCAATCTTCACCCAAAAGTGACGGTCCTGCTCCCTCCAACACAATTACTGACAGCTTTGTATTAGGCTATTGTACTTCACTTCTGCTTCTCATGTGCCAATCACTCGTAACGTTCCCCTGAATAAGTGCACAACCAAATTCCTGACCTTTCTAAGATCGTTCATGACCAGAGGCGCCGAAACGTTTATTCTGAAACAATGGATACAGCAGCTCCTGTGTCTAGCTCCAATGTACCAGTTGCGTTTGGTGTTCGACCCAATCCTGAGAACGTCCACTCTGCATTTCTTTTGCGCAACTTTCCACCACTTGAAACACTGGGAAATCTTAAGGGCTGATTCAAACGTCAAATTTGAGTTGTAGTGTATAGAACTGGTAAAACTGATGGAAGAGCACTTAAGTCCCAAGCCTCCGGTAATAGTACAGCGGTACAGGTTTCATAGCAGGGTCAGGCAACGAGGTGCATGGAGTCTGTAGTGTGTACGCAACGCAGCTGAAGGAGCTGCCCGGAAATGCGACGCCCTTAACAATATGCTGCGAGATAGATTGGTATGTGGCATTAATGCACTCGCTTGTCATTAATGCCACATACTAATCTATCTCGCAGCATATTGTTAAGGGCGTCGCATTTCCGGGTAGCTCCTTCAGCTGCGTTGCATACACACTACAGACTCCACCTCGTTGCCTGACCCTGCTATGAAACCTGTACCGCTGTACTATTACCGGAGGCTTGGGACTTAAGTGCTCTTCCATCAGTTTTACCAGTTCTATACACTTCAAGAACACTTTCGCTAACACTTTTAAAAGTTACATGTGCCCTAAAATACAAAATGAATCCAAATTGAATACGATTGCTGTATGCCATGTTGTACGTGCTAAAAACGCTGCCAAGTTGCACAACAGTGAGAAACTAATGGGAGATATATGCCAATTGTTTGAACATCCAGCAATTGAAACTTGAGATCTCGCAATAGCCCGCTAAAAGTATAGTAAAAGAAACACATTGCAATAACAAATTATACAGATGTAGTGGTCAATTAAGCTCTAAAATGTGTGTCACTCTTTTAGTGACTGCTGATGGCCCACTGAATAGAGAGCACTATACTGATGGTCTGATTTTTAACAAACACATTTATCATTGAAAAACTGTACTCTCATATCAAATTGCCATTGGCACAACATTATCCATGGTTTGGTTAAAGAGTAGTGGCATCATGCACGGGTCACAATTCCCTCACAACATGCCACAAATTCTACCATCTCATATATTGATGTGGTCACATGATACACCATAGCCTTATACTGCATGTGTGTACTGCTGCGTACATTTTATTATGTCTACACATACTAAGGACCCACTAAATGCATGTAGAGAAATAAATATTGTCTCAAATGTGTTATAAAAACAGTAATCTTACAACTGCCCTAAACAATAATGAACTGTCTTAATTTGATACTTAAGAAATCCTGTGTCTTGCTATTAATATTAGAAGGTTATAGCAAGGCACAGGTTTCTTAACTGTCTTATACATGTAACTTCTCTGCAAGCAATAGAACTAAATTGTTGACCACCCGTCTTGAAATCCAATGCACATCGAATGTCAAACACCATCAGCCATCTTGTAATAATCTGCAGTATAATGCTTGTGCATCATGTAAAGCTCTACTTGTGATAAAAATGATGGTATTCTCATGACACATAAATCACATAATTGTAGCAGGATATATAACCTTGGTGCTAGAGATAAATAAACAAACAAATTCAACCTGTTCATGTACATGAGCAGTTGTGCGCTACAAAATAACATAACATAAATTTGATTGTACTCCGTATGGTACGCTCAAAGTTCTACCAAGTTCTTACAAGTGAGAGACAGATAGGATGTATGTGTCGATTTCTATTAGAACTTAAACGTGAATCTCAGGCATGGTATAAGTGTCGTAAAAGAATCACATTGCTGCACCCAGTTATCATTATGTACTAGTTTTCTTTCCAATATCTTACTCCAGCATTTGATTGACTGCTGATGACCAATGCACTAGTTCTGATTACACCTTTGGTGGCATGTAATTGTTAGTATTGAAACATAGTACCAAGCCAGTACAGCTCTTAGTAAACAAAACCTCCTTTCAGTATTCTTAAACATGGTAATGGTTAACAAATGCATATGATGGTACCATATTGTCACAATCCTCTCACTCATGCCATGATTCTACCAGCCTATAGAGTGATGTGGTTATATAACATTGTGTACACTACTGCATACAAAATGCAGGTACTGTATCAAATCCATGCATGTGTACACACATGTGCAGTCACTCACATTCAAATAATTGTTAATCATATACAGAGGGAATTAATGATCTACGATGCTTGAAAATATATAATCCTGCAACCGACCTAGTTCTGTGTGTGTCCAGATCACCCTATCGATCTTGTATTTCATTACGATGCTGAATAACCCAGACCAGATTTGTAGCAATCCAATGCATGTTGAATGCCTAACTATAAACCACATCACATGTGGTGTCATCTTCAGCAATTGTGTTCATATCTTAATGGTACAATAGGTATCACATGAATGATGAAAATAGATTTAACATATAGTAAAATGCATATAACTGAAACACATTGTATTTGCAGGCTGTACTTCAAATCAGTTTACTTGTCCAAATGGACAATGCATTCCAGCAAGCTGGCGATGCGACAGCATTATTGACTGCAGTAATGCTACCGATGAACTTAACTGCAGTGAGTTTTAGTAAATTTCTTCATAGCATATTGAGCACATCTCAATCTGTATAGATTAATCGTTGTCTTCAGGAATTATTGGACATATGACAGGCACTTCATTCCATTAGCTAAACGTACAAAGCACACCTCATCATAATCAAAATCACAAGCACTTTTGAACACGAAATGGTCAACTAGCTAACACGCCAGCTGCGTTATACAGACATTAATCATGTAACTGCCCTACATAATAACGGACTGTCTGATAACCTCTTTGTAAGCAATAGAACTGAATGGTTCGAGACCACGAAATCCAATGCTAATTGAACGACAAACACCATCAGAATAAATGCCGTATAATACTTGTGCATTATGTACAGCCCCACTGGAGATAAAAAACGAACGATGGTATTCTCAGGCACTCTGACGCCCATATCACAAAATCGTACATGTAGTACGAAATATAACCTTGGTGCTAAGTATCTTTGATAAATGCGTATAATTGTATTTTTGCAGTTTAGTCTCGTACACAGATTTATAGCTGCAATATAATACTACGCACGGAGGCATGCATGCACGTATACTTGTAGCTCGAGTTACAAACAGCGTAGTAAAGCTCAAACGGATCGGGTCCTATTTGGGATATCTGATCCGAAAGGCCAACTGATCTGATTCAGATGTAATTTTTTAACGGATCAGACCTCCAGAAGCATTGGATCACAAAACTGCATCCGAATATCCGATAGTGACGAAAAATTAAAAACTTTTTAATAGCTTGGGCCATGTCGCGTCGCTTCGCATTGCGAGATAATTGTTTTGCAAACAATTTGATTTAATTTCCTGTCAACTAACTAAATCAAACTTTAGCGGTTTCACTAACAATGTTGTGGTTTAATATTGAGCTTTTTCCTACGAAAGAGTTAATGCAGGCTTGTTCTATTCAAACGCATTTGCACTAAAAATGGTGAGCGAAGACGAAGAAGGTAATCATATATTATTGTTGTAGAAAAGATGGAAAGGACAAAGCGAGCACGAAGCATTTGTTTTTTCGCACTTCTCTCCACTTCCTAATCGAGTTGCACGAGCTGTAGTACACCATGCAGGTTATACGTTGCAGAAATTAGTATGCATATATATCCAACACTTTCGTAGTGCCATTTCACGGTAAAATGCGTTCTCCAATTTGGAACCACCAGTTGTTTTATGGAACAACGCATTGATAAGACATAATTTGTATGGTGCTGAACAAACAACGTGACTATTTTTGTTCATGACTGAACGGTATATTCCCAACTATATTTGCAAGTTAAGCTCACTGACGATGTAAATCTAGAGACGCGCGCTATAACGTGAGGGTTTATTCATTTTCTGCCATGTGAATAGTAAATCAACTCGTTTCCTTTCTTCTGAGTTGGCACTGCCCATGTATTAAAGAATACATCAGTTTAGGGTTACTCACAGTGAAGCCACTAGTAGGTCCCCTCAAATGGGTAGTGGGCGTAGATATTACACCCAAAATTCCTTGATTTTTAAATAAGGTGTAAAAAAAATTAGACGGTGAAAATACTAATCTGGAATGCCATGCTTGGGCATAACTGTATCGCTCAAATTATTTTGGTCCACTTAGAATAAATTATTAACAATGCATTTGAGCACCGAAAGAATGCGCTTTTCTAGTTAAGGGAATCGATTCCTGTCCTACAGTAAAGCGGGTACTATATAATTAGTGGCTCCATGTCCATTTTTTGACGTTCCGCGACCCGTTTTTATGACCATACCCGTGTATAAGTAAAGGCAACCTCTAAAATTTTTTCTGAATTTAACGTGTTCTATATATAGAGCACGTGAAATTTGCACTACCGTACATGCATGTATTTCATATATCGTAGGAAATGTATAAGCATGCCAAACGGCAAACTTTTCGCCTTTGAAAGATGCTATAGCTGGACCGAGTGCTTAGCTGTCGTAGAAACTATGACAGTTTGAGCCTGCTGTATAAGACAAGCATTACATGTATATGGGTGCGGACAACAGCTTTCTGGCTTAATGAATTTGGCTCTGAGGCGTCAAACATTGTTCGAACCCAAAATAAGATATGAAAACACTTTCTGAATACGCTAGACATCAATGCCAATAGGTTTTTAACACAAATCACTCTAGCTCCACGAAAGACAAATCGCATTAATAACCCCGGTTATCGTACGATAACTGGGGTTATATCATTGATCAATGTATGATTAAGCACCTTATTATTCGTTTGACGAGATCTGATAATTAGCCGTTCTATTCGTGCAGTGTATTCTATCTGCTTAATCGTTTATGCGTGAAAATGCATGGTATTTCTATGTACAGATTGTACATCAAGCCAATTCCGATGCTCCAGTGGACAGTGCATATCAGCAAGCAACCGATGTAATGGTGTGTCTAGTTGCGCAGACGGAAGTGATGAAATTGGCTGCAGTGAGTTATGTGTCATAGATATATGCTTTATACATGTATATCTCTTGTGTGATTATTGTTAAGTGAGTGTAATTCTTAGCCCCCGTCAGTATTCAAATAGACAATACATGCAAGTCACCCCATTTAATCACACAAGTATATAGTGCATACTCAACTCATTGCCCAATCATTTTGCATACGCAGTCAGTCCGTATGGTTCCGTTGCATCAATGCATCAGCTCAATTATTGTGAAATCAGGGCAATACTTCATTGTCCCGCAATACAAGTGCTTTTATTCATTATTGTATGAAATGTGAACTCTTTTTGGTGGTAGAACTATTAATTTTTTATGACCTAATGCTGTAGATTCTATGCATTAAACTGTAGACAAGATACAGCCGGCTATAGTGAGAACCAGTGCTGCCGCGATTTGGTCTTTAGCCGATATCGCCTATATCGCGATATAATTATCGCGATATGAGTAAAAAATCGCGATATTGTATCGCGATATGAGTTATACACCATGCAGAAAAGAAATCATGCATGAAGTCACTTACTCGACCGGCCGGATAAATACATTTTTTGTAGCATAATATTACATGCAGGAAAACAATTTAAGAGAGGATTAAATCACTGCGTGATTGAACATTAATGATATGCTTTCCGATCACATATTGATTTAAAAATGGTCGTGTTGTAATTTTGCCACAATACAAGTAGCGCGAAAAAAGACTCGTGTGTTTAACGATATTATCCCCATAACCGTGAGCTCTTCCGTGACAATATTTCAGGAAATAATACATGTACATGTATAACATGGTGAAATAGAAGTACTGATTATAAGCGTTCGCGGTTACATGCACGGCGTTCAAATACTTACACGGGCGGCTAATTTTTATTTCGATGGGGGCGGATAATTTACAGTATATATGCTAGATGTACGCAGCACCGCAGCGGAATTGGAATGTATATACAGGCAATATAATGTCAGCTATTTAATTCAATAAAGTTTTGCCCACACATGGATTACCTGTTCTCAGACAACGGGTTTAGGTTTTTGTAGTTAATCTGTAATTTGCTCAATTCACAATTTCAAATTGCTATTTGGCCTATATAATTGTCAAGCAATGGATATGCAGTATAATTGAACCTAAACAAGCATACATGTATATACCATAAGCATTGCTATTTATAGTCTCATGATAATATGCAACACCATCTCGTCCTCTGTGGCCTTTGCCCACATTCTATGGCTTTCATGTCCTCATCCTCCCATAAGGTTTCTGCCATCACAATCTCCTCATACTTGGAATGATTCGGAGACTTTAGAATTGCAATTCTAAACTCACTGTAGCACCTTAGCATGCAGATTATCATTTATTGATACACTTTTAAATCTACACTGTAATTGGAGTGTCAAGAATAATTGGTTAGAGCCTATTTTAGACCAACCACTTATTCATCTCATCTTATTATCAAAAACACATGTACATTCAGTACAATTCTAGTACACAAAGATGTCAAAATGGCACAGAGAGCTACCTCAGCTTGATGTATCTTCTGATGTATCTTCTGCTTACTCATGCATATAACGATGGTACCTTAGCTTAGGGGAGACCGGGGCTACAAGTCACACGGGTTAGTTGTTTACAGCATTTATATCTTGGTAGCGGGTGACGGCATCAATTGGACATGTACAGGTCAAATGTAGGTATAATAATTATAGTTTAGTGACTACCTATGAATTTGTGGAAATGCTGCTCACATCTATCGGACGTTGTAATTGAATTTGTGTTTGTTATACCTCTGAGTAAATATTTTCCATTTGCTATGTAGCTAATTTCAAGTATTAGGTCGAGAGAATATGTATGAAATAAGTTAGTACAAAGTTATGTGCATGGATTAAATGATCAATGTCAAATTTGTATTTTTAATTTTGATAAGCCTTCATAAAAAGTTATGTGTTCTGGGCCTTAGTGGGGATAGTTGACACCAAGATTACTTGTGGTAATTAGGCACAGACCGAATGTCTATTTGTTCGAAGGTGCTTGAAAATATTTCCATCATGCGAACTTATACTCGAAAGACTGATAGAGGTTCGTACTCTAATAGAGACATTGTAAGAGCAGTTGACCTTGTTAAAAGATGTGCTTCTAAGATGTGTGGTATTAACTACCGAACTTTGTCGCGATATTGTAAACGACTAACCGGAGATGATGCTTTAGAAGAAAACGGTGAGTCTTTATTTACTGTTGGGTATAAAAGCGGTCGGCAGGTTTTTCCGAACGCTTTGGAGGAGGAGTTAGTCGATTATATATTAACAGCTTCTAGCATGTATCAAGGCCTTTCGCCTAACGAAATACGAAAGCTTGCCTATCAGTTGGCTATAGCAAATAGACTACCTCTCGCTGCTAAATGGGTAGAAAACAAACAAGCTGGTGCTGATTGGTTTTCTGGATTTCTAAAGCGCCACCCTACGTTGTCATTACGTAAGCCAGAAGCTACTAGCCTGGCGCGGGTTTCCGGATTCAACCCCACCACTGTAAACCAGTTTTTTGACAACTTAACAGTTGTACTGCAGCGTAACAAACTTGGTCCTGGAGATATTTGGAGCGCTGACGAAACTGGGATTACAACTGTGCAGAAGCCATGTAGGATTGTTGCTAAACGTGGAATGAAACAGGTTGGGTTGGGTTCTACTGATTGTAGAGGAACAATCATCTCTACAGGCAAGGTCTCAGTGCATCCAAACTTCTGAGAAGCCAACAGCAGTTCTGTAAATAAATCACCCAGCCTAGCATCAGAGTCTCGTACCTCTTCCAATGAGCAAGGTGTAGGCCTATCAGCACCAGGACCCAGTGGTGTAACCAACGACTCTCAGAGCATTTTTGTATCTCCAAGCAATGTTCGTCCATTTCAAAAGGCTGCACCTAAAGCCGTAAAAACAAAGAGGTGAACACGCAAGTCCTCAATCCTCAATTCTGACGGACTCACCAGTGAAGACTTTGCTAGAAAAGAGAAGAGATGCAAAAAAACACCTTCAAAGAAGGGAAAGGGGTGTGCCAAAGAGCTGTTCGAAGCAATTTGTCTCCAAGAGAGATTTTCAGAAAAGGGAAAACCTGTGTGTGACTTCTTACCCTGCGATGGGGAAGGTTGTCACAAATGCACTGCTTCAATTAGAATGGTTATAATTTTAAATTAATTAATTGATTAGTAGAAAAACTGGAATAGCGATTTTGTAGCTAGTAGATGATTGAAGATTATTTGGTGTTATTAAAATATGTTTTAATAATAAGAGCACTATTCAATACCAAATTTGTGACTTTTAGCCCCGGTCTCCCCTAGTTCACAATGGCAAGTTCATACCACATAATGGGCCTACATGTGAACTTTGGGTGTGAATTGCTTGTCATATGCGTGCATGCACATGTTTGTGAAGTGTACATCTACAGCATACATGTACATGTAGCAACCAACTCCTTGTTATGATGCTGCACAATGGAACGAGTTCTTGTTATAACTATTTGGAATGTAAAAAAATAAGGCCTCATGCATATGCTGCGTGAGGAATTTCTTGGAGATTGCCATTTAAAGGGGCCTTCGAGCAGAAGACTTGCAGCGTTTCGTAGATGTATGTCGACAACATGGCTATGCCCTCTACAAGGTAGCTTCCCATGGTCGTGATGCCTTTTGCCAGCGCTATGGCATTGCCAAACGAAGATTGGTGGCCAAATATATTTCTTAGTTAAATCACGCACTTCACTATCGTACTTGTAATGCCACGGTCGGCCGTCCAAACTCGTCAACTTAAAACTGCATGTTTCATCCGGTGGCATCACTGATTTTGGCACCTCACAAAATACTCTGTTAGTACAAATGTGCGAACTATTTGCAGGTAAATAACTTTGGTACTCTTTTTAGACTGAATTACTGTTCAAATCAATACACTGTAGTTCAGGTAGAAGGTCTGAGTGGGGAGCTATCCCAATGCTGCCTCGCTTTCCCCAAACACACACGCACGCACACACACACACACACACACACACACACACACACACACACACACACTCCTTTCATCGAGAGTGTAGTAACTCGGCTAAAGTACCAATTTTAATCTGTCAAAATCCAATGCGGCAACACTTAAATACTAGCATGCGCATGCGCGTTGCATAATATAATACATCAGTTATCACATCTTTCTTCCTTCTCAAGAAAACCCTGCTTGATACCGTTCAGGCTGCCGTCTGTTCCTGCTGGGATATCTTCGGTCTGGTGCTTGTTGCACGATGACTGGTGGGCGGGCTTCTTGATCTATTTCTTCGTCAACCTCAGGCTCATCGCCCACCACTGAATTATTGGCATCTTCCTCTTGCTCATCTTGTGCTCCATTATTGAGCTCTGGATCTTCTGCAGCCACATCAGTCGATAATCTGTCTCCCATCCACGTATCATCAGCCTCGCCTGCTCGCTTCCTTAGTTGATCTTGGTGTCTTCTGCACACAATCCCATTTTCTAACACCACATCAAACGATAATGGCCCCTTGCATTTTGTGATTTTCCCAGGCACCCATTTCCATCTGCCCCCCCGCGCATAATATTTCACATATACGCTTTCCTGTTCTTGAAAACTCCTTTCAACTGCATTGGTATCGTGTGCTGCCTTTTGTCCCTGCTGCCTCCTTACCACTCTTTCCGCTAAATTTGGATGCAATGCATCTAAACGGGATCGGAGCCTTCTGCCATACAGAAGTTCAGCAGGAGAGACACCAGTAGTCGTCTGGGGGGTAATTCTGTACTGAAATAAGAATCTTGCCAACTTATCTCTGAGTGTTCCAGTTGTCATCTTCTTTACTCCCTGCTTCACAGTTTGCACAGCCCTTTCTGCCATTCCGTTAGAAGACGGATGATATGGTGCTGACCTAATGTGTGTCACACAATTATTTTTAAGGAAGTCATGAAACTCCCTGCTTGAAAAACATGGCCCATTATCCGTCATCACTGTTTCTGGTATTCCAAACCTTGACAATATTGTTCGCAGTCACTGGATAGTTGCCTCTGCAGTAGCATCTTTCCCGACCTCCACTTCGATCCACTTTGAATGAGCATCAATCACCACCAGCAACATCTGCCCTTCGACAGGGCCTGCATAATCTATGTGTAATCTTGCCCATGGTCTGGTAGGCCAACTCCAAGGTTGTAAGGGAGCCACTGGTGGTGATGGTCTTGCTGCCTGACACTGAGGACATTTAGAAACCAGCATTTCAATATCTTTATCTATTCCCGGCCACCATACAAATGTTCTAGACAAGCTTTTCATTCTAGATATTCCTGGGTGTCCCCCATGCAACTCTTGCAATACATAATTTCTTCCTTTTTCTGGGACAACCACCCGATTACCCCAAAGGATACAACCATCATGAGTTGATAGCTCCATTCGACGTTGCCAGAAAGATAACAGATGCACCTGAAGGCGGATGTAGTGGCCACCCTGCCAATATATACTGCAACACTTGTGACAAGATTGGATCTTTCTTAGTCCAATGCTTCACTTGTGAACAGTCTACTGGTGAGTCCTTTAGACTTTCAAAAAGTAGGACCAATTCTGTGGGTATTTCTTCTTCCTCTTCAATTTGCTTCCCATCCATTGGTAGCCGGCTCAATGCATCTGCATTACCATGCTCTTCAGTTTTCTTGAAAACCAACTTGTACTTGTACACTGCTAGAGTCATTATCCACCTTTGTATTCTCCCTGACACCTGCATAGGGATTCCCCTTTGGGGGTCAAATAGCTGCAACAATGGTTTGTGATCTGTTACAATTGTAAAATTTCTTCCATATAAATACAAATGAAACCGCTTTACACCAAATATGCAAGCAAGCCCCTCCTTTTCAAGTTGTGAATAGTTTTTTTCTGCACTAGACAGTGTACGAGAAGCAAATGCAATGGGTCCGCTCTGTACCATCTGGCATTTTATGGGACAGTACGGCACCCACACCATAAGATGAAGCATCACATGCTAAAATCAATTCCTTATTGGGGTCAAAATGTACAAGTACCTTGGCAGACAGTAGCAAATTCTTTGAGTTCTCAAAGGCCATTTTCTCCTTCTGTGTCCAATTCCATGGAATCTTTGCCTGCAGTAGCCTGTACAATTGTGCCAGCATGGTTGCCATTCGTGGAAGAAACCGAGAGTAGTATGTCAGAAGCCCCAAATACGATTTTAACTCTGTTATATTCTTAGGCTCTGGTGCATTCTTCACTGCTTCTACCTTTTCTGCCAAGGGATGAATACCATTTTTATCAATTTTGTATCCCAAATACACAACTGACTCCTGCAAAAAGAAGCATTTATCTTTGTTGAGGTGAATACCAGCTTCTTTTAACTTATACAGAACTTTTTCAAGTGTCTCCAAATGTTCTTTGTCAGTACTGCCTGTTATTAAAATGTCATCAATATACACAATCACCTTTGGGATCCCCTGAAGTACACTGTCCATTATCCTCTGAAACATACTAGGAGCTGATGACACCCCAAAAGGCATCCTAGTATATTGGAATAATCCTTTATGTGTATTAATTACCATAAATTTTCTGGAAGCTTCATCCAGTTGGACCTGCAGATATGCTTTACTCAAATCTAACTTGGTAAACCTTTCCCCACCTGCCAATGAGGCCAATATCTTCAATTTTTGGCAGTGGATACCGTTCAGTTTCTAAGGCCTGGTTTACAGTTAGCCGGAAGTCACCACATATTCTAATAGATTGATCAGGCTTAACCACAGGAACAATTGGTGCTGCCCACTCCGACAGTTCAACTGGTTGTAATATACCCTCTTGAACTAGTTTATTCAGTTCTTTCTCAATCTTTTCTTTAATGGCATATGGCATTGGTCGAGCTTTGCAAAATCGAGGTACTGCATTTTCTTTCATAACTAGTTTTGCTTCATAGCCTAGCACTGTACCTAGCCCTTCATTAAACACCATTTCATACTTTGTCAATACATTTTCTAATGACGCACCCTTCTGTATAACAAACAAAGACTTCCAGTCAATCCTAAAGCGGTGTAGCCAGTCTCTCCCCAAATGTGATGGTTCTGCTCCCTCCAACACAATTACTGACAATTTATCTGTTTGGTTATTGTACTTCACGTCTGCTTCCCATTTACCTATCACTTTTAATGACTAACCAGAATATGTACACAACCGAATTCCTGACCTCTCTAAGACCTTCCCTGACCATAGGCGCCGGAATGTTGATTCCGAAACAATAGATACAGCGGCTCCTGTGTCTAGCTCCATTGTGACCAATACTCCATCGATAGACACCTGCAATTGAATGGGTTCATTATTGATTTTGCATAATACACCTTGTATACGCAATTGTTGGAGTGCGTTAGTACTGTCTCCTTCCTCCTCTAGGTTTTCTGACTCCTCTTGCAACACCTGTACTCCTCGCCGAGATGGCTGCATTCCCCCAGCCTTCGCTTGTACTTGTTTACACGCCCTCCGGATATGACCTCTTTTGCCACACCCAAAACACTCAGCACTCGATGTGGGCACTTATCAGGAGCGTGGTCCCTCCGCAGACACCTGTAACACCTCGGGGTTCCAGTTCCAGGACCTGTTCTCCACTGAGGTCGTCCAGGAGTTACAGCATGTACCTGTTGGTTTTGGTGTTCGGCCAACTCTTGAGAGCGTCCACTGTGTATTTCTTTTGCGCACCGTTCTGCCACTTCGCAACCTTGGGAAATCTTAAGGGCTGAATCAAACGTCAAATTTACCTCAACTAAGAGTCTCTTTTGCACTCGCTCGTCGTTAATGCCACATACTAGTCTGTCTCGCAGCATATCGTTAAGGGCATCACCAAACTCACACTTCCGAGCTAGCTCCTTAAGCTGCGTTACGTACACACTTACAGACTCGCCTTGTTGCCTGACCCTGCTATGGAACCTATACCGCTGGACTATTACCGGCGGCTTGGGACTTAAATGCTCTGCCATCAATTTTATCAGTTCATCGTACGTCTTGCCTCCCGGTGTCTCTGGCGCAACCAGACTAGCTAGCGTCTGGTACGCTTTCGGCCCTATGGTGGAAAGAAGAACTGAGCGCTTCTTACTTGCATCACTCACTCCGTTAGCCCCGAAGAAGTGCCCAAGCCTTTCGACGTATTGTGACCAGTCTTCCTCCCCCTCCACATATTCTCCAACCGCTCCAAAGAGTGCCATCCCACCCTGGTCGCCAGTTATGTAGTAACTCGGCTAAAGTACCAATTTTAATCTGTCAAAATCCAATGCGGCAACACTTAAATACTAGCATGCGCATGCGCGTTGCATAATATAATACATCAGTTATCACAGAGAGCTTGCAGTATGGCTACACTATTGTATTGAATTATTGAATCTGAATTGTGGCATGATTAATATACATAATAATTATAATTATATATTTAATATTCAGACACTACAGTTTGTACACCAAGCCAATTCCGATGCTCCAGTGGACAGTGCATCTCAGCAAGCAACCGATGTAATGGTGTGTCTAGTTGCGCCGACGGAAGTGATGAAATAGGCTGCAGTGAGTTTTTAATTGTACTTTGCATAACTGTACACAGTTTATTGACGAGGTAATGCAAGGGAGCATACATTGTATATACTAGAATGAGTTTCAACAATACAATGCATATTGCATAATTTGATAAAGAAATGCTCACCACCTTTTCACGACACGTGTGCTTTAAAAGTATTCACGCAAAGAACATGTGACATATGTTGGAGGTGCATGTTAGTGATGTTTTTGGACAACACGTGCTTCTATTTGCTGAATGACTCGTAGGTAGCTAAGTGGGAGGGAGGGCAGCCCCGAATCCAGGAATATGTAATGGGGGGGGGGGGGGGGGGGGGGGGGGTTTACCAGAGGGGCGGTAATGTACAGTGTATGAAGCTATTTCAACAAAGAGGGGGCAGTCCGCTTACGGCTATCGGCTATATATACCAAAACTGGGGGGGGGGGGGGGGGGATGGGGTGGGTTCGCTTACGGCTATTAGTATATACCAAAACTGGGGGGGGGGGGGGGGGGGAGGTCAGTCCGCTTACGGCTATATACCAAAACTAGGGGGGAAGGGGCGGGGTGTGCAGTTGGAAAGTTAAATGAACTCATTCGTCACTCACATGCACGCTTCTCTACTAAAACACAAGGAACATCACGACAAACGGGTCCACTCCGCTCCGCTCCTGCCCTGTCGTGTTCCACCGCTTCGTTGACATTGTCCGAGTAATCGGGACTTTTAAGTCTGACGCAGGATCCAGGAATTTGTTAGGCGGTTTTACCAGAGGGGCGGCATGTTTCAGAAAAGGGGGGGGGGGGGGGGGTCCCCCCCCCCCCCCCCCCCCCCCATGGCTATGCTGGATCCGGGGCTGAGGGAGCGAGGGGGATATACAAAAGGCCAGGGAATAATTAACTTGCGTAGCAAATTTGCTACGCACGATTAAAGTTGATTAGCAACTCGCATAGCAATTTTTCCCCCTCCGAAATGTGTGACGGTTCATCATTTGAACACAAAGCAGAGCTACCCCCCCCCCCCCCCCCCCCCTCCCCACAACGAGGCCACCATCACATTTAATATTTTAATCCACCTGTATTTACGCCTTCGTGCGTACGCGCGTTCTGGCATATACATGTATTAAATTATTATACATACATGTATTAAATAAAACAGGATTGAAAAACATAGCATGATAAACTCTCCCTGAACGCACGATCAACCTAAGATAGAGTAGGCGGTGCCCCATCATCGAACCCAAGTCTACTTCTCCAGTGACTCCACTTCACCAGTGAGCCCCTCAAATGGATGCCCTTATGATGGCAATAGCTAGACGTGCCCTACCGCACATATTTGAGAGTAGGGTTTTCCCCATTTGTGCTGCTAATCTCTTCAAAAAATGTTTGGCATATACATGCACAGTACGTACCACATTTTAACTTAGAAAAAAAAACTAAAACATTTTAATTAATAATGATTAAGAAATAATTTTATGCTATGAAAGAATGCCAATCAGAAAGGCGTCTGTATAAAACGATACTCGCGCAACGTTTCATCAGCGGGATTGTACACGCTCACGTGACATCGTACGCAAGGTCAGGTATATAAAATTCGGCCCCTTTCACGAAGGCGTACGAAATCGTTAATCGTGGATTTGCTGATATTTATTGTCGCGCTCGATGTCACGTGAGCGTGTACAATCCCGCTGATGAAACGTTGCGCGAGTATCGTTTTGTACAGACGCCTTTTAGATTGGCATTCTTTTGTACCGTAAATACGCTCTCTTCGCGCAGCACTTACACTGAGCACGCGTCTGCAATCGCATCGCAGTTCTCTGCGACAATGCTTTGAAGTTTCGCATCTTATAAAAACTGCTTCGCAAAATGCGATGCGATACAGGTTAAATTATTCCCTGAAGGCGTATATACTTTATCACTGAGTGTTCGACACCCACAGTATGACTAAACAACACAATTTAAGTCTTAGCGCTGTGAAGCAATACTGACAAAACTTTGTGACAAATCACATTACGTACAGTAAATGCATATAATTGACATGTTTTGTATGTACAGATTGTACTTCAAATCAATTTGCGTGTTCAAATGGGCAATGCATTTATTCAAGCTGGCGATGTGATGGCATTATTGACTGCATTAATGCTACTGATGAAATTAACTGCAGTGAGTTTTTGAGAAGTTATTCCATGCACACTTAGACTTAGCTACAGTCTCTCTACCTGTCTGTATTAATCTTTGTCTTCTTGAATTATTTGGTATGTAAGAACAACATTGTTAGCTGCAACAGCAATAAGCTAGAAGCATGCATATGTGTATGTCACTCGATGCCATCTAGCTAAACGAACTAAGCATGCATCCCAGAGTATTTAAATCACAAACATACGACAATAATACATGTGTATACAGTTGCTGACCAAAGCTTGCCGCCTTAATCCATTTGGCACTCTGTTATCAAACGTTGAACGGAATGAAGTTTACAGCGGAAATGAGAATCACCATTATAGCAATTATGTACCTTATTAGAAGTTGACAAGTTTTGAGAATTCGCCATTATAAGCATTCAGTGTACTCTTTCTGTTTAATCGTTTATACGTGAAAATGTTTATTTCTATGTACAGTTTGTACATCAAACCAATTCAGATGCTCAAATGGACAGTGCATCTCAGCGAACTACCGATGTGATACCGTGTCTAACTGTATAGACAAAAGCGATGAAACCGGTTGTAGTGAGTTTTGAAAAATTCATAAATAATGTGTCATAGATGCATATCTATTGTGTCATTATTGGTAATTGTTAGCCTTCGTCATAATCCCATTATTCTATCGCAATGCCTTGAGCAGTCAGACATCGTCTCTCCACAATTATACATACAAGTCACACCATTTATAAGGTTCTGTTTAAGAGTAAACAGTGTTTAACGGCATGACAGTTGGTTTTGTGGGCAGCCTTATCTGGGGGCACCTTCTGGGTTGGGGCTCGCGCATTCTAGAACTGCCTTTGTTCAGGCAGGCCTTCAAGCTGATTGGTTAAATTCTGGGCAGCTACCGTATAAGCCCCTCCTTCCTGGTGCCATATTGAGGTGTAATGAGAGCATTACTCTCTGATTTCACTGTGATGGAGCTAATGAATTGATGCAACGGAACCATGTATGGTAAAGATCAGACTGCATATTCAAAATGATCCATTGTGAATGCACCAGTCTGAGTGCTTTTCGTTATTACACTAGGCATGTGAACTGTTTTTGGTGCAAGTTAGAACTATTTAAATACACAGTCACTTGGTATTGAATTTATATACTGCAGAAATGATACTGTCAGCTATTTAATTACTATGCATTGATAGAACTTAGGCATAGTTTTGCCACACATGGATTACATGTACCTGTTCTCAGACAATGGGTTTAGGTTTTTGTACAGAATTATTTACACGATTCACAATTTCAAATTGTTATTCATAGCAATGTCACACAATGAGTACACAGTATCACAATGAGTATACAGTATCATTAATCGTAAATAAGCATATACCACAAGCGTTATTGCTTATAGTCTCATGATAATATGCAACACCGTCTCGTCCTCTGTGGCCTTTGCCCACATTCTATAGCTTTCATGTCCTCATCCTCACATAAGGTTTCTGCCATCACAATCTCCTCATACTTGGAATGATTAGGAGACTTTAGAATTGCAATAAAAAACTCACAGTAGCACGTTAGCAGATTATCATGACCCACTATTAGATCTAATTTGAGTGTCATTAATAATTGTGCAGCAGAATCTGTGTACATGTCATTAGAATTATTATTATTTTTTATATTCAGACAATACAGTTTGTACACCAAGCCAATTCCGATGCTCCAGTGGACAGTGCATTTCAGCAAGCAACCGATGTAATGGTGTGTCTAGTTGCGCCGACGGAAGTGATGAAATTGGCTGCAGTGAGTTTTAAATTGTACTTTGCATAACTGTACACTCATTGGTAATAGATGGCAGCATATAATGTATGTTGGAGCTAATTTTGGAGAGTAATGTTCACCTCATTTTCACAAATCAAACGGGTGCTATCACATTTGTGCTTCAAAAGTATACACGCGAAGAACGTGCGTGCGTTCATGATGTCGGATTGAAGTACGTGTTATGTGATATACGCATATGCAATAGTTTTTGTTCATAATTGATGCCTGAATAGTCAGAGGATTATTCTCATGCAGTTATAGAGCGCTGAAATTTAACTATAGCCATACATTTCTACACATTCTATTGCCCGTACTGGAAATTTTATAATGTGGTATGCGAGTGTAATGGTTAGCCTTCGTCAGAATCCCATTATTCTATCGCAATGCCTTGAGCAGTCAGACATCGTCTCTCCACAATACATACAAGTCACACCTTTTATACACACAAGTATGTGCATTCACAATGGAGCATTATGCACATATATGGTTCATACATCAGCTCCATTACAGTGAAATCAGAGAGTAATGCTTCATTACACCTCAATACCAGACTGAGTGCTCTTCATTATTTTACTAAGCATGTGAACTGTTTTGGTGCAAGTTAAAACTATATTATTAAATATATAAATTTTATAATGTATGCGCTGTGTCCGGAAACGATCATATGATTAATCGGCTACAAGCATAGTTAGTGTAATTATAATTATTATTAGTTAGTGTTCGGCCTATATACATTACCCCCAATATGGAGAGTGTGCGCATTAATCTCTAACATAACAATTTAAATCCCAGCTACTGTGATGTAATGTTGGTGTCAAATAACATTGCGTACAGTAAATGGATATTATTGACAGTCTCATGATAAAATCAATACCGTCTCGTTCTCTGTGGCCTTAGCCCACATTCTATGGCCTTCATGTCCTCATCCTCACATAAGGTTTCTTCCAACACAATCTCCTCATTCTTGGATTGATTCGGAGACTTTAGAATTGCAATTTAAAACTCACAGTAGCACGTTAGCAGATTATCATTAGTTTATTGACACACTATTAGATCTAATTTGAGTGTGATTAATAATTGTGCAGCAGAATCTGTGTACATGTCATTAGAATTATTACTATTTTTTATATTCAGACAGTACAGTTTGTACACCAAGCCAATTCCGATGCTCCAGTGGACAGTGCATCTCAGCAAGCGACCGATGTAATGGTGTGTCTAGTTGCGCCGACGGAAGTGATGAAATTGGCTGCAGTGAGTTTTAAATTGTACTTTGCATAACTGTACACTCTTTGGCAATGTATGGCAGCATATAATGTATATTAGAGCTATTTTTGGAGAGTAATGTTTACCTCATTTTCACAAATCAAACGGGTGTCATCTCATTTGTGCTTCAAAAGTATACATGGATATTACTGACATGTTTTGTACTTGCAGTTTGTCTTTCGAATCAGTTTGCGTGTTCAAATGGACAATGCATTTATTCAAGCTGGCGATGTGATGGCTATATTGACTGCATTAATGCTACTGATGAAATAAACTGCAGTGAGTTTTGAGAAATTATCCCACACTTAGACTTAGCTACAGTGCATTGTGCATCTCTATCTGCCTGTATTATCTATTGCGCATGTAAGAACAACATTTGTTAGCTGCAACAGCGGTTTTCCAATATGCTAGAGGTATGTGTATGCATATAACGGGCAGGCATGGCACTCGATATCATCTAGTTTAACGAACTAAACATGCATCCCAGAGTATTTAAATCACAAACATCCGACAATATTACATGTGTATACAGTTGCTGACCAAAGTTTGCCGCCTTAATCCCATTTGGCACTCTGTTATCAAACGTTGAACGGAATGACGTTTACAGCGGAAATGAGAATCACAATTATAGCAATCATGTACCTTATTAGAAGTTCAGTGCAGTGTATTCTTTCTGTTTATACGTGAAAATGTTTATTTCTATGTACAGATTGTACATCAAACCAATTCAGATGCTCAAATGGACAGTGCATCTCAGCAAGCTACCGATGTGATACCGTGTCTAATTGCATAGACAAAAGTGATGAAACCAGTTGTAGTGAGTTTAGAATATTTCATTAATAATGTGTCATAGATGTATGCTTTACATATCTATTGTGTCATTATTGGTATGCGAGTGTAATGGTTAGCCTTCGTCATAATCCCATTATTGTATCGCAATGCCTTGAGCAGTCAGACATCATCTCTCCACAATACATACAAGTCACAACATTTATACACACAAGTATATGCATTCACAATGGAGCATTTTGCATATGCAGTCTGATCTTCACCATATATAGTTCATATATCAGCTCCATTACAGTGAAATCAGAGAGTAATGCTTCATTACACCTCAATACCAGACTGAGTGCTCTTCATTATTTTACTAAGCATGTGAACTGTTTTCGGTCATGTTAGAACTATTATACACAGTAGAACTATTTAAATGTTATAACAAAGCAATCACATGGTGTTGAATTTTTATGCTGCAGAAATGATACTGTCAGCTATTTTATTACTATGCATTGATAAGACATAGGCATAGTTTTGCCACACATGGATTACACGTACCTGTTCTCAGACAATGGGTTTAGGTTTTGATACTGAATTATTTACTCGATTCACAATTTCAAATTGTTATACATGTACATAGCAATGTCACACAATGAGTATACAGTATCAATGATCGTAAACAAGCATATACCACAAGCTTTGTTTCTTATAGTATGCAACACCGTCCCATCCTCCCATAAGGTTTCCACCATCACAATCTCCTCATACTTGGAATGATTCGTAGACTTTAGAAATGCAATTTTTAACTCATAGTAGCACGTTATCAGATTATCATTGAGTTTATTGACACTATTAGATCTGATTCGAGTGTCATTAATAATTGTTTAGAGCCTATTGTAGATAAAACACGTACTCACCTCATTTTTACAAAACTTAGCATCATAATAATTTTCATTATGTACAATTTCTTATACAGAAGTTGTCGAATTTGCACACTCAGCGCTCAGCCTGAGAGAATTATAGTATCTTGGGTTTCGAGTAGTTTTGGTAACAGTAAGTAGTTCACAATAGAGTTCATACTACATAATAGGCCTATGCGCAAAATTCAGGTGTGAATTGCTTGTCGCACATATTTGTGCAGTATAAAATAAAATGTGTAAATCTGCTGTATACATTTAAAAACCGCTTCATGTTGTATAACTATTTGGAATATAAAACATCAAGTTAAACAATTATATAGCTGCTGCCTCCTAACGGGAGTAAGTTCTTGGATTGCCACGTAAAGGGGCTTTCAAGCAGACTTGTAGCCCTTCCTACATGTATGACACAACATGGTTATGCCCTCTACAAGGTTGCTTTTCCATGGTCGTGGTGCCATTTGCCAGCGCTATGGTTTTGTCAAATGAACAAACATTTTTCATGGTTAAATCATTAACTTACCGGTCAATGCCATGGTCGGCCGTCCAAAGCCGTCAAATCAAATTCGGTGGCATTACTTATTTTGGCAGCATACAAAGGATCCTGTTAGTACAAATGTGCATACTGTTTGTCATGCAGGTTATTAACTTTAGTACTCTTTTTAAATTGAGTTATGGTAAATAATCAATATTTTAGATAGAGAATGTCTGCAGTGGGGCTTATCGGGTGCTATCCCCTGTGCTGCCTCCTTCCCTTCAAACACACACGCACACACACACCTTTTATTTAGAGCTTGCACATAACCACTGTACTGAATTACTGAATTGTGCAACAGAATCAGTGTACATGTCATTAGAATTTTTTTTTTTTTTAATACTCAGACAGTACAGTTTGTACACCAAGCCAATTCCGATGCTCCAGTGGACAGTGCATTTCAGCAAGCAACCGATGTAATGGTGTGTCTAGTTGCGCCGACGGAAGTGATGAAATTGGCTGCAGTGAGTTTTAAATTGTACTTTGCATAACGGTTCTAATGTATGGCAGCATATAATGTATGTTGGAGCTAAATTTGGAGAGTAATGTTCACCTCATTTTCACAAATCAAACGGGTGCTATCACATTTGTGCTTCAAAAGTATACACGCGAAGAACATGCGTGCGTTCATGATGTCGGATTGAAGTACGTGTTAGTGATATACGCATAATATGCAATAGTTTTTGTTCATAATTGAGGATTATTCTCATGCAGTTATAGAGCGCTGAAATTTAACTATAGCCATACATTTCTATACATTCTATTGCGCGTACTGGAAATTTTATAATGTGTTTTATTGGTATGCGAGTGTAATGGTTAGCCTTCGTCAGAATTCCATTATACTATATAGTGCATTCACAATGGAGCATTTTGCATATGCAGTCTGATCTTCCCCATATATGGTTCCGTTGCATCGATATATCAGCTCATTACAGTGAAATCAGAAAGTAATGCTTCATTACACCTCAATACCAGACTGAGTGCTCTTCATTATTTTGTGAACTGGTGCATGTTAAAACTATTATATTAATAATTGGGTCAGTTTCCGAAAAGTGGCGTTTTTATATATAATGCTAAATCTCCATAACGGTTTAAGCAATCAACTTCCTATTTCGGGCACTTCGTGCCACACCACTTCTCTCTACGACAATCGACTTTGGTGTCTTACCATTGCTCCTTACCGACGTTAGAAGGCACAGTACCTCGAGGGGTTCAAAATCCAGATAGCCCCCTGCAGGAATGTCCAAATCACTTCAATATTAATAGACGTAAAGGAGTCCTGTCACTATTGTTTTCTGCAGATCGTTGATTTTTACCTTATTCGTTATGGAGATACAGCAATGCAAAGCAAGTCCACGTTTCCCACTCGAATCGCGCCTTTCTCAGTCCCAATGAAACGGTTCAAGGACTGAGAAATGCGCGAATCGAGCGGGAAACGTGGACTTACTTTGCATTGCTGTATCACACACAATGAGTATACAGTATCATTGATCGTAAATAAGCATATACCACAAGCGTTATTGCTTATAGTCTCATGATAATATGCAACATAGTCTCGTCCTCTGTGGCCTTTGCCCACATTCTATGGCTTTAATGTCCTCATCCTCCCATAAGGTTTCCGCCATCACAATCTCCTCATACTTGGATTCGGAATTGCAAATTTAAACTCACAGTAGCACGTTAGCAGATTATCATTGAGTTTATTGACACACTACTAGATCTAATTTGAGAGTCATTAATAATTGTTTAGAGCCTATTTTAGATAAACCACATACTCACCTCATTTTTACAAAACTTAGCATCATAATAATTTTCATTATGTACAATTTCTTATACAGAAGTTGGCAAAATTGCACACTCAGAGCTCAGCCTGAGAGAATGATGGTATCTTGGGTTTTGAGTAGTATTGGTAACGGGAAGTAGTTCACAATAGAGTTCATACCACATCATAGGCCTATGTGCAAACTGTTTCAGGTGTGAATTGCTTGTCGTACATATTTGTGCAGTATCAAATAAAATGTGTAAATCTGCTGCATACATTTAAAAACCGCTTCATGTTGTATAACTATTTGGAATATAAAACATCAATTATATCCAGCTGCTGCCTCCTAACGGGAGTAAGTTCTTGGAGATTGCCACATAAAGGGGCTTACAAGCAGACTTGTAGCCCTTTCTACATGTATGATACAACATTGTTATGCCCTTTACAAGGTTGCTTTTCCATGGTCGTGATGCCATTTGCCAGCGCTATGGCTTTGTCAAAAGAAGATTGATTAACAAACATTTTTCATGGTTAAATCATTAACTTACCGGTCAATGCCATGGTCGGCCGTCCAAAGCCGTCAAATCAAATTCGGTGGCATTACTGATTTTGGCAGCATACAAAATATCCTGTTAGTGCAAATGTGCGTACTGTTTGTCAGGTTATTAACTTCAGAACCCCTTTTAAATTGAGTTATGGTACATAATCAATACTTCAGTTAGAGAATGTTGGCAGTGGGGCTTGTCAGGTGCTATCCCCTGTGCTGCCTCCTTCCCTTCAAATACACACGCACACACATACTTTTTATTTAGAGCTTGCACATTACCACTGTACTGAATTACTGAATTGTGCAGCAGAATCTGTATACATGTCATTAGAATTATATTTTTAAAATACCTATACACGCGAAGAACATGCGTGCGTTCATGATGTCGGATTGAAGTACGTGTTTGTGATATACGCATATGTTCGTGGTCAACATAAATGCCGGCTTCATTTGCATGCATTATTACCTGTAGGTAGTTAAGTGGGTTGAGTGAGAGGGAGGGAGCGCGAAACCTTATAAGCAGAACCCTCCCTTTTCATCCCATACATCATAATAAAAGGTGATAATCGTCCATTCTCACACACGTGATGTTGGAATGATTGATATGTGCCATGAGTCTTGCCTAGCTAAGTGAGAATCAGTTGTATGCCAAAGGTTAATTTGCTGCTGTGGAGATAACACACACGTAACGTCATTGCAGCCCCCAGTTGTTACAATTATAGCGGAACTTACTCTAATTATTCCCGCAGTAGGGCATATTAGTTCAACTTTTTAATAGACATGCATGTACAGTCTGGTGTGAGAGTCAATCCCTAAATATTTTTATGTTACTGCATATGGGATCGTTCCCTTGAAAAAAAAAACCCTTTTCAAGATTTCAGTGTTTGTTTATATTCTTGATGCCTGAAATGTCCTCACTTAGAATCAGAGGACTACCGTAAAGCACCACGAATAAGCTCCCCCTCCGCCCCCCAACAATACAAAAATGGCTCGTATTTAAACGTGCGCATCTCCGTAACCTCGAACGCCTCCTCAAACGTATTCAGCATTTCAGAAACAAAAATGGTACCCGTACACATGATTATGACAAAAGATACGCAAAAGCGTTCGTGCTTACGAAGATACGGACGTTTAAACACGAGCCATAAAATCTCATAAATACATGTAAATGTGTCATAGATGTATTCTTTACATGAAATGGTTTCTCACTAACGCAATTGAAGCACCAAAAAGCTTTGTCTATAGTTGTTGACATTTATTTTGATATCTAATTATGCGTCTTACACGGACCGTATAGTTGATTGTTAAATCATTTGCTACTGCTCCTAGTTTCGTAGTTGTTTTATGTTGCAAAACCGCGCGGTCGTAAAGAACAAAATTGTACTGCCATCCTCGTACCCAGTCCCATAATTATGCGTGAGAGAATGGCCTAATAGCTTCAGGATCATAATTGTATTATTAAATTAGGCCCAAAAGGCAGAATCTTGAATTGTCAATACCAAAGAACTAACTGACTGAATCGTTCGATGTAAACAGCAAGGAAAACGATCCGATCGTCGGGGGCCTGTTAAAAACGGGTCGCGTGTTTTAAATGACATTCATGGGCGTGGTCAATCCTTTTCCTGACCGCTCCGTAATTTGACGTACGTCAGAGTCACACAATATACATTAATACACGTACGCCATGCTGATTCACAGCTTTTACGAGTGACAAAAAGGAAAGTTATATAGAGGTAGGCCATGTCACTCGATTGCCATCTAGCAAAACGAACAAAGCATGCATCCCAGGCAATCAAACCACAAACATATGGCAACATTACATGTGTATATATACATGTACACTGTAGTGCTTGCCGCCATAATCAATTTGGCACTCTGTCATCGAACGTTGAACGAATGACGTTTACAGCGGAAATGAACCCAAAATGAGAATCACCATTATAGCAATAATGCGCTTTATTAGAAGAAGTTCTGATAATTCGCCATTATAAGCATGCAGTGTATACTCTATCTGTTTAATCGTTTATACGTGAAAATGTTTATTTCTATGTACAGATTGTACATCAAACCAATTCAGATGCTCCAGTGGACAGTGCATATCAGCAAGCTACCGATGTAATGGTGTGTCTAGTTGCGCCGACGGAAGTGATGAAATCGGCTGCAGTGAGTTTTAATTAATAATTGTACTTTGCATTGCTGCATAGATGGTCCCACTCTGCCACAGATGGTCCCCTCAATTGGCAACGTTTCATCGTATGCATGGTACTACATGTAGTTTATAGGCAGGCCCTCGTGGCTTACAGTACCGTCTAGAGCCAAGTTTAAAAGCATGTATCATGCAAAAATTATTATTGTGCATATATTTGGGATCGTTTCCGCGAAAAGGGACCTAACATGTTTTTTCAAGATTTATATTCCACTGATATGTCCTCTACACATTGCTTCTTACGCACTGGGAATCGGAGTATCTGCCATGGAGTTGTAAGGCTCTGAAGCGACATGTACATTTCAACGCAGCGTCTCAGGGGTTCTATAGCAGAAATGTTATAATGTACATATATATGCGTTAGGTCCCTTTTCGCGGGGACGATTCTATATTATCTTCACGTGCAATGGTACATGTATATATTGGGGGCGTTTACTGCATTCATTGCCTGCGAGTTATTTGCGGGTTGTTTCATATAGCCAGATGCATCAACTACTAGCAGGAAACTAACTGTTCTTGTACATTGTAGAAAGTACTTTACTATTCATGACTTAGGGTGGCAGCCACCTTAGGCCTATACTGGGCTTAAAGGCGTTGGGTTAGAAATGAATTGTCTATCAATTCATTTGACGGATCGTTACGTTTGATGGCCAGCTCGAAAAGCAAAAAAAAGGTTGCATAATAGTGACTACCTTGAGCGATACAAAGAGCAAGTAGAACACTTACAAGAGATGATCCTATTTTACAATGTGATGCACAAGTAACACAAGCAGTATATCTTTAAGGTTCCTTTCCACGATATATCGATTCTTTACTGTTTGTGGTATAAATGGACAGTAAATCAATATTAGTCCATTCATGTCTTATTTATGACAGGATTGCATCCATGCTTATATTGCATAATCCCCACAAGGAAACAGAATACCCCTATTGGCACACGGGGCCACACTCCACCTAGATACCTAGACTCAATTTACAAATTCACTATCAGAAAATCAGCCGGTACTCAGTGACTCCTTTCCGTTGTCAAAGCTCATTCTTGAAATGCTCATTGAAAGCAATACTCACGCATTTAGCATTTAAATTACTTAACGAGTGGTGGACATTTGTTGATATAATGCATGGCTGAAATCTTTTCAACCGTATTCCTCCTATAGGTAAAACTCTTTTTTCTACTTTCCCACATCCCTCAGAGTAGCAGTGATCTTTCAGAAATAAATATATATTTGCTCGCACTCGTCGTCCTCTGTCGCCATCGTGAATCACTCAAACAGATTATCGAGACACGTGCTTAATGCTCTATCAGTATCATCTCTGCAAATGTTATTTACATGCGCAGGCACGTAGAGGGAAAAAACGACGGGAAACATTTTACCCTATATGAAAGGAATAAGCGAGCACGAAGCATATTTTTCGCACTGTTCCCAGGTAGCGTCAGACGAAAGTAATGACGCAGTCATTGGTAGAAACAAGTTTATGGTTGTATGGTGCTGAACATGCATGCATGGACGACATAACTATGAGGCGTTCATATTGCTACATGAATTTTGTTCATGTCTGCATTGAATATATCACAAATTATACAAGTATACATAGCCACCCAGTTGTTCCATACAACATAAACTGTGTTTGTACCAATTACTGAATAGCAGCGTCATCACTTTTGTCTGACGCTACCTGGGGAAAAAAAAAAAGCTTCATGCTCGCTTTTTCCTTTCAGGTGCTCACGGAAGATGTAAATCAGTACACGCTCGCGCCATAACGTTATTTATTTTTTGCCAGTTTTTCAGTTCCTGAGTTGTAATGCATGCTATCCTACTCTCAGGCAACTCACAAGATATGCACTACGCATGTTACTGCACGTGCGTGAATTATTAATTTTCTTTACCTTTCTTATGATTTGGCACTGCACGTGCAGTGAATGCATATGTGTATTCAAGAATACATCATTTTATAGGGTAGGGTTGCTCACGGTGAAGCCAGTAGTTCCCTTTAAATGGATAGTTAAGCGTAGCGGATAATGTATCCAAAAGCTGTCCAATTTCCTTTATTATGTCTTGTATTGGAAGTTAAAATACCCATACGTGTATTATCTTTCAACAGGTGTATAAATTCTGACAATGCTAGCTTCTTCAGATATTCAGATATCTGAAATTTTATGAAGTTCAGATTCCGTGGATCTGATTGCTACATCAGATCAGATTTAAATATGAGCTAATCAAATAGATCACATCCCTAAGTACTCCGCAATCTGATGTATTTGAGCTTTACATCGTACGACGACATATTCTACTTCCAGAGGTGCCTTCTCATAAAATAAGATGTAAATGCATTAGGCTGTGAATATATTAATCAGGAAATGCCATGTGTGGGCGTTACTGAATACTTTTGTCGATTTGAAAACTTACTAAGATGCACTTAAGTACCGAAAGAATGCTTCTCTAGGGGGAGGAATCGATTCCTGTCCTAATGTATAATTAGTGGTTGTCAGGCTCCATGGACGTTCTGCGAAAACCTCATAAATGTATGATCCATGTACGAAATAGTACCTGATAGGTGTTTTTTCACGTGTTCTATATACATGTACATGTACTATAATGTAGAAAATAATTATGCATTCCAAGCCATGTTATTGAAAGAAATGTACTTGCGACGCAAAGTTTTAACTGTTTACCTTTGAAAGTTGTTGCTGAACCGAGTGCTTAGAAACAAAGACAGTTCGAGTCTGCTGTTTAAGACGAAACATTACTTGTATACTGGGGAAGACCAAAGCTTGCCGTCTTAATCAATTCTGCACTTAGGCGTCAAATATTGTGAGCAATGACGTTAACAGCGCAAATGAACCCATTATAGCAATTGTGCACCTTATGAGTAGTTGACGAGTTCTGAGAAATTGCCATCATATTCATGCAGTGTATTTATTTTTCTTAATTAATCATTTATACTTGAAAATGAGTGTTTCTATGTACAGATTGTACATCAAACCAATTCAGATGCTCAAATGGACAGTGCATCTCAGCAAGCTACCGATGTGACACAGTGTCTAATTGCATAGACAAAAGTGATGAAACCGGTTGCAGTGAGTTTTGAAAATTTCATAAATAATGTGTCAGAGACATATCTATTGTGTCATTATTGGTAGGCGAGTGTAATGGTTAGCCTTCGTCATAATCCCATTATTCTACCCCATCGCCTTGAGCAGTCAGACATTGTCTGTTCACAATACTACAAGTCACTCCAATATGCACGCAATTGTAGCTCATGCTCAACGCATTGCCCAATCATTTTGCATTTTTCATCACTATATATATGTTTCCGTTGCATCAACAAGAGCTTCATTACAGTGAGATCAGAGTGTAATACTTCATTGCACTTCAATACCACAGTGCTGTTGATTATTGTACTGATCACATGTGATCAGTTTTTGTTTATAGAATTATAAATGTTTTTAAATACAAATAAATTATTCTGACTTCTACAGTCACAAAGGTGTAAACAACGGTTAATGTGAGTACTACATGTGTTTTCTTGCTACGCATCGATAAAGCTGAGGCATAGTTTTGCCATATATGGATTATCTGACACCCTGGTCACAGACAATGATTCTCAGTTTTTGTAGTGAATGATTTTCTAAATTCACAATTTCAAATCACATTTGTCATCCTTCTCTAAACAGCATCATACCATCCATCGTCAAACTGATTGGCAGAGCTAGCTGATCATACCCTGAAATATTAAGTGCTTTGCATTTATATATATCCACCTTTCACATAGAGAACGTTTTTAGTTACTTGCTTCATGGATCAACAATCCATGAAACAAGTAACTAAAACCATTCTCTATAATTTCTAATACACAAGATGCCAAAATGGCACATTGAGAGCTCAGCTTGAAGCATCTTGTCCTTATTTATAGTATCTTATGATGGTATCTTTGCTTTTGCAATCTTTTGAAGGCTATGCAAATTAATGACATAATGCAACATGTTGGATACATGTACAATGTACATGGATACTGGCCGAGTAGTTTTGGTAACAGGAAGTAGTTAACAATGAAGCGTACATACCATATGATGGGCCCATATATCAAGTGTGAATTGTTTGTTATACATGTATGCATGTACTGTGCACATGTAAAAACCAACTCATTGTTATGATGCTACTGTATATGATGGAACCACTTCTTATGATTGTAACTTAAAACAATTTTGAACTTTAAACATGTGGAACTTAAAAACTCAGCTGCTCCTTCTGCTGCCTCCTAACAGGAGGAAAGTCTAGCCGTGTAAAGGGGGGTTCAAGCAAGCTTGTAGCCCTTCCTACATGTATGTCACAAAATGGTTATGCCCTCTACAAGGTTATTTTCCATGGTCGTGATACCATTTGCCAGTGCTATGGCTCTGTCAAAAGAAGATTGACGACACAATATCTACCCGCTTCATGATTGTATCAGTCATTGCCACGGTCAGCCATCCCAAGTCGTCAAATTAAAGCCATCCCAACCGGTGGCATTAATGATGTTTAAACCTCACACAAAATATCCTGTTAGTACAAATGTGCTTCAATGCAGCAAATCATGACATGCATGTACATATACTAGTCTTGTTGAGTCATACAAATTTTTAGTGTCATCTAAAGACAGTGAGATAGCATTCAAGAGACATACATGTAGATATACACAAAAGATCTACAGTGTGGACTATGTATATGTGGATGTCAGCAAGGCTTTTAATAAAACCTGCAGAACAGATTGATGATGCTGACATGCACACGTTGCTGCAACAGTATGCAATTATAAGATGTGGATGAGCACACATGCATGAGATTGTATGTGTTATATATGCTCACTCTCCTCCATTTAAACGATGTTGATTATGAGCGTAAGTGGCAAGTGATGATATAAAAACACTACCCTTTCGATATTTTGATTATAAATGCATGTACATTAGATAAGAAGCTACTCGGATCTGTCCTGTCATGCAACCGCATTGTTTCTTTTCTTCTAAAAACACTGTGTTTAGTCTACAGTAACATCACAACACATCTAATATGTCAACAGCTGAATTCTTAAGTGTAAGTGACAGAACTGTATTAATGATTGTCATTTATAATGTATTACACAAGTCTAGCAGCTGTCCATCCCAGTTATCATTCATGCTGAAAATTTAGTGGCTTAATCAACATATGCAAATCCATATCCTTAAAATGATCGTCCTTTGCGTTTATCAAATAGTATTATGCAAATGGAAAATTGATACATCTAATGTTATGTTATGCAATGTTAATGTTAACTCTGCACATGAAGACCTCAATCACGAATGTTCACTTTATGAACCAGTATAAATCCTCTCGACAAACTTTCAGACAAACCATCAGCAACATTCATTATCATATCATCCACGACATTTAGGGGTGTCTTAATTACACCAATTGGACTGTAGAAGTGTCTCTAGTTTACGTTATGCCGGATTGTCATTGCTATTTGAATGTAGACAGTTTAGTAGTCCAAGCAATTTCTCTAACTTGGCAATAATACGAAAGTACATGTACGTGTATGTCAGCAATACAATGTCGCTTGGATACGGATAGTAACCAGACAAGTGGTGGTCATTGATAGAGTAGCAAATAGTAGTAGAGTAGGGTCCAGCCTTTTCCTAGCACACTTAAATATTAGTTCCACTTCAAACAGCTCATGTCTCAGCCCTTATATCTTCCGTCACATGCAATTTACAATCAATCCTATATATAAGTAATTCCTAAAGCCATGCTCACATCACTTCGGTCACCCATGGAACTAACTGAAAAGGCGTGAGAGACCTAATCCCCATGGATAGGGGAGCTCATGATGGTGGCGGTGAAAGCAGTGTTGGAAGAGGAGCTCGTGAAGTCGGCACCGGTGGAGGAGCTCGTAGTAGTGAAGGTGAAGGTGAAGGCAGCGGTAGTGTTGTTGGCGACCGTGAAGGAGGTGTTGCAGCGGTGGATGACATGTTGACGAGGTAGAGACGGTGCTGGAAGACGGACGTGGGGAGGAGGAGGCGGACGAGGCAGAGGGGACTATTATTGTGAAATTATAAACGTCTACAACTATTTTAACTGCTTTTATTACGTGTCGATGATTTTCGTAATTCCCACACTGCAAAAACCGATTGATGCATGTCACTAGAGAGCACTCGTTTTTCAAACAAAAAACAGTGTCCTATTATCGATTTCTAGTGACATGCATCAATCTGTTTTTGCTGCGTATCTAAAAACATTCTTTATGAGAAAGTTGGTGGCATATAGGATTTGAAGGCAATAGGGGTGTAAAAAGCAAGGAAACAAGGTCTTATCAGAAGGAAAAACGTACATTTAGCACATTTGAGGAAATATGTTGTTTGTGTGTAAAAGATAGGACTATTACATTTTTACTCCTGATGAGACCTTGTTCGTTGCTTTTTACACCCCTATTGCCTTCAAATCCTATATGCCACCAACTTTCTCATAGAGAACATTTTAAGTTACTTGTTTAACTATAAATTTCGCTATACCGATAGATACATGTATAACTTATCCATACAACTAAGGAAAACCCGGACAATGCTAAATTGCATCGGTACCCTTGCGCAAGAGCCTTGTATCGCGAATAGGGCGAGCTTTCTCAGACCCAGGTAAAGAATGAAATAATCCAATAGTCTCACGTGATGAACTGTGGCGAATGGATTTAGCTTAGTTTACGAGTCGGCCCTAGATCGATAACAATTCAATTGTTCATTAGCAGAGCCGTGCGATGCAACACCCTTGCGTGACTCTGGGCCCCAGGCCAAAGCAATTTGTTCTGGTGGCGTACTTAAGGCTTGAAATCGGTTGCGCAGGAGCTCCGGTTAGCCGGTTAACCGACGGTTAACCGATTGCGAGAATCAAATAACCGCCTCAACTGGTTATTTTTCAGCAAAATAACCGCTTCAACCGGTTGTTAAAATTTTAAGCAACCACAACCGACCGGTTGATATAGTGGATTTGCAAGTGGTTATTACATCTAGCAATAATGCCGGGCACGAGAAAACAATAGGCGGACGAGAGCGAATAACGGAGAGAAGGCTGGTGATATTTATAGCAACTTTGTTATATAATTATAGCAACATACTATTATTATACTACTATTACTATAGTAATCAAGACGCGCGTGACGTCAATGCAACACCTTTAATAGTGACTCCGCGTACCGCGTCTCGTTCAGACAGTGTGCGTGGACTCAGCATTAGTGTGATAGAGTCAGTTCCAACCCAATATTGATGCACGTTCTTGTGATGTACCTGCCTCCTCGTCATCATCGCGTCTCTTCCTTTTCTGCCCCCATGCATCATCTTCTTCTGCTTGTTTTCGGTCACCTCAAAACGAGCTATATACTGCTCACAACCGCTTAAATGTTCAAGCGGCTAGCTCCCACGTATCATCCTCATGGTTAAACCCTTTCCATCACACGAGCCATTCTTTGCGCGCTCGGCAATTATATCCTCTACAGTCTTTGTACGCGGCGGGATCCGCGACATGCTTAGGTACGCCGCGAGCCATCTTTTTTGCCATGTGGCAAAGCCCGAGATTATGCTGGCTTAGCTTTAACAATCGATAATTAATAAACGGTTAAACCTGAAAGAACCGGTTGTTTTAAAGAGAACTACCGCAACCGACCGGTTATTTTTTAAGCAATCACCATAACCGACCGGTTTTTAAAATTTCAATAACCTCTTACAACCGGTTTTTTCTACACTAACAGGCTTCAAGCCTTAGGCGTACTTCTGGGCCCCTGACCAAGCTTACTGCTAGCGCACAATCATTATGCATCAAGCGGCATGCATTTTATACGACGAAAGCAACCACATGGGTGAATTGTTTCAATAAGGTTGTCAACAAATAACAACACCTTCCACACTTTTAAACGTTCCAACGACCTCTCCCTGGTAAAATTGTGTACCATTGTGCATATGCTGCCTCGATTGGTTTTCTTATTAATACACAGGTCTGACAGAGAGCTAGTTAATGACCTGTGGGCGTGCGTGCCTACGCACTCAAAAAAGCTCGTTCTCTCTCGAGTCACGTCTGTCCTCCTCTGCTTTCCTACTAGCTACATCTCGCGTAGTGACGAAAGCCTGCTCTATCCTCTTAATGTCTTAATCTGTAGGCATACGAAAGGAACGACTGAGTGGAAGATCAGTGAATTAAGGATCGTTGTTTTTGGCGGATTGAAAGCTCACCCATGTGGTTGCTTGTTTGACCCAGCCCCCAGGCGTGCCAATAGCCCCCAGACCTACAACAATTACACTGCCATTTGCCTAGTGGCAGCATGTTAATTTTCAAATCTCCGAGTTTTTTTAATCCATCAGGTCAAAAGTTCTTATTTACCTTTGCTTTCATTTGCGAACACCCACCCGGTATGGTGTTTTACACAGGTTGTATTCGTTAATGCATAGCAGTGAGTAAAACAATTTAGTATAAACTAGTATTATAAGTCTTTTCCCACAGTGGCACTTACGCATACTCCAGGAGCAGTTATCGCTGGAGCTGGTTCAGGGTCATCCATCGCCATTGTAATTATGCTATGCATCGCCTGCTGCTGTTGTTTGAAAGCATATGTAAGTTTAAGAGAAAGTATAATATAGAGAGTCAGTAAACGAACTGTTGTATTTATGAAAGCAAAGAAACTAGCTAGCAGATATGTCATACGTCATTATTTCTTACTGCATGGATTTGTAAGCTATAGAGATATGACTGTGTAATAAAATTACAGTTTATTCAGATGACACTCTTTTAAATTAACCAAGGAACAAGCTGCATGGATGCTACCATATATAATCATGACAAATTCATGATAAAAGGAAATATTTGGGCTTTGCCATGTACATGTACGTGCATGTACATGCATAACACGATGACCAGTGTTTTTCGAAACCGCGAAACATTGTGTGCCTAATTTACTCAGCGATTCGCATTTCCTACTGCACTGCACATATTGATATCAAGTTTAAGAAACCTTAGAGTGAGCGACTTTACAGTAAGTATTTTATCCAAAGTGCAAGTGTGCACCCTGCATGTATGCACCCTGCATGTATCGCTGAAACGTTAACCAAACAGTCACCATATAATCCTTTACGTAATTTTGTGACAGTGGAATAAGTCTCATAGAGACATCAAGACAGCTAGCAGCAAATTTGAATTAATGTTGAAATTTATAAGCCAATAGTGGTGATGATACATAATCTACTTTCATCAGTGTAGTTGCAGGTTCAAAGCTGCGTGACAAAATCCAGCGATCAATACATGCAGTAGTTGAATTACTTATTTTAGCCAATAATACAATACATTGTCATTTAAGTATATTTATCATTGCAGTTGCATTTTTAATCACTTTTATTATTTCTTGAATGAAGAAAAACATAAACTGCAGGCGTTGCTTGACAAGACGACAGGCAGATCCAGGGACTAACCATGTTCTCATAAACCATGTAGTGCTACCAACACAGTGTGGTCCCTCCACAAGTCATTTGTCTGCAAGCAACAACAGTGCACAGGCAACTGCTGGTGAGACTAGAACAATAGGAAATGAAGCAAAATTGTTTACAATGAATGGCGCACCTCCTGCCTATAAGGATAGTATACAGTTCCCAGTATGTGACATGGCTTCGCTTCCTGCATATGATGACGTTTGTGATTCTCTTCCTGCTTATGAAGAAAAAGAGCTTTAAATTGCCTCTTAAATGTACTGTTTTATTGTGCTTATGTGACACAGAGAAAATGCATTTTAAACTGCAGTGTGGTTTCCATGAGTATACTTTATGAATTGTGCTGTATGTAATAACAGATTCTATTTGTTCACACACTTACAAAACACAAGAGATAATAAACACTTGTATAGAAATTATATTGTTGTCTCAATTTTACCTCACTAACATGCTCACAATCTCTTTGTCTTTTGTTCATTTATGGATGGTTCATAAGTTGTTTACAACGCAGCCACACACCCCACACCGCAACCTGTACAGTATATGTACAGGCTCCTCCCCTCTCTCTTAGCACTTCACTTGTGCTTGATCAGGGTGGGCATACCTTTAGAGGTGCCATTGTGTATAGTCAACTGAAGTGTGGGTGTGGTCTGACTAGACAGGTCCACCCAGACCAGAGCAATTAAAAAAGACAGTGGTATTGACATCCACAGTGGTTGATAACGGAGTAACTGTATAACCAATTGATTGAGACAGAAATACAAATTCAGTGCAGGTCCAGTGGAATTGTCGTGATAAGTGCTCTTAATTGCATCCTATTCCTCTGATGAGGAGGGCAAAAGGTTGATGTACAACCCCCCCGCCCTCACCCAATGCCCGCAATTACACAATGTATGATAATTAGGCCTATGCACTGTACTGTAGCAAAGTAAATATTCCACCTTGTAAAGTAGAAAATCATTGCATATGTGTAAATTTTGTGATCAGGTTATAATTTTGATTTGATTTGATTGATTTATTGTACATAATGCAAACAATGTACATATAAACATATGTACAGAAGGAGGCAAGTAATGGCATGCATACATGCACTTAAAACTGCCTACAGGCCTAGGAAAAGGGATACAAAATACAAAAGGATGATAGGTCAACAGTACTGAGTCGGAAACGAAAATTTCAATGCTCAATGATGAAACAACATCTTGAGGTAGGTGTGGTTCCATACACGGGTCACACGTTTGGTGAAAAAGTGTGCTCGAAATGTATGATGGAGTAAACATTTGGATCGCAGGATACAAGAATGACCTCTGATGTATTATGGCCTGACCAGTTTGGTGAAGAAGCTGTCAAAGGGAAGATCAAGCAAGTTGTGATATATCTTGTAACACATGACAAGATTGTAATAGACTCTCATATGCTCTAAGAACTGTAGACCCAGGTTAGCAAGGCGATTACTGTATGTAGTCCATATATGGTATACCAGCACACATGTATATGGCTTGCTTCAAATCATTCTTTTCTCCTTGAAGCAACCAATCAGTAAAACGCTTTCAAAATCAGTTTTGAGCTTACTTCCCCTCCCCTCCTGTCTCCACTTGCAAAGAGAGTTGCCGGTTGATAGATTAGGAGGAGCTTTAAAGAAATAGTTGGAGATGGTGTCTTTTGTTTCTTGTCTGTCCTTCTTGCCAGTGATTAAATATAGCAAAAGCTAAACACAGCTCTGAAATTCTCATTCATTACAGAGTACTGAAACAGTAATAACGATACACTGTTCACATATACAGAGTAATAGTTAAATCACACACTATCCTTGGCGAATTTAATGTTACTGTCATTTAGTAATTAATCATGCCAAAATTGCTTAGAAAGGAAGTACAATAATTCAATAGCATTTTATAATGATTTTTCCACTTGTCTCAAACCACTTTAGCCCAGATCTCTGTTTCTGTGATTTTGCCATTGTGCCACATTACTCCATGGCATCTAATAAACAATTACAATGATTAGTATTACTGTTGAAGCATTCTTTACCTGGTATTCTCCTCAAGTAGAGCAAACATGGACACATGAAGACTGGTGGTGAATACATGTGGGGCACCTCTGATTCTTCCCTTCTTTGATGCCTTAAAAAAAGATAATTGAACAATCTCTCCATCTATGATATTGCCAATTAAGGTGGAGGCATGCAGGGACTGCTTTCTCTCACTTGCAGGATAAATTCCAGATCCTTTAAGAAACCAATCAAATTGATATGTCATTTTAGCATGGCCACATTGATAATGTGAAGCAAACATTTGATTAGAACTAACTTGTAATAACACTTTTTTTTTTCCACAGTAACGTAAGGTCAGCCTTACTGGACAGTCCTTGTTTTGGTGAAATATAAAGGGTTATCCCAACATCATACAGCAAGCTATTCTTCTTCTTGATGAAAATTCTGATCTCAGTGTAGCAGCATCATTGCATATGAGTAGTTTTCATACTCTTTGACTGTTGCAACACTAATTTTTCTTGCTGACCTGGTTCATTGGATGCGTATAGTTTGTAAGCACAGAAATAGAATTATTTTTATAATTGCACAGCAATAAATGTTATCAAATCCCTTCCTCCTGTTGGAACTGTAATGACAAGAGGCTCTGGACTTGATGATGGTGAAACCTGACCTTGTTCAAAATCAATTGTGATGAACATTGATGTTGGGCTAGATTGAACTAGTAGAGCTAGCAGAGGTCAGTGCTCAGTGTCTTGCACTGAAGTGGTGAAATTTGCATTTGATTGCACTTGTGGCTTTGATACAATGATATCAATATTGCAGGAAGGATAATATAGAGCTACATCCTCAAGCAATTTCACATATTTACAGGGAACTGACTTGACACATTCGGCAGTCATCAGAGTAGTGGAGCAGCATGCACTTGTATGGACATTGGCATCTATTTTGTACCAAATATTGGCCCAGACATTTGGCACACTACAAGTGTTTGGCACAGTAACTGAATGGGATAGTGAAGGATGTCAGTAAAGGAAACATTTCAAATTATCCTAAATTGAAATGTGCTGAACTGCTGCAAGTGGTACCCCTTTTATAGCATTCTCCTTTTTGGTGCAAGATATGTTGAGTGCTCTGGAAGAAATTTAATTGCCTTATGAAGTATTCCACCGTCGTTTTGTAATCTAAAGTAACACGACTAGAAGTTGAATTGTACAAGCTACTGACCTACTTGCATTTATATAGCATCTTATGACACTTTTTGTCAGATATTCTGTGAATCAACATGGCAGATGTGTATTAATTTATATTGTGTGACACTGACGCACGTCAGATTACGGAGCGGTCACATGACACAGGAAAAGGGTCAATACATGTACTTTGAATCCGATGTATATTCGATTCCCACTTGTACAGCTACGTGTACCTGTTGAAAGGTCGCTACTAACTCACTGCCTTTAACATGCGCTGCACTGCGTCATAACAATATTGCAAAACGGTTGTGGGTGGATCTGTGTTCAATATCCAGTATGCAAACGAAACACTAAGCACATGTAAACCCCTGTGTATGGTTTCTTGCTTTCACCTGCTTCTTACCTTTCTTGCGCCCCAACAGGGATCCACACAAGCGAAAATGCAATTCGATGTAGCGTGAGTGCAACTCGATGTCTATAGTCAGTTCGTTGCATGCAACACTATATAAATATACACATTATTCATACCTTCATAAGGCTAAAAGACACGCCAAACTACCAAGATAGCGCGAGGCCAATATCTAAAACCTATCTTCACAACATAATGACGCTACAATGCCCCGTCCTTTTGTGTAGGAACGTCATGAAAAGTTCTTGACGCCCACAGCGTTAAAAAGACTTACTGCAGGGAGTCACCGTATTGATATAGATACCCGTGACCCTAATAACTTGCACATGCTAGGAGCAGAAGGGGGTCTGTGTATATGACTGCAACTTGAGGCTCTAATTGTGCAGAAAATGGTCCGAATTGGAAGGATATGATAATGAGCTCAATGATGACGCCGTTATTCGCGGCACATTTAAAATTGTTGTTCTAATTATATTATTGTTGTCGACCCTGTTGGAATACGTTTTTCTAGGTTGCGCAAGTAGCTAGGAATATAACAATTGTATTTATACGGGTGTTGTGGCGAATATGGAACTAAGGTATACATGTACAGTACGTATAATGTCCCTGCTTACGCAGCGATTAATACATATACATGTACATACTCAAAATCGAACTACATGCATATGTCATGGAGTTGTAAGGCACTGCACGTGAATATTTTTATTAGCCTTACGTTTCAACGCAAGCGTTTCGTTTCGATTGGGCCAACGATCGGTGTAACAGCTTCTTGACTATACGTTGCTGCCATAAGTCGAGAAAGATGGAATGCCGTTGGTACCAAAAGTAGAGAAAAATGTTCATTGTGTACCACCGGTAGTGACGTTCCACCGCGTCGCGCAACGATGTTTGCGACTACGCAATCGTATAAGTAACCGTATTCCCTTCGTATTCTCTTTGTAAAGCGGATCTTTGAATATATGGATCAGTTTCCGAGAAAATGAAAAGTGGCTATATGCATAACAAGTTATAAAAATGCTTCACTTTTGAATCGCTAAAAATCCGTAAAGGTTTAAGCTATCAACTTCCTATTTCGAACACTTCTTGCCACACCATTTCTCTCTACGAAAATCGATTTTGGTGTCTTACCCTTGCTCCATGCCGACGTTACAAGGCACAGTACCCCGAGGGGTTCAAAATCCAGGTAGCTCCCTGCAGGAATGTCCAAATCACTTCAAAATCGATATACACGTAAAGTAGTCCTGTCACTGTTTATTTCTGCAGATCGTTGATTTTTACCTTATACGTTATGGAGATACAGCAATGCAAAGTAAAGTCCACGTTTCCCGCTCGAATCGCGCCTTTCTCAGTCCAACTCGGGAGAATGGAAGCGGTTCAAGGACTGAGAAAGGCGCGATTCGAGCGGGAAACGTGGACGTACTTTGCATTGCTGTATCTCCATAACAGAAGAGGTAAAAATCAACGATTTGCAGAAATCAATAGTGACAGGACTCCTTTACGTGCATATCGATTTTGAAGTGATTTGGACATTCCTGCAGGGAGCTACCTGGATTTTGAACCCCTCGGGGTACTGTGCCCTGTAACGTCGGCAAGGAGCAAGGGTAAGACACCAAAATATTTTTTCATAGAGAGAAGTGGTGTGGCACGGAGTGTTCGAAATAGGAAGTTGATTGCTTAAACCGTTATGGAGTTTTAGCGATTCAAACGTGAAGCATTTTTATAACTTTTTATATATATAGCCACTTGGGACAGTTTCCGCGAAAATTGCCCCACGGTTAAAATGTTATAAAAATGCATCGCGTATGAATCCCCAAGGGATAACGCTATCGACTTCCGATTTTCAACACTTCATACTACGCCATTTCACTATGAATTGTTGAACATAGGAAGTCGATAGTGTTATCCGTTGGAAAGTTATAGCGATTCAAACGTGATGCATTTTTATAACATTCTAACCGTGGGGCAATTTTCGCGGAAACTGTCCCACTTTTCATATTCTCGAAAACTGACCCATATATAAATATATTATTTTTTGCAGAATTTTTTTTACTGTATTATAAATACATTATCCAATAGAACGTTTTTCTCTACTTTTGGTAGCAACGGCGTTCCATACAACGATGCATGGTGGTGTGGGACACAGTCCGAGGCAACCCTTGGCGTGAGGAATGTCGAGCAATGTGCATTATCTTGACTTCTTCCTCTCGTCGCCTTCCCTCCGCAAGCATGAAATTATACCGGTATCAGAACCAGTGCACGTTATTTCGACATATGGGATCCTTTCCGCGGAATGGGACCTAGCGAATTTCCAGTTTACGCGCAATAGAAATGTAACGCTTGCGCTGAAATGTATGGCTAATTAAACCTTTAAGATTTTAACGCCGTTTGCACTTGGACGATTCATGGATAGGAATAGTACACGGTGTACAATAACTATACCTATCCAAGAATCGTCCAAGTGTTAACTAAGAATTGTTTGATTATAGTGTTGGTGGAGGGACAGAGGCCAGAAATTTATCTCTATGGCTGTAAACTGGCAGGAAAATGCAATCGTATCAACTGAATCTACTCGCTCCAAGTTACTCAATCATTGCGGTAACGTATACCTTACTGCAGAGTTGATGGGACACTCACTGAGGTAGTGTGTGAGAGGGAGAGAAGGGACTATATCATCTCTGGGATGATGGATTTTCCCTATGCCATCAGAGGATTTATCTTTGCTGATGGACCTATTGTGCTATCTCAGATTGTTTCTAAATTAGGCGCATTGAAAGGGGTACAAGGCGTGATATAACTGCAGGTCATAAGTTGTTTGTTGACTCTTAGAGCACATTGTTGATGGTTCCACACTAGATGATGGGCTATATGTGTTCCTGTACGCACCAAAACAGTGGCCTATTGCTGTAACCATCACAGTACATGGGGTACAATTAATTAACTATGGTTTGCTAATGCACAGTCACCTCTTGGGTAGATTGTGGGGCTGGTTGTTGGTGTAAAAGATCATATGGCAATTGAGTTGGCAGATTTGATTATGTCAGCTTTGTGAAATTTAAGTCTTCTGTAGAGCTAGGCTGACAACTGTAACTTGTGGAAGGAGGGCACAGGTGCTGGTCCCAACCCCTAGCTAATGTGGTTATGGTGCCCAGGATCACTTTTGAGATACTTACTAGTGATGGAGTCTGTGACCTTTTTGTCCTTCACAGACATTGTCCCTGGGTCATTGTGTTGTGGTGACTGTGCGTTTGTGTGTGTGTGCATATGGAGAAATGGCCTATACATTGGCGGTCATCTTGCTTTTTTTTTCAAATTGAATTTCAAACACGTTTATAATTTATGATAAATCGGATTGATTGTGAATCTGTGCTTTATAAGATTATACCATGAACCATTCGTAAACTAAAATCAAGACAACAATTTAATTTGTACCGCGCATAATTTATTCATAAACGACTACGTAATACCTTGCGTCATCTTAGAATAAAGTTACAATTATTAAAATTATGTCGGTATAGCTGTGACTTAACTATCAATACCGTTTAAAGTAGTTAAACGGAATTAACACAAGGTGCGCAACAATGGGTGTGGCACCAGTGACAGGTAGATAAGTGTACCACCACGCATGCGTAGGGGCAGCTGCTGCACCGCATCCAGTCAGCTTCCGCGTAGGCGCAAGTGGCAAGCGAGCAGGTGCTGCATCACATTCAGTCAATTATACCTCTGTGACAGAGAAAGCGCAACTCTCCTTATCATTTTTTTTTTTCCTTTTCCGCCGGTACAGTCGGCGTGACTTGGTAGGTAGGTTGAGCTCACTCCCCAACGGTGCTAAGAGGGGCTGGACGGGTCACGTGCCCTGAGCTAAGGCTTAGGGGGCGGGGCTCATAGCCGGATCGTGCTATCCTACCCACCATTCTCCCAACCTATATTAATTGTTATGTGTGTGGTGGTTAGTGTGGGTTAAAGACAATTTGAATTACAATTATAATTCTACCGATACACAAATTAAAATTAACTTATCTGCTGTGCATGGAGAAGTGGAGCGCATCAATTAGGCACAATGATGCAGGGATCGAACTACGTATGCCCTTCATGCTTTCATCTTCTGAGACGCAGGTGTTTTGGTGAGTATACTATGTGAATTTAGTAGCATAGCCCCCCCCCCCCCCCCCCCCCCCCCCTCCCAAAGTGGGCTACATATGCATGTCCATAGCTGTGTCCAGCGGCGTAGTCAGTTACATCGTATACGTGAATATCACAACAGGAGAAGCAGGCATGTTGGGCATGTGTGTGTGTGCATGTGTGTGTGTGCATGTGTGTGTGCATGTGTGTGTGCATGTGTGTGTGTGTGATTGTGTGTGCGTGTGTATGTGTGTGTCACTGACTGTATATAATCTATGATACATGTACATGTATGTGTAATGTGATTGTGTGCAATCTCGTTATGTGATGTCATCCTCTTCCCCCAGCACCGAATGGAGTTGATGCTGTGTCGGTGCAGAATGTGGGCTCCACCTACATCATTGTGTCTTGGGACTTGCCAACTCACAGTAATGGCATCCTCATCAGCTTCAGTTTGTATTGCAATGGTGGTGTCCTGCCCCTTACTGTGATCAGCTACAACACCACTGGCCTCCTCCCCTTCACTTTGTACATGTATGTCTTCTCTGCTACTGTGTGCAACATGCGCAAATAATAGTGTGCATGGTACATATATATGATCTGTGCTCAGTACGTTATCTGTTGGACAAGTCCTCCAGTCACGCCCGCAGGCACTGCACTCCAGTTGGAACGTGGTATTGCGCGTCATCAGTACTGCAGCCAGCCTGCCCAGGTACATTGTGTACTCTTCAATCACTTAGTTTTTGTTCCATCTTTCTTTGCTCTTATCCCTCTCTCCTCCTTCCTTTCTTTCTCTCCTGTCTCACCTACTCCCTCACTTCCTCCCTTCCTCCTCCCTTCCTCCCCCCTCCCTCCCCCCCTCCATCCCTCCCTCACTCCCTCTCTCCTGTCCTCCTGTAGTCATGTACGTGTACACCAGCAGGGACATCTCTGGCAAAATTACACATACCATTTATCCTCCCTCCCTCTTACCTCCCTTCACCTTCAGCTCCTCACTTTCCCTTGCTCCTCCAGTACATTGTGATTCCAACTTTCTCAGCATGAGGAGGACAGCCCTCCTGGGGGACCCCCTGATCCTGAGTCGACATGAATGACATTGTCATCAGCGTATTTATTATTAAGATCATTAACCCTGACAAGTCCTTTGGCTCCTCAGTGAGTATTCCACTCAATATGCCTAGACCTTACACGGTCATACCTTGGCACTCTTCTCCAGGACCCCATGTGCATCCTTCTCCTACAACTCTCCTCTCTGCTAGTGGAGCATACTGCCCCACACATTCATGACTCCAACAAGTCAGTACAGACACAGATGTGTAGTGTATTAGCGTTGATATAGTGTACTGTTGGCCTTCTATACTCCCTAGGTACTGTTGTTTATGTTGGCCTTGGGGCCTGACTGCTACCACAAAACCCACATGTACACAACCATTGTTCTGGCTAAAATGAATACAATCAAAAGCATCTTGTGAGCTGACCTTCACTTGATTGGCAGATATACATGTACATGAAGATTGGACTACTTGTGAGGGAGGGTGTGTGTGTGTGTGTGTGTGTGTGTAAGTGGTAATGCCTGTGGTTATTTTATCTGACATCCATGGGAGGAGCTACACCTCTATGTAATGGGCTTTATCTGTGTACATGTACTGTAGGCACAAGCGCTTCCATACACTCTTTGACTTGTTGAAATATGGGTTGATGTCGAAGTACAATGTAATGTGCTCTTCCCTAGACCCTATGGAGGAGCTACAGCCACTCCCCCATACCCCAGCTGAAGCAGGACGTGGGCATGGGTCATTTGTCCCCCCCCACACACACACACACACAAACTGGAAATCCTGGATCCATCACTGAAATTGGTCTTGTCAGGATCAGCTGAACAGGATGCCCTTACAATGAACGAATCACCCCTCAAAAACTTGATACTGTTCTTCCTAAGGCCACATCCATCATGGGGGTGGTTGCAAAATGTCTAACAGTTTTTGCTGCCTCTATCTTTTGTTTTCTGTATCAGTCCCTGCACTATCATCATGCTTGACCCTTGCACCCACAAATAACCCCTACACAAATACCATGTGCATGAAGTTGTTCACTTTTGGAGGTATCATACATATATAAATGTATGTTGCATGCATGGAGCAAAGGTCTTGCCACACAACAAAATTCATGACATTGTGCCTTTGTTCCTTGTATAAATATCCAAATTAAGATAGGATCAGAGGAGGGCTATGTGCACACACACACACACACACACACACACACACACACAGCATGTCTCAGCTTATGAAGTGGGAAGCTGAAATCCCATTGCAAACATTGTTTTGGTTTTGTTCAGATTACACAGTGACTGACAGAAACAAAGAAAAATGAGTTCAATGACACCAAGTCCTATGAGCTTGGAGCTGATGGAAGCAATGGCTGCATTCTACCAACTGGCATCATGATTCACTGCTTCTTCATCCTGTCCAGTTCTCGCCATCTTTTATATGTGTAGCCTGTATGTTTTTAAATTATTAATGACATAATGTATTCAGTAGAACCCTGGGGGGGGGGGGGGGGGGGGGGTGTGTGTGAGAGAGAGAGACAGGAAGGATTGAGTAGGCAACGCGCAACATCTGTCAGTAACACTCATAGTTTCAAGACATTCAGTTGCTACAGATGTTACATTTACAAGATACACACCATTACAAGGGATTTACTGACCCCCTGATTTACACATGCCATGTAACTTGCCATTCAGCCAATTAATCGGGCTGGTCTGCACCATTTACTATAACTGCATGGCATGCCATATAATGATACAATGGGAAACCTTATTTTTGCCCCATCACCAATATGATGTATATTCCGAAACACCACCCCCTGTTGCTTTCAACACAGATCCTCGTAACTAAATATCCATTCCTGGACCAATGGGACTGAATATACTGTATACATGTATGATCAGTCACATTGGTCCTTCTTCCTATGCACGGGTAAAATGCAACCAAAGGTGGGTTCAAAAGTAGTTCTGGAAGAGTTCTAACTCTGCACATACATGTATGTGATTGCCCGCAGAAACATACAACACACACACACACACACACACACACACACACACACACACACACACACACACACACACACTCACTAGCTTTTTCCTCCTTACTTACACACCTAGATCAGTTATAAGGGCATACACTTACACTGGTACATGCATTACGTCACAAGCACCATACGTATACATGCACCATACAGTAAAAGCATAATACATGTGTTGGAGGCAAAATATAGATTTTTTACAATTTATTCGCAATATATAATCGATATGCACTGCTAAACTATACTACAACAGCGTAATTTCTAATAAATGCTCCCTTTGTGAAGGGCACTATTATTACATCCCATTCGAACCTAACTAATCACAGAATCACACTGTCAACACATCGATATCGAGTACGTGGATGGAACCAACAACTAAAGTTTCTCACCTCGGATCTGCAAAATATTAGCGTTGCTGTTGTATTGATTTGATAACTGGAGGTGTCGCATTGTACATGTACATGTGATCACGTTTGGCTGCTGGTTTGTTTCTCAGACACTCGATTCAGCTATGTGTAGGCCTATAGGATCCGCTAACATAAAAATTTGATATACGAAGTGTTGCCAGCGTACGTAGATATCTGAGCAGCCGGTCGATGTATATGCAGCCTACACTATCATTCTAATTTCAAGACAACGATCAGTCTACTCGGTGTAGAAAACACAGACTCGAAGCTTTTAGTATTCATGTTAATATGTTTATACGCTCATTTCCCCCTAAGTCTAGCCCTAGTGGGCCACTTTCCACGTAGCGGTGATGTAATCCACCCGCAGCTGTTGGGAATCTGGGTCTGGGAACGAGACTAGTCTACCCCGCCCCCTGGCCCACCTCGCCCTCTGCCTCGACTCCACCCTCACAGAATTGCCCTAGATGGGCGTGTCCAAGTTAGAGGTCTCAATATCTATGGCAACCCATAGAAACGCCATTTTAAAATGGCACCTTATTGCACCAAAACTGGTTTACTATTTTTAAAAATGGTCCCCAAATTCTTCACGACAACATTCACTTTTTTTCATATATTATATCATTTGGATAGTTGTAGAATAGTTTTAGAGGGTGGCAAAAGTTCTAACCCCCTCTGTTCATTAGTTATAACTAATGGAATATCTTAATTAGCATGATTGTTTTCCATTTTGTGTACAAGTCTATGGAATATCATATTTTCAGAAATGGTCCCAGAATTTAGGACGGCATGAGATGCAAAATTTGAAATTGCTTACATTTGAACATCATTTAGAGTAGTATTAGTGGGTAGCAAAAGTTGCAGGTCCGTTATTTAATTAAATAATAATCAAGTTTGTAAAAACGCCATACATTCGCTATGGAACGTACCGCGGAATGAAATCCAAAAATTTACAAACCGCAACTTTCGTGACCGTTAATTTCTCCATATGAGTTGTGTGTGTGTGTGTGTGTGTGTGAGTTTATGTGTGTGTGTGTTTATGTGTGTGTGTGAGTTTATGTGTGTATTATGTGTGTGTATGTGTGTGTGTGTGTGTGTGTGTGTGTGTGTGTGTGTGTGTGTGTGTGTGTGTGTGTGTGTGTGTGTGTGTGTGTCGGTTCAAGCACACCACCTGCTATTTGGCATGTCCTATGTTTTGTACACTGCCTCCACAGTGTTCAACAGATGGCTTCAGTACCCCAACTATGAATTGTGTGTGTATATAAGTTTATGTGTGTGTTTAAGTTTATGTGTTATGTGTGTTTGAGTGTGTGTAAGTTCATGTTGTGTGTGTGTGTTATTTAGGATGAAGTACCATGCTGCCTGCCTATGGAAGATGATGTATGTGATCATGTAATGAAAATATTAAGTACAACAGTAATGTGCAAAGAAATGGGAGAGGTGGGTCAGTTGACTTGTGAACTGCAGTGGCTGGTAACTGAGTACATCCTCCTTTCCAACTCTCTATATAATGACTGGCAAACGGATTGGTAATACATGTAGTGGTTTTAAACCTGGGATTGTAAGCTTTGATGCTTATCTGGAGGAGCCAGGCTTATCTGACCTGTGGGTATCATGCCACCAATAGTAACCAATGTTTACTCAAACATGGCTTTTTGTTTGCACTGCCTCCTCTGACATACACACACACACACACACACACACACACACACACACACACACACACACACACACACACACACACACACACACACACACACACACACACACACACACACACACACCATGCTAAACCTGCAATTGTCAAATTCAAACTAGACACCATCTGTTGGTGTGTGTGTGTGTGTGTGTATGTGTGTGTGTATGTGTGTGTGTATGTGTGTGTGTGTGTGTTTGTATATTGTTATCTAGAAGGATAAAAGACCATTTGATAGCTATTGTGGTGTATAGCATCAAAGACCAGGTATGAATTACGTTGTGTAGAAAGCAGTTGGACATCCGAAGAGCAGGAAGAGAAGATGGGTACATATAGACTTTAAGATTATGAATGTTCTGTGTTCCTCATTGATGCATGTCTGTGTATACATTTTGCTGTCTTCCTCATCTATTATGTACACTCATCATCTCATATTAAAGTACTTCATTGTGATAAGACCCTCCCTCACCCAAAGTTAAATCTGAATTTTGTGTTTCTTTACCAATTATGTGATTACTCATGAAGTGCAGCTTTCATCCTGTTCCATGTGACTATCAATGATGCAATTTAATCTTCTTTGCATCTGGTTTTCATTTGTATTCATATTTCCGTCTCTTCTGTTCTGATCCACTGTCAAGTCTCTCTTGCGTAAGAACTATGTCCCTGGCAGGATCCGATGCATTTATTGTTGCTAAAGTACATCTGTTTAGCATCATCATTTAGCTATTCAACAGCACAGCACATGTACAATGTTGTGTTTATGGATTTCAGTGTACAATCATATTTACCCACATTGACAAGCTAGATTGCTTCACATTTTCATAGTCTTTGATTATGGCAGGAATGTGGTTAGCCAGGAAATGCACGTAAACAGTTACCATTTTTATCTTTTGGCTTCCAAAGTATCAGACAAAGCAAGAAATTAAAGAGTTTATCCACTTTTCAGCCTATAGTAGATCCACTTATGAAGGATGCATAACCATTTACCTCGGTCTGAAGTGACTCGGCATTAATCTCATAATACACGGCCATGCATGCATGTACATTCAAGATCAGTTGTACTAAGCAAGATTCACCACAAAGACATTAAATGTATATTAGCTGATTGTATGTGGATGAAACAAATACATTTGCGTCCAAATATAGTTCAAAAGCATACAGTGCCTTGCTCAGATAATACTTGTGAAACATTCATACTGATAGTCATATTTAGCAGTGCCTTTACTGTTGGTTTTACAGTTGAATTGTTCCTATTCGAGGTATCGTGCAAATCTGTGGACAAGGTACTTAGAATGTACTCAAACACACTGAAGAGTGAACAGTTGACTCACCAGCCCACTGGAGAAAGTTTGCCATTTAATCTAGCTTGTCATCACTCATTTAGCTACACCTGAATCAGGTGTTATTCTATAAAAGACAATACACAATCAGTAATAACTATCTCATTGAAAAGTAGCAAATGCATCTTCTGCTAAGAATAGCTGATTTGCTGTTTGATGCTCCAAGTGAGACATATGGATGCTAATGCAGGATGCACTGATCCTGTGTCAGACTTGCAATGAAGAAGCTCATCAAAACTATCAGAAATTTTGGCTTGTCTTTTCATGTATGGAAGTGTGAAAAAGACAAGCTTGGTTTTGTTCTTAGAGGGATGATAGGGAAAAGCTTGTGGCTCAGTTACCACTCTACATGTATTTAGACACAATACTTCCACCCACTTGTTCCAATGCATGCGCAGTTAGCAAGCTGTGGAAGGTAATGCATTGTTCTTCACACACACGTGTATGCATTAGACAGTTTGAAGCAATTCTGTATAACAGCACTGTGTAACGATGAAACATGAAATGTAGGACTTCAAAAACTTATACAAGCAAATTTCAATACCCTACACTGACGGGGGGGGGGGGGGGGGGGGGGGGGGGGGGACACATAATCCTAACGGGGACACACAGTATCCTAGGATGCATTGTCCGGAGAGACCGCTGGTCCTAGGATACGATGTCCGGCGCCGGACAATTTTTCGGGGGGACTCGTAGTCCTGTGATACGGGTTTGGTAACAGGCCATCGGTTAATTAACTGGGCGTTAATTTTACATCGGGATAAAACATACACATGCATACAATATAATGATTGACATGATGTCTACATGCTCCGTGGTGTAATTATGAAAGGGTAATGAGGCGAGTTTACATGTACACTCTGTGCGCATGTATTGATGATATATATGTTGTTCCAATATCTGTTTTCAACGTCATTTCAAAACGTGCTCTGAATACGAGCGTTATGAAGTTTCGGACAAACGTTACACAAAGACGTCAATGCAGATGTGCAAGGCCATTGTTTGGGCATTCACATTATAGGACTCTATATTCATTTGGCATCCTTCACCTTTACCGTATAGCATAGTGGTGCCAAGTATTTTACCACTCTAAGTTGTGGGGTTACCAGGGAAATCCCTCGGTTAATCCTTTATTGTTTGAAGAAACAGTGAACAATGACCTCCGCCCCCACCCTGCGGTTATGGAGTACCAGCAGCTGTTATTTACCAGTAATCTAATCATAGTCGAGTTAGTTGCGGGAAGTGAATATCATATGATTATATCTCTTTTCTGTTTTTCCTTTTCTCAGCCTGCTTGCTGGCTACTCTCTTATCCATGCTCTGCGAGCAAACTTTTAAAAGACTGTTTCAATTCAGTGCTAGGAAGTAGTACATATACCATAGCTATGAATTGTTCCATAATAAAATGTAAATATCATAATCTTCTAATTAAGCGTTACCAATATTTCACACCAAGGGATTAGCAGGGGAAATCCCTCGGAAAGTCCCTGGGTGGAAACCAATATTTTACCGCTACATGTATGAGCATTGACCCATGAACTGATAAATGTACCAGCAGCTGTTACTTACCCATAGCCTGTGAATTGCGGGAATTGAATATTGTGTACGATTATAACTTTTTCTGCCTTTCCCTAGCCCACTCTGCCTGCTGACTTATCTCTTATCCATGTTATTCTCATGCATGCACTCTTTTAGAATCCTGTTTCAATTAAGACCATGCACGAGAGAGTACAATTGACGTTATTCTAGCAAAAAAAAACGTATAACATGTACGGCTATATGTCATTATCGACAAACACAGTCATGTGATTACAACTGCCTGCATGCCTGCCTGGTATGCGCGTAAACCAAACAAATGTGCACTTCTCTATTACAATTGCACGATCTTCTAGGTCTGACTGCTAGTCTTGCTCGGACACAACTTCGATTGAATGCAAGCCAGTAAATGTGGAGTGCAGCACCCCACCCACTGAGAGGTCGAACCATCATGTGCGTGCCAAACGCTTCATTGATTGTTAGTGGATGCATATGTCTATAATGAGCAAACCAAATAAATGTCATGCATGCAGGATTAACAAATCTCAGTTTGAAGATGGGATCGGGTGGACACACCTACATCAAGTCTGCTAGCAGATGAGAATGTGCAGGAGTGTCCTTTAGAATTTTTAAGAACTTGTGAAAGTTTTCGATGTCTCTTCTCACACCCCTCTCTAAAGCCGCGACAAAGACTGTCGCCTTTCTGTGATCAGGCTCTCCCGCGCATTGCTCGAGGTCCGCGTTGCTTATCAGTTCAGCGGAGTATGCTGCGTCGGCGATGGTATGAACGTCCAAGCCAGCCTTCAGTCGGTCAAAATTGCGCCGAAATATCGTCAACTCATCAGAGGCCATAATTCTTTTGTTTACTACGAGTAGTGTGACGTAGTCACGTGACACCTACTTCATGTATGTGACAGGTATACATGTCATGAAAGAGTACTCAATCAGTTGTGTGTGTTTGAGTCTGTGCTGTATGGGTCATGCATTACAGTTACGCCTATCGATCAGTCAGCCATTATAACTTTAGCTGTTTTAGAGGGAGCAGGGCGGATACAGGATTTTGTGTTAGGGGGGGCTTATAGGGATGGGAATGGGGGCGTGCCCCTCCAAACTTGCCAGGGTGTCTGGGAAAGCGCAGTAAGCACCGCCCCCAAACCCTAGCCACTGGGTTTTTGTTTTTGCACTTTTGGAAATTATGAAACATGTACTCACGGATACAAATGATACCTATTACAACAATCACACTTCACAAATAGGGTCAATTAAAAGCATCCTCCGAGGGTATTTTCGACTATAGCTGTCAATGATACCATCAATATTAAGTTCAATATCTTTGTGCACATACAATAACATTAACGCTGTCTTCTCCCATAGTGCTGCGATAGACATTATTAATAAATCTCAAAGAGGAATTAGCTCTTTCCACTCCACTTGACGTTACACAGGTCAATAGCAGTAGCTTAACCGATTAACGCCGGAATAAACTAAAGTAGAAGTGTCCAAAATCAACTAAATGAGCTAGCAGAGGAATGTTAGGTAGCAGGAAAGGGGGTTTCAACAATATTAAATGAAGCCGTGAACGTGAATAACTTCTAATTGGTGTAATGTTTGAAAGAATTCTTTGGGAAAATGGTAGGAATGCATTTCTGTCTGCTATGATTGTGACAAGAGAGTTTGGTTTAATAGGGGAATTATTCCAGATGGTTTTCCAAAGCGCAATCTTTTGATGAAATGCTTGTGGAAAAGGCAGATCATCACTATAAAACTTTGCCAAATCAGGGTCTGGAAGGCACTCAAGAGTGGACTCTAGTGCAAGCAACGAGTATAAAGCCGAGGTTCCTCCAACGGGTCAAAATTCAAAGTGTAAATATGTATTTGAAAGTTAAGTGGATCCGGAGTTAGCTATATCTTCGCCATATGTTCCGTTAGCAACAACTGAGCTAGCCAAGGTATATGAATATATTTACGTTGCGCATACGCTTGCACATGCAGGGCAGAGAGATGCGTTGTCAGAGCAACTTGACAAACCATTAATGAATATCTAACTGAAGCACTTGGAAAGGGTGATAGGACAAAAAAAAAAGAGTCTATATCAGTTGGCTAATACTGATGTTTAGATCAGTTAGGAAGAAGGAATGCGACACAACATAGACAACATACACGCAACAAAAACAACAACACCCACTTGTATAAGAAGCTGTTTTTTTTTTAGGCATGCCCAGCAGATTTTGCTTGAATTTAGGGAAGGGGTGGCGCTTGTGCCAGTTTCTGCGGAAATACGGGAGGGGGTGGTGCTTGTGCCAGTTTCTTCTCCATAAGCGCAGCATCTATTTAACAAACAAACCGTTTGATGTGAACAATAAAATGAAGGCATACACGATTGTAAACCAGTTGGATAGTACATGTATTACCAAGTTCTTCCACAAGACTTCTGTTGGTCGGCTCACTTCCGAGTACAATTAGGAACTTATTAAAGACGGCGCTATCTTTTTCGATCGATTTCGCCACTGCTCTCAGGAGAACGCTCGCCTTCTTGGGTCTCGATGGTGCGTCTTCTGCCTCCTCAAACTCGTCGCTTCCAATGATTTTCGTCGAGTAGCACTTCGCTATTAGGTCGTTCGGATTGATACAACTCTTCAAGCGGTCCATTTTGCTTCTGAAAACATCCAGTTCGCAGCTATCGGCCATTTCTGGTTACAGCTGAAAGCAGATATAAAATTAGAAAACCACTTTATCTTTTGCAACGTGACGTCATATATAAATTCATAGTCCATGTCATGGGCTGAACTTATACAGTACGTTTGATTTGTCAACGTGACGTGGACAGGCTATAATCATACACTAAAATAAATAAAATAAAACAACACATGGGATCGTTTCCGTGAAAAATAACCTAGTTGTACAAATTGTTAATGGGGCACAGGTCTCTACTGAATCCTCGTTTCTGGACATCTAAGTTTAAGGATTACGGAAATTAATTATAGGTAGCTGTGTAGCAATTCGCTCAACTCGCGTGTAACTTATCTGAACTTGACAAGAACACCCATGCAGACCAAACGAAAATTCACATCTAAAAACGGATGCACATGATTATAATCAAATTATAATAACATTACATAACTCATAGCAACTCTGTTACATAACCTCTCTGATTCAGTGTATTTAGCTATATACCAGTGTGCAACATAAGTACCGAGCAAATCTGGTTGTTTGCTGGTTCTAGCTGGCTACCTCTTTTCTGCAGGGTCAGGGGCCTGTTCCATTGCTGCAGTACCATTCAATTCACCTGCTGTAAATGATACAGCTGCATTATCAACCTCAATTCTTTCGTTAGGCTCGTCGTCAGTGATGGCCACTGTAGCGTCGGTTACAGGTGTGGCAAAAGGATCATCAATGCATTCACATACGTGCTTATATAATACAGATACAAGTACAAAGGTCATAGCGCATGCGCTACACTACCCCCTTCCTCATAAGAAGGGGAGACTATAGATCATAAATATTTTGTCCCCATCTGTCAGGTCTCTGGCTGTGTCTTGTCGACCGTCTGAGGTTTGCCGGTGGCATTTGTACATCTTCATCATGTGTCACATCTTCGGCACCTTGCAAGTGATCACCCTGGTCCACCGGCGGCTCCTCAGTCTCTATCTCGTCATCACTTTCTGAGGTCTCTGCTGGAATCTCTCTGTCGATGTTGCTGTTTATCTCATCATCAGTTTCCGAGGCCTCTGCTGGAATGTCCCCATCAATATCGCCATTCTCCTCCTCCACCGGTAGCTCTTCATCAGGTCTAGCTACATGTAGGTCATCTGTCTGATTCAATAACAAATTAGGAGGCAACTGTACACAGGGTTTAAGTCTATTAAAGTGCACCACCATACTCTTGCGTTTGTTGTCCCTGTGTTGAATTTGATAAAGAATATCACTGAGCACCTTATGTATGATGTAAGGCCCTTGCCAATAACAATGGAGCTTAGGGGATTTACCTCTGGGTACTGCTGGACAATGAAGCCAAACCATGTCACCTATCTTGAAAGGCTTCCCATTGCACAATTTGTCATAATGCACTTTTTGCCTTCTTTGTTGTAACCCCAAGTATTCTCTAACCTGCCGATATGCCCTGTCTAAGCGCAGCCTGAGACCCATGGCATACTTGTTAAGCTCCGTAGGATAATGTGGGGGCAAGCCAAACATAACATCAATGGGTAACCTCACTTCTCTCCCAAAAACAAGCTGATATGGTGTGCACCCTGTAGATTCCTGCACACTTGTACGGTAGGCAAACATCAGCAAGGGTAAGTATGAATCCCAATTACATGTATCCTCTCTAGCTGCTATATTTAGAAGGTTTAACAAGGTACGGTTAAACCGTTCTACTAAACCATCAGACTGTGGATGGTAAGCTGTAGTTCTAGTTTTCTTAATGCCCAACAATTTGCACATGGCTTTAACAAGAGCAGAATCAAAATTTCGGCCTTGATCTGTATGAAGGCTATTTGGGGTACCAAAACGACAGACAAATTGATGCACAAAAACTTCTGCTACCTTTTCAGCTTCAATGCTGGCCAAGGGAAATGATTCCACCCATTTTGTAAAATAATCCCCAACTACCAAGATATATTTATTACCTCTGGTGGTGATTGGTAGAGGGCCCAGGATATCCATTGCTACACGCTCAAATGGACCAGAAGGAAGATCTGCTTGCATTGCCGCTCTTGGTTTTGTCGGAGGTGCTTTACGAGTTGCACAGCTTTCACATGCAGCACACCATCTCTCTATGTCTCGTCGTTGCCCTGGCCAGTAGAAGCGACGACGTACTTTCTCTACAGTCTTTGAGACACCCAAGTGACTACCAGATGGTGCATTGTGCAGCTGTTCAAGTACAGTAGGGACCAGATCCTGTGGCAAGACAAACTGAAGACATTTGTTAAGCCCCTTACCAGGGATATCCTCCCATCTCCTATACAAAACCCCATTTTGCAGTACTAGATACTTCTGTTGAGCCCAAAGAGTCTGCAACCAATACCCCCCATCTTTTGGAAATGACTTTGGAAAAGAATTACTCTCAACCCAGACCATGACCTGGGCAAGAGCTGGATCATTGTTCTGAAGAGTTTCTTGATCTGTTGGTGTCAGAATTGGAAGCCACAGTGCCAGGTCTGATTCAGTAGCTTGTGCAAGTGCTGCCTCAAGACTGTATAGATTGTCCACCTGGTCTTGACTTGCACCACATTGCCTACAAGGCAGCCTTGATAAGGAGTCAGCATTTCCGTGCTTAAGGCCTGGGCGATGTTCCACTGTAAAGTCATATTCTGACAAAATTTCAAGCCATCTTGCCACCTGCCCATGTGGATCTTTGAAATTTTTCAGCCATTTGAGTGCACTGTGGTCTGTGCGGACTTTGAAAGGGCGCCCCCAAAGGTAGGGCTTGAAATATTGGATAGCCCAAATCAAGGCTAGCATTTCCCGCCGGGTAGCACAATACTGCCGTTCCTGCTTAGTAAGTACACGACTAGCATATGCGACTACACACCTGTCATTCTCTTGGGAGAGAACTGCTCCTAAACCCTCCAAGCTCGCATCACAATCAACTGTAAACTGCATATTGAACTGTGGGAAAGAGAGAATAGGAGGGGAACTAAGCTTTGTCTTTAGCTGCGCAAATGCCTCATCACACAACCCAGTCCATTCCCATGGTTTCAACTTTTCAGTCAATGCATGCAGAGGAACAGCAATGTGTGCAAACCCTTTTATAAACTTGCGGTAGCATGAGGCAATTCCCAAAAAACGTCTCAATTCCTCAAGGTTCACTGGGGTAGGCCATTCCACAATGCACTTAATTTTATCATCATCCACTTTCACACCATCAGCTGACACTATGTGACCCAGGTAATGCACACATTTCTTCAAAATATGGCACTTGCTTGGTTTTAGTTTCAACCCTGCCTTCTTGCCCGCTTCTTGGATATAGAGTTCCACTCGCTTTATCCATAGACTGAAGTCAGTCCCAGTTGCGAAGCGAGGAGGCGGACACGCTGAAAACCGAGTGGGCCTCCTCTCGCGTTCGAGTTCCGTCATCCCACTTTTGACACCAATGTAGCGTCGGTTACAGGTGTGGCAAAAGGATCATCAATGCATTCACATACGTGCTTATATAATACAGATACAAGTACAAAGGTCATAGCGCATGCGCTACAGCCACTACTGCCTCAGGACCTTGGTGGATGTATGATCATTCCTGGCTAGCTGGTTCATCATCATCATCCTGGACAGGTCATTAAATGGTTCTCACTTCGATTTGATTGCATCAGAGATGCCTTATTCGCCATTATTTTGGTCACCTTTTCTAGCCTGATGTCCGGTGAACAGGGCTTAGGATATCAAAATGAACCACATGCTTTTTTTTGTGTGTGGTTGGATACGGTATATGTGCCATCTGATATACGTTATACACTGGAAGGGCCTTGCCATGCTTTGTGAAACTGTTCTTCCATGAAACAGATATAATATTGGCATCCACGTCCAAGCCAGCCTTCAGTTGGTCATAATTGCGCCACAGGCCATTCTTTTGTCCCCTTACAAAAACTGTACCAGGAGGGGGGTTCACAACCCGTACCACCTTGGATCTTATTAACTAGATCAGGCCCTGTAGGAAGTCCCTTGGTATCCACCACCAAATCATGAACTGCTTGGACTCCAAGATTCGTTTAACTGCGATTCAACACCCAGCCGCAATGTGAATACGTGTCAATACGTGAGCATACTACATGTATAATACAGCTGTATACATACCTTTACAACATACTCAATATGATGTATTGCTGTAGTCATGCATGCTGCAGCATCAGTTATCTCTGTACTGCTTCCTCCCATTCCACAGTGTGTAGTGAAGAGACTTATTAGAAAACACAATATGTGGAACACTCATTAATGAGTGAAACAGCTCTTTAGATGTTTGTGTTTTCAGTGGTGATGATACAGTTGGTCAGATTTAACACGGGCGTCAAACTGATTCATTATGGGTGCAAAATAAAGTCCTCAATTCCCACTTGAACTTTGCAGCTAATTGATATATGTTGTCAAAGGACCACCACACTCCATATGCAGGTATAGGAAGCAACACATAACCCATAAATAATCTAATAGATAAGTATTAGTGTACCTCGCAGACAGGCAAGCAAAATTGCACACATAGTCTCCAGAGTGAACCATCTCTGATATCTGTGACACAACACCACTATAATGAACTACAGTGTAAGTGGCATATTCTCCATATTCATTATTGGGGACTACACATTGTATTGTCAGTGAAGCTCCTCAAGTAAGACATCCTCTAATTTTATAATGCTATAATCCTACATGTACCTACTCATGTTTCTTTGTCTTTCAGAAGTTAGTTTTCTTCTATATATGGTTTGCAGGGATGAGTTGTGTGTTGTGTATGCATGTGAGTTTGTGCACCACATGCATGCAGATCCTGCTCACCATGCTATGCCATGTTTGATCTCCTATCATTCTATTCACATTAAATACTGCCTATTTGGAAATATGGTAGGTGAAACTCCACAAGTCAGCAGAGTAAAATGAAAATCGGGAACGGTATTGTTGAGGGTGCAGTTTACCATTCTCAGATGACTAACTGATTGGATCTTTGTGCATGCATGGTATCCTGCATACATACATTTGCTAATGTAAGTATTTGTGTGTATATAGATATATGGAACGTTCTATACGACAATGGGTCTTGTGGATTTCATTTTATAACATAAAATGTAAATCGATATATCTTCCGTCATATTAACGCTATCAGGTTCCTATTTTTAACACAACATACCACACCATTACTATATGTGAAAATTCATTTTGGTGTTTTACACATGTGGGGTACCGACGTTACAAGGTCCGATACCCCGTAGGGTTCAAAACGGCCACATCTTCAGGTAGGAGTGTCCAAATCGGTTCAGAATAGGTACCTATGTAGAAGGGTCCTACCGCTATTGATTTGTTCTGTTCGTTAATTTTTGCTTTATCCGTTATGGAGATACAAGTGTGCAAAGAAATTGCATATTTCCCGGGCGTTACGCGCCATTAACGTATTACGAGGACTCCTCGAAGCCAGTCGTGATACGTTAATGGCGCGTAACGCCCGGGAAATATGCAATTTCTTTGCACACTTGTATCTCCATAACGGATAAAGTAAAAATTAACGAACAGAACAAATCAATAGCGGTAGGACCCTTCTACATAGGTACCTATTTTGAACCGATTTGGACACTCCTACCTGAAGATGTGGCCGTTTTGAACCCTACGGGGTATCGGACCTTGTAACGTCGGTACCCCGCATGTGTAAGACACCAAAATTGATTTTCACATATAGTAATGGTGTGGTATGCTGTGTTAAAAATAGGAACCCGATAGCGTTAATATGACGGAAGATATAACGATTTAAATTTTATGTTATAAATGAAATCCACAAGACCCATTTTCGTATAGAACGTTCCATATTGTGCATGTTTTGTTAAAATAATGAAAAGTTGATATTGTCATGCATCCTTAATTTATCTTTGATTAAGATGGCCATTTTGGATATGCTTTTTGTACTAGTCATGTTTTAAGAGTGTGTTGTCACACAAGTGATGTCCATATATTTAGAGGAAGGGTATACCATGCTGTATGAGAGGAGAGGCTGTTGGAGAAGAGACCCTGGCATCTGTTGGAGAAGAGAACTAGCTATAGCATAGTTGGGGGAGAGGCTCTTTTAGACTAGACCTTGCTACTGTTGGAAAATTGGTGCGAGTGCTCAACATTCATCCCACAGATTGCTGTACATCACATCAGCAGTGGTGTAGGGTCAGGTTGATGATTTAAAAATATGTTTACCACTGGTCCAGACCATACAATTTCTGCAATTTCTGTTCGATAATGATACATGTAGAACCTCTCTCTCCAGCCCACTTATATGTACATAACAGCTCAACTTTTTTACAGTACACATATTGCTTGAGAGCTTGCAAAAATTCTAATCCAGCCTGTGCACGTGCGCTGTTAATCCAATCGAGCGTTCTATCTGTGTACAAAGTCAAAACTGAGGTTCATAAAAATATAGTGTACACCTCCCATTTCAGCCACAAAGGAGTGACCGCCTCACCTTTATATTGCTATTGTGTATACCTAAACGCAGGTCTATGGAGTTCTTATCTAGCCACAACTGTAAGGTCTGCACCCTTGGTACGTTTACACAACCTAGCGTGAGCCCACTAGCCTCTGCTATCAATATTGATTCAACCTTTATGATCCTTTTTGTTTTTCTGTGCAGGAGAGCTGTGATCTGTCACTGAAAGAGTGAGAGCGAGTTTCTGCATAAAAGCTGCTGCACAACGAGACGTAATCACTCTGATTCACATCGTCCGCATGCAAATATATTAGTTTCAACATTAGATGCATCGAATAGGCCTACGCAATTCAGTATATTTTCACGCTAGTCTGTATGGTGTAGCAAAGCCACCCTTATTTGCGGAGGTGTACATTAGTTGAGGGTGCGGCAACGCCCAATCAGGCTCTTGTATATCAGAAAACTTACTTAAACAGACTAAACACCTCACTTTCCTGTTCAGGTACGTGCCAGGATTGAACGTGTGTTATCTGATCGGATACATAGATTCATGAGGCGCGGCTATGAAGCTCAGTTGCCACCTCCGACTTGCAGGCATTTCCATGCACGTGTTGTTAAATGTGTGAGAACGCGTACAATCGATCTAGTACACAGACCTTATAACAGCCATATATTTAGTTACATGTAGTCATCTGAGAATGGTAAACTGTACCATCAACCAAATAAGTATTAACATGCTGCCTCTAAAAAAATGTGTAGACAGATTTATTATTTATTCTACTTTCGTTTAAGTAATAAATAAACATTCGGAGTAGCATACTGTATCCGTTTTGACAGCGAGCTATTTGTTTCGCGACATGCATGATAAGTGTGGCCTTTCATTTACTCAGGTGATGCATGAGTGAAAACACAAGACATACCTACGGTCCCCGACAGACAATGGATTGTTGGGAGAGTGCTTCTTTCGCTATGGCCGCTATATCTTATATAGCGCGGAAGTGCCCTCATCGGGTCCAGGAGTAGTTCTACGTCGAAGGAAAGGTAAGGCAATGAGTGTTGCTTGCAACATTGAAATGAATGAACGGTGTGAACATTCCTGACATGCCTGACTGACTGCTCGGTACTGCCATCATTGTCAGTATTGTATTCACCCTCAAAATTTGTTGGCAAGATGACAATATCATTTGAAGATACATTTCACCCTGATGCTGCTCTTTAATTACGCTGCTGTCTTTCCATCTGTGCACATGCATGCCATGCATACACGGCTGTTTGCGGCTGGATGCAGTACTATCGAGAATCTAGCGGGAGTATAACACAAACATTTTGGATATCACAAATACGTATAACGCCTTGTATATCACTAAGATTATACATATTGCGTATAACAACGTGACTACACGCTGGTCGAATCCTCTCAGCTATCACTCTCCTTTATAGCTTGACATCTCTTGTTGCAGTTAATAGTTGTTAATACAGTAGTTATTTATTTGTTCAAAATGAAAAACTGAGAAAACTGACTCATTCATGTAAGTAACCAAACCCCCAAAACTGCAATCCCCGAACTCTAGTGATCATCAAAACCAGTGAACAGTACGGTACATCATCGATCGTTTTGGTAATTGCTCCATAGCTGAAATAAGTAGAACACCACGCGTGGTTTTTTAGGTGACAAATGTTTGGTTGATGAAATTAGGACTGACCATACATGTAGTTCTGTTCAATGGATCCAAAGCCTCCTTCAGTCACTATAAACCGCTAAGCCCTCCTGGCTTCCCTCTCCTATACTATAATAATCGAAGAGCATGACATTGCCCATGCAGAAGTTACGATGCACTGGCTCTTCTACATGTATATGGCTGCATGCATGGATCCTGCCAATATTGTGCCAACGGCCCTGGCTCATTTTACTGTGTTGATACATCATGCGCTATCGTGACGCGCCCAAAGGGTGGATCAGACATACTGAAGTTACTGCATGCCACAATCATATCACAGAACGTCACCAAATTCAGCCCATGACAGTGAGGTTTCGAGAGGTTTCTCAGCAAATACTCAAGATGGTGCACGGTTGTATATCGCAACACATCGGAGTCGGCTTGAGCGGTCGCTGTAAAGGTTTTATCAACCTTGTTATATGCCCCCTTAAACGGGCGATTCCCAAATGCATGCAACTGTATGCTACCGTAAGGCAAGATTTGTATGGCGCTCGAAGCGCTCAGTATTGGTGGCCTCACGTAAAACGAGTGAAATTTGAGAGAAGTGCGATTTGACCCCGTCGGTGCCTTCGGCGCACCCCAAACCCCTAATCCGTCCCTCAAAAATGCAGTGCTCCGTTAAGAGCAATGCAAGTTAGTGAAACATAGAGAAATTATAAACAACAGAATTGGAACATGTATCGTTTCCAACTCTAAGACTCCATTGCACAGGTTGTCATCGTCTTGAAGCTACAGCATGCACTTTAAGCTATAAGCGCCTAGCCTCCTTGCTCTCAATTTTATATGGATTCAGTGTCAACGTCAAAGGATAGACTGAAATTCATGTTTTTCACAATCTGCAGCTATCTACATGTACACAGTCAAGCTTGGCGCGGGTATTTATATGACTCAGGTGAACCATATCCTAACTTTGTCTGACAATACTATGATATATCAATGTACCAAGCACACGCAGCACCATAAGATTACATGAATCAGCTATAATCGCAAGTAAAATAGAACATGTCATTCGACTGATAATTCTATTACATTTCCTCCGCGTTATTCTTGTACTCAGACCAGCCTGACAAGCTATAGAGCTTACGTCAGCCGCGCCGGTCAGACTATTTGGTCACGTGGTTTATCTAGTTGTATAATATATATAACCATAATACTGTATAGAAATATTATAACCATATCGCTGAAGTGTTGAATTCTTTCGATGGAAATAAGGGCCTGCAAAACTCCGCGTCGCATTGCTCTACTTAGTATCGCTATCTGCATTGTCTCATTCGGATACGCTGAAGGTAACCCATCTCAGAGTAAATGTACTGCCTGCGCAAGAAGCTGTGTAGAATTATGCCTATAATCATAACTATATTGTTATCGGCGCTTATATGACGTAACAAGGATGTTCGGGCACCCGAGGGCAGCATTCAAAACAGCACCCTAGGCGGCTCCCTATCTGTTTTAGAAAAACCCATGAGCGTAAGCATGCTTTGAGGTAAAGTAGCGCGTACATGTATCACGATACCCCTCGTGTGTGGCTCTAGAGAGTCGAATTATCAATTGATTTGTGATTCAAAAGAACAGAGTGGATTTGCATCTCAATGGACACAGACATTGCAATAGTCATTACAGAAGTGCTTATTATGCGCAGTCAGTGAGATAGTTACTGCAGCTATGAATGTATAGCGACGTCAGTAGCAGTGTTTGTTTTTTGTTTGTTTCTTTCTTTTTTATTTGTACTTATAAGTATAAGGCGTGAAATAAACAACCAGCCCCCATAATGCATGTCCCTCTATTTTGACCACACCCAGGGCGCCTTTCCCTGATATGTGCATGCCTTAACATCCTGTATTTTGTCTACACCTGGATCTTTAGCAGCTAAAGTTATCAAACACACGAATGTCCCCCTGTTTTGGCCATACCTTATATACATGTAGCACCGCATTAAGCCCGTCTATAAACTAGTATCGGACACAATCAGTGCTTTTAAATTTCCGCGTTAAATTTTCTGATTACTAGTATTCAAACTTACAAGTACGGCATCATGTACTAAACATAATGCCACTTTAAATCACAATCGTAGAGGTTTTTATTCGCGCATGCACAATCAAACAACATATACATGTACCTACGTGAAACTGCACACTATCATGCGTACTATAATCACATTACTTGTATTGCGTGGGAGAATATCAATTATAGGTTAATGTCCATAAATTTGTGTTGATAATTCGCTCCAATGAAGCTAACGTACCAGTATACTGAACCGGTGATTGTGTACCTGGCGGCTTGGCATGCTTGGCCTTACCTCGGATCAACTAGTGATATAAATCTTTTGTTCAACTGTATCATTGGGGGGGACAGGGCTGCCAAAGGCCAGCCGGCCTGACAGGCAGAGACCTGGCCTGACCTGTCAGGCCGGACCACGCCCCCTAGATATGCCAATTCGCATACAGAATATGACTTATTTGTACATGTACAAATCAAGCTTACTACTTGTTCAGAATTCAACTATTAAAGTAATAGTGAAGATGATATATCGATTGTGAAATAATAATAAATCATAAATATTATTTATAGGCCACCCGGCCGCTTTCGATGTCACCGTCACCTCACCCCTTACCCCTGCCATCCTAAACATATCTAGTATCTATGATGGTGCAGCTGGTCGTGTTGCTAAAGCCAGGAAACACACAACCAATGATGCAAAGTGCCAGGATTTGGGGTGGTTGTGCATTCCTCTAGCAGTGGAGACGTATGGCAATTGGGGGAAGGAGGCACATGAAGTTTTTAATTGTCTCGCATCGTTACTTGCCTTTGGTCAGACCAGCCATAAGTCAGGCCTTCTGTTGGAGATATATAGCCATGTAAATATGTATGTCTCTTGTCAGGTCTATTGCCAGGGCTATCCTTGGACGAGCTCTAGTGTAGGTATAAAGCATAGGATGGAACATTTTTAGTGACAATATTAAATGATTCTATACGAGCATTTATTCCATTCGTGTATTGTCTTGTATATCTTGTCTTAATATCGTATATGTAGCAGATTAAGCAATAGCATTGGCTTATTTCTTTCGAAGCATCCATGCATTGTGCTTTAGCATAATTGATGCCTCCAGCCGTTGGGTAAGTAGACTCCATCGCTGACGCTCCTGGATCAACTTTGCTCTTGAAAACACTCTCTCAGTTATAGGTAACAGGTTTGGTTAGCGATTTATTTTTTCTTCAAGGTTTCAATTGCAGAAAGTCTGAAATGTCCTCTACACATTGCTTCTTGAGAATCGGACTATCTGTCATGGAGTGAATTTTTAATCAGCCATACATGTACATTTCAACGTATACGCGATTACGTGTAATAGAGGCTTTTACAATTATTTCCTTCCGTTTTACGATGTCAATCAACGAAACGTGTCCGTCGGTTTCAACGACTCCTATACCTTCTGTTTCAAACCCGGATCTGTGGGAATACAATCCCGAGGAACTCGTGAGATTCACGCCATTGCGAAGGTTTAGTAGTACATCCACTGTCTGGTACACATTGAATGTAAAGTAAAGCTGTTCATATGAAGGTCATATTACTGATTTGGGATCGTTTCCGCGGAAGGCCTAAACGCATGTTTTTTCAAGATTTCAATTTTTTTGATATTCTAGAAGCCGGTTTGAAATATTCTCTACACATTATTTCTTACGCAATGACAATCGTAATATTTGTCATGGAGTTGTATGGCACTGAATTTGTAATCAGCCATACATTTGAACGCAATCGTTACATTTCCTTTGCGCGTACTGGAATTTTATAATGTATGCGCTAGCTAGTCACCTATTTTCGCGGAAACGATTCCAATTAATGAACGTCTATAACCATGCAAACCACTGAACACGGGATGTTCTTTTTATGACGAAATTTAAGAACTGTGCATATCATTTACTTCATTTGTGATGCACACAAGTATTGTCTCGTATTTTATCGTCATCGTATATTTGCAGAATGCACATCAAGCCAATTTAGTTGTTCCAATGGAGAATGCATTACAGCAAGCTGGCGATGTGACGTTGGTGCTGACTGCACAGATGGAAGTGACGAGTTTAATTGCAGTAAGTTTTTACTTTATTTCGTTGGCGGGTTACGGTTGTGCCTAATTATATAATACTTTTACATGCATCATCAGATCTTTTTTAATTATGCATGCAAGTACAGTATGCATAATGGTCAGTTTCTGAGTTGCTTGTAAGTTCTAGGCTGGGCTGCAATTAGTAACCAATCAGCGTGATGTCGTGACACAAAGCTCGTAGGACCTCACAATACATTCATTATAGGGGGAGTGGTCCTGCCTCATTACCCAACACCGATTCCAAAGGAACGGCAGCGGAAGGAGTAAAGGATCCAGTTTGTATGGAAAATATCGTGATACAATAGTGACTTACCACGGCAGTTGGCAATTTGTATATGTAACATCTTTATTTAATTCGTATGGCAATCACAGGGGGAAAAAAGCGTCGAATACAATGATTTATAAGGAAAACAAAATCGTGATTTCATTTATAAGACACGACCAGATGATTACAAAATATCTGTTACAATAACAAAAGTTCCAGTTGGGTCATGCAAAACAGATCAATTTTAATGAGTGGTCGATTTCATTATCGGCGGTGCAAAGTATAGGAAATGTAATATAGCGTTCGAAGCGCGCTGCATGGCGCCCCTTGATGCTACCTACAAATTGTAAAATCCTCGGGATAAGAGATAGGTGTTTTTTGAGAATGTGAGTCCTAGTTTCTAAACCTTCAGGCATGTACCATAGTCCTAATATTAGCTAGCTATGTTAAGTGCAGCTAGCTAACGGTCGGCACACATGAAACTCTCTACAACCCTTCACGATGGGTGGGTTACTAAAACACGGAACGGAACGGACAATCGCGGAATATTCCGTTCCGTTCCGTGTCTATTTCACAGAACTAGCTGACATACCTTCCTTTTCTCACGCAAAACAAGCTGTTTATTCAGTTTAATTATACCTTATGCAGTTTCTTCACTGATGTATACATGGAATCACAATAATAATAATAATGTAGGTTTACTAAATAAATAAATAAATGCACAGACATATATATCACATATTGATGTCCATTTCACTATTACACACGAACTTGCACAAAACTACCCTAGCCTTCAAGCAAGTCCATTGTTGTAGCCAACCTAGCATTGAACGCACGGGCATTGGCTCGAACTAGTATGAGACTTAGTCTCCCATAGATGTTATTCAACACATTGTAGTCTTTGAGGAATGGCTTTGAGCCGCAAGTCGTGATGCGAGTTCTCCAAAAAACTGGCCTGCAGTTCTTCCCCAAGCACCAAACGTCTCCACCACTAATGGTACACACTTCCACCCCAATTCGGAGCAGATTGTATCATTGCATGTGTGCTTTAGTGATATAATAAATGAGACAGTTTCCGCGAGATTTGCCCCACGATTAAAATGTTATAAAAATACATCGCGTTTGAATCGCTATACCTTCCCAACCGATAACGCTATCGACGTCTTATTTTCAACAATTCATAGTGAAATGGCGTAGTATGAAGTGTTGAAAATAGGAAGTCTATAGCAATATCCGTTGGGAAGTTATAGCGATTCAAACGCGATGGGGCAATTTTCGCGGAAACTGTCCCAAATATTACATACATAAATACATGAATGAAGACAAATCCAACAAATACACAAAACAACTAAGTAATTTTTTTTTTTGATGGAGGAAATGTTGAATATAACAGGAATACATACACATATGGCTAACAAAAACACAACCTAACATATACTTATCGTAACGCACTCACTCACTCACTCATACAATACAACAATTTTTATACTAAAAACTCTTCCTCTTCACTGTCCATCTTAATTGTTCCCAGCACAAATATAATTATAATTTAACATCAAACAAAGGATATTGTGAATAAATAACAACAGCAACCACAAAATACATTTGTCATATCTATTTGGTACTACATTCTTTTGCATTTTTTGGACAATTATCGTCATGTTGCCATTCCTTGCATTGACTGCAGGCAATCATGGGTTCAAGTGCCATCCTAGGCATTCTGCAAAGACAGCGTACCTTTATGTACTGTTCGTTCTTTATCTTAGCTGTCGGCCTATAGTGACTTGTGTGCTGCACTTGAAATTCTGTCATTACACCATCCTCAATGCACTTCAACAAATGTTGCTGCAATTTTGCTGACAATATAAGACTTTTTTTTCTGGGTGGGTTTCGAAACAGATAGAAGTGGCATATGCGATATCAAAAAGCCCACAATCACTGCCTCCTCTTTGACACTGCACATCCACAAAGTGGATGTGTGTAATAGAATAGCCTGTTCCCCACATCATACAATGTCTCCAGACCTCCCGTAATGGTTAACATGTCCGACTCTAGTACAGAGTGTTCCAACTCGCATACATGGACATATGTTACATGCAGAGAGGTCACACAGCAATAAATGGCATCTAATCCATGCTATAGGTTACTGATTGGAATGTAAAAAACATAACTGGTACAAAATGTCATATATTTTGGGACAAATGTAAGTGATCAATCTGATTTCATACAATAACTTCACTGTTAATTACTTAACTTCTCATTTCAGGTAATACAAGCTGTACATCAAGTCAATTCAGATGCTCAAGCGGCCAATGCATCTCTGCAAGCTTTCATTGTAATGGTATTCCTGGTTGCACAGATGGCAGTGATGAAATTGGCTGCAGTGAGTTTACAAAATTGCATCATTGATTAAACATGTATGATAATTATGAATGAATTCTATATTATACTGTATTATATGAAATTGAGAAATCCACTTGCGATTGAATTATGGTACCATTGCACTGATACTTTGCTCCCTCACTGAGGATCTTAGAGTGTGCACATAATAGGCTCTTAAAAGTATATACAAGCTTAATGTATTCATATGAGCATGTAAATGCATTAACTTTTAGTTGCATTCACCAGTAAAACTCCATGCCTATGTAGCACTGTAAGAATCTAATCCCACATCAAATCCCACACACAAAATGATACAAATGCTCATGTGCATTTCTTCCTTGGTGCATCTGTAACGTTCAATTATGGAATTGATGCACAACGTTGTATATCGAATGATAACAAACCAGCTAAGAATAATCATTATAAAATCCTATGTAAACATTTTAAATATCAAATGAATGCCCGCTTTCTATAAAAATACATGTTTGAGAAATGCAATTCATCCGATATACTGTACATGTACAAGGTATATTCATTGAAAGTCACATATTTATTATATACAGTAACATGCATGTATGAGAGATCCTGTGTCATTTATTCCTTTATTCCAGATTGATGATTGATAATAACTTTAATAATTTCTTTTTACTGCATTAAGCTGTTTTACCTGTAAGTAGAGGCTGTACTCCACAAAACACACCACTGTTTACTATACAGGGTGCGGTTTTAATTTAATAAACATGCTAGAATGATCGTTAACAAAGTGTACATTACTATTCGCACTGCTATTCATTGTTCAATGTTAATTCCTTTTTTGGAACTCTTTTAGTGTAGTGGTGCTCAAAATATCGAATTAACTTTATATAATAACTAACTTTACGTTTCTGATGCCGAACTATTGGTGTTTTTTTTCCCCAGTTCACCCTTTGTGACTTTAAATGCATTTTGCTATAATTGCATCCCTTGTGGTGGGTGTTATGTGACCATACTCTCACAAGCCATAAGAAGTTACACTTCCATGTGAATTAGGAAAAATTCATTTCATCTCAAAGCAAACTGAATATATACACTTCAGTAAAATTTGTAAAATAAGACAAGTATACCATTTTTATCATTACGTGAAACATTGATATTATAGGTGTCAACTTAATAAGCAAGAAATCAATAATTTTTTTGCTACTGATCTGCAATTCCAAGTGATATTCACTCTGGTTTGCCTTCAGTTTGTGACTAAGTCTACTTTCCATCAACAATTATTATAGCCGTGGAGCTCATTTCATTATTCAGACATTTCAACACCATCCTTAATAAAGGAAGAATGTCCTTAAATAAGAACGTTTGGAGAGTAAACATTTTAAGCCAAATGATAACAATAGTGATATTATTGGAGTTTGGTCTACATACAATTCCATTGCTGTTGCAAATATGAACATTAGATTTCTAAACAATGAAAATTGAATATCTTGCGTTTTTTCAGGTCATTGTGTATTTTTATTAATTAGCCACAATAAATTATGTAGTTGAATATTAATGCCAAAGCGCAAGCAATATGCTTTTAACAATGATATTTTCTATTCGCAGATTGTACATCTAGCCAATTCAGATGCTCAAATGGTCAGTGTATCTCCTCAAGCTTGCGATGTAACGGTGTTGCCAGTTGCATAGATGGAAGTGATGAAATTGGCTGCAGTGAGTTTTGCAAAGTCGTAGTTTGTTCTTTATCAGTATGCGTTGTGGCACTATTTCAATCCGTGACATGACCTCAAATGTGTGGTAGCTTGAGCATTGTTACTTACATGCCCAGTGACCTTAACTTAATTCACTAGAGTCAGGGGGTATGAGAGGGGCTTCCCCCTTATGTGACAGCAAGGGGAATGGAGGGGAGCTGCTAGCCCCACTCAGTGGTCTGGGGCTAAGCCAAGCTCCCTTTTTTACTGTGTATCTTAGACATCTACCATTTTGACGGTAATACCCCAAACCAGCCTAATAAGGCTGATATTAATGTATACCAACTACAATTATGATTTTGCAATCAGTATAATAGCTGATAGAAGGCTTTTAATACAACGTGTACACCTAATAATGGTCTTAATTCGGCTCAACTCGGAGAACGGATTAAATAATATAAGTCTGTGACTCTGTGTGGATAACGAGGAGTAACTTCAACTCTACATGCAGCATCTGGATTCAGCTCTAGATCTCTGTTAATTAGCATTGATACCTAACCATTTTATTCTAGTGCTTTGCGGAGATGTCACCAGATGAAACACCCATTCTGGGGTGGGGGGTGGGGGGGGGGGTATATTGACAGGAACATAATGATATTGGATTCATTACGTGATTGAGCAGTAAAAAAAAACACGTGTCTGATTTTAATCATTAATCACACAATCATTTTACAGAGGATTTTAAAAATCCATTCAAAATTCATCACTTCATTTGACCTACATGTATAATTCAAAAGATCACCTCTCCCACCAACCGTTGATTCAACTCGTCTTGTTTTTTGCATTGCACGCCATGTCGTTGTCACATTGGATCTGCATACACTCCTCATTACCATAATATACCAAAATGGTACCAAAAAGCAATGCTGCATGCTTACCACTTCAGTATTCTATTTTACGATTCAACAAGTCTCATGTTTAGGTCCTGTATATACATATATGGTTGAGTAGGTTCAGGCGCACTAAATACCCATCCATGCAGTGTAACACTAAGGACCACGTGGGCACGAGAAGGGTTACAGTAGTTTGAACAAATCTTCAAAGATGGAGAATTTATATTCTATTGACAGCTATTTTCTTTTTACCCAAAATAAAAAAATCCTTGAATGGGAAAATAGAGGTACAGTATTCTAGTTTCAGAATGCATTATTGGAGCAGCAGAAACTATGAAACACATACTAAATTCATGAACTGCGATTCGAGTTATAATGCAATGGGGGAGGGGCGTAGTGCTTGTCATGGGATTAGCAAAGCAATATTGTAATGACAGACATGCTAATAGCACACTATGATCCATACATGTAAGTATCAGTTCTTGAGCAGTTCAGGGACACGGCGTTGCTAAGACTATAGAGAGGTTGCAGTGTCATCCCGGGAAGAGCGGCGGCCATGTTTTTTCGTGTCTCCACTTCTGTTACAGAATGTTTCCAATCTATAACAGATTATTTAGTGTCGCCGCTGTACACGTTACACGCGTATTGTCAGTAGGTAGGATGGTGCAGCCCAATCACGGGCAGCGGTCAATATTCAAGAACAGTCACTCACAAAAGCAATACACTTATATAGGAATTCACAGATGGACAGACTGACTGGCAACAATGACGTCACCTATAGAGCATGCACAATGACAGACAGAGAAGGACAGACCGACTAGACATAGCCAACAGTACAAATATCACACAACCTGTAACAGATCTCGGGACACCAAAAAACATGGCCATCGCTCTTCCCGGGATGACACTGCAACCTCTCTATACCACTAATCAATGTAGTGTTACTTTATTCAGAGATTGGTACCATTCACAGCAATTCGGGGCTTTGATTGCGGGCCCGTGACAGCACGCTATTTTTACCGGATGAGCGCGCTTCCGAATTTTGTGCGCTTTTGCTCTGAGTGGACCGATTTCATACGAATGATTTTACGATCCCCGGGGATGCACACGGAGTAATCAGCGATCAACATCGCACGTGCACCTCCAATTTTGTACGAGACCGAGCCACATACATGTACATGTACTTGTACGCGCTGCATTGATTACCGTATGATGTAATAGTTGAGGTTGTTCAATTCTCATTTTGCGAAATAACTAAGTATATGTATACTCTGAACTGGAACAGAGCCTGTTTAAAGAAGGCATGACTGATGCACCACATGCGTTATATACATGTATGGTCAGCCGAGGTTGAACAGAAACATCCAATTTCCATCGGAAATAAATGGCACACTGAAGAGGCTTTAATTCTTAGGCAAGGGAGGTGACTTCTGGCAGACATAGCACGCTGTATAGACCTGTCACGCGCAATTTTGTCCTATCCCAAAATTGTCCTAGGACCGTTTCAGGCAGCCTGAAATAGTCCGGCGGACAAAATCAGGCAATGCTTGAAACTGTCCTAGGACCAAAAGTGGCTGCCTAATTTGGTCCTATTCTGCGCAAATTGGTCCTACCCCTAAATTATCCCTGGACAAGCAATGTGTTTGATGTCCAGGTTGCCCTATTGCTTCGCTGACATACACATGGAAGAAATAATACCATAATTATTGGTTCAGAATGATCGCTTGGAGAAGCGTGATGACAGATTATCTCTGCATGGTTTCATAGCGTATCGCGTCGTACGAGTTTTCAGGCGTCAATATGGATAGATCCAAGTAAGGAACTCCCGAAAACCGCGCTTCGCGCGGGAGGGGGCACCTTCCCCTTCCTTACGCCCCCCCCCCCCCCCCCCCCCCCCCCCCCTCTTCTTTATTGTTTGCATGTCCGACCCACCCTCCATTTTACATCACCTTCCGCTGCCCCTGCGGCATGCATGGTCAGAGACTATTGGATTGTTCAAAATCGTGTCAGTTAGTTGTGGAATAAATAAATTGGCTTTATAATGTCATGCTAAAATTGACTTCAGTACAATACATCAATTCCACTACATCATCTTTTTGACAGGTTCAAAATGATTTTGCACATTGGTAATGTAGATACACTCTTCTTGATGTGTGTCGCTCTTTGCTTCATGTGGAGAATATTGCACTCACTCAAAAATCCACACCTCTCCATTTTGCAAAATGATTGACTTCGCTTGTCTTCATATTGTTCTTTTCTTGTTTTGAGGACAGTCCTTAGGATACTTGCCAGTCAGCTGTAATTGCAGGCTACTCAAAAATGTCGTCGTCAATGTCTGTCTCAGATTCAGAAGACATTTCAAAACGCTAGTAACTTCAAAACGCCTGGGACAAAAAAATGCCACGTGGGACCAAATTGAGCGTCCAAAATTATCCGGTCAGACAATTGTGAGCAGCGTGTTTCTGTCCGGCCGGACAAAAATTAGACGCGGACCAAAATATTCGTGACAGACCCTATTCGTCACTGTGATTTTTTCGTAATAGATGTGCACCAACATGGTATTAATTTATAGTGTGTGACACTGACGTGACGGAGTGGTCACATAACACATGAAACGTACTGTACTTTTTTGATGAAGTGAACACCCCCCCCCCCCCCCCCCCCCCAAGAGCGCATTCACACGAAGACTTTACATTGAGCAAGAGAGTGTGCAAATATTTCCAAAACAGACCAAGACTCACCTTATTTGATCTTCTGATTATCATGTGCAAACAGTTTAGCGCCCAGGCCAAGTGGTCAATTAGAGAAAACAGATGCGATTTATAGATAGTTGTGTAAAAAAAAACCGATCCAGCCGCCATCTTTGTTCGATACGAGTCTGGAAAAGAATTGCAAATAGACATCGCAAGTAAAAACCACACAAACACTAGCGACGTACTGTTTCTTTCATCCCTCTACTTGGGTCAAAGTGTTACAGGGTTAGAAGACACGGCCGGCGCCCGGAGTCCTCTATCAGTCAACCGTTCAGAACCATATTCTCTTGTCGCCGTAAACGCCTACAGGAAGGGCAAGATGTGTATTTCACAGTAAATGTGTATTACCTCTGCATTCCAGGAATATTCAAAACAAGATACACGTTAAAACTCGCCAAAATTGCTTCATCACGCGATTGAATTATCAAAATTTATGAATTTCCTGTACAACAGTATTGCTAGGGAAATGATGACTACATTACTATAGCCGTGTGCTCACGTATCGTTAACTACACTGAATGTGGTTTTCGTAATGATTCGTGATAGGACGGCCGAATTGCTGTGATTATTCAATCTGTGCCATGAAATAGAAGTAGACTTGCATGCTATGTTTATATAGTTTTAGGAGAACTAACTGCATGAACATTGTGTTACAAAATGATGATATTTATGGAATAAAAATATAAAGTGAGAAACTGAGAGCTTGTAAAACATCTCTACTTGATAGTAACTAAATTGTTATCGCATAGATTGTACGTCAAGCCAATTTAGATGCTCAAATGGACAATGTATACCAGCTAGCTGGCGATGTGATGGCATCTCTGACTGCGTTAACATCACTGATGAAATTGGGTGCAGTAAGTAAACTTCATCTATTATGTAACTTCAAGTATTTGGTACTTTGCTCAATGTTTGCCCATTGAAGAGCATTCGGCTAACTATGCAGGCTTGTTGAATGCATATGAATAAGCAGTTTAAAGAAAAATGGGAACAAATTGTGCATTCCATCCGGCTCCTGGGGGCTAGGCCTCCACAAGCCCACATCAATTATTGCCATCAATGCTTCTTTTGTTAGCCTTATGGATAACAATAGTGATTTTATGGTAAATAGATGGCTAAACAATTTAGGAACTGTTAATTGTAGAAAACAATGGAAAATACCAGATATTGGGTGCCAACCTACTGCTCAACAAAGCATTTCTGCTAATCCAAGTGCAATTGTGCAAAACTCTCATACATTATGTGAGTGAAGGCTGTGGTTCATTACAACCCCACTTAGATCTACATACAATTCCAACACCATCATGAATTGACATAATAAACAGCTTAATAGCTTCTATTCATAATTCTTAATAGCTTTAAGAAACATGCACAAATGCTTTACATCATTCAAGATCCCTCTGGGGATATGCAGGTCATTGTAATTACTTTATGGTAACAATTTATGTTGTCTAACCCTAAAGTTAAATCACATGCAATATGATTTTGCATTAATATATTCTATTCTCAGATTGTACTTCAAGCCAATTCAGATGCTCAAATGGTCAGTGCATCTCATCAAGCTTGCGATGTGATGGTGTTTCCAGTTGCGTAGATGGGAGCGATGAAATTGGCTGCAGTGAGTTTTGCAAAGTCACAGTTTATTCTTTATCTTTACATGCTGATTATGATTTAACACAGCAGTTACAGTGTAGTATCATTAAGACCAAACCACAGTGAATCAACACACTGAATCTATTTTGGATTATACAAGTGATTTGGTACTTCATATACGTAACAGAAATACATATTTTATAGGCTCAATCACTAGTAGAATCAAAAAGTGATTCAACGCGATTATTCACAGTCAACTTGAACTCAGTTCACTTGTATAACAGGAGAGTTTATGCCCACTGGTATATTAGCGAAAATGCAATGCTGAGAGCTGATACAACATGTACTTCTAGAATCTATGTTGCAGTTTATTCATCTTTCTGCACTTCATTATCTCAGAAAGCAGATGGCATCTGTCAGCTGCAAACGAAAGTATCTTTTGTGCATGAGTTACAATCATATATGCATTGTAAAAAGTTAGAGCTGAAGGTTCAGACGTGCAAAAATACCCATGCATGCAGTGGACCAAGTATACATGGGAATAATTTCACAATGGCAATATAAGTAATGAAGTTCACCAAACCACCACCTGAACCCAACTCTCCCTGCTATTCATTGGCTGCTACCATCTTGAATTAGATTCTATGCATCCACATAAGTACTCAGTTTTTTTTTTTTTTTTTTTCATATGCCTTGATTTGTTCTAATACTTTTAAATCATGCAAGTATTTCTGTAGCACTGCAAAATTCCCATTACAGGCAATATAAGTTGTACATCAAGTCAATTCAGATGCTCAAGTGGCCAGTGCATCTCTGTAAGCTTGCGATGCAATGGTGTCTCTAGTTGCATAGATGGCAGTGATGAAATTGGATGCAGTGAGTTGTGCTAAATTACATCATTGAGATAAAGTGTATGCCCACAAAGTATTTATGAGTTTTAAAGGTTTTTATTACATCTAATATATACTGAATGAGTGCTAGCAATTGTGTTGCACAGTGTACATTTGAACCTACATTGTTGTTAGTTCTTTTCAACAGATCTTATACACAAAATTATCCATTTCATGCAAAGATCAAACTATTTATAAAGAAGTACATGTATTGTAGTTCCAGAATATTGTGAACAACTATTGTCAATCATAGACTGTGATTATGTGATATGAGTGGCCTCGTTCAATGCATTGGGGAGGGGCATACTGCTCATCAAAATAAAATGTGGCATGCTAGTCATTAATAAAACTTTAAACAGGAATGAAAGTGTGAGCATTGCTATCACATCATGGTCAGTTTGAGGATGTCTAATAACATTCAACACTGCGCCACAGCATTTAGTATGCAGGGTTGTGCAGAGTCTGCATATGAACACTTTAATGATACTCATCTGCATATGGTTGGTATGCAGACTCTGCACAACTCTGCATACTAAATGCTGTGGCGCAGTGCAAAGATTGCCTCACTCTGTAATTTTTAATATGGTTGAAAAAATTCTACTAAAGAATCGGAGAGTTGATGGTCGACTTTGTTAACTTTACATCGTGCATTTAATAACGCACTGATGTAATAAAATTATACTGAATTACTGGAATACTCGCCTTATAACCTTTCAAAATTCAATATACAGTTACCAGATTTCGGTGCCATCATACCAATCTGCGCTATACTGGTATATAGCTCAACGAGAAATAGAATACAGGTTATTTGAGAACTAACTGCATACATTTATGTGAAATTTTTTTTTCTAACTGATCAGCTATATAGTGTATAGTATGAAATTGGGAAATCGTGAGTTGGATTATGGTATCAATGTAAAGCATCTGTGCACAATAGTTGGTATCTAAATGTTTATCAATTCCATTGCATAGATTGTACATCAAGCCAATTTAGATGCTCAAATGGACAATGTATTCCAGCTTCCTGGCAATGTGATGGCTTCCCTGACTGCGTTAACATCACTGATGAAAATGGGTGCAGTAAGTTTCAATTACAAGTACCTCACACCTTGCTTCAGTTATATGCATGCAATTTAATTGCATGCATATCATATTCCAACGGTTTACTATTGTCATGAAGACTTTCCTGGATATAGACGCAATATTTGGTGCTTTGCCACTATATCTCACTAATGTGCTTTGCATGCACATGCAGTGTCCATTCTACAACGTATACAAGCATGTGAAAAACAAGTTCATCAACCATTAGTTGTGTACAACAATAAAATGTGATGCCTTGGAAAAAGGGAGGCAATTGATCTGTGCAACAGTATAGCCTGTTCTCCACATCATACAATGTCTCCAGACCTCCCGTGATGGTTACCATGTCCGACTCTAGTACAGAGTGCTCCAACTCGCATATGTTACATGCAGAGTGATCACACGGTGATATATGGCATCTTATCTATGCTAGGTTACGGATTGGAATGTAAAAAACATAACTGGTACAAAATGTCTTAAATTTTGGGACAGATATAAGTAACAAATTTCCAAATCCAGGATTTCGGGAAGAGGAGGTATTATAACTTAATTCTTAATTACTTAACTTCTAATTTCAGGTAGTACAAGGTGTACATCAAGTCAATTCAGATGCTCAAGCGGCCAATGCATCTCTGCAAGCTTGCGTTGTAATGGTGTCCCTAGTTGCACAGATGGCAGTGATGAAATTGGATGCAGTGAGTTTACAAAATTGCATCATTAATTAAAAATGTGTGATAATTATGTATGAGTTCTAAATTGCTGTATTGCATGAAATTGAGAAATCCACTTGAGATTGAATAATGATACCATTGCACTGATACTGCTCAAACCTGCTGTACGTATGCAATGTTCTGCTCACACCTCTAACATGAAGCCCATTATCGGATTGAGCCAGAGAGGAGGAGTGGGGTGGGGGTGGGGGGGTGGGGGGGTTTAATTTACAGGATCATAATGATTGAATCTTTTTCGAATCATTACGTGATTGAACAGTAAAAGAAACACGTGTCTGATTTTAATCATTAATCACACAATGATTTTACAGAAACATAAATTGTAAAACATCTCTACTTGATATTCCAATGCATAGATTGTACGTCAAGCCAATTTAGATGCTCAAATGGACAATGTATACCAGCTAGCTGGCGATGTGATGGCATCTCTGACTGCGTTAACATCACTGATGAAATTGGGTGCAGTAAGTAGACTTCATCTAATGTTTTACATTTCTGATGTTTGCCTATTGTCACAGGATGATAAGATAAAGGCAAAATATTTCAGTATTTGGTACTTTGCTCAATGTTTGCTCATTGAAGAGCATTCGGCTAAATATACAAGCTTGTTGTATGCATATGAATAAGCAGTTTAATGAAAAATGGGAACAAATTGTGTATTCCATCCAGCTTGGCCTCCACAAGCCCACATGATACTTCAAAACAATTTATTGCCAACAATGCTTCTTTTGTTAGCCTTATGGATAACAATAGTGAGATTATGGTAAATTGATATCTAAGGACTGTTAGTTAGACAAAGGAAAATGCTAGATATTGAGCTGCCAACCTACTGCTCAACAAAGCATTTCTGCAAATCCAAGCACATGTGCAAAACTGTCATACATTATGTGCCAACAAGTGAGTGAAGGCTGTGGGTCATTACAACCCCACTTAGATCTACAAACAATTCCAACATCATCATGAATTAACAAAAAAACAAACAAGCAATAGCTTTAGGAAACATTCCTGAATGCTTTACTTCATTCAAGATCCCTCTGGGAATATGAAGGTCGATGGACAACTTTGTTAACTTTGCACCATGCATTTAATAACGCATTTTGTTAAATGTCTGATGTAATTTAATTATACTGAATTACAGGCCTTATAACTTTTCAAAATTCATTGTACAGTTACCAAATTTTAGTGCCATCAAACCAATCTGCGCTATACTGGCAGGTTATTTGTGAACTAACTGCATACATTTATGTAAAAAATAATATATATATGATCAGCTACATAGTGTATAGTATGAAATTGGGAAATCGAGAGTTGGATTATGGTATCAATGTAAAGCATCTGTGCACAATAGTTGGTATCTAAATGTTTATCAATTCCATTGCATAGATTGTACATCAAGCCAATTTAGATGCTCAAATGGACAATGTATTCCAGCTTCCTGGCAATGTGATGGCTTCCCTGACTGCGTTAACATCACTGATGAAAATGGGTGCAGTAAGTTTCAATTACAAGTACCTCACACTTTGCTTCAGCTATATGCTTATAATTTAATTGCATGTTTTTCATATTCTAACTGTTTCCTGTCGTCATGAGGACTTTCCTGGATATAGACGCAATATTTGGTGCTTTGCCACTATTTGCTCACTAAAGTGTTATCCATGTATGGGGTCCTTTCTGCAAAGTATACAAACATGTGAAAAACAAGTTCATTAACCATTAGCTGTGTACAGCAATAAAATGTGATGCCTGGGAAGAAAGGAGCGGTGGGGTTGGAACGTTTCTACAAGCTACCATGATATACCAAAGGTACTAGGCAAATATATATCCCCGCTTCAGTAATGCTGTTTGAAAATATAGTCCTATTAAAACCATGTATATAGCGATATTACGGCGTTTGGCCTACATGCAATTCCAACACTGTCATGAATAATGTATATTTATATGTGATTATTTCCGCGAAAAGGGACCTAATGCATACATTATTAAAATGTACAATACATTTAATGTAAATGTAATGCTTGTGTTGAAATGATGGCTAATTTAAAATTCATATTCATACAACTCCATGAAAGACATACGGTACAGTAGGGGACGTGCAAAAGGTAAAGTTTCATTTGGTTCAAAATCACTTTATGCGCATATGTACGCGTAGGAAATGCGTAGTTCATAGGCCGCTTTCAATTATCGTGTATAAGTGCTAAATGATTCAACCGCATTTGAGCATGCTCGTTTGTACGGAACGTGTTTCTACGGTACATGATATCGTCGCATACAGATTTCGAATGATCACCTATAAATAACTACATGCATTAAACCTACTCAATTGTTCATTTTGCTCCTCCATTAATCTCGGCAGGTGTCGGAAAGTCATTCTGATTGCTCACGCCTGCTAATAGAATCTCGAACTACCGTAAAGTACCACGAATAAGCTCCCCCCCCCCCCCCTCTCAGCCCCCAACAATAAAAAATGGCTCGTGCTTAAACGTGCGCAACTCTGTAACCTCGAAAGTTTCAACAAATATATTCAGTATTTCAGAAACAAAATGGTACCCGTACATGGTTATGAAAAAGAAGCGTTTACAAAGATACGGACATTTAAACACGAGCCATGTTTTTATTCTTGGGGGGGGGGGGGGGGGGGAGCTTATTCGTGGTGCTTTACGGTATACGTGAGCATGTGCAACTGCGCAAGCGTACGTAACAAATACCTCAATTGTGTTAATAAACACCTTATCTACACCAATAGGCTACACATGTATAGGAATCGAGTCTAATTGTAAATCGCAACGCGTAATGTTTCCGTTTGCGTACAAACGATACGTAGCTTTTTGCACGTCCCCAACTGTACTCTGCTGATTCTCAGTGCAATAGAAGTAATGTCTAGAGGAAATTACAGACTTCTAGAGTATCAAAGAATTCGAAATCTTGAAAAACCATGCGATACGTCCCTTTGATCCCATATATGGCTTTCAGAATTATGTACACTGAATGCTTTGCATCTGTGCAGGTCAATATGTACTTTAATGAATTACTTTATCGCAATGATTTGTATTGAGCCACATGCAATATGCTGTGATATGCCCTACTAGATTGTTCTTCAAGCCAATTCAGATGCTCTAATGGTCAGTGCATCACATCAAGCTTGCGATGTGATGGTGTTTCCAGTTGCATAGACAGAAGTGATGAAATAGGCTGCAGTAGTTTTGCAAAGTCATAGTTTGTTCTTTATCCATATGTGATGTGGTCTGATTTCAATCCATATGCTGATTCATATGCGCATCTAATGATGGACTTAATTGGATGTACAAGCAAATCATGCTGCACACTATTAAGAGAAAGGATTCATTAATAGTAATTGGAAAAAATATACCGTGTGCTAAAATGAAGGCATGCAAGATGTTAGCATCCAATCAATTGCAAGGGAAGCTGGGTTGTGTTTGTATATGTGTGATCTCTATAATATTAATCATGCAAGCTTACTTTGCTGTAGCAGTGCAAACTTTTAATTTCAGGTAGTACAAACTGTACATCAAGTCAATTCAGATGCTCAAGCGGCCAATGCATCTCTGCAAGCTTGCGTTGTAACGGTGTCTCCAGTTGCACAGATGGCAGTGATGAAATTGGCTGCAGTGAGTTTACAAAATTGCATCATTGATTAAACATGTGTGATAATTATGAATGAGTTCTAAAGTATACTGTATTGAATGAAATTGAGAAATCCACTAGCGATTGAATAATGGTACCATTGCACTGATACTTGTTTGCTCACTGAGGATTTTAGAGTGTGCACATAATAGGCTCTTAAAAGTATACACAAGCTTATTGTATTCATATAAGCATGTAAATGTTATTAATTAATAGTTGCATTCACCAATATAACTCCATGCCTATGTAGCACTGTGAAAATCTTAGTTGATTTTAATTCCACACACTAAATGACACAAATGCTCATGTGCATTTCTTCCTCTGTGTATCTGTAACGTTCAATTATGGAAATGATGCACAACGTTGTATATCGAAGGATAAAAAATTAGCTAACAATGATCATTATAAAGTCCTATGTAAACAATTTAAATATCAAATGATTGCCCGCTTTCCGATATACTGTACATGTGTATTCATTGAAAATCACATATTTAAGATATACAGTAACACACATGTGCGACCGATCATGTGTCATTACACTTATTATATTCTAGATTGTTGATTTATGATAACTTTGATAATTTCTCTTTACTGCATTAAGCTGTTTTACATGTACTGTAAGTAGAGACTGTGCTCCAGAAAACGCACTGCTGTTTTATTATACAGGGTGTGGTTTTAATTTAATAAACATGCTAGCATGACTTCGTTGCCTAAACCTACTTTACTATTTGCACTGCTATTCATTTTTCAATGTTAATCTCTTTTTTTGGAACTCTTTTAATATTGTGGTGCACAAAAAATCGGATGAACTATAAATATCATTATGTTTCTGATGCTGAACTATTAGTATGTTTTCCATAGTTCACCCTTATCACAGGATAATATGTGCCCCATATGCAGTCTCTAGGACAGAGCTATTGCTCATCAACAAATACCCATGCTAGCAATGTGAAACCATTATTTAACCACCTAGGCATGAAATGGTTAAAATTGGTTTTGCAAGTTTTTGACAGAACCGGTGTAAACTACAGCATGTTTGCCCATGTGCACTACAAAAAACATATTGTGCATTTGGTATATGTTCGTAATAAATTATTATGAAATTATAAATATTGGAGAACTAACTGCATGAATTTTGTTTTTTAAAAAAAAAAGAAGATTATTTCTGATCAGCTATATAGTGTATAGTATGAAATTGAGAAATCAAAGGTTAGATTATGGTATCATTTTAAAGCATCTGTGCTCAATAGTTAGTAACTAAATTGTTATCAATTCCAATGCATAGATTGTACGTCAAGCCAATTTAGATGCTCAAATGGACAATGTATTCCAGCTAGTTGGCGATGTGATGGCATCTCTGACTGCGTTAACATCACTGATGAAATTGGGTGCAGTAATTTTTAAATACATCTCACCTAGCTTCAGTAACAATCGTACATTTTGCATATTCCAACGATTGCCTATTGTAACCGGACTTTCTTATATAAACGTATCAGTGACTATTTAGTACTTTACTCAACGTGCGCTCACTTAAGAGCTTTGCGTGTGCACATAATAGACTCTCTAAATATTAATGTATGCATACGAACAAGTAGATGTAAACCATGCATTTATGCTGCGTACAGCAGAACTCAATGCCACCTAAACCCCATGCATGCACTGTACAGTGCATGGGAACCTTAGTTCATTTTCATCCCACACATGTTCCAATCCCCGGCAAATCTGTAACGTCGAATTACGGAAATGATCCACAGCTATGATCTAAAAGGACAAAATTGTTTAAAAACCGGCTACCGACCCTAAATTTCAACTTGATTTATAAATTTAAAATGAATGCCCTTGCACTATAAATGAATGTTAAAGTACACGTGTAATAAAATTTTCCTGCTATTTTGTACATGTATATTCATTGAACATCACATCTGTAAAATGCACTCTATACTCTGACACACACGTGTGAGAGATCAATGTCATTAGTTCAAATGTAAGTACATAATAATTGACACACACCGCAGTTGAATTTACGTAGCAATATTTGGGACAGTTTCCGAGAAAACTTCCTATGTTTTATAACATTATAAAATAATCGAGTTATAACGTTTGAATCGCTATAAAGTCCGAACGGTAAAGGCTATCGACTTCCTATTTTCATGACTTCATACTACACCATTTCTCTATGGTGAAATACATTTTGGTATCTTGCACTTGCTCCGTGCCAGCATTGCAACGTTCTATACCCCACCTGGTTCAAACCCAACATAACTTTCTGTAGGAGTAATCAAATCGCTTCAAATTCGGTTTGTAGATAGAAAGGTCCTATACCTATCTACCTATTCTGTTCGTTAATTTTTATGCCATCCGTTACGGAGATACAGTTGAACAAACTACGTGCACTTTTTCCCGCTCGATTCGCGCCAATGATTTGGGCAAATCGCGTCCCGCTCAATGTATGGGAGGCGGTGATTATATCACTGGCGCGTATCGAGCGGGAAAAAGTGCACATAGTTTGATCAACTGTATCTCCGTAACGGATAGTATAAAAATTAACGAACAGAACAAATAGATAGGTATAGGACCTCACTATCTACAAACCGAATTTGAAGCAATTTGATTACTCCTACAGAAAGTTATGTTGGGTTTGAACCAGGTGGGGTATCAAACGTTGCAATGCTGGTATGGAGCAAGTGCAAGACACCAAAATGTACTTCACCATAGAGCAATGGTGTAGTATGAAGTGTTGAAAATAGGAAGCCTATAACCTTTACCGTTCGGACTATATAGCGATTCAAACGTTATAACACAATTATTTTATATTGCTATAAAACATAGGAAGTTTTCTCGGAAACTGTCCCATTTTATATAACGAACATACTTTCTACCTTGGGCTAAGCTGTACATTACCAATTTGGACCATGTGTTTTGTTTGGGACTAAATTAGTGTGGAAGAGCCGTATAAAGTACTGTCTTAAAGACGATAACAAGATACTCTGATACTGAACTATTGGAGTGTGTTCCACAGTTCATCATGGAAGTGCTTTTAATTATGTAATTATGCACAGTGCTGTAAATATTTCACCTCTTACAATAGAGTGTTTGGCAAGCAAGGAAATTTTACACTGATGTGATAATTATTATACAGAGCACTGAGGATTGAGAGGTCAGGTAACGATGAATGACTACAGCTCATTCTCATTGCATATGTAATCCACGTAGGGCTCTCTACCAGCCCACATTATATAGCCTCGAACTTGTAACAAGAACATATACCTATCCCTTTTGTAAATGTTCTGTTTGTAAACATAGACAGTTATGGCGAATTGATAACCAACGTGATACTATACTGAGGTAGGCATATGTACATTTTCAACATTGTCACGAATTAACAAAAAATTAATAATCATAATTTAAACACCTTAGTCTTAGGTATATTACGCAATTTATTATTATTATTATATGGGTCAGTTTCCGAGTAAATGAAAAGTTATAAAAATGCTTCACGTTTGAATCACTAAAACTCCATAACGGTTTAAGCAATCAACTTCCTATTTCGAACACTTCGTACCACACCACTTCGCTCTACGAAAATATATTTTGGTGTCTTACCCTTGCTCCTTGCCGACGTTACAAGGCACAGTACTCCGAGGGGTTCAAAATCCAGGTAGCTCCCTGCAGGAATGTCCAAATCACTTCAAAATCGATATGCACGTAAAGGAGTCCTGTCACTATTGATTTTTGCAGATCGTTGATTTTTACCTCTTCCGTTATGGAGATACAGCAATGCAAAGTAAGTCCACGTTTCCCGCTCGAATCGCGCCTTTCTTAGTCCTTGAACCGCTTCCATTCTTCCGAGTGGGACTGAGAAAGGCGCGATTCGAGCGGGAAACGTGGACTTTACTTTCCATTGCTGTATCTCCATAACGGATAAGGTAAAAATCAACGATCTGCAGAAAAAAACAGTGACAGGACTCCTTTACGTGCATTTCGATTTTGAAGTGATTTGGACAATCCTGCAGGGAGCTACCTGAATTTTGAACCCCTCGGGGTACTGTGCCTTGTAACGTCGGCAAGGAGCAAAGGTAAGGCACCAAAATCGGTGCTTGCAGAGAGAAGTGGTGTGGCAAGAAGTGTTCGAAATAGGAAGTTGATAGCTTAATCCTTTACGGAGTTTTAGCGATTCACACGTGAAGCATGTTTATAACTTTTTATATATATAGCCACTTTTCATTTTCTCGGAAACTGACCCATATTATAACAAATAAAAGTACAAATCAGAATAAATAAATGAATAAATAAAAATCAGAAACCTGCAGATACCGTATAATGAATCATGAATGCTTTACGTCTTTTCAGTGACACCTTATTCCTAGGTAAATGCAGGTAATTGTACTGTACTGTGTACTTGCAATATGCATTGGTATTATCTATTCTTAGATTGCACATCAAGCCAATTCAGATGCTCGAATGGTCAGTGCATCTCATCAAACTTGCGATGTAACGGTATTTCCAGTTGCATAGATGGGAGCGATGAAATGGGCTGCAGTGAGTTTTGCAAAGCCATTGTTTATTCTACATATATGTTGAGGGTCAATGTGAAATTTTGAATCCTTTACATGACCTCAGTACTACTTCAAGCCAGGGATATTATAATATCTCAACTTTTCAATGGCATACTATACTTCCAATTCATGCAGTATCATGCAGGCACAACTTGACACACGCGTGCATGTATAGCCATGCATGCATGGTAGCTGCATGCAGGCGGTGTGTACATCAAAAAGCTACACTCACTTGTGATACGTTGCTCCTCGTTGATGACAATTAGGTGTGACATGAGGGTTTCAATATGTACGTCAAGCATACAATTCTCCATGTTGCAGCTGCACCGCCTATAATATACCGTAGCATACTATACACAGATAGTAGCAACAGCCAATATAAGCCCTTTATAAGTCCACTACATGTACATGTATGCACGGCAATACCCCAAACCAGCCTAATACGACAGATATTGATGTACATGTATACCAACTGCATCAGAATACAAACATGATTTTGCAATCAGTATATAGATGGCTTAATACAACTTGCACACCTAATGATGCATGGGCGTAGAGTGCGGGGGCTCAGGCCCCCCCCCCCCCTCGACGTACGTATTCATTTTAAATATGCGCTATGATTTAATTGTGTTAGACCCGCTTGCAAATCATGCACGTGCCCAGCAACGCTATTTTGTGCAAAATAAGATTTGTCAGCAATCAATATCGACAGCAGCTGAGCCTAGTAAGCAGAATGAAGTACTTATAGATGCTTGTGATCATCCCGTGGACAAAAGCAACGTGATCGCGGAACTTTGAGTTTCGGAGGTAAGTTAGATGACCTCAAAGATGACCTCAGAGAAGTGTAATGAATCTAGATCTGAGGAGCTATGTGGTTCGGGTAGAAAATTTCAGCTTAGTTGGAAAGCGAAGTACAACTGGATCGAGTACAACACGAACAAATGCTGTGTGATTTGCTCAGCTTGTATACAAATGCTGTCAAGTTGCAAATGCCCCTTACGAGAGGATTCATATGCAGCATTTGTTCCAAGACTCAAAGCATACCTTCGCTCAACAATGACCCAAGAACGGTTAAATCACATTGCAGTGACTTCTTGCCATTCTGAAATAGTAATAAAATTAGACTCAAACCAATTACTTGACGAATTCATCAAAAAAGCTCCTGTACGCATGAATGTTTTCTCTTTCCATAATGCAACATAGCCGCCACAAAATAATGATGCTCATCTGTCAATGTTTATCCTCCTGAAATTCCATGCATGAAATGAATGTTTATCATACAAATGTATACGTACGTAGTCATGTACCTTCAATAAATATATATGTACAAATGCATGTAGTTTGCAGTGTTTCCCACCCCCTACCCAACTTACCGGTATCTGTATTTGTACCCAGCCCCCCCCCCCCCCCCCCCCCCCCCCCCCCCCCCCCCCCCCCGGGCTAAATAAAACTCTACGCCTATGTAATGATGGTTTTAATTAACCCACTATTCGGAGAAAGGATTATATAATATAAGTGTGGATAACGATGAGTAACTTCAACCAATTACTTGCTTCAGCTTTACATCTCTGTTAATTACATTTTACTCTCGTGACCGTAGTGCATTGAACAGATGTTATCAGAAGAAGCGCCCATTCTAAACAAGCACCGCATACGTACAGCTGGGAGTAATCGTTCGAACAAAGTCCTGCTCGCACCTCTAAAACGAAGTCCATAATCGGATTGAGCCAGAGAGGAGGAGTGGGATTGGGAGGGGAGTGGGGGGAGGGGGGCGAGTGGTTTACATTCACAGGGGGAAAAAATGCCTACAGTCATTTTGGAATCATTACGTGATTGAACTGTAAAATAAATAAAAATTAAAAATAAATAATAATAAAACACGACGCGGCTAAGCTTCGTTGGTTACCTGTCCGACTTTCTGGAAAGGCTCAGACTGCGTGGAATCGACTGGCCCCTGAAGTGAAGGCTGTGTACGAGACGGCGATGGAAGCTTAGGAGAAGCGCTTCGACCCGAGTAAGCTTACGCTGTATTTTGTCGAGTTCCAGGCCAAGAGACGCAAAGGAGGAGACCTGGAGCGACTTCGCGGATGAGTTGCGTGTCCTGGCATGGCAGATAAGGCGCTTCCTGACATTGAGTACAAGGCGAAGGAAATACTAACAATTGAGCGTTTCCTCAGTGAGCTTACTAACCCCCAGGTTGCCTTCGCGGTTCGTCAGAGACAGCCTAAGACTTTATATGATGCTGTGACCTGCACGATGGAGACCGAATCATACCTCTTGCGAGGAGCAAAGGACACACGGGTGGCAGCCGTCACGCTTTTGGCACGTCCCGAGTCCGCGTCAGTCCCCGAAGAGGAAACTCTCCGGCGGCAAATGCTCCATTCGTTGTCTTTGAAAATGGAGAAGCTGGAAAAACAATGGAATGTGGTTCGGTACCTAGCCTACAGGTAGGACGACGGTCTCACGGCCTGGACGCACTCGAGGGAATGATACAGGTAGGCAGCCTACTTGTTTTAAGTGCGGTCAGTTGGGTCACTATGCAAGAGGTCGCGGCTCGTGGTGCACACAGGCAGCAGAAAAACTAACAGCCCTCGAGCTCAGCACTAAGAACCAGGTGTGCGAGGGCGTATAAACAATGGTTCAATTGAATAGTCCTGCTTGTTTACACTTTGTGTCAGCCATTGTGATGGAAACTCAACGGAAGTTTATGGTGGACACTGGGGCTGCAGTTAGTCTCTTGAGTAGTAAGATGTGGCGTGCAATGGGTGGTAAAAATGCAGTTATCTCCGTGGGATGGAAAACAGTTGGTTGGTGTGGGGGCAGCCCTGTAATGGTACTGGGAGTGTGCACACTGCAATTGAGATTTGTGGACCTGGTGCTCCAAGCTGACTTTGTGGTAGCAGACTTACTACAGGTTGAGTCCATCATTGGTCTTGATTTCCTTGAGGCACATCATTGTATTGTTGACTTGCCTAACAAGCTTCTCCAGTTCAGGGGTGTGTCTGTTTCTTTGGAGCGTCATCAGTAATCTGATGACTCTCAGCAGATTCCAACAGAGGTGGCTTTGTTGGAGACACTATCCATTCCCCCATTTAGCGAAGTCATGACCATGGCATCATGTACTCCAGCTACTGACCACAGGACTTGGCTGATAGAGGGTTCACTTGCTAACCTTCCAATCTCTGATTGCTGGGGCATTAGTCACCTCAACACCAGAGGTATTGTCAACCCTTTACCAATAGATGTTACCCTATACAGTATAAGGATACACAATTGGTCCAGTTGAAGGCCTGATGGTAGCTCCTGTTGGTGAAACCGTTCCCAGCTCCAGGGAAGATGCACCTGATGTGTCAACCCGAAAAAGCATCATGCTTCAGGAAATGGTGGAGAGAAGTGCCAGTGACCTTACCCCAAATGAAGAGGAGAAGCTGCACCAGTTGCTGTTACAATGACTGTGCAGATGTTTTTAATCCAGTGCTGAGCTGGGTGGTATACAAATCTAATTAAGCACTCTATTGACACAGGTAACGAACATCCTATTCGGCAACCTTGCCTCCAGCAAGGAGGGAGCAAGCTCCAGGTCTGGTTAAAGACATGCTGCAGTAAAACAACATTATTCAACCCTCATCTAGTCTGTGGGCGTCACCTTTAGTACTTGTTGGAAAAAAAAACTGCGATTTTGCATGGATTATCGCAAGCTGAATGCCATCACTCGTAAGGATGCCTATCCCCTTCCTATTGAGTGGATGATTCGTTGGAGTCTTTGCGTGGTTCCAGATGGTTTTCTACTTTGGACTTATTGAGTGGTTATTGGCAGCTCGAGATTGACAAAAAAGACCGACTCAAGCCAGCGTTCACAACAGGAGAAGGACTTTTTGAATTCAGACTTCAGAGTGATGCATGCCTTTCGGGTTGTGCAACGCTCCACCTGATGCTTTAAAAGATTTCTTCTGTTAGCAATATTAATAACAATAGTGATATTAAAGAAAACATGCATGAATGCTTTACATTATTCAAGATCCCTCTGGGGATATGCAGGTCATTGTAATTACATCATGATAACTTTATGTTGTCTAATCTTATCACATGCAATATGATTTTTGCATTAATATTGATATATTCTATTCTCAAAAGAGACACGCTGAATCAAATTGTGATTATATATGTGATTTGGCACTTCATAAATGAATACATATTTTAAGTGCTCTATGACTAGTAGAATCAAAAAGTGATTCAACGCAATTATTCACAGTCAACTTGAACTCAGTTAACTTGTGTAACAGAAATAGACTATCCCCCTCATCATACAGTGTATCCCATGTTGCATGCATTGTACTCACATTAAATTTCCTATACGGACGTAATATCAAGCACGCATTTGTCAAAATGGGTCTGCACTGCCTTCTGAATCTGCAGTAATCACTGCGCCACAGCATTTAGTATGCAGAGTTGTGCCGAGTCTGCATATCAACCATATGCAGATGAGTATCATTGAAGTGTTCATATGCAGACGTCTGCATATGAACACTTCAATGATACTCATCTGCATATGGTTGATATGCAGACTCGGCACAACTCTGCATACTAAATGCTGTGGCGCAGTGAATGGTATACATTACCGTAAATGCAATGCTGAGGGCTGATAATACTTCTAGATTCTATTTTGCAGTTTAGCAGTCTCATGTCTGATAAACATTCATCCTTCAGTTCTTTACTATCTCAGAAAGCAGATGGCATCTGTCAGCTGCAAACAAAAGTATCTTTTGGGCATGAGTAACAATCATATATGCATTGTAAAAAGTTAGTGCTTAAGGTTCAGATGTACAAAAATACCTGTGCATGCAGTAGACCACGTATGGAAATAGTTTCACAATGTTTCGACAATGAGGAAATCAATTTATGAGAAATGAAAAAATACTAACTAATTCATATTGTGCAATTGGTATTTGCTAAACATACATGCTTTACGAGGTGAGGGATTTGGCATTTTAAGTAGTAAAGATCACTCAACCACCACATAAACCCAACTTTCCCTGCAATTCATTGGCTGCTACCATCTTGAATTAGATTCTATGCCTTTACTTATGTACTCTTCTTTACTTCAAATGCCTATACATTTTGATTTGTTATAATACTCTGAAATCATGCAAGTATTTCTGTAGCACTGCAAAATTCCAATTTCAGGTAGTACAAATTGTTCATCAAGTCAATTCAGATGCTCAAGTGGCCAGTGCATCTCTGCAAGCTTGCGATGTAATGGTGTCTCTAGTTGCACAGATGGCAGTGATGAAATTGGCTGCAGTGAGTTGTGCTAAATTACATCATACATAAAACATGTATGTGTATGCCCAGTAATTATTTATGAGTTATACAGGGTTTTAATTACATGCAATATATACTAAATGAGTGTGAGCAATGATGTATGGCACATTGTGCATTTGTATCTACAATTTTTAGACAGATCTTATACACACATTTGAAGCGATGATCAAACTATTTAGAATGATGTATTATAGCTCCAGATAACTATAATCCACAATTGAAAATCATAGTCTGTGATTAGGTGATATGAGTGGCCTCGTTCAAACGTAGCACCATTCCAATAACTGGCACGCTAATTGATTAATTAAATACTTTACACAGGTTTGAAACCTTGAGCATTGCTCGCATCATGGTCATTTTGAGTACATCCAATAAAATGCCAAGTTTGCCTCACTCCGTACTTTCTAATATGGTAGGAAATTCTCTAATGAATCGGAGAGTTTATGGACAACTTTGTTAACATTACAGCTTTAATAAAGGATTTTTTTAATGTGTGATCTACATGTAGATGTAATTCAACAATATTGAATTGCAAGAATACTCGCCTTATAACTACATACTGAACTTCAATGTACAGTTACCAGAAATTATTGCCATCATACCAATCTACGTATACTGGTATATATTTTTAACGACATATGTTATTGGAGAACTAACTGCATCATTTTCTGTTAAAAAAAGGATTATTTCTGATCAGCTACATGTATAGTATGAAATTGAGAAATCAAGAGTTGGATTATGGTATCAATGTAAAGCATCTGTGTAGTAACTAAATTGTTATCAATTCCAATGCATAGATTGTACGTCAAGCCAATTTAGATGCTCAAATGGACAATGTATTCCAGCTTCCTGGCGATGTGATGGCTTCCCTGACTGCGTTAACAGGACAGATGAAATTGGGTGCAGTAAGTTTTAATTACATCTCATCTTGCTTCAGTAATAATTGTACGTTTAACATATTTGCCTATTGTCACAGAGACTTTCTTGCATAAATGTAGCTGCGGGATTTTGGTGCTTTGCTCAATGTGTGCTCACTCAAGAGATTTGCGTGTGCACATAATAGACCTAAGTATAAAATCTTGTTTTATGCATATGAACATAGAGATGTAAACCAGCTATGTTGCGTACAGCAGAACTCAATGCCACCTAAACCCCATGCACTGAGAACCTTAGTTCATTTTCATCCCACACATGTTCTAATCCCCAGCAAATCTGTAACGTCGAATTACGGAAATGATCCACAACTACGATCTAAAAGGACTAAATTGTTTAAAAACCGGCTACCGACCCTATTTCTACCCAATATAAATACCCTCGCACTATATGAAAATACAAGTGTAAAAAAAAAAATTTCTGCTACTTTGTACATGTATATTCATTGAACATCGCATCTGTAAAATACACTCTACTCTGGCACACAAGTGTGAGAGATCAATGTCATTAGCCCATTTGTAAGTACATAAAAAATGGCATGCAGTTGAATTTGCGTACCAATATTTTATATAACGAACATACTGCAGCCACTTTCTACCTAGGGCTAAGCTGTACATTACCAATTGGACCATGTGTTTTGTTTGGGACTAAATTAGTGTAGTGGTGCATGGAAGAGCTGTATAAAATACGATCTTAAAGACAATAACAAGTGATTATGATACTGAGTGTGTTCCACAGTTCATCATGGAAGTGCTTAATTATGCAAAGTGCTGTAAATATTTCACCTCTTACATAAGGGTGTGGTGGCAAGCGATGAAATTTTACACTGATGTGATATGGAACGCTCTGTGGGATAATGACCCTTGTGGATTCATATTTACAATAACTTATCAACGGTTAACGCTATCGGTTCCCTATTTTCAAATCTTCGTCCTACATCATTTCACTATGTCATGCACAATCATAGTGCCGAGGTTATGAGTTCCGATACCCCATCTGGTTCAAAACACCTCAACATTTTTAGGTAGGAGCGTTCACATCGTTTCAAATTTTGGTGTGTACGTAGAGGTGTCTTGTTCTTTTCGTTATTATTTTTTAAATACATTACGGAGATACTGCTGTGCGAAGTTGATGGACATTTTCCTGGTCGTTTCGCGCCAATCATTTTGGCATATCGCGTCCAATTTAATGCATGGAGAAAATTTTTGGCAGAATCGAGCGGGAAAATGTGCATTAACAGTGTCTCCGTAACAGATAGGATACAAATTAACAAACTAAATAAATAAATAGTCATATGACCCCTTTACGTAAACACCGAAATTGAAGAGATTTGAACACTCCTACATTAAGATGTGAAGGTTTAAAACGTAATGTGGTAACGGCCCTCGTAACGTCGGCACTATACATAATAATGAAATGGTGTAGGACAAAGTGAAATAGGAAGTCGATAGCGTTAACTATTCATAAGTTATAGCAATGAGTTTTATGTTATCAACATTAATCCACTAAGGTCATTATCTCGTAGAACCACTACCTCACACACACGCGCACAACCGATACTAAATTCAAAACATGGATCTTAACTTATGCATGAAACTTCTAAATTAGAGGCTGTTCATACACATGCGCCAGCATAAATGGAAGCCTTGTATTGTGCTATCATATATTGACATGCATTAACCGAAGATTTAGACATCAATGAGTGTGTGCTTGGGACAAGTGGTTGTACACAATTATGCAACAACACGGTTGGAAGCTACATATGCTCTTGTAACACTGGATACACTCTTCATGCTGACAATCGTACGTGCGATGGTGAGTGCTGAAGGTACAAGTTTTGCACCTGCATTTATACTGACATGCGTTCCATCCAACAATTAGACATCAATGAATGCGTGCTTTGGACAAGTGGCTGCACACAATTATGCAACAACACCATTGGGAGCTACACATGCTCTTGCAGCACGGGATACACACTAGATGCAAACAGCCATACATGCAACGGTGAGTGACGTAACTGTGACGTAACATGGTTCCATGGTAGCTGAGTACCGGTGGAGAGGGTGTGATTGATAATAAATAAAGTCATGCTGCTATGCACTAAATCATGGAGCACCGAATATAACTTTGCCTACACCAATTTAGAGGAATGTGATCGATATACATGTATACAAGTTGCAGGAATTACTCCTATACACTTACAAACAAAAATAACAGTTTGTTTTAATTTGTTACAAAGTAACGTATATGCTATTGTACAGTAGATTATTTATTTTTATTTTACGTTTCAATACGTTCTCTCAATTCTGCTTGTTTGCATATTCATGATCGTTGCACGCTATGCATGGGTGGATAATATACTGATGCGCTCAAACAGCGGGGTGAAGAAACTGCTGAAATGTGGCCAAATGTCATTGTAATAAACGATGCCAATGTTATACTCGTGATATAATCTTATTGAGATGGCTTATTCTGTTTATGAGGAGGCAATTGACTCCCATCAATCTTGTACAAGGGTGCTAAATACGAAAGTAATTGCTCAGATTACCTTCTTGCAACTGCTTGGTCAGATTGGCATTGATACGCACAGCTAGTGTTCGTCTCATCAATGTCCCTCCTCGGGTACAGTGGTCATCAGCAGCTTGGTATGATTGCGTATAGTTCCCTGTATCTGCAACGTGGCACATTTTGCTGCACGTTCTTTACATGGCTTAGTCGCCGTACTCTTAAGTGATCTATCGTTTCTTCCTGCCCAAACCTTCTCTAGCGCATCTCGTACACATACTGTTCTTAGGGACGCCGGTACTTAGGGACACCCCTTTTTTCAGACGTTTGGGCCAAGACTCCTGATTCCTGCACAGGTCTTGTCATTGCGTGGAGCTGCGTTTGTTGCACGTGTCACTAGGCTTGCATTGCAGTTTCATACGTTTCTTGGGTTATGCATGTAAGATCACTTTTTACTTGGGGGTAAGTTCAAACAATTTCAATCCGGGGCAAATTAATGAGGCCTGTTCTTTAATTACTTTATGATTTAGCGGAGCAGGCCGTGCAACAAAAAAGATTAATAGTCTCTTCGTACATATTCTGACACGCTTTCCATCCAACAATTAGACATCAATGAGTGTGTGCTTGGAAGAAGTGGCTGCACTCAGTTATGCAACAACACAGTTGGCAGCTACAGGTGCTTTTGCAATGAGGGCTACTCATTGGACTCAGACAACCGTACATGCAATGGTTAGTGTCATCACTGTGTATTATTCGCTCATGCTAAAAGCAATAATCAAATGTAATGTTTGCAAATATTTTCATTCATTCATCTAACAATTAGACATCAATGAGTGCGTGCTTGGGACAAGTGGTTGTACACAATTATGCAACAACACGGTTGGAAAGTACATATGCTCTTGTAACACTGGATACACACTTGATATAGACAGCCATACTTGCAAAGGTGAGTTGTTATTCTGTTCCCCTTTGTGCAAAGCACACAATTAGTTGACATGTACATCAAAATAATATTACCATAAATATACCGTTGAAAAACATTTATATCATATTTCTAATATAATATTATTCTTTATTTATTGGGTACTGTAGCACTACAATATGCACATCTAAAATTATGATACTGATGCCTTGAAATTAATCAGCATGTGTTCTGAGCACTCATAATACCAACCAAATAAAACTTCGTTTCACTGATGTGGTCTGATAGACATCACAACAATTGTCACAAGTGTTGTGTAGTGGGGGAGACAAACTATCAAATTGTAGGAATTGTTTCAGCAAGGACTCGAATTGAATAATTTACCAGTTCATAAATGGAATTATCTTTGTTTATTTTGCATTACAGCTTGTACATATGCATCATCTTAGTAGATGAAAAATCAACAATAAACTGAAAAACCAAATTCTAACTCATATCACTGCCTATTCGTACACAGAATATATCAAAGATCTAAGAGTTAATTATGGTTTTCTGCTGCAGATATCAATGAATGTGCTTCTAGTAATGGAAACTGCTCACAACAATGTATCAACACTGCTGGAAGTTACACTTGCAATTGCACTGCTGGTTATTACTTGGAGGCTAATCGCAAAACCTGCAGCTGTAAGTGTTCCAAATAAAATACAATTCATGGCATATCATTTCATTATTATACTAATAGATGTTAACCTGTGCACATCCAAAAATGGAGGCTGCTCACACACTTGTATCGGCATGAATGGAAGCCATGTATTGTGCTCCTGTATGCTTGGTTATCAGCTAGATTCAGACAGCAGTACATGCATTGGTAAGAGAAAGGAATAAGTAATGTCACACAAATGTACTGTCATAGAAATGGTTACTTCATAAAGATATCAATGAGTGCTTGAATGCAGAAGCATGCAGCCAGCAAGTCTGCACCAACACCAATGGAAGTTACATCTGCTCTTGCAGCCCTGGCTCTATACTAGATGTTGACATGAAGACTTGTTCAGGTTTTTCAATAACTTAAATGTCTCTCTATTTGCAATTAAATCTAGCTAGTCTCTACAGCATAATTTACCACCAGTTATAGAACATGCGTAAGTACTACTTGCACAATTTCAATCACTCTTTCTTATTGCACAGTTTTTCCGGCAACTCTAAATACTGTGGCAGTCACTCTTTCTGGATATACTGTCGAAACTGTACAGTAAAATTGACATATATGGTGCATTACTATCATAAGTACTTTGCCACACAGTTCATCCCAGATGTTGAAATTAAATTTGTGAAAGCAGTTCAAGATATTTTAGAATTGTATTGCAACAGTGGCAGATGTTCAAGGTAGACAATATACACTGTGTACCATATTACAGTGCACCAACTTGCAGGCAGGAAACAAATGCTCATTACATTGTGACAATCAGGAAAGTCTCAAACGTTCCTGCTGGTCTCATGATCACAATGCAGGCACAGACGTACAGCACTGTGCTAAGTGCTGCAGTTGTCACACAGGCACTCACAGTAAGTGCAATACCAATCTTGAAGTGTAAAGGTAATGCTTGTTAAATGCACTTAATTAGGAAAGAACCAACACATTGGCTGATAATGGCTTCAGCATTGCCAGTGTTGCACCATACTCTGAGCCAGCATTCAAATTGAGTCTGGAGGGGACAATTGCTTCAATTGTCGTGCCAGTTGTAGCTGCTACTATAATTGCAGTTATTGTTTTAGCGCTGTTCATCGTATGCTGCTGCTAGTAAGTAGACCAATTCTTTAATGTATGCAGAATACTTCATTACATTCCTCTTTGAATAACACATTATAGTAAAAAACACAAGTATGATGTAACCACAGCAGAGGGAATGTCCATGACGGGGGAATTGACAGAACACATGGATATCAACAATGAGTATGCGACTCTTCAAGAGCCTGAAGATTTTACCAAGGAAGTGCCGGGCTCTGCGAATGAGATTGCAACTTCCTCTGATGCCACGAAAGAAATTTCTAACACTAATGACGTCGCTGTTCTGTAAATTTCTAGAACATCACCCCTCAGAGAGTGAGATATGGAACTTGACAGTAGTTATTACTTATGCAGGTGTGTACTTCTAGGTACACTGAACTTTATGATTCATTACATTACATAAGTGACGTAGTTTCATGTTCCCATTTGCATCTCTGTGGTTGCAATTAGATTTTACTTTAACTGAAGCAGAATAGACTATATAAGAGCAACCGCACTGAACAAATAACGTTCAACTTGCATCTGACTGTTTGATCGTTCTTGTGAAGTGGGCTGTTGACATGTGCATGGCTTTATCATTCCCAGTGTTGAGCCTTACTCTGATCCAGGGCTAATAAAAGCCAAGAGTTGACAGTTAGTGCAAACAGATTGGTGATATCGATAGCCATTCTTCCCACACCATCTCTAAGCCTTCATTTACATCATGACTGGGTGCTACTGTTGTACAATTGGTGATATCGATTCTTACACACCATCACTAAACCTTTCATTTAGGTCATCACTGGGCCCTACATCCACACCATCACTGGATCTATTGTAGGCTCCTTCCCTCATAGCATCAATCACTCTCCCTAGTACCAACATTGGTTCTTTCTCATAATTATTCTTTCCCTCTATACTATCATTAATATCTCATGGCTAAAGATTTCTTGTCGCACATGAGCCATCATTATTTTCAACTTTATCCAGAAAGGCATTTTGCAGGCTGGCTTTAAAATCGATAGCAATACATGCACAGCTAGTCATCCTGTGCTATGCTAATAAATGCTGATACTTGTTAACTCATAATTGACATGCAGCACATGTTATCAAATATTGTTGCTATTATATTCTTGGATCACGTTTAACTTGTCAGCTGCGTTGTTCCAAATCCCAGGCTATCACCCGACTGTATGGAAATCTGAGCATAACTATGGTACGGGCAAATCCTAGAGCTCTGCTAGCAAGGTGTGCAGGCTGTAAGGATGGTCCAGGTGATGATTTCTTATAAGGTTTTCACATTTATGTAATGTATAAAAGCAGCTGGAAAGGCTGAAGTGCGCAAGCACAATGCCAATGATTCCAAGTGCACAGAGTTGGGTTGGGTAGAGGAGACCTATGGTTGTTGGGGTGTGGAAGCTCAGGGTTCCATTTCTCGGCTGGCTGCCCATCTGGCTTTGCAGTTGCAGTGCAGCAAGTCAAAGGCCATTACAAGCATCTATGAGAGACTGAACCTCACCTTAGTTAGCTGCAATGCCAGAGCCTTGCTATCCCGTGCTAGGTTTCAGCATTCAGTGGGCGAGGGCTGAAAATGTTTTGTGTGTGTGTTTTTCTTTTTTTTTTTGTTTTGTTTTTTTGTTTTATTCTCTCTTTTAATAATTGTGTGTTGTCTGAGACTTTAGCACGGGGACCTGCCCTTGCAAGAAATGCTGTGGCATTCGAGCGCACAAGGGAAAGGTTTAGTCTGGAATAAATGCTGGTGGAAGTGGAGGAGTTAACCTGGACTGTAGTCTAATAGTTTGTTGTTTCAGTTATTTCCCAATAATAATAATAGTACTATTTATTTTATTATGTCATAAAATGTTATTTTTCATACCTAATTAAGATGTATACAATAATACAATTATACAATTATAATAAGATAAATGAATGCACCCTACTATTGCTAATAGTCAGGGACAAAACATCTGGAGAGGATGGCTGTGGCGTTGTTATTATAATTATTATTGAAATAATACATATACAACAGAATACACGAATGGGAATAAATGCACATAAGCCTAAATGTATAACAATGATAACAAAGACCTACATGTAATACACTGTAACTTAATATTTTAAAGCGAATATAACAGGAATACATACACATATGGCTAACAAAAACACGACCTAACATATACTTATCGTAACGCACTCACTCACTCACTCATACAATACAACAATTTTTGTACTAAAAACTCTTCCTCTTCACTGTCCATCTTAATTGCTCCCAACACAGAAGCTTCATTGCCACGTTGGACGGCAACTCAAATACGGAAATCCATATACAGCGATAAATGGTCCTAATTAGTTTTATTTATGTATCTGTGTTTATTTGTTTGTAACCTCATTAAAATAAATATGTACAATTAAGAAATTAATTAAAGTCCAACATTGTTCTGGAGAGATTGCCCTGACGTTCGCCCTAACAAGAGTCAGACTCAGCCTTCCATCAGTGGCTGTAGATTTTGTCAGTCGAGACGCATTATTATTATTGAAAATTTAACATTATTATTTTAAAGTTGCATTACAATTATGGCACAACAGTTAACTAACTCATAAGACAACCAATCTTATTGAGATATGGATGCGCATCAATTACACATCGCATTAAACGGGTCAAACTACATGTACGCTCTACATGATTTCAGGTGTTTCGGTGAGTATACTATTTAGTGTATGCAGAACAGGCAAGTATCGTCCATACAGTAGAGGAGGGGATATGGTATAGTCCTGTTGGCCTTGTCCCTATACTGTTGGCCTTCACCCTTTACTGGTGGCCTTCTCCCTATACTGTTGGCTTTCTCCCCATACTGTTGGCCTTCTCCCTTTACTGGTGGCCTTCTCCCTATACTGTTGGCCTTCTCCCTATACTGTTGGCCTTCTCCCTATATTGCTGTTGGCCTTCTCCCTATACTGCTGTTGGCCTTCTCCCTATACTGATGTTGGCCTTCTCCCTATACTGCTGTTGGCCTTCTCCCCATACTGATGTTAGCCTTCTCCCTATACTGCTGTTGGCCTTCTCCCTATACTGCTGTTGGCCTTCTCCCCATACTGCTGTTGGCCTTCTCCCCATACTGATGTTGGCCTTCTCCCTATACTGCTGTTGGCCTTCTCCCCATACTGATGTTGGCCTTCTCCCTATACTGCTGTTGGCCTTCTCCCTATACTGCTGTTGGCCTTCTCCCTTATACTACTTCTCCTTATACTATTGTTAGTATTGCAGTTACATGTACATGTATGTAGGTTGGATTACTTGTGAGAAAGGGGCTTGTACCATGGTGTGTGTGTGTGTGTGTTTGTGTGTGTGTGTTTGTTCGTATTTGTGTGCCTAAAGGTTAGTCTTGCAGCTACATTTACATATATGTTGGATTCTACTTGTGAGGGAGGGGCTTGTACCATCTGGTGAGTGTGTGTGTATGTGTGTGTGTGTATGTGTGTGTGTGTGTGTGTGTGTGTGTGTATGCATGCAGCTAATGATTGGTATTGGTTGTGTAGCTCTCATTACTCACTATTGGCTGGGGCCGCATGCCAACTACTGTTGGATCGGTTGTCATGTTAACTTGGGAGCGTCTTGCCTTATGGAATGCATGTGTGTAGTAACTATAATATTATTTCTCATCGGAGCTCAGCACAGTAGAGTGTTATGAAGGCAAGCCAAGCCTTGAGGGGTGGCGAGTGTAGTGGCTTGGCCTTGAGGGGTGGCGAGTGTAGTGGCAAGCCTTGAAGGGTGGCAGTGCAGGTGCAGTTTAATAAGGAGCATAGGTGGATATGCCTGTAATGCTGACTCTGGTTTTTGAATGTGTTGAATACGTAAAGTTACACTTGCTATCTCCCTTCCCCCCCCCCCCCCCCCCCCCCCCCGCTCTCCTGACAACGGACTCATGGAGTTGGTTGAAGGAGTACTCCCTTCCCGATATGCCGTCAACGATGGCCACCTTCCTGCCATTGGATTCAATCCGCAAGAACACATGCTGGTACACGCCACACTCTGGAATGGGGACGTTGGGGGTACGGGCTCCGGACCACGCTGTCCGGTCCGACGAGGTCGATGGGCGGAGGTATGGGACCGCTTGTGACGCGAAGATGGGCAGCTGTTGTGCCGTGCAGCCCCGCCCCCCTGATCAGGTGCCTGGTGATGGCGAGGAGTGACATAATCCGATGTGACGATGTCATCTTCCCGGACAGAGCAGATAAGAGGCAGCTAGGTGGAAGAGAATGAGAGAAGATATAAAGGTGTGAAGGTGATGAGAGGTGTAATGAGTGATGGTGGAGAAGAGAGGCAAGTGATAGGAATGAAAAAAAAACTGCATGCATCTCCCTTGTGCCAAACTCTGTACCACACCCTTCCAACTGCTCACTCCAGAGCATTATCTACTGTGTACATGGGTGGTGGGATGGGAGGGTGGGATGGGAGGGTGGGGATGGGAGGGTGGGGATGGGAGGGTGGGGATGGGAGGGTGGGGATGGGAGGGTGGGGATGGGAGGGTGGGGATGGGAGGGTGGGGATGGGAGGGTGGGGATGGGAGGGTGGGGATGGGAGGGTGGGGATGGGAGGGGTTAGAGCATCAATGGAAATGATGGAGCACCTGTATGTGTTTACGTACATGTGTGGTATAGCATTGGTGTGTATATGTATATACTGCATGGGCCTCCTGTGTACTGAATGGGGCCCCTGTGTACTACATGGGCCCCCTTTGTACATGTATGTGTGCTTTATGAATATGGAATAATTGTGTGTCCATAACATGGAAGGAAGGTGTGGCTGGACCTCCTGGCAAAGTACAGTGTGTGTGTGTGGTGTGGTGTGTGTGTTGTGTGTGTGTGAGTGTGTCGACAATCTCTGTATGGATTATGATGTGTCCACATGTATAGCAGTTGTAGGTGTGCATTTGCAGTACAGTAGTTGTACTGAATTAATGTGTGTGCACAAAAGCACTCACCTTTGCACACCTACATCTCCACACATACACATCCTCATCACACACTTCATTGGGGAGCCAAGCATACCAGGGCAGCAGTAAGTGATCCCCTCCTAGCTACCTCCGCTACCCCCCCCCACACATTCCCCCTCCTCCGCTCTCCCCTCCTTCCGTCCCTCATCTCTCCCCTCCTCCTCTCTCTCCTCACCCCTCTCTCCCCTCCTTCCTCTCCCTCCTCTACCCCTCCTACATCCTCCCTCTCCCCTTCTCCCCTTCTCTCCTCCCCAAATTTCACGCCATCTCCTCTCTCCCTTGCTATGGCAATGAATATTATTGTACCTGCCTATCATTGCAGATTGTGGTGGGTCAGGGCCATGGTAAGTTTACACAGACATACCTTAGCAAGCTAGTAACAATTTCATTATTCTGCTGTTGCCAGACTCCCAAAGCTTTTACAGAAAGCAGGGTACAGAAATTGAGAATAGAATCAGTTGCCTCTTAATCTGTTCATCGAATAGAACGCTGTGCAGAGGAAAAGTTCAGAGAGGCAGACCTTACACTTGAATGTATTTGGATGTACAGTGTACCATCAATATTACAGAGTGTTATAATGTGTCACGGTGCATAAGTGTTGTGTTTATATGTGTGTGTGTGTGTGTGTGTAAGTGATGTGGTCAAGAATTGTACAGTGCCATTTGCACAACGTATACACATAAGGGTGTGTGCTGTTCATGCACTCCATATATGGGCTAAGCATGAAAAAGATACTTGAAGTCAGCATAAGCCGCAATAATTGAGGCATAAAGAATGATGAGAAGTTGAGCAAGGGTTATACGAAATAAGAAAGCTTTTTACACACTTCTCTACTAGAGAAAGATTATGTGAATGCATAGGAATTTATAGGCATGTTGTGGTAAATATAGTGTTATTCTTTGCCACATGCATGCATACAGTGGCAAACACGATGTACAGTGTATGCAAGTACAAAGGACCAATCCAATGGGACACAGAGGATCAATATACAGGGACAAAATGTACATACATGTACAAAGGTATGGGCCTATGGGGACACAATGCATGTACAAAAGAACAATCCTATAGGGACACGAGGTACCTGTGTGTACAAAGGACCAACCGGATGCACAAATAGAGGGCCAATCCTATGAACACATGATGCATGTACAGTCATCCAATCTTATGGGACGCTGCATGTAGCTACACATACTTATGTACATGTGACAGCTCTATGTCAGGTACAAAGAATTAACCATTTATATGGGAAACCCAGCCTGCACAAAGAGGAGTTGTTATAAGGAATGCTTCGGCAACAATGCAGGGGAAAAATTAAGAGAGTGGTACAGAAACTCAGTACATAAACCCACTCAAAAATGCTCACAGTTAAATGGAATAGATCCCGTGCATGTGACAAAGTGTGGTGTAAGAGTGTGTGATCATCATCAGACTGCATGGTTTTTTGTGTGCAAAAGAATATGTCATACGATGGTGTACAGGTTTATATACGCAACAAGTGCACGAGGCTGTGTGAGCCAGCATGGGTGCATGTTCATGTATTATGCGTGAGCTGAAAATTGTAAATAAAAGACCGATGTCATTGCAAGCGTAGCTGAGTGGGCGTTACAAGAAATTTAGCAAGGGCTATACTAATAGCAAATTCATATTGGAAGCTTTATTACATGACTAGAGGATGTTGGAAGTGCGTAGCACATAGCCTTACTCACACCGTGTTGAATACGCCACCCCGCGACGTGGGAGGCGCAAGAATGCTGCAACGATTCATCCCGATCCATCAATTTGGTACAATCGTTTTGCGAAGCGAGAAGTGTTCTTCTTTTAATTCACCGGTATAAACTCGCTGCCTGGGTTGAAGCAAAATTGTTGCGAACGGCTAGCTTAGTTTTAGGCGGAGAATGGGCGGAACAAAGAAGTTATCGAAATTTATTGCCCCCTCCCCCCTACACAATTTTAACATACAGGTACTCCAGGTGGTCCAGGCTTCCCAGTTCTTCCATCAGATCCTCTCCAGGCTCTCCATCTTTCCATTGAAGGAATGTACCGTACATAGCCGGTTACGTATACATGAGAGGGGGCAGAAGTGATGAGAGGAGAGCAAGGGAGAGAGGAGATGGAGTGAAATATGGGAGGAGAGAAGGGAGAAGGGGAGAGGAGGGAGGAGGGAGAGGAAGGAGGGGAGAGAGGGGTGAGGAGGGAGAGGAAGGAGGGGAGAGAGGGGTGAGGAGGGAGAGGAAGGAGGGGAGAGGGGGGTGATGAGGGAGAGGAAGGCTCCCCAATGAAGTGTGTGATGAATGGATGTGTATGTGTGGAGATGGTATGCTGCAAAGGTGAGGGCTTTTGTGCACACACATTAATTCAGTACAACTACTGTACTGCAAATGCACACCTACAAACTGCTATACATGTGGACACATCATAATCCATACAGAGATTGTCGACACACTCACACACACACACACACACACACACACAAATACACACACACACAAATACACACACACACAAATACACACACACACAAACACACTGTACTTCGCCAGAAGGTCCAGCCACACCTTCCTTTCCAGGTGGTCCCTGTTATGGACACAATTATTCCATATTCATAAAGCACACATACATGTACAAAGGGAGCCACAGTGTTGTACACAGGGGGGCCCATGTAGTACAGGGGAGGGGGGTCCATGCAGTACACAGGAGGCCCATGCAGTACAGGCGCCCTTGTAGTACAGAGTACCCATGCAGTACACAGGAGGTTGCAGTATACATATACACACCAATGCTATACCACACGTGTACGTAAACACATACAGGTGCTCCATTGATGCCCTAACCCCTCCCATCCCCACCCTCCCATCTCCACCCTCCCATCCCCACCCCTCCCCACCCTGGACTCCCATCCCCACCATGGACCATCCCCACACCCTCTCACCCCACCCTCCCATCCCCACTCCCTCCCACCCACCCTCCCACCCACTCTCCCATCCACCCTCCCATCCCACCCTCCCATCCACCCATGTACACAGTAGATAATGCTCTGGAGTGAGCAGTTGGAAGGGTGTGGTACAGAGTTTGGCACAAGGGAGATGCATGCAGTTTTTTTTTCATTCCTATCACTTGCCTCTCTTCTCCACCATCACTCATTACACCTCTCATCACCTTCACACCTTTATATCTTCTCTCATTCTGAATTTTGAGTGAGCTGATGTGATCGTACCCAATGGGAACACACCATGCATCACCAGTTGATCCCCGTCGGAGAGGTGGGCATCTATAAGTATGCAATACATACATTATCGGAGAGTGTGTGCTAGCACATACACGTGTAGTGACTTTAAACAGATCAATCCCCCTCAATCTGAACACAATATGCATCACTAGTTGATCTCCACCAGAGTGGTGGGCATCTATAAAAATGACATACATAATTGGAGGGTGTGTACTAACACATACATGTGTAATAGATAATCAATGGGAACACATCATCATCGCCAGTCGATCCCCGTCAGAGAGGTGGGCATACACTCCTCTAGCTTTCTTCTCCTGCGACATACCTTTGTCGACTGTTCCTTCCTGCATCTGCTTATCTTTTTGCCTAAACCCCTTCACACATACTCCGGAGTCCGCTAGCTTTATCTCCCATTCTAATCTCTCGCACGGCTCCGTCGTGATGGCTCAACAGGGAACTACTGCAAGGTTCTCCATTCTTGCATGGGTACCGCTAGACACGCACTCCAGCCGGCTACCCTCAGGTCTACCACTTTTGGATGCGCTGCCAGCCTTCGTCTCTCCTGCAGGTCGATTCACCTCAGCTTCACACCTGCCCAGTCACGACGCGCGTACGCTCTTTCTGGATCCATGGGTCTCTGCACAACTGTCACGGATGGATCCCACCGCTTCCACCATGCGGATGTAACGAACTAGCTACAGCTTGCGCGCCCCGCCGCTAGCGCTGCTCTGCATGCTCACGTTGTTCCACCTGCTAGCCACTTAATCCCGTCACCAGACCGCCGAGCATACACTGTTCCATTCACGAGTTCGACACGTTATGACCCCGTGCGTACTTACAACCTCTGGTCATACCGTAATGGGACAGTTTCCGCGAAAATTGCCCCAAGTTTAAAATGTTATAAAAATGCATCGCGTTTGAATCGCTATAACTTCCCAACGGATCACGCTATCGACTTCCTATTTTCAAAATTCATAGTGAAATGGTGTAGTATGAAGTGTTGCAAATAGGAAGTCGATAGCGTTATCCGGTGGGAAGTTATAGCGATTCAAACGCGATGCATTTTTATAACATTTTAACCGGGTGGCAATTATCGCGGAAACTGTCCCATATATTATATATGGTCATACGATCGTAAGTACGTACATGCATGTATCTTTGCGGGAAGTAGTAAGGGGTCGGTAGGTTGATCCTAAAATCGCACAAATTGGGGACTAAAGCGTGCACTTTCAGTGTATCAATATTCCATAGGTCTGGGCCCATTGTGGGGCAAATCGGGGGAGGTTTATATATCGAAGCTAGTTCACAACTCGTTAGATGTTATTAAGACTCTTAACGAGAGTTCAAACTGTCAGCTACAACAATGAACATTGTATCTCAAAAGAGTGGTATCTCGCAAGCTCGTAACATTTACCATTGACCAAATATCGGCGTCATGGTATCACTATGAGCGTGTTTATACCTACAGTGACGGACCACTATTTAATCCAGATTAACGTGTCCAGGGGAACATTTTACACCACCGGACACTATCCCGTGATGTCCACTGTATTTTCCCGGAAATTGATTTACATAATTACAGAAACATTGCGTAATGTTTATTGACGATGGGGAAGAGGTTCATTAATTAGATCACGAGCCTGTATCAACCAGACTCGAACTCATCGCAACTGGACTTAAAAGTGCATTTCTTCTCTGGATGCCATGGAAATAAGTTCGCACAAAGAGCCGCTGACATTGAATCGCATTGCTCTACTACTTAGTATCGCTATCTGCACAGGCTCCATCGGATACACTGAAGGTAAGCCACTTTAGCTTTTTGACTCACGGCACGCCAACGCTAGTGGTCGGGATCGGTATAAGTGCCTAGTCCGCCGGTAATTTGGCACCGCCAAATCGATGAGCACGGGCTATTAGCTTGGATAAATAGTATTCCGTATACACGACAGCAGCTTTAAGGCCTGCCATTTGTGACTACGGTGTCATAGTCGCCAATGACTACCCTAAATTTTGACTCCCCGCCTAGGCATAGGCTAGATCAAGGTATGTTCGCCAGGGAGGAGTGTTCGCCACCCTTCACTTCAAACGCGGCGCCGAACGTTTGCAACTCTCGGGCACAAATTGAAAATGAAATAACACCACATGGAGTCTGTCTGTATGTGCCGAGAAATAAATGCAAACGTTTGGTAACGTTCGGCGCCACGTTTGAAGTGAAGGGTGGCGATCACTCACCCCTGGAGAACATACATGTACGACTCCCGGTCATATACATGTATGCCTAGGCTCTCCAGTCATTGGGACATATATATATACGACTCCCCCTGATAAAATGACTCCCGAGAGTTGTTATAGCCTTGCCAAGGCGCATACGATTCCTCTTTTATTTGCCTAGTCAAAATTGAGTCCCGCCTATAGATAAGTGGATAGCCTTAGGTATATCAATGATTCCCGTTGGTTTTCCATCATTATGGTCATACTATCTGGGCAGAGAAAATAAAGGTATTTATGTATCAATATATAGTCTGTATCAGAATATAGAAAATGGCCATCATTATGCAGTGTGAAAATCACCATCTGATTCATCATTGTGAGTACCATCACCATCACCAGTGCTATTCAATGCATATTTCATGTCTTTAGGTTTTCTGTATGAATGTGCATGGCAGCTCATGAAACAAAAGTAGGGTACCTGCATGCATTTTATACTTACCTTCGAAATGCCCTTAGGATATTGATCCTAAAAAAAAAAGATGATCGAAATGTATTGTTGATTGGATACATATTACAAACATGAAACAAAGATAAAACAAAACTCTGACACTAGAACCCAGATCACTCTGGTTCAACCTCCCGATCTAGCACAGACCCGACCTAGTTAGAATGGCTAAAGGATAAAGTTATAAATTAAAAACCGGACAAATCACTAGCGACAGGGGGACCACTCCTCGTAATAGCCAAAATTGAAGCAATTTGATTGCTCTTACCTGAATGAGATTGTGAACCGACGGAGTTTTGGACCTTCTCTCACATTCTAATAATGTAAACCGTACACGTTTAGAGATAATAATCATGCAATGTGACCTCAAGCAGTTTACACAAACAGTAATCCTGCAGCTGGCTATATAATAATAACTGTCTGATGACTTTTTTGTGTGCAATAGTTACTTAAATGGTCTTGTACTTCATTATGAAACTGACCTACCAGACTCCCCTTCTTGAAATCCAATACATTTTGAATGTCAAACTATGCACCACAGCCATCAGACACCTTCAGTAATGGTCTACAATACCATGATGTGAATGCTTAATGTGAAGCTCCTCTGCATGATACAAAATGATAGTACTCTCAATGATGTGAAGCAAAATTACAGCATCATAGAAAATGTATTATTGACATGGGTTGTTTTGCAGGTTGTACTTCAAGTGAATTTACATGTACATACAATATGTATGGACAGTGCATTCCAGCAAGTTTCCAATGTGATGGTTTTATTGACTGCTTTAATGCAGCTGATGAAATTAACTGCAGTGAGTTTTGAGAAATAACCTCTTGCTTAGACCTGAGCTACATTGCGCATATTCCAGTCATGCATTGTGATCATCCACATCTACAGTGTATACTGCATGCAGTATTATTACAAAAGCCTGTTGATCATGCCTACATGTATATACAGTGATAATCTCATACTAAATTCTGTGACTGTAAGAAGTTTACTTTGAATATTATCTAATCTCCATCTGATACAAATGTATTTCTCTACAACCATTGTTATGCTTTAGCACTTGGAGTTAAGAGAATTTACATTCAGTGGAAAGTTTTGCTAAATTGTTTACTAACTTATGTGAGCATTGCTATTTTGTCTGTAGGTACAGACTGTACATTCCAATGCTCAAATGGACAGTGCATTTCAGCAAGCAATTTATGTAATAACATCGTCAATTGCAATGACAGAAGTGATGAAATCGACTGTAGTGAGTTTTGCAAAAGAATTAATTAATTACACTCTAGTACAAATTATATATACATGTAGCTATATGGGATCATTTCTGTAAAAAGAGACCTAACACATGTTTTTTGAAGATTTCCAATTATTACATATTCTAGAAGTCTGAAATGTTCTCTACACATTGCTTCTTACGCACTGAGAGTCGAAGTATTTGTCATGGAGTTGTAAGGCTCTGATTTTTGTATTAGCCTGCATGCATTTTGATGCAAGCATTACATTTCTATTGTGCATACTAGAAATTTTATTATATATGTGCTTTGTAGGTCCTTTTTGTGGAAACGATCCCATGAATTTGTACACCTCTTTGTCTTGTTTTTGACCATGCACATTTGTCAGGAATCATCCTACTTTACACTGCAATGCCATTGTTTACATTTGAACCACATTTGGTAGTAGGACTAATTGACATAATAATGGATTGTACTGACTGGATTATGTTATAGAATCTGTGAACAGTGAGTTTGGGAGTGCTAGGGAAAGAGAATGGGAAAAAGAAAATTATGTAACAGACTTTCATTTTGTGGGATAGCCATGGTGAGGAAATGAGATGGTGGAAACATTGAGGTTGGCCAACTCATGTGCATAATGCATGTGCATGCATTGTGTCACATGATTAAACAACATGCTGTGGGGTAACGCTTTCCTAACAGCGTATTTCCATTACATGTAAGTCTCCTGGGGAAGGTCGGTTGCTCTGCAGCACAGCTTCCTCGTTAGGTTAATGATGTGTACATGTATTAATTACCTGTACATACATGTATATACCATTTTTAATGCCTAATCATAAACACATGAAATAGCCCTATACGATGAATTCTTAGACACTAACTTTAATTTACATGTACATTAATTTACATGTACATTGATTATAACTAGAAACAAACTGACTTTGATGCAGAAAAGTCAAACAAGAGCAGTGCATCTACAATCACACCATATATTCCTTAACTAACATGTAGACTAAAAGTCATTTCCATATCTGAGTAGTTGATGAGTACTTGCGATTATATGATTCATGCAGTGTAATCTTTCTGCTTTCTATGCATAGATTGTACGGCAACGTCAAATAAATTCAGATGTTCAAATGGACAGTGTATTTCCTCAAGCAAGCGATGCAATGATGTGTCTAATTGCATAGACGGCAGTGATGAAATTGGCTGCAGTGAGTTTTGAAAAATAATACATTAACTCCTTGGACGCCATGCTTGTTCATATATAGGCATGCATGCATATACACACAGCCGTTATGAATTCTACATGACAGTGTAAGTAATACATGTGTAGATCCCAACTTCATGATGCATGCATGCGTGCAAATGTTCGCTGCACTTGTGACCTTATAAGTACATGACATGTTTGGTTACTTTACAACTGCAGTAATTATGTTTCTTCTGAAGAGCACATTGTTCAGATGACTTCACTAATGCTATTTACTCCCAGAACACGAATGTGTATCCCACATTAGTGTAGTACAACATGTTTAAAATGCCAGTTCACTCCATCTCCATCTGCAGTTCATAATAAGTATGGTTTGTTACAACTGTTTGTGCGAGGTAATGATGGGCACACAAGATGTGCGTACATCCCAGTGCCCCTCTGGGTTTGACTTCAGCCTCTACATGGCTGGTTTACTTGCATGTCACTGAATTGCATGTATGTAAATTGTACAACATGGTATTCAAAGCGATTCTTTGTAATAAACACAACACTGACATGCATCACACAGATGATTATATGGTTGTGCGAGAATGCATGTATATATGCACTTGGCGTTCAAAGAGTTAATATGCATTGTATATGTATTCTTTTATATTTGTGTTGAGTCTCCATGTGTAGGTATTGATATGCGAGTCGTTGTTGCCTGTAGATTGGAACCATTAGCACTATTTAGTTTTGCATGCACTAATTAATGTAGCTCATCTTCACTGTTGCAATTGAGGTGAGAAGTTATCGATTGTGATGAGATAGTGATGGTTATAGTGGACACATATGGAGGAGAGACACATGCATACATGTACAAAGTGAAACTATGTAGGGCCAAATGCACAGTACTTAAATGTTTGGTGTCTTAAATGTTAGCAATAGCGTATGGATTGGACTATGTCTACAGTTATGTATTATATTGAAGATCAAGATAATTAATCAAGAATTGTTCTAGTGGTTTAGGTTGGATGGAGAGGGTGTAGGGGAAAGGGAGTGGTGAGGGGAAATAGATGAGAATCAGTTGGCATGAAAGTAAACTTCAGGCATCATTGTGTTAAACGTGCATGCATTATTTTCACCATGCAAAGGTATTCCATTCAAAATATATTTGATTGCCAGCCACTTCTAGCTGTTTATTACTCTACAAGTGTCTGTTAAGGCCATGCAATTAAATTAATTAACTAAAGAGCATATACATGTACTACTCTCCTACTTCCATCTTGAGCTTGACAGCATGCCCCTATGTTTATATTGGTAATTATTAGTTTTATTAATTATGCACTTGCAGTGCCATTGCATTTTCTATTCAGACTGCACCCAAGGTCAATTCACATGCTCAAATGGACAGTGCATCTCAGCAAGCTTGATATGCAATAATGTGCGTAATTGCACGGATGGAAGTGATGAAGTCAACTGCAGTGAGTTGTATGACATTATACATTTACATCTACGTTAACATACGATTCTAAATTATTTGACTGATTATTTTAGACCTTTTTGTGGTTCATTGACACTAGTGATGATATTTATAACATTGTACTTTGTTGACGATATCGGTATTATTTCAAGTGCATAACATAAATGACAAAACAATGAACCCTGTCTCTTGCAGTCTCCATTCTGCCCTTTATTAAACAGGCTGGGTTCTACTTAAATGCATACACTATACTTTGCATAAATATAAAATAAATTACAAGTGTATGCCATAACTCTGCTCCTATTGCATTGTACTGTTTTTTCAGTGAGTGTTTAATGAATGCTTACAGGGAGAGTTCAATCGTGTGCACAACACACTCACAGAACACAACAGACAGCATGCACCCAATTAACACACACTCTATTGTATACACACTATGTAATTGCCTACATGTATATTTAGCACACAAACAGCATACTGTAACATCCTATAAATATGCAAAATACATGTATACTATTATATTTCCCTTATTAATCCTTTTTTTTCTGCTTTCACACCACTATTGCCTTTTAATCGTATTTACTACCAGCATTCAAATAGAGAATTATTTTAGTAATATGTAGTAGTTCATGGAGTTTAGTTTATTCATACAAAGTTTTTTGGCGGTATTCTCAAAAGCTAGAAGTTCGTTTATCATTATAGTGACGAGGCACATGACTTTGGAGTTAGAACGAACACACCATTTGGTGATGCGTGTGTTTCAGACGATTCTTGGAATCATGTATACCTAGCATACCAGAGTGCTACAAATATTGATGTTATACACAAGGATGTCATACATGTACATTCTCTGCGGCTGAGCTCTGTAAATTTTGTCATCAACAGTAAGGTTGCATGGTCCACAGGATGAAATGTACAACATAGATCCAGCATCTTCTCTCAAACCTTGTGCTCATCGACAGTGTATTAATTGGTATCATCGACAGTGTATTGGTATCAATATGAAAACACAGAAGTTAAATTTGTTTGTTTGGAACACTGGCTACCAAGGTGTGGAAACAATTTCATGCACATTGAATCAAAACTGCTGAAGTCCATATACTGCATTACTGTGCTTTTTGAATTTGGTGTGCATCACCACGTATAATTCTAGCAGTATAAAGCAGAATGCAGTAATGGGGTGCATGCAGTAACTGCTGGCTCAAATACAAACTTTTATAGCATTTTACATGTAAACCTTGCATTGCTAAACTAGAAAGCATTCTTATTTAAACACTGTTTTGTAAAAGTTCTTGGACATTGTAGTGCTATGATTTCATCTGCTTCTCAATCTATTATGTGCTATTCAGTTATCCGGCCATGCAGATTTCTCTGTCCATCAAAGATAGAGATGGTACGAATGACATGCTGTTCTTGAAAAATGGAATCTAGCAAAGATGATAAAAAGCATTTGGATACTGTTCTAAAACTATTCAGGTTTAAGGAATAAAAACACTTCACATGGTTTTATTGTACATGTAGGTGGTGATGGTCCAGATCTCCAGATCAGGTGATAAAATTGTCATACATTTTAAATACCAGTAGGACAATATGCAAACACTGGAAATACACGACTACAAACTACTGGTCTGGATTGGGTGTCTGTTCAATATAGCATCATTTACATTGTAGTGAAAATAAAATTAATCATTCTAGAGTTACATGTATGTAGACCAATGTCATAACATAAAAACATTCATAGTACTATAAACAGGATAAATGTTAAAAATTAAGATGCCATAAGTGAGAAGTTGTATTTATTCAATGTAATGACCTTGACTGGTACAGTGGGGGGTGGGAGGACCCGAACAGATGGGAAAGAGGTATGAATTGTAAGTAGACTACATGTATAGCAGTTGTTACATGTATGTCTGATATCCATAGAAAAGGAGGTGGTGGAAGCATCGGGTTATGTCCATTTGTGTAGGCAGGAAGGAACTCCTTACTTGCTAAATGCATTCTAAACAGACCACACAAGGTCTGCGATGCATGTATTGTGTGACCCATGTGAGCATGTATTTGTACAGTACAAATGCGCACCATTTTGTGGCTCAGCCAGACCTCCTAAGAAAGGTGGCTTACATATCCAGTGTACAGTAAACATGCAATGATAGCCTGAATAGGAGTATAATTAGTGTTGAGTTGTTGTTTTCTTATACACTTAAATATGTAAACTCTTTCTTTTCCCTATCATTACTCTCCTGCCTCCGCACTCATTCAGGTTCTGAATCTCTATGGCTGGTGGGAGGCCCCAGCCATGCTAACTATGGTCGTGTGGTAGTGCTGCACAACGGAGTGGAGGGTACAGTATGCGATGACAACTGGGACATCAATGATGCTACTGTAAATAAGGGAGCAAGGGCGGAGGAGGGACAGAAGGGGGTAGGGAGAGATGGGGAGAGCTGAATGAATGGTACAGTGTACAAGGAATAGCATTGCTTAATTGGTATGGTGGTACAGCGTAACACACTCACACACATGCACACATACACACAAATGTGCACACACACATACATGTACTTGTCTATGGACTCAGGTGGTGTGCCGACAGCTGGGATACAATGGAGCAGTCAGAGCTTCTACAAATGCAGAGTTTGGTCAAGGCACAGGACCCATCTGGATGAGTGATGTGGCCTGTAATGGCTCAGAGTCATCATTGGGCCAATGTCCCTTCAGTGGATGGGGCATCAACAACTGTGTGCATGGTGAAGATGCAGGAGTAGTGTGCCAAGGTAGGGAGTTGTGTGTGTTGTTATTTTGTGCCTTATTCTTCTTTTTTTACACACACTATGCTTCTGTGTTGTGTGCATACATGTACATGCATACATGTATGTATGAGGGTGCACAGTGATTTTGTGTGCGTCATGTTTAGTGTGTGCTTTTTGTGTTAAGTGAGTACACTGTACATGTACATGTATATACATATATGTAGGGTGTTGTGCACAGTTGGTGTGTGGATGTGTGCACAGTGAACTGGTGTTGGATGTACATCTATTATACTGCAGTCCAAAACTACATGTACAGTGTTCCTTGCCTAAAGCTTCCAAAAGTGATTGTATTTTTTTAAGTTGCAACGTTACTGCACATTCATTTAAGTGTATACATGTTGTAATTATGTTGTTTCACTTGTGATAAGTGTTATGAGACCATTAGAATGTCATTATATTAAATTGTCTACATAACATAGCATTGCAAGATTATTAACAGTGCTTCACTGTGAGGAAAAAACTCATAGAATGTTATGTGCCAAATAACAAAAATGGATATTACTGAAACATGTTGTATTGCAGGTTGTGGTAAAGGTACATTTTCATGTCCGAGTGGACAATGCATTCCAGCAAGCTCGCGATGTGATGGCTATATTGACTGCATTAATGCTACTGATGAGATTCACTGCAGTGAGTTTTGAAAAATTTTGTATGTACCTCTCCCTTCGTCCTGAGCAACAGTGTTGCACATTATGCATTTCATGCATTTATTAATTCCTTTCCTTGTAGATGTATCGGGCATATGTCTACAGATAATAGTGTTAGCTGCATGGGTTTATTTGGTCATTCTGCCAATAAACGTCTAGCTTTTGAGAAAGCCCAGCTTACATTCTATGCCATCCAGCTAAACAAACTAATCATGCATTCCATTGTACTAGATATCATTAAAACGTACATGTATGCACATGAAATAGTTAACAGACAGGTTACAAATGATGTGTATTAGCACCTACATGTACATATACAGTGTATTAGCATTATTAAATGCCTAATCCAAAATCATAGGAAAAAATAGACTATCTAATTTGTTTGGTTATTAGGAACAAACTGATCTTGAACTGCTGCAGATATGTCAAACAAAAACATTGTCTCTATGATCATATCATACTTTTGAACACGTACTTTGTACAGTTTCTCTGGTTATACATGTACATGTACCTGAGTAGTTGAGGGGTGTATAGGATGTTTCCATTACAATTATGTAAGGTAGTCTTCTACAGATGCATACAGATGCCATGAAATGGTCAATATAGTGTGTGTGACAATCATGCTACTATGCAGTGTTTTAGAAAACACTATGACAAAGTATTTTGTTGTTAATAGATATGCATATTGTACTTAATAGCGCAACTTCATTTAACAATAGACATTTGAAAATGTAGTTTTACACTTTTACGTACTGTACAAGGTGGCGCATCATCAAATGCTAAGAAGTCATCACATTGTTGTAGCGTTGTACCAGATTATGCACGAACCGTATGTTGAATCACGCAGCTCATAACATACCTACACAACCTATACACGAACTCCAATAAGACCCCCCCACCACACAGCGCATGCGCATACATGTCCCAGTCTACTACTACAATTGTAACGGCGATGTGGGAGGGGGGAGGGTTGTGGTTGGTTGATTAGTTCATGTACTGGAACTACTGCTCTAATTCTTGATCTTGCAACAACATGATTCTATTATTGCATTCATACGCACACAATATACTCTCTGATTGAAAGAACTTGGGGATTTTATATCCATTGTGAGCCTAAATTAATATGCGAATCACTGCATCGTCATGATGCATGAACATTCTTGATTACAAAGACTACATACATGATACGTGACTATGGAACTAACACAACACGCATTTAACCACTGTCCAGCTGAGCCAGGATTGGTGGAGACCTGGCTAGCAAAGCTCTTGCAGTGGCACGCATAAGTTTGAAGTTAAGATGGCCATAAATGTCAGATAGTACATGGGCCAAGCAGATCCCGCAGAGAGAAGAGAAGGCTGGCGAGAAAAGGTGCATTGTGCCTCATCAACCCAGGCTCGCATAGGTCTCCACCGCAAGTGGAACACAGGACCAGCCCAGCTCAGCACACTTCACATCATTAGCTCTGTACAAAGACTAGTAAAATTAATTGTATGCATGAAATAAATAATAATAAAAGCTCACAATACCTAGCCACCCCCACAGGAATGGCACACTTGGTTTTCACAACAAGAAGATAAACAATAACACTTTGAGTGCTAATAAACGATGCAGTACCATACATCGTTGCATGCAGCAGTAGCACAAAACTTGATTTCTGTATTATACATACGCACAGGTATACAATGTGCTGTTTGTATGGACCACTAAGTATTAACATATACATGTACAACATGTGCGTATATACTTTATATGTATCGGGTAATGAGTCATACATGCACTAAGGAGAGTACAAAAATCTTTGCATTGTAAATTTTTATTCTCAGCGTGTGAAGCAATAATCATAGAAAGTTTGATGCCGGGCCAAATAGCCTTGCATTGAGTAAAATGTATATTATTGACTCGTTTTGTATTTGCAGATTGTGCTTCAATTCAGTTTTCGTGTTCAAATGGACAATGCATTCCAGCAAGCTCGCGATGTGATGGCTATGTTGATTGCATTGATCATACTGATGAAATTAACTGCAGTGAGTTTTATTTTTTTGAAATCACCTCTCTTTTTTTGAAATCACCTCTCACTTAGACCTATGCTGCAATCTAGCACATATCCCGTGGGGAAGAAGTTGTGATAAAATTGCATTAGTGGCACATCTTATATAATATCTTGTATTTGTAAATGGCCAACAGGTATGTTAGCAGCAGCAGTTTAATAGCAGCAGCAATCACGCATATGCACACTGATCACACAAATACTAAAATTGGTACTATTATACAAGGATATCACACAACCACTATGTCTTTGATACTACAGAAGTGCTAGTTAGTTCAACTTTTTGGATGTGAATTCTTATGGCAACCACTATGGAATACTGCTACAATGTTAACTCTTCCGCGGGTGATTGCCGTACACATGTAGTATGAAATAAGCGTTTCCGCATTGCAGGAAAACCTAGTTTGCAAACAACTTATGTTAATATGACCAGGAAACAACTTTTCAAATGTGTTGTCACTACAAAAGTGTTAACGGTTTAGATATAAACAGAGTGGCTTTAGTATACAGTAGCGGTCATAATAAAAGTCTTAGTGTAGCACTAAGATATATAAACATACATGATACATGACTATGGAACTAACACAACACACATTTAACCACTGTCCAGCTGAGCCAGGATTGGTGGAGACCTGGCTAGCAAACTTCTTGCAGTGGCACGCATAAGTTTGAAGTTAAGATGGCCATAAATGTCAGATTGTACATGTACCTTACTCTTGGGTCAGGCAGATCCCACAGAGAGAAGAGAAGCCAGGCGTTAAAAGGTGCATTGTGCGTCATCACCCCAGGCTCCATAGGTCTCCATGGCAAGTGGAACACAGGACCAGCCCAGCTCAGCACACTTCACATTGATCATTAGCTCTGTGCTTGAGTTCCTCAGCAAATCGGGCGGCTGCACCTGTGTTAGCACTAGCCTCAGATAAGATGGCAGATGATAGGGGAGAAGAAACTGTAAAGTCAAATGCGGCAGGTTTCCCCCTATCCCAATTGCCCACCAAGACGTCAGCCGGGCGGGAGTTGTCCAATGTGAGGTTATTCCCAACCTCTACTTGGACACTAAGATGTGCGTTGTGGCAAAGGTCTACAAAAGTGTAACGCAAACAGTTGTGGCGTGTAACCACATCTCCACCCCTTCTGCAAGTGACTGCATGATGTCCCAGGGTGTCCAGAGCAGTATCTGGGCAAAGCAAACACATAGATCCACCAGACGTATCTAATCCCAGCCACCACTTTATTGCAGTTTGCAGCTCATTCGGATCAAGTTGGAGCCCAAGCTGTACAGAAGGAGTGACTGAGAGCCAAGAAGCAGCATGAGGAGCTGACTCAGAGAGAAGACGAGCTCTTTTTGCAGGTGATGAGGAAATTAACAATGACTGAAATAAATTACAGTTAATTTTCTTGGAAAGATCTCATTGAAGAACAGGAGCATTCAATACAGTCTCTACTGAAATGACATCAGATGGGAGCCCCAAAGCTTAAGCATAGCTGAGCCTGCTTCCATGACTCATCAGGGATGTCAATAACTGCACAAGAATGCCTGACATCATCATCGAAAAGAAGCAAGGACTCAGATGCAAGTCTAGGAGGAGTTGTTCTAGCCAGGTGCACTAGCTTGCAGAAACCAGCACAGATGCGAAGGAGCAATAGTGCCACCTGAGGGTCTATTCTGGCAACACCCTCTAACCTGGACAGAAGCCTTGCGGCCTGTTGGCGCTTAGAGGAAATGAAATTGGCACAGTACAGATAATCCCCAATAGGAGCACCGAGTATCTCAAAGTGAGGCAAGTTGGAATATTTGATACAACTTGGGAACATAGTAATGTCATTGCGACTATAGACCACATTTTTCATGGTTCACATAAATTCCCAGCGCACTTTGCATGGGCCACGCCCATACTAATATTTAATAATTGGCCGCACCAACTTTGGACAGTGCGCCGGGCCTGAAACATAGAAAACTCAATCCATTCAGCGATCTACGCAGCGTCATCAATTTGTAATAAAATACTGCGTGCTTTACTATGTAAACGGAGTTGCGCACTTCGCGGAATTAGTTCACCGCACGTCCAGAGTGCCACAAAAATCATCGTTTTATCTTCATGTTTAAAAAAAGACTGCACAGTGCTACGATCATTGCACTAAAACGGAACGTGACTTTTATTATGACTGCTACTGTAGCACCTGGTGCAATATTGAATCAAATATATTCTTAACCTCGAACAAGCAAGTGTATACTCTAGACAAACAGCCGCGAACATTGAAAACTGAGCCTCTGTTATTCAACAAAAAACAACAACATTATACCAGAGAAAGAAGGGACACAAGGACACAACAGAGGGTGCAAGGTTGAAAGCGTCTCTGCTTGTCACTTTTGATGCTGGCTCCAGATACTTTTTTTTTTTTTTACAATCAGGTCCCACGATTTGTCTTTGATTGGGACACCGACTACTTGTTGTTTAGAGCAGCTTACTAAGACTTGCACCAATTCTCAATGAAGCGCTATACAGAATGGCTGGCTATTCCCTCTGTCCACTCTTTGACACCAAAAGCAGCTTTTCAAGTTTAGTTGTGGGCTGGTGCTCGGGCAATGTTGAAAAGGACAATTTATCTTGAGGACCAGAAGATTCACATGCACATTCAGCCATTATTTTGAATGCTGTACCTGCAATAACCAATCTCTTCCGCTATACTTCCCACAATGAACTGTTAAAATTAATTGGCGTGTACATGATCCGTTTCCACTCCTTTCTCAATAATTTATGATTATAACATGTTTACAGTGCAATTCAGGAATGAGAATAGCATCTACAATTATGTACTTAGTAGTTGACAAGTTTGTCATTATTTTCGTTGCATCTTTTTCATCATAATAATTTATCCAAGTACATGTACGTGACATTGGTGTATTCTATGTACAGATCGAAATTGTACATCAAGCCAATTCAGATGTTCAAATGGAGAGTGTATTTATTCAAGCCAACGATGCAATATCTGGACTGATTGCATTGATGGAAGTGACGAAATTAGCTGCAGTAAGTTATTGAAAAATGCAACATTAATTTCATGTATGTTTCATAAATGTACTGTAAATGTATGATTTGCATATAATATGATATACAAGGACCATTTTCTCATGCACTGACTAATTTAAATAAATATGAACATTTATATAACTATACTGTCGAGCAATAATTGTGCCAGGCGTAAAATTGTACTGGTCGGGACATTTTCGGCAGTCAAGTATGCAACACAATATGAATAGCGAAACACCGATGTTGCTGTGTGTTTTAACTCCATAGAACATTACATTTAGATTAAACAAAGAATGGTGCCTGCTGGTTAGAAATTTAACTTACACAATGGCCATATCATGGATTTTTTTCAAGGGTCCAGTGTATCATTAATGCCATTGTTTCACATGCTCGTGTGGACATTATCGTTATACAATTGTGATTTTCTGCTATAGGGATGATTAATATATAATGTCTTGTATTTTAATTCTTGCTGCAATCGCAATACATGTAATTCCGTTATTATTATAAATCCCTTATTCTCTTAATTGCAGAAGGCCAGGTCTGGACATTGTATCTTTATTTATAAACTACGGATAATCTACATGTACATGGATACATTTACCTGAAATATCCAAGTGCATTACTATTATTCAAAAGTGTACTCTGCTTAACTGTACCCTACATGGCACTACTCCGTGCACCTAGAGGAATTTATCAATTGCAAGATCTAACATTATTCATCTCTTCATTCCTAAAACAAATAAAAAATTGTACAGATTATAGCTTTCCAATTATTTTTCTTGAACGCATAGATAATATACTGTAAAAGGACCCCATGGGGCCATTCAATAATAAACGATTAAAGGTTCAGCTTGGCACATGTACTCTTGATTGAAGTATTAAATTGTGATGATTAAGCTGGACAATTGACACAGCTATTCTTCTTTCCACGCTAGCTTTTGTGATTGCCGATGCATGATCGATGCTGAAATCTATCTAGGGCTCTGACGTGTAGGGCATGACCAGTTAACCTCAGGGTTTGGCTCACCTATAGAGTTTTTCTCTGCTAGCTTTCTCTGAATTTTGTACAAGACAAGCATGGGGTGCAAACTCGAGCAGGCAGCTGTCAGTTTGGCACTTAGGTGTCACATGTTGTGCAGCATGAGAATCACAATTGAGTGGTATCCGATATTGCTGAGATCGGTGCAGTTATACAGCGCCCCTCCCAAACATTTTGGCATCTTAATTATTTAAATGCAATTCAGTTGAATGAGCCATATATATTATTGATACAATACTCATAAATGAACATGCGCCTGTTGTGTTTAGGAACATCTGACATATGGTACATGTCAATGTCTAAACAGTGTACTTGAATCCCTGTTAGTTTCCATGAAGCATAAACCCACAGGATGCTTTTTTGTCAATTTACGTTTTAGTGCAGTACGTCATAATGCTGAGAATGTGTGCTAGCTTCCGGAAGCATTGCCTCGGATCGATTAAATCCTCAGGGCATCATCCGCATCATCCTCCACAAGCAACTTAATTATTTGGTTTGCCTTAAGTTCTACAGTATTTACTGCACATGACACAAAACACACATATGTTAAATCACCATGTGGCTGTAGCACATGGTTTAACTATTTTTTTCTAATCTTATACTGAGGGGAAGGGCAGGATTCCTCTGCAATTACAAACAGTTACATATATACAGTGTGCTAGTCATTTTTCACTGCTTTTCAATTATGAATTGTGCAGTATGGCTCTGTATGCATGTCTTTTTTTTTTCATGTACAGACAGTACAATTTGTGCACCAGATCAATTCAGATGCTCCAGTGGACAGTGCATATCAGCAAGCAACCGATGTGATATTCTGCATAGTTGCACAGACAGAAGTGATGAAATTGGCTGCAGTGAGTTTAAGAACTGTAGTTTTATTACGCAATTTATTGACAAGGTATTGCTGCATGTGTGTCCAAAATTAAATGTAGCCGAAGCTACATTTTCACCTCATTTTTATATTATGATCACAAATACATGTACATTATAACTCTCATGATAAGAAATCAAAATGGCACATCAAGAGCTGTGTTTGATGCATAAGTCCAATCATCGTGATCTGTGCTATCAAAAAATGCATTTAAAAAAGTAACATAATGCCATGATCTAGGAAATGTACGATTAGATTAAGCATAAGCAAATTGAAAGCTTCATTTTTTTAATAACGATATTCTGGTTATTCGTAGTATCATTGCTTTTGTGATCTACTTTTTTATCATTGTTAATTCCCTGGCATACTAATTGCAATGTGTTGTACACTATATACAAAACATAAATGTACATGTACACTTATGGTGAACTTTGGTTGATACTGGCGCATTAGTTTTGGTAAGAGAATATTTCTCAATCAAGAGTTCATATATGTGAATTTCATGTATCCATTGTTTATCGTATGCGTACAGTATGTGGATGTACATGTATAAAAGATTAGCTGAAATAATCTTAAGTGATCCAACCAAACGAATTTACAGTGGCAATCATACATGTACTTTATTGGTTATACAGGGTGTTGCAGTGAAAAAAACCTATAACAATATTATAAACATTTCCAGTACAAGCAATACAAACATCATTAACAATTGCAAAGAATTGCATGGCTAATTAAGAATTCAGAGACTTACACTACCAGTGCATAAGGCTCACTAGTGTAGATGACATTGCAGACATTTCAAAATAATTGAACTCTTTGAAAAAACAAGTGTTGGTCGTTTTTCACTGCAACAATCCCATATTATGAATTGTGCTGTATGGTTCTGTATACATGTCATTATATTTGTTTCATGTACAGACAGTACAGTTTGTGCACCAGATCAATTCAGATGCTCCAGTGGAGAGTGCATCCCAGCAAGCGACCGTTGTGATATTTGGCGTAGTTGCGCAGACCAAAGTGATGAAATTGGCTGCAGTGAGTTATTTCAAATTGAAATTTTACTTACACTGTTTATTGGCAAGGTATGCTTCATGTGAGTCCAAAATAGATGTCGTACATGTAGCTTATTATGGAGGAAAGATTTTCAACTCATGTTTGATCACAAATACACACTGTATTAATTGCTTTTCAAATACAAATAACTACATGCACAGTTCAGATTCTTGTTGTAGTGTTTGGGGATAGGAGCGGACCAGGATGTGCATTATAATTATTGTAATTAAAAATCACAATGGCACATTAATTGCTTAGTTGATGTATTTGGGTCCACAGGTTGTAATAGAAATAATGTATAGTATTAAAGTAACAGAATGCCATGCTCTAGTACATACACAATTAAGCCTAAGCACACTGAAAGTTAGAATAAATGATCTTCTGGTTTATAGTCATAGAATGTTGGTATGTTTGCTTTTGTGATCTACTTTTGAATCATTTTTGTATAGTCATTAAATAATTCATGTGATGTGCATGTACATGTACATGTACACAATGCGCATTAGATAAATGTACATGTATGTGTTATGGTGAACTTCTTGTTGATACTGGCGCATTAGTTTTGGTCAAAGGAAGTATTTCTCAATTACAAGTTCATATAATTGGCCCATATGTGAACTTCATGTATCTATTGCTCGTCATATACTTGTATGCGTACATGTATATGCAAACAATTAGCTGAAATAATCTCAAGCCATCAAACCACAGTGGCAGTCATGCTTATATACTGATTGACGTAATTATGATATTGGGATTGGTGCAGCGAAGAGTATGTAACACAGCATTATAAAAATTCCTAGAACAAGCAATAGAAAGGTAATGTACACTTGCGAAGAAATGTATGGCTACTTAAAAATTCAGTGACTTACAACTTTGTTACAGATACACTGGTAGTCCTCCTGTTCTCCGACCGGTGCATAAGAATCGCTTGAATGCCTAGATGACATTTCAGACATTAAAAATATTGAAACATTAAAAAATACATGTGTTGGTATTTTTTCGCTGCAACAATCCCATACTACATGTATGTTTCAATTATGAATTGTGCTGTATGGTTCTGTATACATGTCATTATATTTGTTTCATGTACAGACAGTACAGTTTGTGCACCAGATCAATTCAGATGCTCCATTGGACAGTGCATCCCAGTCTCCAACCAATGTAATGGTGTGTCTAATTGCAGAGACCAAAGTGACGAATTTGGCTGCAGTGAGTTTAAAAATTGTATTGCTGCAATATGGAGCCTATTATGCATGCATGAAGAGGTTTGCACATCATTTTCACTAATGTATTCGACAGAGCTCAGTTCAATCATTTTACACGCTTGCTTTGAAATTGTGCATGCGAAGTACAATACACGCATGCATTCGCATGTGTTGACGGTACATGTATTGGACAGTACATACGTGTTCTTCTATTGTCATGTTATTATTTATTTACTCAATTTAACTGCAAGCCCAGTTTTTGCTTTAGTTACATGTACTGTATACATATTGACAGTATATAGAATTTGGAGTCGATCGTGTGAGTGGTATTGTGAAATAATTTATGCAGCATACCATAACAAATCAATTTGGGTAGTGTATACAGTCTGCTGTGCGAGTCGACCCCTTAAATATCACGTTCTTATATACATGTACATGTACATGTACAGCATACAATGCAGATTGTGTATGTACTTTTTCAGCGACCTGGAACTAAAGCAGGTATTACACTCGCAATAAAGGTTAAGCACAACTCATTAAACATTTGATGCCAAATAACTTTGCACACAATACAACGCACATTTTTGACATGTTTTTTATTTACAGATTGTACTTCAAATCAATTTGCATGTTCAAATGGACAATGCATTCCAGCAAGCAGCCGGTGTAATGGCTATTTTGGCTGCATTGATGGTACTGATGAAATTAACTGCAGTGAGTTTTGAGAAATTACATGCATCTCTTGCTTATACATGTACCTGAGCTACAGTGTAGCACATTGTCTGTATTCCAGCCCAGCATATACATAATCCTTGTCTTATGGACTCATTAGACATTGGACATATGAGAACAATTTAGATTTGGTTAGAGAGTATATAACAAAAGCTACAAGTTTGTGTATACATATTGTGGCCGTGCCCATGGCACTCAATAAAGGAACAAAAAGCATCCCATTGTTATAATTATCACCAACAGTTATGCAAATGAAAAAGGACAATCAAGACACTTACTCTCACACATACATGTACATGTATGCATGGTCATCCATATCCATCTACATGTACATACATGTATATCATGTTATGTTTTAGTAACGTGTGTGCATGTCAGATCATCGAATGAACACATGTATAGTCTATGCATGGATCTTATAGCCTGCATACATAGACTACACATGTGTTTCATTCAATAATTCTGCCTTCACACACGTTACTACAACAGAACATACTGGTACATGTACATGATATTAGATCGTTTCCACAAGAAGGCGCCTAGCACAAGTTTTTTCAAGATTTCAATTTTCTTTTATTCTACATGTAGAAGTCTAAACTGTCCTCTACACAGCAATTGTACTGATCAGCTTCTCGGGCAACCATGGCAGAATAGATGCAGGCACGGATATATCCTAGGGTCGGTGTAGTATTTGGAGCACAGCTGGCAGCGGACGTCTTTAACAGTAGATGTGAAAACATGGTCATTGAGGGAAATAAAGGCAATTCTTATGCACTGAGAATCGTAGTATCTGTCATGTACATGTAGTTGTAAGGCATTGAATGTTTAATAAGCCATACATTTCAATGCTGGTGCGCTAATTGTGTACTGTGTGTAACAAAGTCTGTTGACCTCTCCACTCAGCAAGGCTTATGCTGTATGTAATGTGGGGTTTTCTTTCATGCGACTATGAGGAAGTGTGCTGCCTGTGTCTTAATTGTGAAGACTCACTCTGGCATCTTCTTACTCGTGTAGCCTTGCTCGAAAAACAGTTGGAGCTAGTTATTTCAAGGACTGATATGACTTTGAAGGATGTTAAGCACACTGAATCTTTACAGCATGGGTCTGTACAGACTGTACTAGACAAAGCATTCAAAGACGCGATTGATCTTCTAATCGTTGTCTATGGAGTTATCCAGCTCATGACATTAAGTATGGTCTTTTCACCAGATACTAAAGATGCAATTATTACCGATGTGAATAGGCTTGGTAAGCTTGCTTCAAATAGAGAAAAGCCTTGTTCTCATTTTGCAAGGTATTTAAGCAATATGTCAAATCTGTAGAATGGTGTAAAGAGCATTCCACAGTATTCTGGAGCATTTGTTCAGCCTAGCCACACTTATGAAACACTTGACTCTACTTTGAAAATCAAAATAACTGGCAACTGGTTGTGACTATTATATTGACCGGCATGGCCCTGTGATGCAATGGTCTGTTGTTGAAGGCTCGAAAAGCTCCAAAGCTTCTGTACGACTAAGTACTATGAAATATACATAGCAATAGGAGGCAAATACTTTGATGCAAGCTTTTTAATGCAAATTCCCTAAAAATAAATTGGTAGCTTATGTTTTCTTCTCTACTTCTGACAAACCACAACCATCAGAGTGATCTTCAGTCATAGCCTGCCATACCTTAATAATACAATACCCCGAGCACCACAGTTGATCAAAATGATGGTATTTTCTCAAGGACTGTGAAGCAAAAATCGCAGCATCATAGTACTATTAATATATAACCTTTGTACCAATTACTGCCATGCCAATCATAATCACCAACTACTAATGGATATGACAAAAGGAAAAACTGCTAGCACACCACCTCTCCCACATTTGTACTCATTCTTCTGCACATTTCTTTATAATAAAAAAGTGTGATTATATTATGACATATTATATGCAAAAATAGATATAGGACACTACCACACATATACCAAAGTGGATCAACCACTGACCAGATGGATCTGTTGTGTATGGCACTTTTCGTGATGGTTACTGCCTCACTCCACTATCACCGGTGACTGAGCCCATATTTTTATTTCAAAGTCCACCTTTTATGTGCTTTAAATTACAGGAACATGGTTTACTTGTGCAATGTGTGCACATTTGCATGTGTACTTTGCACAGTGATACATGTACATGTATATGTTTTGGAAGCTCTCAGTGATGAGTTGCATTATAAAAATGTTGCGATGTCATATACTGAACAGTTGTTGATATACTGAACTGAGAGGTCAAGGGTAGGAGACCATAAATGTCCTAACACTGTCAGCTTATTCCATTGACGCTCCTAGGGGGGGGGGGGGGGGGGGGGGGGGGGGGAGTTAGTCTGCAGCACAGATGCCCCAACAGCACCTATTAGCAATTTTGAATGCCTAGTCTAAAATTCATACAAGTAAGAGTCCTATACCGTGAATGTTTAGACTCTAACTCATTTTCTCGATTCTTTGGAACAAACTGATCTTGATCCAATGCTACAGTAAATCAAAATAAACCTTTGTATATATATTCCAGACCATAGATTTCTTTTTCTGGTCATACAAGTAAGTAGTTTTTGAGTTCTGAGAGTTTCCATTACATGTATATTATCTTTCATCATTTTAAATATAAAATGCGAAATTATGCTTACAAAATGGCATGTAATTTTAGCATTGTTTTATTCATACAGATTGTACATCAGGCAAATTCAGGTGCTCAAATGGACAGTGCATCTCATCAAGCTACCAGTGCAATAACGTGTCTAATTGCATAGATGGGAGTGATGAAATTGGCTGCAGTGAGTTTGAAAAATAATATATTCATTGTGTGTCATAGATGTACATGTATGCTTTTTCTTAGTTTTGAGTGACTGTCATTATGGATTGTTGAGGCCATCACTATGCTTCATTATATTACAATATAATATCTCTCTTCTCTATTATATTGTTTTTGGAACAATTTTTAGGTGGTGGGACTACTTAGTTTTGCATGCATATTTATTGTACTGACTGCACATGCTGTAGATAAGATACTGTTAGTTTAAGAGCTAGAACTCCTATTCTCTCTCTTTTATCCACAATATAGTTGTCAAAGTATCTACCTACATGTAGATGGAATGCATGCAAAAGTACAGTTCAGTCTATAAAGTGTGAGGATATATGGTGGGCACATAAAAAGAGCAGACAGATAGAATGTGAAACTATGTATCTCTAAAAATGTACTTGTACAGTTCTTATGTGTACAGTGTGTTGAATGTTTGCAATAGTGTACACATTGTATTTTATCTGCATGTATGTAATTGATACTTATTATAAAGAGATAGTCTTATGATTAACAGCAATCAAGAATAGTTCTAGTGTGTCAGTTCGATGCCATAGGAGATGGTAATATGGATAATGGTGGGCTGAGAGGTAAAGGATTGGGACAAGGGGTAAAATTATGTGATGGGGCAGCATTATTTTAAAATTTCTCATTTCCATGTAAACCTATACATGTGATATAATTTATATTTGATTGTCATGGTATAAATATATCAAATGCTACTTATAGGAATGCAGTAACAAAGAAATTATATAATATTTCAGATTCCAAATAAATTGAATAAGTGAAAAATACACATTGTACATCGGTTATAACCAATTTTAGTAAGAATTTAGATGAACGTACGGTTAATAGCTCATCCAGGTTTGATAATGTATTAATAAATGTGAAATCATGAAATTTGCTAGCTGCTTTCTACTTGTCCTGCGCCCGGCAAAGCTCTCTAAAAGCACAATCAGCCTAATATTTAGCTGATTAATAGCACAATGGTGCAATGAAAAGCGCAATTTAGCATGAAGCCAAAAGTCAGTTAACTATTTTGCTGATTGTGCTTTTAGATTGATCTGACCTGCTCAGCTAGTATCAGAGTACCATCACAGTTGTGCTTCACAAAGTTGCAGTGATGCATACAACTCATTGTGTCAAATAGATGGATTGGTGTGTCCACATGAATAGTTTAAGGCATGTTGACAAAAACGTGTTTCCACAAACTCAGTTGAAAGGAAGCAAGTGAGGTGGCCAACCATAACGTAATCAAAGAGCATCTCTAATTGCTACATTATATACATGTAATATAAAGTGATGCTCTTCGATTGGTTTCATAAAAACCCAGTGAAAATGCCTACTGTATTTCACTGACAACTTTGAAGAGAAGCAAGTACATGTAGCTTGGCAAGTACAGCTATCTCATCAAACTGGAAAGACTGAGATGTTTTTTTTCTCTGATGTATTTGTAGTTGTAGCTACAGAATGTACCAGAACATGCCCATTTTGTTAATGTACATGTAAGGCATGCAATGTATTTACTAGAGTGCAGCTACGTCCTTTACCACATTCCCTTTGTTCCCCACTGCCATCTTAAGGTTGGTTGCATGTCTTCCCTTTTGTACTTTAAGTCTGTTTAAATTATTGGCATATTGCTATTTGTATTGGATGTATTGGGCAAGCTAGTGCCATTCTATCTTTATTTACAGACTGTACATCAAATCAATTCCGTTGCTCAAATGGACAGTGCATCTCAGCAAGCTTGCGATGTAATAATGTGCGTAATTGCACAGATGGAAGTGATGAATTAAACTGCAGTGAGTAAAGTAGTGTAATTTGCATTAACATGTTTACATATAGGCTGTACAGTGTACAGGCTGTATGATTCTAAAGTATGTTGACGGATCATGGCATGTTAGAAGCTCTCTGCTCTTACTGTATTGCATTGCTTTGAGATCAGTGATGCATGCAAAGACTGGGAGTGTGTGAAGTGTCTGTATATCAGGCAGTATACATTGTTTGTGTACACAGAGTGTGTGCATGTCTAGAATCAACAAGATGTGTGTCTCACAACATATTATCTTGATGCAAATTTGTTTTGTCTTGGTGTGACTTTAACGTTTGTGGTATACCTTTACTCACACCCGCATAAGAACTCAAACACAAACACGAGCATTAATGCAATTTAAAGGGGTGAAAGGTTTTTTTATAAGGGTCTAAGGAAGACAGGTTTTAACTGGTTTTATCTTGTGCCACCTAGTCACATGTTGTGCAGGCTTTTGTTAGCATTTCGTGCCTGCCTTTGCATGCCATTGAAGATTCAGCGACATTTATCAACACCTATTGCTTCAACATTTCTTGGACAATAATCATACACATATACAGTTCCAGCATCACAATTAATGTTTTAAACACAAACCCAATGTAATCCTGAAACATTTATGATATTTGAAGGAGGTCAGTATTTTTAGAGGACCTACTGTAATGTAGGGATGGTGAAGTACAATACATGTATTTGAGTCATGGGCAATGGAAACAGTTTTGTTCAATAGCATATTTGGAGTATTGATGTGCTGTTCATTCAACTAAATTCCATTTCAGTAGTTCAAGTTTCTCAACCCAATACTTTATCTATGAAAGAAAACTGATGATGAGCCCTAATAACATAACAATAAAATTAATTTATCTGTACTAACATCATTACCACTTACATTTCTCGCCTCTGCTAATGAAGAACATGCTACATGTGGTACATTTATTGGAAGTTATAATTACCATTTTTTTGCAGTGACTATCATCTGCATCAGAGTCTGATAATTATTCATTACCAACCAATTTTCGCTTCTTTTCACAAAAACTCAAACATCAAATCAAGAACAAAGTCTTTAATTTGCATCCCTACATTGTATTTGGGGATACATGAATCATTTTCAGTACGAGGTGTAGCGAACTGATATTAGGATATTTCTTCTAAAAATACATCTTTCAGAGGCAAAATTGCTGACCGTGCTACTTTCAGTTTCTATGTATGGCTTAAGGTGTCTTCCAATGGCCCAGATTGTCTACCTTAGTATTTAATTGTTTCAAGAAGATATGTAGATGTATTTCCCATGTCTTATTATTGTGACTGGGCAACTCCAGCACACACTATTTGAGCATGTGTATGAGTTCGGTGGACTTAGTGTGGAAGTTAGCGTAAGTTGATGATTGTGCATGTATGATGTAGGGAAGTTTTTAATAGTTACATGCAGCAGGTGGTTTGTGGTTATTAAAAAGAATTTTGTGATAAGGTTGACTTGTGATACTTTACATGTATGCAGCTATTGACATGTGATGATGGGGATGATGATGCATGCGCATGAACACATAACTGCAGAATGATAATAATGTTTGGCTCTAATTACAGTATCATAACTCCACAATCAAAAAATGTCTTGTAAAGAAACCTGAATAACTTATAGCAGGTATTTGGCTAGCAAATTGACAAAACCTATTGATATTTTTTTTGTTAGTATTCGTGAAAAAAAAAGAATTTTTGGACCAAACAAAACCAATTAGTATTCGGAAAAAATCGATTTCCATTGTCCAGGGGAGGTTACTAACCCTAGCTTGGACTGAATTGACTGATTCAGTATTTCTGTCAGTCCATTTTAGCTGTGTTCAATGCCAATTGGCTGAAATGTGATGTTGTACTCACCATGCATATATTCAACATCCTTAATATATACCTATGCCATATATACATGTATAACTCCCTTGTAGGATGTAGGGTTTTCTTTTTTCCCAGATGCCGAGATGTTGGGTGAATGTGGCAGCCTCGGAGAATGTTTGTATTATTTTAATGAACCGCACAGTTCTCACTGTCTAAATATGAATACTGGCTTGGCAGTTTAGCAGACTATAATAGATTTAAATGCACCGATTTTTCCACCTTACTTGTAGTATTACAATAACCCGTCTTCCATGTTCAGTGTCATATATGGATACTGTACACATCTTCAACCAAGTATGCTTTATTGTCAATGGCACCTACGATGATTTTACACAACCAATAATCAATACCAGCGACACAACACATGATACCGAGGTGATGTGGAGTGGTGGGAGACCCATTCACTCTGCTGGGACCAATTTGGCACCCAAATTTGGTTTAAGGGGACCAAATTTGGAATCCAAATCTCGTCCAGGATGACCTCATGACAACCTCTAGGGTACTTACAGCGCTCACCCATACATGTTGCACATTCCACACTCTCCCCTTGTGTCCCACTCACCCCAAATCCTGTCACCGCTGGGTTTATGCACTTATTTTAGGGACCACATTCTTTACACATGTACAGTACGTACATGTACTGTATATTTATGCATTTTTATGTGTTACAGCTGTACCATGCTTGTGAGATGGAAGATAGCAAAGATGATAACGATCTCTTTGAAACTGTTCCTGAACTATTCAAGATTTACAACTATAAAACACCTAACAGATCGGGCATAATTATTATACTAATTTGACATTTCAAATACCAGCTCATAGGACTACACGCAAAGCACTGATAATTTCCTAAACAACATCCTACTGACCTGGACCTTGGACGAGTATATAGTAAAAATATTTATTTATTCAAGAAGTGTAAGCCCATTTCATTGATCAGTAACACTACTAATTGGATAAATTAGCTTTACATGCACCACCAAAGCAAGCACATAAGCAGAACTGGATCTGAAAAGTGTGCATAAGCATGTGCTGTTTGAGCACATACAAATATGCCCATTTCATGGCACACACTCTGAGACAGTCCTCCAAAGAGAGATGGCTTGCATTTCAAGTGTACAGTGTGCAGTATGTATGAATGATAGACAATTCGATCAATTTAACATTGAGTTGCTATTTGTTACATTTAAGTACATATATGCTGAAGATGTAAATACCTTCTCTATGCTGTTTGTCTCCTCCTCCCTCCACACTAGTTATGGCTTCTCTACGTCTGGTGAGAAACAACATGTACATCATCTCTAACTTTGGTCGTGTGGAAGTGCAGTACAATGGAGTATGGGGTACAGTGTGTGGTGATTCCTGGGATATCAATGATGCCACCGTAAGTACGGGAAGGAAGGAGAGAAAGACAGAGGGAGAGAAATAGAGTGCATTAGGAAGAGCTGATTGAATACAAGTACAGTACAAAGCCAAGTGTACTGCACAATGCAATGAATAGCATGTATATTTGGTTAATGTTACTACACACATGTGTATACTCATTGTGTATGGACTCAGGTGGCGTGCAGACAACTGGGATACTATGGAGCAGTCAGAGCTTTCACTAATGCAAGGTTTGGCCAAGGCACAGGAACCATCTGGATGAGTGATGTGGCCTGTACTGGTTCAGAGTCGTCACTGGGCAAATGTCCCTTCAGTGGATGGGGCATCAACAACTGTGGGCATGGTGAAGATGCAGGAGTGGTGTGCCATTGTAAGTAGGTGTACATTGTTATTGCTGTGCATTTATTGTACTTAGCTGTGTGCTCACGTGCACATGTATGAGGGTATTGTGTGTGTGTGTGTGTGTGTGTGTGTGTGTGTGTGTGTGTGTGTGTGTGTGTGTGTGTGTGTGTGTGTGTGTTTGTGATGGAATGAACTAGCTGCAGCAGACCGGGATAGTACCAAGCTGCTTCTCCCCTGCACCCCCGCTCTTCAACTGTTATATAGCTCAATTCAATCACTAGACCCAATATGAGATTTATTCGCATGTTGAGATCAGATAGACCTCAGCCTACACTGTACCACAGAGTAGTGTGTAGCGCATGTTGCTTGCGTTTAATGGTATGGGATTATATAGTAATTCGATGTACACAGTGTGTGTGATGTGTGCAGCTTTACATCACTAAATAAGGACGAATAATCAGGAGAAAAATAGGACTGTGCACGAGAAAGGACAATGTTTTCTACAAGCTGTGACATGGGACTAACACAAAACGGAATAATAACATTGAATAATAGGATATGGAAACTACTAAAACTTCTGATAATAATTGGTAGCAACTTCAAGTATCGTAGGCACGTCTGGTTACTGGAGCGTTATAAAGAGGTGAAACAAAGGGATCGTTTCCGCGAAAAGGAACTAACGCATTTAATTATAAAATTTCTAGTACACGGCAATAGAAATGTAATGCTTGCGTTGAAATGTATGTCTACTTAAACATTCAGCACCTTACAGATAGTCCTATTCTCAGTGTGTAGGACATTTCAGACTTCTGAAACTTGAAATCTTGAAAAGAAAAAATACGCTAAGTCCCTTTTCGCGGCTGGAACCAAATGTATCAAATGCTGCTTGTGCCAACCCCGTTCTCGCGGTCAACCGAGAAAGGATAGTGGATTTTGAAATGGCAGCTTGGTCAAATCAGGAAAGTCAATTGTGCGACACGTGAAGCCAGATTTTCGGGCTCCATATCGTAACAGCTGTGATCTCTCTAGTACATGTAGCTGGCAAATCTGAGTTATATGCAGCTATTTACATCACTACTGATGGTAAGCAGGATATTCAGCTAGTTCTGCCACACACTTGGTCAGAAAGTGCCATCATTCTCAGGTCATGCCATTTTGCAAATTGCAAAGACAGGAACAAACCTGAACTCTTCTCAGAGCACATGCATACTACTACAACTGAGCAACAATACTTTGAAGCTGTATTATTGTAATCATCTATATAGGGGGGCACTTGTACTCACTGGTTGTATGTATATGCTGTACATGTAGTCTATAACAGTAATCAAACTTACATTATGAAACTGCCGATTTAGGTCTGGGTCGAGGCTACAGCGATCTATCTGCTTATTACAGCTGGTTCCAACGCTTCCGTACAAAAAGAGTCCAAAATTGTAGGAACGCTAAGTAGTTTGTTGAGGTAAGAAGATCTGGTCAGTTTTATAACTTTAATCAGGCCCAGGAAAAAAGTGTACTTAAACGGGAAGGGGTCTAACCGTTCACTTCTGACGAATGCTGCAAAGGAGCGAAACAACCTACGAAGCTTGGAGTAGCACAAAACGTCGTGTAAAAGGTTGGGTTACTCTGTAGGCACAGAGTGAGTTCGACAAACAAAGGCCTACAAATCATTATCATTTGATTTACACGGTTAAAATCAGAGTGAAAATGTTGCCTCCATAGGCCCGCTGGGACATAATCTGTAAAATGCACGAAAAATATGTGCATACAACACTTTTTTAAGCAGTGCCGTTATCGAGGAACGACATATCGGCACTTTAATATACGCCATTTAATTTTCTTACATTTTATTCTCATTCGTTTCATCACTTGTAACTCGGGTTAGGAACATCATTCAAAGATGAAATTAAATTGTATAATTTATTTTTTAGAGGTGACTTTTTATAAACATAAAAAATTAGCAGGTGAAAATACAACGCGTGGGCGTAATTTAAATTCAAAAGGTTTATTATCTGCTTATAATATGTTCTTGACACTCACTATGCACTCAAGTAGTGAAAGAATTCTACTCTAATGTTGTTTCTAGTTTTGAAATCTATTCCTCTAAAGCAGGTTATTCATTTAACGGTTCCATATATCGCGCGCGGAATTATGTCATCACCATGCACTTCGTAAGTAGAAACTCGGCAGGTAGTTGTCGTTGTATTAGCGTTAGTGGAAGACTTCCCTATACGACTGAAGACACCGAGTCCACGCGTGCTAGCGAGCCAAAGCGGTACCATGAAGACTCTGACACCAACAAGCGAGCTCGGCCATCATGATCAAGACCAATAGAGCTACCGAGCGAAAGAAGTACCAACAATACTGACCCGAAAGCGCGGGGGGGAGGGAGGGAGTGAATATAAACAAGTAATAATAAAACTTGTCTATCAAGAAAGTGATCTGTAGGATGTAGGATTGGTGGTGCAAAAAGCAAGGATACTAGGTATAGTACTGTTAAAATGACATTTCATAGGATCCTACAACTTCACAGCCCAATACATGTGCAAATAAAGATACATTATAGAAGCATATTTGCAAAATATAAGACTGTTGGTTGTAGGATCCGATCAAATCCCACTGTAACCGTACTGTATCTTGTTCCCTTAACCTAACATCCTACAGATCACTTTCTCGATAGCTTGTAGAGTCTAAAAATTTGACGAACATTGAATCAAATGCTAATACATCAACAGGACATCCATGCATTTATACTCAAAAATATTTTCCAATTGCATCAGCGGATAGATAAACAAATCGGATGATATATATTTTATGGTATTTGCACTGAAATGAAAAGTGCTTATAATTGTCAAAGAAAAAGTAATTAGAGTAATTAGCACTTTGCGGTCACGGTCATTGCGTAATGCAGTAGACATGCTTTACGTCATAAGCTAGTTAACTATTTTAAGCACGGCTGTTTCGTTCGTGACATTAGGTTTTAAAATTAAATCATAGGTATTTCCAATTCAAAGCTCATTAACAAACACCTAACATTGGAGACAGTTTATTCACTACTTTTTGTCGGAATACAGGACTTTAGGTTAAGCACACACTCTACTGCGCACAAAATCTATGACGCACGATTCTAACTCTTCGTACTAGCGCTCGCGCATTTAATGGCAGTCTCATGGCGGGAAATTGTATCGTCTTTGCACGAGATCGTGCTTATACAAGTGGCTACTATTTGTTCCGGTCTAACAAGCTAAGCTTGGGAAGCGATAAAATAAATTCTACAATTTACTACACGCTTTCTATCAGTGAACAAAACCGATGGTTTAACGATGAATATTTACACAGTTACACAGCAAAAACAGATTGATGCATGTCACTCGAAATCGATAATAGGGCACTCGTTTTTCAAAAAACGAGTGCCCTATTCGAGTGCCCTATTATTGATTTCGAGTGGCATGCATCAATCTGTTTTTGCTGTGTAGTTTGCGGGTATAAGCTGTTCGTAGATCACCAACAAGTAAAGGTCATAATCAATGCACAATGTATTATTGCAGATGACATGACGCAGAATACAACTGTTAAAAGAGCTTCTTTAACACAAATAGACGAAAGCCATTTCCATGGTGAACTCCGAATTTGACGCTGTTATATAACCAAATTAAAGGCATTTTTAACTATTCCACGGCCAGCAGCACAATATTGCGCCGCAGCTGCTGTACAAAAGCCGCTTTGTTTTTCTAAATCGTTAACGTTTATGTAGACAACAACACAATGTTCAAAAGAAAAATTTTTGCTTGTCACATTCGCGGGGTTGTTTACAAAGGATGTAATGCGGAAACGCCACATACAGCGACAATGGCTTCGCCCGCTAGAGAGTTAATTTCCCCCAATTTGTTCCAACGTGTGGTGATGTGTCGTCAGGGACCGAAACTACGGTAGTGACAAATGAATTCTTCTAGTGTTGACGTTGCGGGCCAATAACACTTTTGATTTAGTCGCGCATGCAGTGAACTGAAAAAGATACCGTAGTTTGGTAAACCTCGTACATGTATAATGTTGACTGCCACGCACAGTTGTGATAAACGCAGGGTTACTCAACTCAATCATGCAGCGAGCCATACAGTGACCAATCAATGTGGCTAGCATACATGTAGGGTAGATTAGGTAGTGATCGGCATGCGCGATAGCGTAGGTAGTGTTCGGCATCCATGAGTTATTATTTAAAGGGAACGTAGTTGCTTTTAACTATACTTACTGCTCCTAAGACAACCCAGAAGGATGGTTTTTAACCTGTTTTGAAATATTGAAATGTCTTCTTTGAGGCTCTGTATTGTGTTGAAAGTGCGGTTGCCGAACACTCCCTACTGCCGACCACTCCTCACATTACCCTATTTTAGTTCTACGTATGATGCAGTCAGCGTGTCAGACAAGTCCTAAACATTCTTATATACAACATACAGTACGAATTGCATGCGTCTGTGAGCTCTATCATTATACGGGCGGTGTATTACAGCGGCAATAATGAGAGTGCACAATCTTAGCGTTGCAATTTTATTCTCAACGACTGTGAAGCAAAATCGTAGAAAGTTTAACTTTTCCATAAAGTAAAATGCATATTATTGACATGTTTCGTATTTGCAGATTGTACTTCAAATGAATTTGCGTGTTTAGTTGGAGATTGCATTCAAGCAAGTTTGCGATGTAATGGCCTCATTGACTGCAGTGATGGTACTGATGAAATTAACTGCAGTGAGTGTTGACCGATGTACAGTTTAGCTCTTTGTGTATATCAAACCCTGCATGCAATAATCCTTGTCTTCTAGACTGGCAGTGTATTTGCATCTATACCCTTATGGAAACCCATAGAGGTAGTCGTGTACCATGAGTATTATAACTAATGTACTTTGACTGTAAGGAATAAACCAATCTTGATCCGATGCAGATGCGTCGAACAAAAGAGTGCCTCTACAACCACATGCACCATATATATAATTATAATATTATATTATATAATTCCTGAACATGAGACTACTTGTTTCTCTGGGTATACATGTGTGTACCGTAGTATTTCACAAGTTCTGATAATTTCTTCCATTGTATTCATACCATGTATTTTTCTTATCTGTATGAAATTGTATTCTCTATATGCAGACTGTACATCAAATCAATTCAGATGCTTGAATGGACAGTGTATCTCGGCAAGCGACCAATGTTATAACAAGATAAATTGCCTTGACGGAAGTGATGAAATTGGCTGCAGTGAGTTTCGATATTGTGCATTGTAGACGTATGATTTTATGTGTTTTGGAGTCTCTATGTGTGGGTGTAATGTATCATTAGATCCAGTGCCATTGCTCTTCATTATAATATGTATATTGGAAGCGTTTTCAAATGTATGATTCTGTAGAAATCAGCCAAGGCACTATCATTTGCATCATGCAAGGTCATTATAGAACATGCCAGTATAAACAACACTCTAGTGAGTAGTGGTCCAAGAAATTAAATTCCTACCATTTTCAAAGGGTATTTTGCCATTAAGTTTATGCCTCCTGCTGGTCTCATCTTGAATGAATAGAGTCTAGACCAAAAGCGCACTATCAACAAACAGCTTCACATTCAGAATTGAATCCTTTATTGTTACATGTAGTTTGAGAGTCAGTATGGAAATAGTTACTTATATCAGCTCCAGATTTGTTGTTCCTGAGTTAGTACATACTGAGATTTGAATCAGTTACATTGGGTAACTCTTAAGAACATGTAATTGATCTGTTCTTTGTTGGTCAGTTATTTTGGGAGTTGCTGTTAGAACAAGCTCCCCACGGCACATCTGTTTTACTTCTGGATACAATCACTTTCTGGCCTTCTTCAATTCTCCATCTACATTGACAAGGAATAATTTTTCACTCTTTGAAGCATTGAGAAGTTTGGATTCAGCCAATTAATCTACTGGTTACATTTACAGACAGCTACTGTTTGTTTTCTCCAGTACCAGTTCCAACCTCGTGTTCTAGATAATAATTGCCAATTGCCACATCTAATACGTAATCATTGTGTTCAATGAAACTTGCCCCCAATAATACATGGATAAGTTATCTACAATTATGAACTATAATCGAGAATAGCTTTACAAGTTACAGTATTGAGGTAATTGATTTCCAGTCATATATAAGGCGTATAGCATCACAAAACTCCCCTTGGAAACCATATGCATTTTCCCTATACACACATGTCTGTGTATAGTGAGTGTCACACACATGTGTGCATACTAAGTATGTGTACAGTATAGTGGTGTGGCTGTGTACAATAAAGTATTTGTACAGGAAGTGAGAGAGTACTGTGTGTGTACAATGAGTGCAAGTAATGTGTGTATGGATAGAGGATGAGGAATAGTAAGATGGTATGGGGTAACTGTTCGTTTTGTTAGGTAATCATGCAGAGGGAAGGGGATGGTGTAAAACTGGGGGTTTTGCATGCAAAATGCCATTCCATGTTTGCTAAATGTATTCAGGCGGAACTCAATTGTCATACAAGATCTAAGCTTGGCTGTGTATATTGCATGTGTTGCATGTGCACATACAGTGGGCAACTTTGGTGTTTCTGCTGGCCACTGTAATCTCTCTCTCTCTCTCTAAGCTATTCGTGCCCAGACAAATATCATATAATATTATGTACAGTGTACAGAACATGTGTATACCATATAGCCGATAAGAGCAATTTATTAATGAGCTGCTTTTATTTTCCTGCATTGCTACATGTAAAATACCTCTATTTCAATTTCCTTCTGTCACACCTCAATTCCCTCTCTCCCTCATTCAGCCACTCCTCCTCTACGTCTGGTGGGAGGCTCGACCTCTAGCAGTGGTCGTGTGGAAGTGCAGCACAATGGAGTGTGGGGTACAGTGTGTGATGACTCCTGGGACATCAAGGATGCAACTGTAAGTAAGGAAGGGTAAAGGAAGAAGAGGGTAGAGTAAGGAAAGAGGGAAGCTAAGACTAACTGAGGGGGGGAAATATAGAGGAGGTAGCTGAAGGAATAGTGTAATGGACCAAAATCAATGTACAATACAGTATAGTATAGTACAACACATGCACATACTCTTATGTACATGGACCCAGGTGGTGTGCAGACAGCTGGGATACAATGGAACAGCCAAAGCATTCATCAATGCAGCATTTGGCCCTGGTAATGGAACCATCTGGATGAGTCAAGTGTTTTGTAGTGGCTCAGAGTCATCCCTGGACCAATGTCCCTTTAATGGATGGGGTATCAACAACTGTTGGCATGGTGAAGATGCAGGAGTGGTGTGTCAAGGTACTGATAGCCCATCAGAGCAGCATAGCAATCTCCCCTTCCCCTCCCCATCCCTGTCCTCACCATCCTCCCCTTTCTATCCCCAACCGTCCTCATTCTTTCATTTAGGATCTGTGCAACCTGCTGCTCCTATACGTCTGGTGGGAGGCTCCACCCCTAACAGGGGTCGTGTGGAAGTGCAGTACAATGGAGTGTGGGGTACAGTGTGTGATGATACCTGGGACATCAATGATGCCACTGTAAGGGAGGGAGGGAGGCAGGGAGGGAGGGAGGGAGGGAGGGAGGGAGGGAGGGACGGAGGAACAAATAAAAATACTGTAATTGGCAAGGAATGCATGTAACATACCTGTAACTTTCATTGGGTGGTATACTACGAACATTCTCTTATTAACATGGACCCAGGTGGTGTGCAGACAGCTGGGATACATCAGAGCAGTCAGAGCGTCCACCAATGCAGAGTTTGGCCAAGGCACAGGAACCATCTGGATGAGTGATGTGACCTGTGCTGGCTCAGAGCCATCACTGGACCAATGTCTATTTAATGGATGGGGCATCAACAACTGTGTGCATAGGGATGATGCAGGAGTGGTGTGCCAAGGTAGGGAGTGGTGTGTGTTGCATGTGCATGTATTGTATTCCATCAGTTCCAAATCACTAAATATCCCAGCTGATGCCTATTCCAGAGCTATGCATCAAAGTGTTGGTAATAACGCCTGTTGCGCAATTAGTACAATCTGTTAGGGGATGATGGTGGGAGAGGATCAAGGTACATGTATGAAAGGTAATTGCCTTCCCATGGGTGTGTGTGGGAGGGGGGGGGAGTGGGGGATTATGTTTGACTCCAAAATCAGATTCCACTATTTATAGTTTGCAGTTGTCTATTTAAGAGTAAGTACTAAAGAATGTTGTATTTATATTTTATGCAGCACGTAAGCTTAATGATCATACAGAATTTTGCATCATCCATCAGGACCGAAGGCTAATAGGCTGAAAGCATATTAGCATTACTAATGTTCCATATATTAGATCATGATTGACATGATCGTAACGTCCATAGTTATGGGCTGTATTTATAAACCATGCACTTCTATGCTTTTATGTTGGGCAGAGGTCATCATTATGCACTTCGCCACTGAATATAATCTCTAATATAAAGTATAAAATGTACATGGTATCATGCTGTTCCATTAGTAGTTGTACCCACCAGAGGACTTCGACAGGCTAATAGTTCAATGTGTATATTTATCAATATAGCACAGAGTCCCAAACGGGTAAATAATACGTAGTTACTATGCCAATATACATGCATAGCAATAATGCCAATCATGAAATTCTTAGTATTGAAGTAATTTACTTCAACTAATCTTGATCTGGTGCTAATAAGTCAAATTAAAGAATCCATTTTTTGTGGTTCTACAACCACACCATATCCTGAACATATTTGTTAGTTGTGAATGTTTCTTTGTTTATGCCCGAGTATAGAGTAGTGAGAAATTATGAAAATTTGCCATTGTATTCATGCAGTGTAGTCATTTTACTAGACTGCTTATACATTTGAAATTGATTCTTTCAATGTAACAGATTGTGCATCAAACGAATTCAGCTGCTCAAATGGACAGTGTATTTCAGCATACTACCGATGTGATAGCATTTCAAATTGCAATGACGGAAGTGATGAAATTGGCTGCAGTGAGTTTTGAAAAAGAAAAAAATGAATTATCCTTTGTAGATGTATGCTTTACATACTTCTTGAGTCTCAGTGTTGTTATTCATCAGAGGGTAATGCTTTATTAGATCAATATGCCATCATTCTTCAGTAAATTGAAACCATTTTTAGTGATAGGACTATTTAGTTTTGCAAACATAATTATTGTACTGACTGAAATATTTTATATACTCATGATAAGATACTGTCGGTTATAGAGAAAACTATAGAATTGTTATTAGTTAAGAAAAATGGTTGACATAGTTATTCTCTCTTTGATTCCTAAAAAGGATTTTTCATATTATTTGAATGCATTCAATTGGTTGAAGTGTTAATGTCTTCCGGTCCGAAACGGGGTTAACCCCGAAAATCCGGGGTATGCCAGAACTTTTTGGATGGTAAAATTCATGGTTTGCGCATGATTGTAAATATAAATCCAGCCAATTGTTAGAGCAACCTGTCGATGTATTTGGTACTTATCATTACACGATACTTATAAATATAAACGGTTGAAATCTTCATTTTTACAGATGGTATTCCGTTTTTTCTAAGCGATTTAACTATACAAACAATTGATTTCATGTAGCAACTGTAAACCACTAAACCAATTAAAAGAGTCACGCGTTATCTTCTATAGAGGTTATGCGATCACATGCCCACTATTGGCAATCACATGACCACTGTCAGTTATTGAATCATGAATTGAATTTACTGGCTGATAGTTTATGTCACATGACAAATAATTGCAGTTTCCTGGAATATGTGCTTACAGGAGAATTGTTTGGTATATTCTTCATATTACAGCTCGTTACAGGGAGAAGACAAGTACCAGTACAGAATGAAAATTGGTTTGCTTGGTTGTATCCGTATCTCATCCATCGAGTTGGGTTCTGCTCCGCGGCAGCAGGATCTGTGCACGCTTGATTGGCAAGAGTGGCCAGAAGTTCAGTACCCTGATATATACAACTATCTTGATGTTACGCATAGTGTTTACATTCAAGATATGCTCAGAGCATACAAAAGTTTAGATGCTTGCAATTTATTTGTCAATGGCTGGGTTGGCAATGTTTGTGTACTTTGCCTAGTTTGTGATCAAAGCGTATTCTTAGCTTTTGCTGAAGTTAGACACTCACAAAGCATCTCCAAAACCCCGGTAAAACCTTGGGTTGCTTTGTGCACACTGTACGTGCATGGCAGGATTAAACGAAGCTTGTCCACATATCGCAGCACTTCTTTTTGCTCTGGAAGCAAACACTCAAATGAAGATGAATCTGTCATGCACTTCATTGCCATGTTCCTGGTTACCTCCATCTTTTCAAACTGTCCCTTATTCTGAAATCAAAGATATTGACTTTACTTCCCCTAAATAGAAAAGAAAGAGTCACGTGGTTGGGCCAAAACACAAAGTATTGAAGCCTCAGAATCCCTCTGCAGAAGAAATTGCTAGTTTCTTTGAAGATCTTTCCAAGGAAGGTAAACCAGCTATATTATCTCTTGTTCCTAAGTATTCTGATAGATATGTGCCACTTTGTGAACAGGGTGTATTGCCTCCACCTCTCACTAACATGTTTAAAGCTGATTACATACAATTATCATACCCAGAGCTTCTTAAGAAGTGTGAAGAAGTATACACTACTAGTGTACCTACGTTGAAGCAATGCGAGAGTATTGAGGAAAGAACACGTGGTCAATCTGCCTGTAAAATTTGGTTCCAACAAAGAACTGGTAGAGTAACAGCTTCAAACTTCAAATCTGCTGCATGCACTAACCCAGCTCAAGTGTCTCATTCTTTGGTGTTATCTATATGCTACCCTGGAAAGCAGTTTTTCTCTATGCAAACTACTTGAGGAAAAGAACACGAACCAATTGCACGTGATGCTTACATTAAAAAACATCAGGATAACCACATAATGATGCTAATTGGAAGTGTTGAATGTAAAATTGTGTACTTTTGTTTAACTGCTCCATTGACTCTTTCTACATGAATGCGAACTCGAGAAAGTTGTCTTGCAGTATCAACTTCACATTTACTAAGCTGTTTCTTGCCTCACGTAAAGGGTGGTATTTTTACTTCTGCACAATGCATGCCAGCACTTTCTTGAACTGTAAATCCTCTGTCAGCAAGAATCATATCTCCTGGCAAACGTTTATCTAGAATCCCACAAGTTTCTGTAATGTGCACATCAGAAGCACGAACACCCCATCCTTTAGATATAAGTGAGACAACACATTGAGGAGTAATCCCAATCAAAAACTCAACTGTATTATGGTGCTTGTAATTGGACCAGGTCTGAGCACGTGCTGTGAGACTTGATGGTCTCTCACAAAACACTTCAAAACATTCTATGATGACTGTACACTTTTTGAAAGTGTTTTTGAACACAACTGGCATAGTTTGCATCAATATTTCTCGCTCAGGCCATAGAATGAGAGGTTTAAGCCGACAGTACATAACATCAATCCACTTTCTAAAGTTTCTTGATACTGTTGACTGGTGTATCCCAAAGCGATAAGCAATATCTTGGTCTGAAAGGTTAAGCTTAAGCTTAAGAAGAACCATCATATCATCATGTATCATCTTGTCATCATTACATAAATTCTCCTCATTGAATATATGCATTTTTTTCATCCATTCACGTAATTCATCAGTCATGGTGGAGCATCAACATGTTTAGTGACAAGGCTGTCACCAGTTCTATCACCTTCATTCACATCAACTGTGTCACCTTCATCCAAATCTACATCTACTGCTGTGCCACCTTCATTCACATCTACTGTTGTGCCACCTTCATCCAAATCTACTGTTGTGCCACCTTCATCCACATCTATTGCGTCACCTTCACCCAAATCTACATCTACTGCTGTGCCACCTTCATTCACATCTACTGTTGTGCCACCATGAACTGTTGTGCAACCTTTATCCATTGCTGTTGCTGTGCAATCATCATCCATCACTTCTGTTGTTGTGCAACCTTCATCCACTTGTACTGCATCTGCTGCACCCAGATCTTCTGTTGTACATGTACCTGCAAAAGGACAATAAATCAAATTCCGCAAGAATAAACTAGATCAGTGATGCACATGCATAGTATCATGCAGCTGATACCTGTATAGTAGTACAAGTATCTAATAGCCTTGTGGCAAACTATTAGCATGCAGGTATTTTCTTACATGACTGGAGAAGAGCTAGCGGAAGAGAAACACTTAAAGGCATTTTCCTTTTCCCCTTTTTTTCGTAGTACTTTTCTAAACAAAGCACATGCATGCAGTGGATTGTCATGATGTAATGGCATGCAATGTTAAGCGAATGTTTTCAATGGACTATCTCCGATCCGGTATATATGTGCTGCATGTTCTCAACGTCGTTCAGATCGCTCAAGCATGCTAGTTGTACCGCTTCGATCGCTCGATTGAATCACTTCATATATATACTCATATACCACACGCTGGTATCCTTTCGCAATCAGGAGAGGTATAATGGCCTAACGGGATTATGCCCAATGTACGACCTCTATATATGAAATTTCCTATGAAGCGCTAACTGATACAGTAGCTCCTTACGGAACGCCAAACCTTCCAAAATTCAACATTTTGCTTTCGACATGACGATGTTGTGATTGCAGCGGTCATCCATCATTCGCAGCGATCGTTGGATGAACGCAGCGATGTTCGGATGAACCCAGCGACATGGCGATGTTGTGATTGCAGCGGTCATCCATCATTCGCAGCAATCGTTGGATGAACGCAGCGAAGAGTCATCGATACGATCGGGCGTCGACCGACCTTCGAACGTATCACCGATGACGAAGTTAAAATAACTGGGAACGCATATAGCCTGTAACTACCTGTACCCCGCAGAGAATTATATTGATTAATACCAATTTGTTGTTGTATAAAATAACCCATACGTAATGCGATTTCGATTCAGTAATACTCAAGGTGACGGGACCGAAAAAATTGCATGTAATCTAATCACTAACTGAATAAAAATAGAAAGAATATATAATAGATCATCATGCCAGTTGTCCAATTGTGAAAGGCCCCCCCCCCCTCCACCCCACCCCATCCTAGAGAAAGGCAGGCCTGTTTGTGTCCTAAATATTCTGTCCCACTCCTTCAGGTCTTATATGAGGTCTAGTTGTCCTCCTGGGCTTAAAGGGAGCAGTCCCATGCACTTATAGGGATCGCTTCTCCTGGCACATTGTTACGTTATGCAGTGCCACCCTGAGATTTGGAGAAGAATTAATTTCATATACAGTGTAGTACCCATGGCAAGGTAAAATAGGTTAGACGGGACCCACAGTTTAAATCATGGGTTTGGTCAGTTCATCTGCTTCATACTTCATCTCTTCAAGGTGACTCACATATGTCACAAGGAACCACTTGATGTTTCCTGCAAAATGAGATTCAGTAACACGTCACTTTGTGCACCATTTAAGGTCCCTGCCAGAAGCAAAGAAGTTTTGGGGACTTGCCATGAGAACTGCCAGACAGTGTAGCCACATTGTATCCCCTACTTTGAAGCGATAACCATTGGAGGATTTTTTTTTCTTTTTTGTACAGCTCCTTCTGTCATTGATGCTGTAACTTCGTATACTGCTTTCACCATACATATGGTCTCAAATGCACTATATAAGGCCTATAGGGAGTAAGCCATACATTAGATCTACTGGTAATTGCTGAATTTCTCTTTCATAACTTGGGTCTACATTCCTAAGAGTATTGGAAAGTTTTTTTACGACATTGTCATGTATTACAAAATATATCATGACCCTGCATTGAAATGAGATTTTTTTTTCATTGGTTGGTTTGACGTGGGTTTTAATATTTATAATCCCAGCGTCATTATGCATGTACCTTAGGCCTTTGTAGACCGTAGTGTCCAAGAAATTAATTTGTTCAACATCACATTCACTTGTTAATTTGTTCTGTTACAGTCGTTACTGATATATGAGTAATTAAATAACAGGCTGTACATGTAGAACTGACTCATTGACGAATACATGAGAGCCGCAAATTTCTAATCGCGTAATAGCTGTTACCTGCATTTCGATCGATCATCCGTCGATCATCGATCGTTTGTCATCGAAGGTCCGATCGTATCGATAACTCTTCGCTGCGTTCAACCAACGATCGCCGCGAATGATCGATGACCGCTGCAGTCGCAACATCGTCATGTCGAAAGCAAAATGCCGAATTTTGGAAAGATTGGCGTTCCATAACATGTGACATTCCTTCAGGGAGCCATCCTTCAAACCGTACCACATAGTCCATACATAATATGTATCCAGCATTGAAGGTATCCCTCATGCGATCATTGAATATATTTATTAAGTTTCGAACTTTGAAGAGTCATGTTATTGAGTTGAGTTGTGAAATGCCATTATAGACCAAATCTCTTTCCAACGATTTCTTGGTATGTCAAACCGTTCCCTGTATTTTTGGGCTATAAAAATACAATCATCCTGTTCATTCCAATAGTCATTAATAGTTAAAGGTGAATAGCAACAAATGCCCAAAATTCTGACGGCTTTATTGACTTGTGCATGAACGTGGAGGTACGTTGGTCCACTGCACAAATGGAACTAAAAAGATAGTAAAGAGGGTGTAGGTCAAGGCGATCCATTGTCCATGCTCATGTATGCAGCTGCAATGACACCTCTTATCAAAGCTTTGGAGAATGAGAAATGGACACAAAATTGGTTACTCTGCATGTGCTGCAAAGCTTCCACTGCTTCATGATCGGTTCCAAAAGCTTAGTCAACTAGGCCCAAGTTATGGATACTATCCTGAACCTAAGAAGACTGTTGTGGTGGTAGGTTGATGCTGCTAATGCTTGCTTTCATGACTTGTGTATCAACGTTGTCAGGGTTTGTCGTTTCCTCGGAGAGTTTATTGGTGATGAAGAACATATGAAGAGGTTTGTTGATGAAAAGGTAAAGGATTGGATGTCTCATGTACTGAAGCTAGCAAAAGCGGCAGAACATTACCCTCAAGCAGCTTATGCTGCTCTGTCAAAATCAATGCAATTTGAATGGTCCTTCTTACAGCGTGTAATCCCAAATTGTGGTGCTGCTTCCTTTCTTTGCTTGCTTGACCAAATAAATGCAATTTTATGGCCTGCTATTTTAGATGGTGATGTGTCAGCATCAGAATTGAGTCTATTTACATTGCCAGCCCACCTGGGAGGGATGGGTATTAAAGATCCTGTTGGCTCTGCAGGAATTGCTTTTTCCACTTCAAGAACTTGCACAAAGAAGATTGTAGATGCCACCTGATTTGATTGCTGACTTAGGCATTAGGGGATTTTGGCAGCCACAGACTGAAGCATTGTTTGACATTCGAGTTGTTGACACAGATGCCCCGTCATATGTAAAGCATACAGTAGAAGCAGTGCTACAAATAGCTGAACAAGAGAATAAGTAGAAATATCTAGAAACTGTTCAAACAAGGCATATAACCTTCTCTCCTTTACATGTAGTTTTTGGGCTTTAGGATGTGAAGCAAACGTTTTGATCAAGCGCTTGGCTGAAAAAATAGCTTATACAAAAGTCCTTGAGTGAAGTGACAGGTGCTTTTGACATTCTCAGAGCAACCAATTTATTATGCCTACGAGGTATAGGAATAATAATAGTATTGTGTATTGCTGCTGTATATGTATTTCTGTGTCTTTGTCTCTGCCCAAAAGAGCACGACTTCTTTCTGCCTATTCTCCCCATGCTTCAGCATGGCTCCAGGTTGTTCCAGCTCCTGGGCTCAATCTCCACCTTGACCCTTCAGAGTTTCAGGCTGGAATAAAGTGGTGGCTTGGTATTGACTCCTTCCAAGATGCCAACTGTCCATATTGTCCCTCACACTGTCTGGACCCCCTGGGTCATCATGCATTAACATGTAAATACAGCCCTGGGTGATATACAGGCTACGAGACATATTCCTGGAGTCCTGCAGGCGAGCTTGCATTGGTGCCCGAGTTGAAGCAGGAAGTGGTCTTGGGCATGACCAACATCGTACACGACCTGCTGACGTGCTTGTCCTGGACTGGGTGTTAGGCAAGCCAGCTGCCTTTGACATTACCGTCATATCTCTGCTTACCCCAAGTACTTTTACTGAAGCGAGTGCGATGGCAGGGTCAGCAGCCTTGACAGCTGAACAGCAGAAGCATCATGCCAACAATGCAAAATGCTCTTAACTTGGGTGGAAGTGCGTCCCACTAGCTGTGGAGAGCTACGGGTGTTGGGGGATAGAATCTAGGCAGCATTTGGCACGATTGGCTTCTCATCTGGCCACACGTTACAATCAATCTAAGCCACCTCTAGTTTGTATGGGAGACTCAACTTGGCCCTGGGCAATGCTCAAGCATTGCTGTCCCGTTCGATCTCTTTCCAAGACACCTACTAGATAGTGAACCAATCATAATAGTGTATTCACTCATGTATTTATGTATTCCTAACCAATAATAATAATAAAACTTATTTGAACTGTAGGTGTATTGACTTATTAAGATAATAATAAAATAATAATAATAATTTTTTTATTTATTTATTTTTTTTTACTAAATAAATAAATAAATGCACAGACATATATATCACATATTGATGTCCATTTCACTATTACACACGAACTTGCACAAAACTACCCTAGCCTTCAAGCAAGTCCATTGTTGTAGCCAACCTAGCATTGAACGCACGGGCATTGGCTCGAACTAGTATGAGACTTAGTCTCCCATAGATGTTATTCAACATTGTAGTCTTTGAGGAATGGCTTTGAGCCGCAAGTCGTGATGCGAGTTCTCCAAAAAACTGGCCTGCAGTTCTTCCCCAAGCACCAAACGTCTCCACCACTAATGGTACACACTTCCACCCCAATTCGGAGCAGATTGTATCATTGCAGGTGTATTATTATTAATGTTCCTGTATCCTTGCTGCATTATTTGGAATTTCTTACATTTCAATAATACAGTTTTACACCCCAATATTAAATATTCTTCTTGGAGAAGAAACTTTTACTCTTTGAAGCCACTTATGCTCCAAAACATATGGAATTAAAGGACCCAACCTTGATTTAGCACTAAAGAATTACTGAATCGAGGTCATGCTGTTGGTTGGCTATACATTTACATGTGCAATTTATGTTTCAAATTCTGCATTAATTGTGCAGCGTAATTACGTACACATGTCTTTATGTACAGGCAATACAATTTGTACACCAAGTCAATTCAGATGCTCAAGTGGACGATGCATTCCTGCAAGCTCGCGATGTGATGGTTATATTACCTGCATTAATGCTACCGATGAAATTAACTGCAGTAAGTTTTGAGAAATTAGAGAAGTGCAAAAAAAGCATGTCTCTACTATTATAATATTTTTTCCTGAACATATATAGACAGTTAATAAACATTTTTCTTATGAGTTCTATGCATTTTTCATTATGTTCATACAGTGTAATATATTTAATAATTCCTCTTCTTATTTCTATGCACAGATTGTACATCTAGTCAATTCAGGTGCTCAAACGGACAGTGTATTTCAGCATACTACCGATGTAATAGCATGTATGATTGCAAAGACAGCAGTGATGAAATTGACTGCAGTGAGTTTAGAAAAAGAATACATTAATCATGCGTTGTACGTGTATGTGATTTATACATTTATTGAGTCTCTATATGCGATTGTTTCCTCGAAAAGGGACATAGCGCAGTATGTGCAATAGAAATGTAACACCGGCATTGAAATGTATGGCTAATTAAAAATACAGCGCCCTACAACTCCATGACAGATAGTCCAATTTTCAGTGCATAAGAAGGAATGTGAAGAGGCCATTTCAGAATTCCAGAATTTCAACAAAAAATTCTAAATTTGTGTTAGGTCCCTTTTCGCAGAAATGATCCCATATACGTGTACTGACACATCAATAACAGCACATAGCTATGTAGGTTGATATTGATAACACAAATACAAATATGCAGTTGATCAACATTTAAAAAGGAGAGTATGTGTGCATTTTTATATAAGTGTCTTTTGCAGCGTGTTATGCATCAATAATATTCCTAAAATCCACGTGATTTAATATTATTTCCCCTGGCATATTGCATGTAGTGTCTATACTAAACGGGAGAAGCAATGGTCGAGTATGATTTACAGACGTGAAACGTGCGGCGCGTATTACAGGATTAGCTGTACAGTATGTATGAAACAGATATGAACAGTTCCATTACTTTGTGACCTTGGAGCAAGTCTGGCATGTCCACTTTAGTTGGGCACTCCCAGGCCAAGATGCTACCATCTCCCAAATCAACTTTTTCAAAGATCCTCTTCCATTTTCACTCTGAATTATACTTAGCAGACCAGTGAAAGAGAACATCCATTTTTATAAGGCACTCATCACCTCCTTAGCAGACATTTGTAGCAAAAGGAGTGCAAAGTGAATTTTGACCAATGGTCAACAATGTGAAGTATACACTTCAATTCATCATGAGGCAAATGCCTCATATCGATTCGATCAATCGATACGTGTGTTGATACATGTACATCAGTCAAGATCAATGTTCGAAACAAAAACCATTGCAATTGTGAGCCAAAGATTTGGCTTTGTTGATTGAGACTTTCTGAGATTTCAAGTGACACACAGCTTCATGTAGTGTTCAACCACACTTCTTGGGAGATAGGAATACAAACTTTGAATCTGCATATAAAAGCGTTATAATGGAATAGGTGTGCATACAGGTTGTTATAACACAAATACCTTTGCATAAGTCTTCTTCATTCCTATACGCAACAGTCCACGTTATGCAACTGTCCCAAAGTCCTCTGCTATCGCAACTCTTCGATGCTCCCTCAAATTTGTTCAGTCATTCATTAAAAACAAATCAGTACAACTTCACTGAGACTCTTCCTCCGCGTATATACATACATTCTTTCAGCGAAACAGCCAGGATGCCTCTAATTCCAACCACTGGCAAGTGCATCAATGCAATGCCGCTTTTTATGACGACTGAAGTGACAAATTGCTCTGGAGAACCTTTCATATGGCTAACAATGTGCTGTGCTACATCCCTTCTGATAATTGTGCTTCTGGTACATTTTCCACCAGCAGGAAAAGAAGATTAGATATAGATGTATTCTTGAAACAAACTCAATGCTCTTGACCATCAACCTCCACAAGTTCACACCTTCATACGACCATGCATCATGGTATGCCCAGTCAAACACCGGCTGACTGGTTAATTAACCAGTTGGTTGGTTGATCAACAGGCTGCGTGTTTGCATCATGGTGAACATGTATATGGTATACAACCGTTATACACAGTTATAACTGATAAGAGATTTGCAGTCGGTAATGTATATTGCAGTGAGTAATGTTGTACAAACTAGTACTACAAGAAATTTTCCACAGTGGCACGGCACGTACGCCAGGATTTGTTATGCTAAATGCACAGATCTGTCAGAGAGATAGTAAATGACCTGTGTGGATGCCTATGCAACCACTAAGTGTCCCTTAGTTCCGGCAGAATCTGTAAGCACACCAAAGGAGTGGAAGATCAGTGCAAGATCATCGTTGTTTCCTTTTGCTTATGCCAGATTGAAACAACTCACCCATTCTTTGGCCCAGAACCCAATGGCAAGCGAATATGGGCTGGGGCCTAGAGTCACATGCAGCTGTTTCATCATGTGAGTCGATCGGCTCTGCTAATGAACAAGGTAGTTGTTGTATATCTTAGGACCAGCTCATAAGCTAAGTCCACTCACCTCAGTTCATCTCATAATGACTTTTATCTACACACACCCTGTTTGCGATGCAATACGCAGTTAACTTTTTTGGTGTATATGCAGGTTTTTCTGTGTTGAAAAAAATTTATCACAGGTTTCCTATGGTCAACAGTAAAATCTTTGCAGGGCTATAGATTCAACAGGTCAATTGGTAGCGAAATCAATTGCTATAAATAGTGTTAATAAACATTAACACAACCACTCAGCAGCATGTTAGTTTCCAAATCTCCAGTTTTTTTCTCCATCAGGTCAAAAGTTATTCCTATTTAATACCTTTGCCTTCATTTGTGAACAACCGGTAATTACCACTGTTATACATAGTTATAATTTAGGCAACAGGTGTGTATTCATTAATGTATAACAGTGAGTACAGCAATGTTATTAAAACTAGTGTTTACAACCTTTTCCCACAGTGGCACTTACGCATACACCAGGAGCAGTTATTGCTGGAGCTGCTTCAGGGTCATCCATCGCTGTTGTAATTATGTTATGCATTGTCTGCTGCTGTTGTTTGTCAACGAAAGCATATGTAAGTTCATATAGAGTTGGTCAAACGAGTCATTGTGTTTATGAAAACAATGTAATACTAGCTAGCAGATAGATTATCCTCTGTTATACATCATTATTTCTTACTGTATGAATTTGTAGCTAGCAAAACTTTAAGAATGAAAGGTCCCGCTTTAGGCATCCCTACATAGCGATATTGCTGGTTCTATCCTCTAATACGATAAATTTCAATTTACTTCACAAATGATTCAAAGTGCATGGGTGCAGTCTGTATAGCTGAACCTTTTCTTTGCAATATTCACTCAAGACTGTTATAAAGTCTACAAATAAGTAGTTTAATGACTTTTTTAAGCCAACAAGATAATACATTATTATTTTATTTATATTTATAAATGTACTGGCATTGTTTAATAATTTTAATTATTTTTTGCACAAAGAACAAAATAAACTGCAGGTGTTGCGTGACAAGGCGACAGGCAGATCCAGGGGCCAACCGTGATCTCATAAACGATGTAGTCCTGCCTGCACAGAGTAGTCCCTCCACAACTCATTCATCTGCAAGCTCTGCATCACAACCAGAAAGCAACGGTGCAACTGACGAGTCTAGGTTTTCAATGAATCGCGCACCTCCTGGCTACACGGAAAGTGCACAGTTCCCATTATTTGACGTTGCTTCACTTCCTGCATATGATGTCGTTTGTGATTCTCTTCCTGCTTATGATGAAGATGAGCTTTAAATTGCCTCCTAAACGTACTGTTATATAGACTACATATTAAACTGCAGTGTAGTTATACTTTACGAATTGTGCTGTACAGATTCTATTTGCTCACACTTGCAAACAAAACAGATATTCAGGATTTGTGAAACACTTGTACAGTGTTGTCTCAATTTTTTATTTTATCTCACTACCATCATCTGTTACATAATTTTTTACTTGTATGCAAGGTGCTGCGGTCACAATGCCTGTGATAACGGACAATATACATGTTTGGGTCTTTCTATATCCAGGGAATGCAATGCGGTGTATGTATTGATACTGGGTTCTGTCCCTCTTGGTATATACATGTACTGTATTTGTAGGGAACACCACAGGCAACACACAAACACACACATACACACACACAAACACACTCACACTCCTGTCATTCATGATATGGGATGGTTCATAACACAGCAATTCAGGGCTTTGATTCCGGGCCCGTGACAGCACGCAATATCACCCGGAAGAGCGTGCTTTCGAATTTTGCGCGCCATGTGCTCTCGAAATCGTGAGTGGACCGATTTCATACGAATGATTTCTCGGTCCCGGATGATAATTCTTATGCGCACGGGGTAATTCGCGATCTACATCGTGCGTGAACGTGCAATTTTGTACGAGATCGAGGAACGCACCGTGTACCCGCAATTGATTATCGATCGTATGACGTAGCGGGTTAAATATTCCAGTTATATTATTATTATTCTACATGTGATTAATAATAGTTAAGGTTCACAATTTGTTTCGAAGTTACAAATAACAAAATAGAAAGTTGTCTTGATAGAGAACTGGGATAAAACCTTGTTCATAGTCTAAAAGAAAGCAGAACAGAAACACCACTTCGATAAATACATGGCCTTATACCTCCCAACATTCGACGGTGAAGTTGTAACATTTGATTTCCACAGAAACCTTTCTGAATAGTTCAGTGCTGTCAAAGTGAATGCCCATAGAACATACCGCCCTCTGTGCGGAAGGAAAAGGATAACAAAAAGCGACGTACTGTTACATCGCGTACATTTTAGCGCTCTTGTTCAGCCACGATATTGCAGGTAGATCAAGGAATACACTTTTCAGCCAAGTACAGAACACCATTATTCTGTTCCTGACATTTCACTATGGGAAGCAAACAAAGTGTCGCACAAAATACGTATTTGACAGCTCACCTCGCTGTGTATAGCGTAGCTGCATGGCCGTTCTTATTAACCAACAACCTGCCTGAATTGAACGTTATCCCTTTCCTGACAAGCAAAGCTTTCAATTCAACTAAAGGTAACTCACCTGGCTTTCGTATGACGTTTTTGGTATAAAATGGCACCTCTTTGACTAACAGCTAGTGGAAGATGTAGTGTTCCACAGTTGTCATACATCCTGAAAATAAACATTCTGTGAGCATGCAACTTACTCGCTCCACACTTACCGACGGGAAACGAAAATAATCACCACGTGATTCAGGGCGCTGATATTATACCGAAGCGCATGCGTTGTCATAATATGTAACCACTCCTTGTCCGTTATACAGTTTTAGTAACAGCGATCGCAGTGAGGTATTTATATGCCAGCAAGACATGTCTATATGTAATGTAAGGTTGAGATAGCTAAGGAAACATCCTCATGCAGCTTTTGTAAGCTTGATACAATAAGCAGACATGAGAGAGAACTAGGTTCATTTTAGACATAGATTGTTTACGTACCCCGCCTCTTTATAATAAGTATCATCACGCTGCAGAACCTAAACAAAATATTGCCTCCAATGCAAGCTTTAAAAAACATCATTTTCATTTATATACATGAATTTATACAACACATATTCAATACACTGATACATAAATAACACACAAACGCAATTAGTAGCATAAAAAATAAAAAAACATAAACCAAGTCAACAATATGATAAGCAATTCATACACATGATTGGTGAAACTGGATTCTTAATGCATTTCTGGTGAGTGCTGCGAGTCACTTATAATTAGAAGACCATTGGGGTGAGGCCTCAGACCAATGTGAAGCTTACTGGACAGACCTTGCTTCACATAAAGTAAAGTGTATAGAAACACACGTATATATGTTTATCAGGTAACTAAGAGGCAAATAGCTTACCAGACTTAGCCACAGCCTTCAGAATCACGTGACCCCAAGAGGACCTTTGGGGTGAGGCCTCACACAAATGTGAAGCTTACTGGACAAACCTTGCTTCACATAAAGTTAGAAGCACATGTAAATATGTTTATAGGGTAACTAGAGGCAAACGGCTTACCAGACTTAGCCACACCCTTCAGAATCACGTGACCCCAAGAGGACCTTTGGGGTGAGGCCTCACAAATGTGAAGCTTACTGGACAAACCTTGCTTCACATAAAGTTAGAAGCACATGTAAATATGTTTATAGGGTAACTAGAGGCAAACGGCTTACCAGACTTAGCCACACCCTTCAGAATCACGTGACCCCAAGAGGACCATTGGGGTGAGGCCTCACACAAATGTGAAGCTTACTGGACAAACTTTGCTTCACATAAAAATTTTTTAATAGAAACACATGTTAATATGTGTATCCTGTAACTATAGAGGCAAACTGCTTACCAGATTTACACTCTTTCAGAATCACGTGACCCAACAGGATAGCCACACCCCTCACAGTCAGCAAGACTCCAAGAACACTGTAGGCCAAATGGGTGGGGCCCTCACACTCACTTTAAACATATCCAATGTACGACTTGTACACAAACATACATGTGCGTGGATGCACACATTTACACTTGCTCTACCACAAACGCTGTACCTATGACTTTACAACAGAGATTTTCACTTACACAGGTGGCCTTGGTCTTGGTCCTCAATGGAGAGTAAGCCACAACCATCAGGTCTCTCTGGTAAAATAGAACCAGGATTATGAATTGACTATAACATGCAGTTGAGATGCACCTTGACATTTTCTCTGCAATAAAGTAAATCACGAATCGATACACATGAGCCGTGTACCATACATGTAAAAGATTGATCTACTATGGCGAGTTCACTGCCCGCGCTTTTTTTTTTGGAGGGGGGGGGGGGGGGGGGGGGGGGGTTTGCCCGCAAATACACGTAACCCTATCACACTGTCACACTAGTAAGGATTATAATAGCAAACGTAAGCTTCACTTCCTACGCCCCTGATTCTGAGTTTACTATGTAGAGTACAATATCACTAAACAGTACTCAAGATGTATGAGTTAGAAATTAGTACCGCGTAGGCCTACCGTAAACAAGACTGCCCGCCCGGATCCGAGTGTGATGCACAAGTAGTTTTGTACGTTGAGCCAGATAGGTCTACTATCAGATAGGTCTACTATCGGGTGAGCGTTAAATACTGCAAATCAAGAATTCTAATGCAAGTGAGCGTTAAATAGTGAAGTAAGCAACAAGATGATACAGTGTATGCATTGCAATGATATTGTAGAATTATACTGCACAGCAACTTCATTGTCTCCAGGTGAATGGAAGGGAATAATGTTTCAAGAGAACTCCAATTTATCGTCCGATGAAGCCTCGTATAACGGAATAGGTCTCCTAGACAACACAAATGCAGGAAAACAAGTGTTTTAATCATGGGTACAGTATCAGCTTGTTTCAGCGCTAGTGGACACAAGTTCATCGGAGCTACTCCAATTTCAGTCCATGCTCATAATTCTGGCGTAAAAAACTAGCCGAGCTTGTAGTCAAATGACATGCATGATCACATACCTTTCAAATAATCGGCGTAGTAGACTCACAGTGACACTACTGACAGCGTATTCTAAGGTTTGGCAAATAAATTGACACGGTTAATTAAAAATTAATAAGGCTGAGAATTCCCGTACTGAATTGGACGGTGAATTTTCAAATTTGTTATGATCTCGATAGCCGTAAGCACACGTTTTGTTGTCTGCACGGATGCGTGACTGATTGCGGATTTTGCAATCACCCGCATGCGGACGGTTTCGAATTGCTGTGTAAGTAAATTACAACACAGCCCACACCTCACCCCGGTGTACTTGTATATGTACAGGACTCTATGCCACAGTCTCTCTCTATCCCTCTCTCTCCCCCAGTCTCTCAACTCTTTTGTTCAGGGTGGGGTTACGTATGATTTTGGCATGCATGTCAACTACTGCTTCACACACAGCAGTTTCGCATTAGGAATAGTCGAAATATTATCTCCTGCAATAGCAGAGTCAGCATAAATTATATAAATCACATTGATATGCTTGTTTGGTTATACATGTAATGTATGATTAGCACCTGAAAGGCATCAAACAATAATTCCATTCTGACGCTATATAGAGTCAAGTATCAATTAGTTGTCAGTGTATAACATGAATATGCAATCCTGCACTATATGGGAAAGTTTCCGAGAAAAGGGACCTAGCGTGTATTGTAGAAAAGCATAATAACAATGCCTTACGTTTGAAATGCTATAACTTCCGAAGGGTTAACGCTATCGTCTTCCTATTTTCAGCACTTCATATTACACCATTTCTCTATGGTAAAATACTTTTTGGAATCTTGCACTTGCTCCTTGCCAGTATTACAACGTTCGATACCCCACCGGGTTCAAACCCGCCATAACTTTCTGTAAGAGTAATGAAATCGCTTCAAATTCGGTATGTAGGTAGAGAGGTCCTATACCTATCGATTTGTTCTGTTCGTTAATTTTTATGCCATCTGTTACGGAGATACAGTTGAATAAACTACGTGCACGTTTTCCCGCTTGATTCGCGCCAATGTAATAATCCCCGTCTCCCCATACATTGAGCGGAGCGCAATTTGCCCAAATCATTGGCGCGAAACGAGCGCGAAAATGTGCACGTAGTTTGTTCACTCCGTACTCAGGTGTGTTAAGACTGACTACACTTGAAATGTTTAAATGGCTGCCAAAGGAAGCGTTTATTCTTACACGGACGTTACCACTCGTTTCATAATGTTCAGTACATTTTTTATTAATAACAGTTTTTAAAGTGTATGATTATATAATGTCGTTTCTATGGTAACGATTACGCGCGGCGAAATAATTGAATTGAATGTTAGAATTGAAACCCGGACGGCTAAAATATCGTTTTTCGCATGTTTCTGCAGTTCTTCTAATTCAAGAATAACCGTATTTAATCACTGTAGTAGGAAAATTGATCAGTATTTTGAAACGCTTAGAGCGCTTGCAGGCAAACATTGAAACTGCGAAAAATTAAGCACAAATTTCATCGTTTTTGTATACAACTTCCGCATACAAAGTTAAGTTTCATTTTTCCAACTGGCATTAGTTAGACCAGTAGCAAGTAGATACTATAAGACGTTTTTATTCCATTGAAACGAGATTTAGCCGCCCGGGTTTTGCAAAAACGTTAAGAAACACCCCCTATCATGGAGCTCAATGCAATAAACGGTGATGGTTGCTATGACAACTATCAATTACATTAATTTGCGGGATCATTGTACAAACATTTGGTACAAAGAAACATAGCTATAACAACCATCCTTAAGGAAATGCTGCACCTTGTAGTGGTTAAAATTGCTGTCCATTACTAATTCCAAATACAGGTGTAGCTAGTCTTAACATACCTGAGTAACGGATTGCACAAAAATTAACGAACAGAACAAATAGATAGATATAGGACCTCTCCACCTACAAACCGAATTTGAAGCGATTTGATTACTCTTACAGAAAGTTATGGCGGGTTTGAACCCCTTGGGGTATCGGACATCGCGATACTGGCATGGAGCATGTTCAAGATCCCAAAATGTATTTTGCCCCAAAGAGAAATGGTTGTAGTATGAAGTGCTGAAAATAGGAAAACGATAGCTTTAACCCTTCGGAAGTTATAGCATTTCAAACGTAAGGCATTTTTATTATGCTTTTTTTATAATACACGCTAGGTTCCTTTTCTCGGAAACTTTGCTGCCACCAACTTTCTCATAGTAATATTACTTTTTATTACATATTATATATTTTTCTCTGTCATCGTAGCAGCGCGTCTTAGTCATAAATTCAAATTTCGAAAGGGAAGGGGGGGGGGGGGGGGGGGGGTATTAGTAACCGTGAGCTATAATCTAGCATAATCTAGCATAACAACTCATACTTCAATCGTTACAATTAAAAAAAATATCTCCAGGTCTTATCAATTTAAATGACTGAACTAACAAGCCGTGAGCAGTTAAACACCAGGTCACTTTTTGCGGGGGGGGGGGAGGGGGGGGGGGGTCCTGAATTGGAGAGTTTTAAGCAGAACAGTCCGCGAAATTTTCCCCGGTGACGATAATTTATTTGGGACTTTATTATCCTCCGTTCATGAGGTATCCCTCGAAAGTATTTATAGCAGACCCAATCTCTTATTGTAGGTGTGTGTTTACCCAACTCAAGAAGTTTTTTGACCCTTGAAACAGCCGGCCAGCGAAGGGAAGGGGAGGGAAGAAGGGAGACGGAGGGCCGAAGCCGGGGGGACGCGGAGCAGCAGCAGCAGCAGGCAGCAGCAGCAGCAGCGGCAGAAGCAGCAGCAGAAGCAGCAGCAGCAGAGCAAGCAGCAGAGAGCAGCAGCAGCAGCAGCAGCAGGCAGCAGCAGCAGCAGCAGCAGCAGCAGCAGGCAGCGAGGCAGCAGCAGGCGCAGAAGCAGCAGCCGCAGGCAGCAGCAGCAGCAGCAGAGCAGCAGGCAGCAGCAGCAGAAGCAGCAAGCAGCAGCAGCAGAGCAGCAGCAGCAGCAGCAGCAGCAGCAGCAGAGCAGCAGGCAGCAGCAGCATCAGCAGCAGCAGCAGCAGCAGTCAGCAGCAGCAGCAGCAGCAGCAGACAGCAGCGCAGCAGCAGCAGAAGCAGCAGCAGCAGCAGCAGAGCAGTCGCAGCAGCAGCAGAAGCAGCAGCAGCAGGCAGCAGCAGCAGAAGCAGCAGCAGCAGCAGCAGCAGCAGCAGCAGCAGCAGCAGCAGCAGCAGCAGGCAGCAGCAGCAGCAGCAGCAGCAGCAGCAGCAGCGCAGCAGGAGAGCAGCAGCAGAGCAGCAGCAGCGCAGCAGCAGCAGCAGCAGCAGCAGCAGCAGCAGCAGCAGCGCAGCAGCAGCAGCAGCAGCAGCAGCAGCAGCAGCAGCAGCAGCAGCAGTAGCAGCAGCAGCAGGCAGAAGCAGCAGCAGCAGCAGCAGCAGCAGCGCAGGCAGCAGCAGCAGGCAGAGCAGCAGGCAGCAGCAGCAGCAGCAGCAGGCAGCAGCAGCAGCAGCAGGCAGCAGCAGCAGCAGCAGCAGAAGCAGCAGCAGCAGCAGCAGCAGCAGAAGCAGCAGCAGCAGCAGGCAGAAGCAGCAGCAGCAGCAGCAGCAGCAGCAGCAGCAGCAGCAGCAGCAGAGCAGCAGCAGCAGCAGCAGAGCAGCAGCAGCAGCAGCAGCAGAGCAGCAGGGCAGCAGAAGCAGAGCAAGCAGCAGCGAAGCAGCAGAAGCTAGAAGCAGCAGAGAGCAGCAGCGCAGCGCAGCAGCAGAAGCAGAAGCAGCAGCAGCAGAAGCAGCAGCAGCAGCAGCAGCAGCAAGCAGCAGAGCAGCAGCAGCAGCAGAGCAGCAGCACAGCATCAGCAGCAGGCAGCAGCAGAGCAGCAGCAGAGCAGAGCAGAAGCAGCAGCAGCAGGCAGCAGCAGGCAGGCCAGGCAGCAGCAGCAGCAGCAGCAGCAGCAGCAGCAGCAGCAGCCCCAGAGCAGCAGAAGCAGCAGAAGCCGCAGCAGCAGCAGCAGCAGAGCAGCAGCAGCAGCAGCAGAAGCAGCAGAAGAAGCAGCAGCAGCAGGCAGCAGCAGAAATCATAATCATCATATCATCCATCATCATCATCATCATCATCATATCATCATCATCATCATCATCATATCATCATCATCATCATCATCAGAGCTATTATTTGGAAGCGATTGAAAGAGCTAGACCTCGAAGACGATAGTCTTTCGGACTGTAATGCGGCGGTTACGGCATCATCATTACATGTCGCAACTGCTAATAATGGTTGTGTATTGTGACGTGACATTCAAATTAAGCTGGCGGTGCATCCAATGGGAGATTAAACCTTCTATGCTATAGTATCATCTTTCTCTTTACGTCGCTTTCGACTCTGAGACTCCATCTGGTCAGTCTAGAACAACTTCAACGTCAAAAACCTGTGAACAATTCAGTATAATGTACATGTATATGGTATGGATTACCAACATACCTTCTATTAAAAGCCGGCGATATAGATATTTGCCCTTTCAAATATTTGTATAGGACGCCTTGTGACTCACCAGAGATTATATCTATACCTGTATATGATCTATGGACTCACTGTAACACACAGAAGAACTATTCCAAATGTCGCGTAATTATCATTTACACCACGTGTATAAATGTGCTGCTGGCCCTGCAACCTATGCCTTGGCACGTACGATTACAGTATTCGTTTAAAAGCCACTGCCCCTTTTCCTATGAATATTTCTAACTTGGCGGGGGCAAACCTACTTGCCGCCCCCTACCCCCCCCCCCCCCCCCCCTTCCACATACACACACACACACAAGAAATTCTCAGCTTATGATATCTGGGGTGTGTCCATCGTCACACATTGATCACGTGACCTTTGTAGCAATAAATATATACTCCATATCAACATTTGAAATCTTCTGAGCGCTTGCATTCTTTACATCACACAGATGAAAGTAAGAGCCTGGAGGGAGCCACTGACTTTGAGTCACCTAATTCTACTTGGTGTCGCTTTCTGCATTGTCTCCGTTAGTTTCGCTGAAGGTAAGCATATCAATAAATCTGTAATACTGTTATTAAAAGCAGCGTTTCTGCTGATTAATAGATGTTTAGCCCATTACAATGTAGCTGTAAGGCGATGCCTCTTTGTTTAGATTATGAATGTCGATATAAGCGACTTCAGACTCGAACGGGCATGGTACGTTTTGAACGAAAGATGATACGGCATAAGATGTAGAATAGAATACCTAACACGGTAGATGTCGCAGTCTTTATTTAAGACACGTACAGTGTATACTAAACAATGTCCCTACGTGGCATAGAAGTTCAATCATAGCATGCCGGCAGCTCCTCCTCATCAGTTATTATCACTGACACGAACAATAACCTTTGCTGGTTGTTACGTTTAACAACGTTATTGATTTCGGTGGGCTTCCTATCGATTCGAAATACAACTCGTTAATGCACGTCGCTGCCTTTCTGATACTGCCTGTAACGCATGGATACCAGTCTGACTGTGGGATTTGATACATACATGTGTCCAAATGCAAGCCTATACAGTAAAAACCAATCCAAGGGTGGCGTGGGGGGTGGTGTGTGTGTGTGGGGGGGGGGGGTGGAGGTCCCCCTTCTATCACAGCTTATACGAGCGCATGAGCTCCCACATCGAATATTAATTCATAGAAGTAAAGAGTCGCACTAAACAATTTATGGTGCATACGCAAATGCGTATTCATGGCCACCAATACATACTCAGCGTACAGACACGTACAACCATGCGTGGCTATTCAGACAGCGTACGCATTACTACTTATCTAGAAATGTGTGGTCACGGGAATTCGCTGTATGTACCACTATAGTAACCATACATGGCAGTGTAACACAGTTTAAGTCAGCAGCGAAAGATTCTCTTCATGTATATGTACATGCACTTATATAGGTACCGAATGGATGCACAGCATGGGAAATGTGCAGGTCAGGTGAGTCATGCCACTAGACAGACAGAAAGACGCTACGTGTTATAAGTCAAGTTCAGGTATTTGGCAGGTGCTACAGCAGTGTGGGAGATTCTACGTAACACTATTTCTTCTGTGCAATTTAGTATTTGCCACATTTATTAGGACATGCATGGTTTAAGAAATATCATCATGATTGATAGCCCCTTATTGTAGACTCCTACAATGTTTCGACTCCTCAGCATATCGTCAGATGCACGATCTACCATCATCACGTGCGCCGTTCCCTGCATGGGTGGACCACGCCCAATCTGCTTCGTGCTCATATTTGTCTTCAGCTTTTTGTGGGCGTTATATCGAATAGAACGAGGGTGCTTCCATAACGCCATAAAGCACCATCAGCCTCGCTGGCGAGTCATGACTCCAGAGCCGGTGAGAGCCGTAATGAGCCCCAGGCTAACAGAGCGTTTGGGGCCATAAACCTGACATCTCTATCTTGCATGCATATGGATAGCTAACGCATGCCATTGCGTGTTATTATGCATGTATATCTAGTATATACCGATAGTTTCTTCAACAAACATAATTGTGCGAAATTGAGCAAATGATGCATGGAATAACTGAATACTACAAAGATGCTTTTCGATTCTTTCTCGAAGCAAACGAACTTATCACCGGACTCATAGTTAACAGTTTGACATGTGACAAATACAGCATCACCAGGACTCATAGTTAATAGTTCTGGCCTAAGTCTGTCTCAATACAAAGTTGGGACTTAGTTGCTTGTTGGTACCTATATAGGTTCACATGCCTGTTTTTCAGTACATCCTCATCAGATACATCTTCAAAATAATCTACTGAAACACAATCACAAGACATGCAATTTCAAGTCCACCTCTGTCAATGTTTTGTACTTGTACAAGAATCCAAATGTGTTTAACTGCGTCAAAACGGCACTCCAATCCCTATATAACGGCGTCAATTATACGATACAATACACCTACACGGAAGCTGGTGGTGGCAATAGGTTCGCCTTCAAATGCATGTGCTGGTGCCTCCACTTCAACTGTAGAATCAGCATCTTCATACAAACGCTTACGTGTACGTTGCCTTATCCTAAACCATTGGCTATATACCAGGTTAATTAGCAACCATATATGGAATCGTTTCCGCCTATCGCATACATAATACAATTTCCAGTACGCGCAATACGCCTGCGTTGAAATGTATGGCTAATTACAAATTCAGAGCCTTACAACTCCATGACTGATACTCCGATTCTTATAGTGCGTAAAACGCAATGTGTAGAGGACATTTTAGATTTGTATTATTACTTCTTTGTAAAAAACATGCGATAGGTCCCTTTTCACGCAAACGAATCCCATACCGTGGTTTAGTATGAGATTCATGAATTTCAGTAGATGGACTCGATCGATTTTGTACGTCCGTAGTACATGTACGTTTTAAACTGCATGCTACTCACAATGTTGGAACGCGAGGCCCCAATTATACCTTGAGGTCCGGGGTAGGTGACCTTGCTTACACCCTCCCCCCCTCCTCTCACCGGCCTGCATGACTCTGAGATCACTGCATACTCACTTATAACTCAGCGAGGGGTTTTTTACGCATTAGTTGATACCGCTATCATCACCACGTCAATGAAGGATGCAAATAGGCCGAGCCGACACGGGCATACGGATCTCAGTATCAGTATATCACCAAAGTTGTAAACATAAAAGGTATCTATTTTCGGCCAGGGTGAACTATCGATAAGGTTTTTGCAGAGTTTATGGGTAATTTTCCACCTCTTATTTAACAAGATGTTTCCTGCTTGCTTTTTACACCACCATTGCCTACATACCACCAACTTTCTCATAGCTGCATGTAGTTACTTAAGAACATATACTTACTGAAAATTAATTAATAAGCTCAAAACCTTATCGATAGTTAAGCCAATTTCTGGCTGAGATTCCATTGCATGTGCAACTACTGAGTAGACCTGTTTTCTTAATTAAACTGATCACATGCATATTGCGAAACCCCACAACTTCTCTGTGTCGTGCTGTGCGTTTGGTTTGCACGGATGCTCTGCGAAGTACTAGTGAAGTGCTCTGTGAAAGAACACTCCATCTTTAGCGGCGAAGGGCGCAGGAGATCCTTTACGTTTGGTGCGGTGGGACAGCTCCTTGCCATTTGCGCGAACGGCATACTGTACAACAACAGTGCAAATGCCATACTAGAATACATAATTATGATCTCCCAACGCAATCAAAAACTGTTTTGGACTCAAATTCAAAGAGGTCCTCTCGATGTATTGCAATTTCTCAAAATAACACAAATACTCTGTAATTATAAGTACATGTACATGTAGCTAAATGCAGCGTCCATCGAATCAATCCTACATCGCACGCATATACACTACCGTTTGACATGTGACAAATACAGCAGCACTCCTAATAATGAGGGTACACATGAGCATATTTCCTGTCTGTCTGCACATGCAGATCTATTTGCACAAGCAAGCACATGCATTTTTGATCTATTAGGACCACTGATTTTAATATAGAGCATGTAGCAACATGTACACTGCATGTTGGACTTGTTGCAACCTACACTACTGTCCTGTGAGACAAATTAAGAACGATGGCATTGTTGGTATGAAGAGGCATCAGGGCTAGAATAATGAATTATATGAATATTAAACTTTACCTTCCACTTTACGTCATGTCTGTGTAAATAAGCATATTACTGTTTACAGTCTCAGTATAATAGGAAAAACAGTTTAGTCCTGTGACGTATTTAACATCCTTATCCTTTGATACGTGTATGTTTGCAAAGTCCCCATACCTGGTTCATCCAAATTGGAATCTATGGTTGAGGCTCTGAAACTGAAATGTAAATATTAACACGCATGATAAGATGCAATATTCTCAGTATGATACCTTACCTGGGCTAGAACATCACTATCTGCTATTCTCAATGCATTAATAGCATTAACATCATGTATACAATTGTATGCTACGTTTCTACTCATGCATGCAGCTAGTGGCTTATAAGCAATGCTACTGCACTTTTAACTAATGGCACTACTAACTGCATGTGCAAATTTAGTACAGCCTAATAAATGCGAGTCTGCATCCTTAAAACCACCATTTTGAGGCTCCTTAGGATATTCAGTGAATAAAGTTTGATCAGGGAATTGACAGTAGCTTAAGGTGCATAATTGGTCGGTTGTTGTGCACGTATTGTCTATTTGCATCCGTGTGTACATCTGTACACATATTAGGGTATATGTGTACAGGGGAGCACAAATTACTTAACCTACCTTACCTTTGTAATTAATCACAATTGTAACTCCAAATCAATACATGAGTACACAATACATTAATAATAGATGGTCAATTAAACATATAATAAAAATTGATTGTTATCTGTTAATTTAACTAATTAGAAAAGTAAATAAAACTTTTAAAAAATAATAAATCTTAGCGGGTGGTTTTGATGGAGAGCAGGTGCGCGTGTACGCAGAACGCAGAACAAACGGCGGAAGCGCGAGTAGTAGAGGCGCGAGTACTAGTGGAGGTGTGAATACTAGTGGAGGCGCGAGTACTAGTGGAGGCGCAAGTACTAGTGGAGGCGCAAGTACTTATGGAGGCACGAGTACTAGTGGAGGCACGAGTACTAGTGGAGGCGCAAGTACTAGTGGAGGCGCGAGTACTAGTGGAGGCACGAGTACTAGTGGAGGCGCGAGTACTAGTGGAGGCGCAAGTACTAGTGGAGGTGTGAGTACTAGTGGAGGCACGAGTACTAGTGGAGGCGCGAGTACTAGTGGAGGTGTGAGTACTAGTTGTGGAGGCATAGGTAGAGGAAGTGTCAGTTGCATTGTTGTTGATTTTGGATGCATATAAGTGATTTGAATTTGAATTTATTTTGCAATAAACATCATTCTTTTACATAGGACTAATTTGTGTACACCTGTACACATTTTACTGCAAAACTTTCTTGATAGAACCACATGAATAATTTCACAATACATAGTTACTATATCATGCCCTCTATGAGCATTTGAAAGTAAAAGTGATTACTCAAAAGAAACAGCATTTTTGTAATGTACATACAAAACAAACTATATGTATAAAATTTGACTTAATGAGAATGCTCCCATCATGTTTCTTAAATCTCTCACTTTTGCAGTGTTCTGTAGTGCTGTGGATAACTGAATTATGAACAGTTATTGCAATAAGCCAAAATTAGCATATTCATGAGAAGTTTAGCCACAAATTAGCATCACCACAGGGGGTATAGATTTTCAAAAATCGTGTTAAATGTTCACTCCTGGTATGAGATATGATGCAACAAAATGAATGGGGTAATTTGTGTACCACTGTACACACTTCAGGATGCAAATAGACAGTATAGTCAACACATTACATTTGTTCTATGAAATAGTATAATGTAAGAAACACTTTCTACAAACAGATGCTACATTAAATCAGTTCAGATGTTCGAATGGACAATACATCCCTGCTACGAGGCAATGTGATGGATACCCTCAGTGCAATGATGGAAGTGATGAAATTAATTGCAGTGAGTTATCCATCTCCTTTAGGCCATCCACTCACTGAATACAGTTCCAATTTGTCAATCCATTCAATATAAAGTCATAGTTTATTGTCATGCTCGTACGAACTATCACTACAGTTAGTTTTGGGTAGGCATATCCCAGATACTATTATTATCCTCTTCTGACACTTATGGCACTAATGGGATTATTTACTGCTAATTTACTAATCCCCAGAGCCAATACATACATACAGTAGTTTTCCAACTGTATCATGAGTAATGAGTAATACACCGTTCATTTTGAACTTTTAGACATAGTGGACAGTCTATCATTCCAGCGTTAGATTGCACTTTAAACCAAGTCAGATGCTCAAACAAACAATGTATTCCATCATATTGGATTAGTTATGGCTACCCTAATTGCACCAATGTCACTAAATGAAGTGTTTTCATTGATTGCAGTGAGTTTACGGATCATGCACCTTCAATAAATCGAGTTATGGTATACTAATCACTGGCTTTGAGATAACACCTTGTGTGAAATTACAAAATCCCTGGGCCAATAGGTACAAACATTAGTTTTCAAGTGCACAATGAGTATTGAGTAAAACACCCTATAATTTGGACTTATAGAAGTAGTGGACTGTCTGTTGTTCCTGTGTTACTTTCTACAGATTGCACGTCAGATCAAGTCAGATGCTCAAACGGACAATGTATACCATCCAGTTGGATATGTTTTGGCTACACCAATTGCAGCAATGGCACCAATGGAAGTATTGTCGTTGATTGCAGTGAGCTTACGGATCATACACCTCCAATGAATCAATATCAATAATCATTAAGCAATCACTTTGTGAATACATCCCTTACATTTGTGGCATAACGGAATTTTAGTGTAGCAATCATCAATGCTTTCATTGATTCCTCTTATATAGAATGTAAATGAACTCTAGCATCGTATGTCTCTATTCAAATTGTGTACGAGTTAATATACAGTAAGTGCTATAAGAATCAACTGGATTAAGATAATCATAATGAAATTAAGATGTGCAAACATAGATCTGGTTAAAATAATTATGAGTACCATAGTTTAATCATGTATATTAACCAGCTCCATACAAATGCTCCGTTGAGCAATGCGTGACGCATGAATTACATGTCACAAACAGATGGGACTGTGAATCTGTTCAGATGTACAAATGGAGAATTCATCCCAGCTAGTTGGCAATGTGATGGCACATTTCAGTGCATCGATGGAAGTGATGAAACAAATTGCAGTGAACTCATCCGTTGCCATTGTTGATTCATTCAATGCATACTGCATGTATTTCCTCTGTTAATTACTAATTCGGTAGCACCTGAATTATGTAATGAGTTTCTAGGACAGCAACATTAGGAACGCATTTCGTAGTTTTCGTTACATTCATTGTATTAAACTGCAGAAAGTAACGAAATTAATGTCAGAGCAGAAGAAAAGAATCACCTGGTCATCTAGCGGACAGAATGGTATTACGTTCCATAAGATTAGATATGCCCTTCCCAAAACTAAGGATCCAATAACTTTGGTGGCAAGTATGGATCGTGGCTACAGTTTACAGTGTTTAAGACATACCAGCACTAGCAGACATACAGATATTTGTGAAACCATTAGTGACATTATGAATTGTTTCTGGTTCGTTTGTTTCATTCTACAAACAGATTGCACTTCAAAACCAAGTCAGATGCTCAGACGGACGATGCATCCCATCAAACTGGATTTGTGGCTTCTATTACTGCCCCTTTGGCACCAATGGAACTGGTGCTGTTGATTGCAGTAAGTTCTTTATCCTTCAGTGGATTCATGCCCGTTAACACTTATCCAATGTATACCCTTTGCATTTTGGTACATATGAGTAATATTGAAAACACACTAAGCGTGTAAATTTTTTAATTAGAAATACCAAGATATTCTGATCATTGTGGAAGGCTACTAAAGCAATTATCTCATACAAACAGATTGTACATCAAACCAATTCAAATGCTCCAATGGACAATGCATTCCTGCAAGTGCGAAATGTGACGGATATCCTCAATGCTTGGATGGAAGTGACGAAATCCGTTGTAGTGAGTTGATAGATACAGCCACATACAATCACTCGTGCTAATAACAGTTTTCACTATGTAAACTGTTTATTTCACATCGTGGATAATCAGAGAACCAATTCAATCAGGGTATTGACTTGCAGATGGAAGTGCATAATACAGGGACCTGGTTGGTTGTATCTGCACCATATGAAATCAATACATTTGAATTGTACGACGTCATCAATTCTAAATTCACTTTTTGCACACAGACGCTACAATAAATCAGTTCAGATGTTGGAATGGGACAATACATCCCGGCTAGTTGGCAATGTGATGGATACTCTCAGTGCAGCGATGGAAGTGATGAAATTAATTGCAGTGAGTTTATCCATCTCCTTTTGGCCATCCACTAACTAGTACAGTACCCATTTTCTCTCTCCATACAAAATGAATTCATAGCTTATTGACATGCTCCTTCTAACAATTTCACTACAGTTAATTTGATTATTATCCTATCTTAATGCACTTATGCAACAAATTACATTATTCTACAAACCCTTGGGCCATATTGTCATAGTTTATTGTCATGCACCTCCTGAGAATTCAGTACTGATAGTTTTAGGAAGCAAAATCCATGATTTGATTATCATCCTTTATCGTTGCACTTTTAGAATTGATGACAGAATTTACAAATCCCTGGGCCAGTAGGTACAAACATTAGTTTTTCAAGTCTACCAAGAGTACTGGGTAACATACCCTTTGGTTTTTAGACTGATGGACATAGTAGACTGTCTGTCGATTATGTGTTACCTTGTACAGATTGCACTTCAAACCAAGTCAGATGCTCAAATGGACAATGCATACCATCAAGTTGGATTTGTTATGGTTACACCGATTGCACCAATGGCACCAATGGAAGTGTTGTCGTTGATTGCAGTGAGTTTGCACCTCCAAACATATCGATTCACAGCAAATCTATAATCATTACGCATTCACTTTGGGAATACATCCCTCAGAGTATTGGAATTTAGTGTAGCAATCATCAATGCTTTCATTGATACTTCTTATATAGAATGTAAATGTATATGTGGATCTGGACTTTATTTCAGAACTTCATTTCAAATTGCAAAGCTAATTTGATTGATTCCTTATCTTTCACTACCAGATTGTACATCAGACCAATTCAGATGTCGTAATGGACAATGCGTCCCTGCAAATGCACTGTGTAATGGCTATCCTCAATGTTCCGATGGAAGTGACGAAATTCGTTGCAGTGAGTAAATTAACTCTAGCATTTTATGTCTCGATTCAAATTGTGTACGAGTTAATATACAGTAAGTGCTATAAGAATCAACTTGATTAGGGTATTAACATTGAAATTAAGATGTGCAAACATAGATCTGGTTATATTAACTATGAGTACCATAGTTAACTCATTTATACTAACCAGCTCTATACAAATGCTCCGATGAACCATGCCTGATGCATGAATTACATTTCACAAACAGATGGTACTGTGAATCTGTTCAGATGTACAAATGGAGAATTCATCCCAGCTAGTTGGCAATGTGATGGCACATTTCAGTGCTTCGATGAAAGTGATGAAACAAACTGCAGTGAGTTCATCCGTCGCCATTGTTGCTTCATTCAATGCATACTGCATGTGTTTCCTCTGTTAATTACTAAATCTGTAGCACCTGAATTATGGTATGTGTTTCTAGGACAACAACATTAGGAACGCATTTAGCAGATATCGTACATTTATTGTATTAAACTGCAGAAGTAACTAAATTAATGTCAGGGCTTAAAAGAATCACCTGGTCATCTAGTGGACAGAATGATATTACGGTCTATTAGATTAGATATGCCCTTCCCTCAACCAAGGATCCAAACTTTTGTGGCAAGTATGGATCGTGGCTACAGTTTACCGTGTTGGAAGGCATACACAGCACTAGCAGACATACAGATATTTGTAAAACCAATAGTGACATTATGAATTGTTTCTGGTTCGTTTGTTTCATTCTACAAACAGATTGCACTTCAAACCAAGTTAGATGCTCAGACGGACCATGCATCCCATCAAACTGGATTTGTGGCTTCTATTACTGCCCCTTTGGCACCAATAGAACTGGTGCTGTTGATTGCAGTAAGTTCCTTATCCTTCAGTGGATTCATGCCCGTTAACACCTATCCAATATATACCCTTTGCATTTTGGTTCATATGAGTAAAATTGAAATCGCACTATAAGTGTGAAAATTTTAATTAGACAAGCCAAGAGATTCTGATCATTGTGGAAGGCTACTAAGGCAATTATCTCATACAAACAGATTGTACATCAAACCAATTCAAATGCTCCAATGGACAATGCATTCCTGCAAGTGCGAAATGTGACGGATATCCTCAATGCTTGGATGGAAGTGACGAAATCCGTTGTAGTGAGTTGATAGATACAGCCACATACAATCACTCGTGCTAATAACAGTTGTCACTTTGTAAGCTGTTATTTCACATCGTGGATAATCAGAGAACCAATTCAATCAGGGTATTGACTTGCAGATGGAAGTGCATAATACAGGGACCTGGTTGGTTGTATCTGCACCATATGAAATCAATACATTTGAATAGTACGAAGTCATCAATTCTAAATTCACTTCTTGCACACAGACGCTACTATAAATCAGTTCAGATGTTGGAATGGACAATACATCCCAGCTAGTTGGCAATGTGATGGATACTCTCAGTGCAGCGATGGAAGTGATGAAATAAATTGCAGTGAGTTTATCCATCTCCTTTTGGCCATCCACTCACTAGTACAGTACCCATTTTCTTTCTCCATACGAATTGAATTCATAGCTTATTGACATGCTCCTTCTAACAATATTCACTACAGTTAATTTGATTATTATCCTTTCTTAATGCACTTATGCAACAAATTACATTATTTTATGTGAATTTAACAAACCCTTGGGCCATAATGTCATATTTTATTGTCATGCACCTCCTGAGAATTCAGTACTGATAGTTTAAGGAAGCCAAATCCATGATTTGATCATCTTCCTTTTTCGTTGCACTTTTAGAACTGATGACAGAATTTACTGGGCCAGTAGGTACAAACATTAGTTTTTCAAGTCTACCAAGAGTACTGGGTAACATACCCTTTGGTTTTTAGACTGATGGACATAGTAGACTGTCTATCGATTCTGTGTTACCTTGTACAGATTGCACTTCAAACCAAGTCAGATGCTCAAACGGACAATGCATACCATCAAGTTGGATTTGTTATGGTTACACGATTGCACCAATGGCACCAATGGAAGTGTTGTCGTTGATTGCAGTGAGTTTGCACCTCCAACATATCGATTCACAGCAAAACAATAATCATTACGCATTCACTTTGGGAATACATCCCACACATTTGTGGCATACTGGAAATATAGTATAGCAATCATCAATGCTTCATTGATTCCTCTTATTTAGAATGTAAATGTGTATGTGGATCTGGAGTTCATTTCAGAACTTCATTTCAATTTGCAAAGCAGATTTGATTTATTCCTTATCTTTCACACCAGATTGTACGTCAGACCAATTCAGATGTCGTAATGGACAATGCATCCCTGCAAGTGCACAGTGTAATGGCTATCCTCAATGTTCCGATGGAAGTGACGAAATTCGTTGCAGTGAGTAAATGAACCATAGCATTTTATATCTCCATTCAAATTGTGTACAAGTTAAAATACAGACAGAGCTATAAGAATCAACTGGATAAGGGTATTAACATTGAAATTAAGATGTGCAAACATAGATCTGGTTATAATAATTATAAGTACCATAATTAACGCATTTATATTAACCAGCTCTATACAAATGCTCCAATGAGCCATGAGTGACGTTTAAATTACATTATACAAACAGATGGTACTATGAATCTGTTCAGATGTACAAATGGAGAATTCATCCCAGCTAGTTGGCAATGTGATGGCACCTTTCAATGCTTCGATGGAAGTGATGAAACCAATTGCAGTGAGTTCATCCGTCGCCATTGTTGCTTCATTCAATGCATACTGCATGTGTTTCCTCGGTTAATTACTAATTCTATAGCATCTGAATGATGGTATGTGTATCTAGGACAGCAGCATTAGGAACGCATTTCGCACTTTTCATTACATTCATTGTATTGAACTGCAGAAGTAACGAAATTAATGTATGTGCTTATAAAAATAACCTGGTCATCTAATGGACAGAATGGTATTACGTTTCATTAGATTAGAAATCCCCTTCACAAAACCATGGATCCAATACTTTTGTGGCAAATATGGATCGTGGCTACAGTTTACAGTGTTGAAGACATGCCAGCACTAGCAGACATACAGATATTTGTGAAACCATTAGTGACATTATGAATTGTTTCTGGTTCGTTTGATTCATTCTACCAACAGATTGCACTTTAAACCAAGTCAGATGCTCAGACGGACAATGCATCCCATCAAATTGGATTTGTGGCTTCTATTACTGCCCCTTTGGCACCAATGGAACTGGTGTAGTTGATTGCAGTAAGTTACTTGTCCTTCAGTGGATTCATGCCGTTAACACCTATCCAATGCATACCCTTTGCATTTTGCTTCATATGAGTAAAATTGAAAACGCACTAAGCGTGAAAATTTTAATTAGACAAGCCAAGAGGTTCTGATCATTGTGGAAGGTTGCTAAGGAAATAATCTATTACAAAACAGATTGTACATCAAACCAATTCAAATGCTCCAATGGACAATGCATTCCAGCAAGTGCGAAATGTGACGGATATCCTCAATGCTTGGATGGAAGTGACGAAATCCGTTGTAGTGAGTTGAATAGATACAGCCACATACAGTCACTCGTGCTAATAACAGTTTTCACTTTGTAAACTGTTTATTACACATCGGGGATAATCAGAGAATCAATTCAATCAGGGTATTGACTTGCAGATGGAATTGCATAATACAGGGACCTGGTTGGTTGTATCTGCACCACATGAAGTCAACACATTTGAATTGTACAAAGTCATCGATTCTAAAGTGACTTTTTGCACACAGATGCTACGATAAATCAGTTCAGATGTTGGAATGGACAATACATCCCAGCTAGTTGGCAATGTGATGGATACTCTCAGTGCAGCGATGGAAGTGATGAAATTAATTGCAGTGAGTTTATCCATCTCCTTTTGGCCATCCACTGACTAGTACAGTTCCCATTATCTCTCTCCATACGAATTGAATTCATAGCTTATTGACATGCTCCTTCTAACAATATTCACTACAGTTAATTTGATTATTATCCTTTCTTAATGCACTTATGCAACAAATTACATTATTTTATGTGAATTTAACAAACCCATGGGCCATATTTTCATAGTTTATTGTCATGCACCTCCTGAGAATATAGTACTGATAGTTTTAGGAAGCCAAATCCATGATTTGATCATCATCCTTTTTCGTTGCACTTTTAGAACTGATGACAGAATTTACAAATCCCTGGGCCAGTAGGTACAAACATTAGTTTTTCAAGTCTACCAAGAGTACTGGGTAACATACCCTTTGGTTTTTAGACTGATGGACATAGTAGACTGTCTGTCGATTCTGTGTTACCTTGTACAGATTGCACTTCAAACCAAGTCAGATGCTCAAACGGACAATGCATACCATCAAGTTGGATTTGTTATGGTTACACCGATTGCACCAATGGCACCAATGGAAGTGTTGTCGTTGATTGCAGTGAGTTTGCACCTCCAACATATCGATACACAGCAAAATAATAATCATTACTCATTCACTTTGGGAGTACATCCCTCAGAGTATTGGAATTTTAGTGTAGCAATCATCAATGCTTTCATTGATTCCTCTTATATAGAATGTAAATGTGTATGTGGATCTGGACTTTATTTCAGAACTTCATTTCAATTTGCAAAGCAGATTTGATTTATTCCTTATCTTTCACTACCAGATTGTACGTCAGACCAATTCAGATGTCGTAATGGACAATGCATCCCTGCAAGTGCACAGTGTAATGGCTATCCTCAATGTTCAGATGGAAGTGACGAAATTCGTTGCAGTGAGTAAATGAACCATAGCATTTTATATCTCTATTCAAATTGTGTACGAGTTAAAGTACAGAAAGAGCTATAAGAATCAACTGGATAAGGGTATTAACATTGAAATTAAGATGTGCAAACATAGATCTGGTTAAAATAATTATAAGTACCATAGTTAACTCATTTATATTAACCAGCTCTATACAAATGCTCCAATGAGCCATGAGTGACGTTTAAATTACATTATACAAACAGATGGTACTGTGAATCTGTTCAGATGTACAAATGGAGAATTCATCCCAGCTAGTTGGCAATGTGATGGCACCTTTCAATGCTTCGATGGAAGTGATGAAACCAATTGCAGTGAGTTCATCCGTCGCCATTGTTGATTCATTCAATGCTTACTGCATGTGTTTCCTCGGTTAATTACTAATTCTGCAAGTAAATAAAAACATTCTCTAGGAGAAAGTTGGTGGGATATAGGATTTGATGGCAATTGGTGGTGTAAAAAGCAAGGAAACAAGGTCTTATCAGAAGGGAAATGTAATAGTCCTATATTTAGCACACAAACAACATACGCCCTAGAAATGTGCTAAATATAGGACTATTACATTTTCCCTTCTGATAAGACCTTGTTTCCTTGCTTTTTACACCACCAATTGCCATCAAATCCTATATCCCACCAACTTTCTCCTAGAGAATGTTTTTATTTACTTGTTTCATTGATTTTTTTTCTATGTACAACGGGTTGTGTGACGTCATGTGTGTGCCATTTGCTAAGACATGTAGAACTATGAACAAAGCTAAGCGATCCGATATCAGAACTAAAGTTTAAGTTAAAGGCGGGATGCGTGTTTGAATCATTCGTGAAATCTTTCCTTGCTGTACTTAGACCGACCATTATCATTAGCGCATTTGGCATAATTATTTAATAACATTAACATTAGTAGTTATACATATATATTGTCCGAATAATGGTTCACATTACAGTCTCGTCCTTCACCGCCTCTTCCACGTCGCCCTCTTCCTTCTCTTACATATCCTCGTCCTCTATCTCTCCCATCTCGTCCTCTATCTCCTCGTCCCGTCGTCTGCCATCTCGGCCTCGTCCTGGATGTGGCGATGGTGGTGCTGGATGTGGCGAAGGTGGTGCTGGACGTGGGGAAGGTGGTGTTGGATGTGGAGAAGGTGGTGTTGGATGTGGCGAAGGTGTGGTGCTGGATGTGGCGAAGGTGGTGCTGGATGTGGCGAAGGTGGTGCTGGACGTGGCGTAGATGGTGCTGGACATGGCGAAGGGGTGTTGGATGTGGCGAAGGTGGTGCTGGACGTGGGGAAGGTGGTGTTAGATATGGCGAAGGTGGTGTTGGATGTGGCGAAGGTGTGTTGGATGTGGCGAAGGTGGTGCTGGATGTGGCGAAGGTGGTGCTGGATGTGGCGAAGGTGGTGCTGGACGTGGCGTAGGTGGTGCTGGACGTGGCGTAGGTGGTGCTGGACGTGGCGAAGGGGTGTTGGATGTGGCGAAGGTGGTGCTGGACGTGGGGAAGGTGGTGTTGGATGTGGCGAAGGTGGTGCTGGATGTGGCGAAGGTGGTGCTGGACGTGGCGAAGGTGGTGCTGGATGTTGCGAAGGTGGTGCTGGATGTGGCGAAGGTGGTGCTGGATGTGGGGAAGGTGGTGTTGGACGTGGCGAAGGTGGTGCTGGACATGGGGAAGGTGGTGCTGGATGTGGGGAAGGTGGTGCTGGACGGGGTCCAGCACTGCCATTATCTTCGCCATCTCCCCATCACCACTGCCTTCTAAAATCCGCTCTATTTCCATTACTTCGTCTCTCGTGATGACGTGCTCCATATGCTGCGATGTGAGCATGTGCAGAACTGGTACACACCTTTTGCGCTAACCATGGGTGCGTCTTGCAAAAGGCATCATTTAACTGAACTAGTAAAGTGCTATTCTTAAGAATAGCCTTTTCGAGGCCACCCTTATACTCGCTTAGTACGATATACTTTGGTTCGTACAGAGAGTAGCTACAGTGAAAAAGGAAGTGCGTACATGCAACATTATGTATGTGCGAAACTATATACACCAAGGCTTGAAAGTTATACTCTTACATGCAACAGTTGCCCACTAAAATAGTTTCATGCCATGAAATCCTATGTAAACTGAAGCCATTCTGATTCAATGCACAGATGATATCAGCAACCGCTACATTGCACTAGAAAGTTCAAACAATAACTGCATGCATCTCATAGGTCTCTTCCAACATTACATAACGACACTGACAAAAGGCAACGCTGACGCAGCGTTTCAGCTAATGTCATATGCAAACTAAGCTTAATATCTAAGGTAAGAGAAGGTTACATTTACATACCTTTGAATAACTTTGTCGGTAGTACTTTTTCGATGGCCTCGTTGGTACTACGCTTAGCCTTCCCCGGACCCGTACCGCACTCTCTTCGCCAATCATGCAAGCGAGCACATTCAGGACTCTCCCAATAACGTTTCCTTTAGCGGACCATTTCTTTTCTGGGTCTGCTTTATAACGTTCGCGTTCAGCGGTCTGTTTCTTTTCTGGGTCTGCTTGATACCGCTCGCGTTCAGCGGTCTGTTTCTTTTCTGGCTCTGCTTGATAGCTTTCGCGTTTAGCTGATGACCGTTTCTTTTCTGGGTCTGCATGATACCGCTCGCGTTCAGCGTCTGTTTCTTTCTGGCTCTGCTTGATACCGCTCGCGTTCAGCGGTCCGTTTCTTTTCTTGGTCTGCCTTGTAGGATGCCCGTGCCGATTCTAAAACATCGTCTCGAACTTGAAGGTATTTCGCACGTCGTTTCGCTCGTATCTTTTCTTGACGTGAAGGCATTTTGATAAAAACAACTTCACTAACAAATAGTAGCACACCAAACGACGATTGAATCACCAAAGTATTATTCTTCTCTAGTTATTTTACTATTTATACACATCTTTAGATACCGTAATTATAAAGTAATCTATTTATAAAAGACATAGGCAGATAGTCGATTGTGTATCAGAGTATAACATCGATTATTTATATAAAAGCGAGTCCTCCATCCGATTCTGAAGCTAGTGGTGAAATTGTGATCGCTTAAAAGTGTTCCTGTCCCGAGTTATGCGTTGCCAAGAAGGAGAAGGAGAAGAAGACGACCCGCCCCTTGTTCCGAGACTGGGTACGAGAACGGGCAGTACACTCTTGTTCTCTACAACCACGCGGTTCTGCGACATGAAACAAAAACGAAACTACTCATTTTGACTTCTAGATCGATTGCTAAAACAAGCTAACGATCCGATCGTCGGGAGTGTTGTTACAGACAAATGACATTCATAGTCGGGGTCAAATCCTACATGGAAGTTTCTAACGAAACTTCCGATAGCATCTGAATGATGGTATGTGTATCTAGGACAGCAGCATTAGGAATGCATTTCGCACTTTTCATTACATTCATCGTATTGAACTGCAGAAGTAACGAAATTAATGTATGTGCTTATAAAAAATCACCTGGTCATCTACTGGACAGAATGGTATTACGTTCCATTAGATTAGAAATCCCCTTCACAAAACCATGGATCCAATACTTTTGTGGCAAATATGGATCGTGGCTACAGTTTACAGTGTTGAAGACATGCCAGCACTAGCAGACATACAGATATTTGTGAAACCATTAGTGACATTATGAATTGTTTCTGGTTCGTTTGTTTCATTCTACCAACAGATTGCACTTCAAACCAAGTCAGATGCTCAGACGGACAATGCATCCCATCAAATTGGATTTGTGGCTTCTATTACTGCCCCTTTGGCACCAATGGAACTAGTGTAGTTGATTGCAGTAAGTTCCTTGTCCTTCAGTGGATTCATGCCCGTTAACACCTATCCAATGCATACCCTTTGCATTTTGCTTCATATGAGTAAAATTGAAAACGCACTAAGCGTGAAAATTTTAATTAGACAAGCCAAGAGGTTCTGATCATTGTGGAAGGTTGCTAAGGAAATAATCTATTACAAAACAGATTGTACATCAAACCAATTCAAATGCTCCAATGGACAATGCATTCCAGCAAGTGCGAAATGTGACGGATATCCTCAATGCTTGGATGGAAGTGACGAAATCCGTTGTAGTGAGTTGATAGATACAGCCACATACAATCACTCGTGCTAATAACAGTTTTCACATTGTAAACTGTTTATTACACATCATGGATAATCAGAGAACCAATTCAATCAGGGTATTGACTTGCAGATGGAAGTGCATAATACAGGGACCTGGTTGGTTGTATCTGCACCACATGAAGTCAACACATTTGAATTGTACAAAGTCATCGATTCTAAAGTGACTTTTTGCACACAGACGCTACTATAAATCAGTTCAGATGTTGGAATGGACAATACATCCCAGCTAGTTGGCAATGTGATGGATACTCTCAGTGCAGCGATGGAAGTGATGAAATTAATTGCAGTGAGTTTATCCATCTCCTTTTGGCCATCCACTCACTAGTACAGTTCTCATTTTCTCTCTCCATGCAATATGAATTCATAGCTTATTGACAAGCTCCTTCTAACAATATTCACTACAGTTAAATTGATTATTATCCTTTCTTAATGCACTTATGCAACAAATTACATTATTTTATGTGAATTTAACAAACCCTTGGGTCATATTGTCATATTTTATTGTCATGCACCTCCTGAGAATTCAGTACTGATAGTTTTAGGAAGCCAAATCCATGATTTGATCATCATCCTATTTCGTTGCACTTTTAGAACTGATGACAGAATTTACAAATCCCTGGGCCAGTAGGTACAAACATTAGTTTTTCAAGTCTACCAAGAGTACTGGGTAACATACCCTTTGGTTTTTAGTCTGATGGACATAGTAGACTGTCTGTCGATTCTGTGTTACCTTGTACAGATTGCACTTCAAACCAAGTCAGATGCTCAAACGGACAATGCATACCATCAAGTTGGATTTGTTATGGTTACACCGATTGCACCAATGGCACCAATGGAAGTGTTGTCGTTGATTGCAGTGAGTTTGCACCTCCAATATATCGATTCACAGCAAAACAATAATCATTACGCATTCACTTTGGGAGTACATCCCACACATTTGTGGCATACTGGAATTATAGTATAGCAATCATCAATGCTTTCATTGATTCCTCTTATATAGAATGTAATGTGTATGTGGATCTGGACTTTATTTCAGAACTTCATTTCAATTTGCAAAGCAGATTTGATTTATTCCTTATCTTTCACTACCAGATTGTACGTCAGACCAATTCAGATGTCGTAATGGACAATGCATCCCTGCAAGTGCACAGTGTAATGGCTATCCTCAATGTTCTGATGGAAGTGACGAAATTCGTTGCAGTGAGTAAACGAACCATAGCATTTTATATCTCAATTCATAAATATATTAACTCTAGCATTTTATGTCTCTATTCAAATTGTGTACGAGTTAATATACAGTAAGTGCTATAAGAATCAACTTGATTAGGGTATTAACATTGAAATTAAGATGTGCAAACATAGATCTGGTTATATTAACTATGAGTACCATAGTTAACTCATTCATATTAACCAGCTCTTTACAAATGCTCCGTTGAGCCATGCGTGACGCATGAATTACATTTCACAAACAGATAGGACTGTGAATCTGTTCAGATGTACAAATGGAGAATTCATCCCAGCTAGTTGGCAATGTGATGGCACATTTCAGTGCTTCGATGGAAGTGATGAAATAAACTGCAGTGAGTTCATCCGTCGCCACTGTTGCTTCATTCAATGCATACTGCAAGTGATTCCTCTGTTAATTACTAAATCTGTAGCACCTGAATTATGGTATGTGTTTCTAGGACAGCAACATTAGGAACGCATTTAGCAGATTTCGTACATTTATTGTATTAAACTGCAGAAGTAACTAAAATAATGTCAGGGCTTAAAAGAATCACCTGGTCATCTAGTGGACAGAATGATATTACGGTCCATTAGATTAGACATACCCTTCCCAAAACCAAGGATCCAAAACTTTTGTGGCAAGTATGGATCGTGGCTACAGTTTACCGTGTTGGAAGGCATACACAGCACTAGCAGACATACAGATATTTGTAAAACCATTACTGACATTATGAATTGTTTCTGGTTCGTTTGTTTCATTCTACAAACAGATTGCACTTCAAACCAAGTCAGATGCTCAGACGGACCATGCATCCCATCAAACTGGATTTGTGGCTTCTATTACTGCCCCTTTGGCACCAATGGAACTGGTGCTGTTGATTGCAGTAAGTTCTTTATCCTTCAGTGGGTTCATGCCCGTTTACACCTATCCAATGTATACCCTTTGCATTTTGGTTCATATGAGTAATATTGAAATCGCACTAAGCGTGAAAATTTTAATTAGACAAGCTAAGAGATTCTGATCGTTGTGGAAGGTTGCTAAGGCAATTATCTCATACAAACAGATTGTACATCAAACCAATTCAAATGCTCCAATGGACAATGCATTCCTGCAAGTGCGAAATGTGACGGATATCCTCAATGCTTGGATGGAAGTGACGAAATCCGTTGTAGTGAGTTGATAGATACAGCCACATACAATCACTCGTGCTAATAACAGTTGTCACTTTGTAAGCTGTTTATTTCACATCGTGGATAGTCAGTGAACCAATTCAATCAGGGTATTGACTAGCAGATGGGTCTGTGTGCCTTTCCGCCATGTCGATTTCTCTATTAATGGCACTCTTGTTTGTCCATTTTATTGCCATTTGTTGATCTTTCGTTTAATGACATAATCACATTTTGCCAGACATTCGCCTCAATTTAGATGGCAGCTTGGATTGGGAAGTCCAGAATTCGAACCATTGCGTAAAATGGTTCAATTATTGGTTTTGTCACATTTAAATAATTTGGAAAATCGAAAAAATTGACATTTTGGTATGGAACCGAAGTGAATCCGGAATGGAATCGGGCTTTCTAATAACTACGAAGCCACACCTATATCCCGGTTGTCCTTCTATAGCCTAGCTGCATATATACTGCGGGTTCTAGCTCCGCGAGACTATACGCGAGTGAGAAACTATATAGAGCCTGAATTATTCTTCATCACACACACACGCACACACACACACATGTACACACACATGCACACAGACGCACGCACACACACTCCAATTGCGAGGTACATGCTTGGATCTTGAAATAAGTGTCGTGAATACGATTAACAGGACACCGATCGCCCCGCGGTAAATTTAGCAAGCGCGCGTATTAGGACTCTATGAATATTCCAAAGGCGAATAATCATTAGTGAAACTGCATACGCTTAGAAAGCTACGACAGCAATGCATACTCGTTACCCTTGGTCTCATTCGATCGGACATATAGTTTATATTTCGTATAATGACCTTCTGAACCAGAATACATATATTTGTGTAGCTTGGTTTAATTACATCATTAACGGTATCATGCACCACTTGTATTCTATATAATATAGGGTGCATAGAATAAGCAGACGAGTCGCTAGATATTGCTTGAGCGTGGCATTTTTGACAAGAACCGTTACGCAAACGATCCAGAAAGCAAGAAGTCTTACAAAAAGGCCCGGCGCCTTCAATCTTTCGTAAGTTAGTAGTAACTCACCAGGGGTCTGGTGTAGAACAGAATGTAGTGGTCACTTAACACAATATTGGTATACATAACATGCATGACGTCATGTACTAATAGGCATGTTGCGCTCCCACACACTGCTGCATACATTTAAAATGAGTGGAACAATATTATATATATAAAGTGAAATAAAGTAATTACATGAAATCAAGTAATCCATGCCTGTCAGTGATCCTCGTTTGAGGGTGAGTGTGTATGCATTATTATCCAACTTTCAACCCTTACACAGAACCATATACAAAGCATGTCACAATGACACATGCACAACCACATGCGACCCACTGCCTTAGAAAGTGTATTGTGATGTCACATTTATTCTTCTTTCATATAAATGGCTTCTTTCATATAAATTGGGCAAAAGTGTCACTGGTCACATTAACTCATTATTTATTTACATAATAAAAATCAATATTACAATACATACACATGAGTACAATCTTAAATATAGCCTATAGTTAATGTTAATTCAAAATACATCTGGTGAGGATGGCCCTCAATAGATGGAGGTTGAGTCTGCCATAGATGTCTCTAAGTACAGCTGACTTGGGCCTGCATGTAAGTGTGGCAAGCCGAGAACCCAGCTGTGAGAAGGCTTCAACAGCTTTATTTCCCCATGCACCATAAGTATCTGCTATCAGGGGAACACACAACCAGCCGAGTTCTTTGCATTTTGCATCATTGGCCCTGTGCTTTCTGCCTTCACTGGCAAGGGCAGCTGATCCTGAAGACACTCCCGCTTCCATAAAGGTATGTGAGTTGAGCGGAGATATCAAAGGCAGCTGTCTTGCCTGTTGTCCAGTTAGTCAACAGAAGGTCAGCAGGATGGGTGTGGCTATGATCAGCTGTGGGGTCATTGCCAGCTTCCACTTGGATGCCAAGATGGGCCCGGCCCGGTGGCATGTTTCAGCCAGAACATCATGAAGGGTGTTGTGTCATACCACCACATCACTGCCACGCTTACAAGTGGTGGCATGATGTCCCAGAGGATCAAGGCATTGCCAGGACAAAGTGCACACTGGGATCCCTGGGAAGTGTCCATACCAAGCCACCATTTATGGCAACTTCATGGACCGGTGCATCAAGATGTACCCAGCCCCTGTGATGGTAGAACAGACAGCCAGAATGATGCATGTGGTGCGGAAACAGAAAGCAATTGTGCTTGGTCAGCATTGGAGGAGGTTTCCGACAGCAGATTGAACATGCAAGTGTCCAATGTGCTGGATAGTTCTTTTGGGAGACCAGAGACGCTGAGAGAAGGGAGTGAATTTGCAGTGCCTTGTCAGGTGGAACAGCAGAATTAAAATCTGCAACTGCAGAACAGAGATGAAGATTTGTCTCTGAACCAAACCCAGCTGAGCAGATAGAGGCTATATATGCTGCAGGTGCAAGTTGGTATAGTGAGCGAAGACCCAACCTTCCCTTACTAAGGCCTAGAATTGCCTGTCTCCAAGCTGTATCTGAAGTGTCCACAGCAGGGCAGGAGTTAAGCAAAAAACATGAAATACATGCATTAGATACACAACAAAGTTAAACACATACTCTAGATAGAATGGCCCTGGAGTTGGCTCTGATCAGGGTCAAGTTCAATCTACCATAGATCTGGTTTGTTGTGATGGACTTGGGATAGTGGCTAGTCTACCTGCAAGACTAGAGAGAGACTACGCTGAGCTTCAGGTTCCCAGCTCTACCACCAAAGGGATGCAAACCCAACCTAACTCTCCACATTTTGCATCATATTTAATGTCACTTCAAACCGAAAATGAGATAGCTTGTGGCATTATATGTATGTTGTTGTGCAAATTAATCTTAACAACTGATTCGCGGTCTTGTGCGCGTGTTTGCTCCAAAGGTACAATATTTAGTGTATCTGATCAACCGCGTTAACGTTCTATAGCCTAGCTTCTTTATGTATAAGTTAAGCCTTCAAAAAGTGGTCATTGTGCACACATGAAAAGCTTGATTTCCCGCAATATGTAATTACCCGGTGTCTATGGAGAGCTTGGTACCATAGCATACTAATGAACAATGGGTTAAATCACTGCATGGCCACTGGTCAGGGTTGTGGTTCATACTCAGGACAGCAATGGGGTAAATCCCTGGTCACTGGTCATGTGATATCTGGGTGGGGGTCCACAATGGGTTATATCACTGGCCTCTGGTCATGTGTGATACCTGGGTGTCTAAGCAACAATGTATTAAATCCCTGGCCACTGGTCAGGGGTGGTGGGAAACAATGGGTTAAATCCCTGTCAATGAAATTAACCAACTTAATGGCTATGGCATGCATGTGAAACTGATTTTGAGTCGTGGAAGAATCGTTTAAAATCGGCAAAGGTACCAATGGGGAGTAAATATATGTATAATGGATGGGTTTGCAGTGATTGTATACTGTAGTCATTGAACAATTTTTGTCAGGTTACAAGTTGACCTCAAAACCCAAAATTTAAATAATATTCATATTCTAAACCACAAGATGAAATGGATTCTATGTCACTCCCTTCTCAACCCTCTCTCACTGACTTTCCCTCTCTCACTCTGCTTTCCCTCTCTCCTCTCTTTCCCTCTCTCACTCTCTTTCCCTCTCTCACTCCTACTCTTTCCCTCTCTCTCTCTCACTCCTCTCTCTCTCTCTCTCTCTCCTCTCTCCTCTCTCTCTCTCTCATCTCTCTCTCTCTCTCTCCTCTCTCTCTCTCTCTCTCTCTCTCTCTCCTCTCTCTCTCTCTCTCTCTCCTCTCATCATCTCTCCTCTATCTCTCTCTCCTCTCTCTCTCTCCCCCCCCCTCCCTCCCTCCCTCTCTTTCATTCCTCTCTATCATGACTCGTGTCCATCCCCAGCTTGTTTACCTTTGGTTCTGGTTTGATGCCAGTGCTATTCTTGATAGGAATGCCTATTGTTTGGTAGCCTACCACTTAGAAACAACCCATTGGTAACATACATGTTTGGTGTTGTACTCAGCATCTGAAATGTACACTCACAAACATCAGGTGGCTTGTCTGCATGAAATTATCATAAAAACTGAGAAGCTAATACAAACACAATCTTGCTTGGCCCGTATATTGGCCAACCATGCATGTCTAGCACTGCAAAATGAAAAAAGGAAAAGAAATTCATCAGTGTGTGAAGTTGAAAACTCAGATAATTTTGAACTTCTATTCATATCTGTTCGCTGTATGCACCATAAATAAAAATTGGTATGCCATTGGTGATGTTCTTGAGAAAACACAAGAGAGCATACTGGATTGTGATGATAATTTCCCCTGTGCACATCAACAGATTAAGAATTTTATATACAAAGTAAAGATGTCTCTGACAAAGAAGATGATTGCTATTCGTGTTGGTAGTATTGTTAGAATTTGCGTTCATATTGCTGTGAAGTATTCACCAATTGATTACATCATTCTGCAGCCCAATAAGAATATGAACACCATTGATCATTGCATACATAGCCTGTATTCTAGTATATGTGCATGTGGACTATAGAGCAAAGCGCGCATTTCTTGTATGTTATATGATTCTCTTATATATTCCTTTCCTCCTGTTTATACCATGAGAAAACGTGCCTATTAAAATCATTAAAGTAAGCATACCTATGTGTGATATATATAGTATAAAGTCAACAGGTCTGTATCACTGTATGTTTACATAATTATGATCTTATTGAACCTTATCCATTTCTTACAAGATCTTAAGTAAGCGGTACTTTTCTTACATACATTCTTACACCTTATCTAAATCTTAGTGCTGTCTTACAAGATCTTGTAAGATCCGAGTAAGAAATTTTTTGCTGGGTATTCATACTAGTAATGTGTGTGTCTACTCTGGGGGTGACGATGTATACTTACCCCTGCTTACACTAAACCTATAGGCTAGGACGCTAATACGAGAACTATCAGAGGGGTAGGCGTTCATTCGGCTGAGTATGAAACGCTAAGTACTGTATAAAGTTCACGGCCACCATCTTAATCACATCCAGTACTTAGCGTTTCATACTCAGCCGAATAAACGCCTACCCCTCTGACAGTTCTCGTATTAGCGTCCTAGCCTATGTTTAGTGTAAGCAGGGGTAAGTATACATCGTCACCCCCAGAGTAGACACACACATTACTAGTATGAATTTCAATGGGGACCCTAAAGTAAAAGATTGCCTTCTGTTCTATACCACAGACCTCTAGCTAGTTACTACTAACTTACGAAAGATTGAAGGCGCCGGGCCTTTTTGTAAGACTTCTTGCTTTCTGGATTGTATGCGTAACGGTTCTAAGACTTGCACGCTTTCATTCGCTTCCACGAAAATGTCACGCTCTGCACATTCAAAGCAATATCTTGCTACTCGTCTGCTGTTATTTATTATATGCACCCCCTATTGTTATATACTATACACCTATGCACGTCACTATAGATATATAACAAGGGGTGCATAGTACCTTTTGCATATCCTTTGCTACCGTTAATGATGTAACTAAACCAAGCATGTATTCTGGTTCAGAAGGTCATAACATGAAATATAAACTATATGTCCGATCGAATGAGGGTAACGAGTATGCATTATCTTTGCTGTCTTAGCTTTCTAAGCGTATGAAGTTTGACTTCTAATACATTCGCCGTCGGAATAAAATTCATAGAGGCCACATATACTGTCTGCTAACCGTTTCACGACGTCGACATCTCAAATAATAGTATCGCTATCATTACATTAGCAGAAGGAGTGTTCCTGTTTACTGTGTGTCGTGCGCTAACAGTAATAAAATCAAGCTTTACCTAAACACCGAAATCTGTATTCAACATAACTCCGGATCCAGTTTAGAAAGTCATAATACTCGGCAAAAAGTTCCTAACTTTTCTGCTATACATGAGTGCGCTAACATTAGGCATAAATCGTGAACACATGCAGAGAACGAGTATGGATTATCTCTACTGTCTTACCTTTCTAAGTGTATGAAGAGTTATTACGTTAATTGTATAGGTACTCGCTGGTGGCTCTATCCTAATACGCTTGCTAAACTGAAATAGAAGCCGCGGGTCGATCGGTGTCTTTGTTAATCGTATTCACGACACATAATTCAAGATCCATGCATGTACCTGTAGCTGTGCGTGTGTGTGTGTGTGTGTGTGTGTGTGTGTGTGTGTGTGTGTATGTGTGTGTGTGTGTGTGTGTGTGTGTGTGTGCTATAAGTTATTTATGAGGCCGGGGGAAGGTAAAGTTCATTGGCCAAGCTCGCGATCGCCCATACGAAATGTGGGTGCCGCCGACACGCTAGATGAAGAATAATTCAGGCTCTAATAGTTTCTCACTCGCGTATAGTCTCGTGGAGCTAGAACCCGCAGTATAGGCTTTAGAAGGACAACCGGGATATAGGTGTGGCTTCGTAGTTATTGGAAAGCCCGATTCCATTCCGGACTCACTTCGGTTCCATACCAAAATTTCAAATATTCGATTTTCCAAATTATTTAAATGTGACAAAACCAATAATTGAACCATTTTACGCAATGGTTCGAATTCTGGACTTCCCAATCCAAGCTGCCATCTAAATTGAGGCGAATGTCTGGCAAAATGTGATTATGTCATTAAACGAAAGATCAAAAAATGGCAATAAAATGGACAAACAAGAGTGCCATTAATAGAGAAATCGACATGGCGGAAAGGCACACAGACCGGAAGTGCATAATACAGGGAACTGGTTGGTTGTATCTGCACCACATGAAATCAATACATTTGAATTGTACGAAGTCATCAATTCTAAATTCACTTTTTGCACACAGACGCTACTTTAAATCAGTTCAGATGTTGGAATGGACAATACATCCCAGCTAGTTGGCAATGTGATGGATACTCTCAGTGCAGCGATGGAAGTGATGAAATTAATTGCAGTGAGTTTATCCATCTCCTTTAGGCCATCCACTCACTAGTACAGTACTCATTTTCTCTCTCCATACGAATTGAATTCATAGCTTATTGACATGCTCCTTCTAACAATATTCACTACAGTTAATTTGATTATTATCCTTTCTTAATGCACTTACGCAACAAATTACATTTTTTAATGTGAATTTTAACAAACCCTTGGGCCATATTTTATTGACATGCACCTCCTGAGAATTCAGTACTGATAGTTTTAGGAAGCCAAATCCATGATTTGATCATCTTCCTTTTTCGTTGCACTTTTAGAACTGATGACAGAATTTACAAATCCCTGGGCCAGTAGGTACAAACATTAGTTTTTCAAGTCTACCAAGAGTACTGGGTAACATACCCTTTGGTTTTTAGTCTGATGGACATAGTAGACTGTCTGTCGATTCTGTGTTACCTTGTACAGATTGCACTTCAAACCAAGTCAGATGTTCAAACGGACAATGCATACCATCAAGTTGGATTTGTTATGGTTACACCGATTGCACCAATGGCACCAATGGAAGTGTTGTCGTTGATTGCAGTGAGTTTGCACCTCCAACATATCGATTCACAGCAAAACTATAATCATTACTCATTCACTTTGGGAGTAGATCCCTCAGAGTATTGGAATTTTAGTGTAGCATCATCAATGCTGTCATTGATTCCTCTTATATAGAATGTAAATGTATATGTGGATCTGGACTTTATTTCAGAACTTCATTTCAATTTGCAAAGCAGATTTGATTTATTCCTTATCTTTCACTACCAGATTGTACGTCAGACCAATTCAGATGTCGTAATGGACAATGCATCCCTGCAAGTGCACAGTGTAATGGCTATCCTCAATGTTCAGATGGAAGTGACGAAATTCGTTGCAGTGAGTAAATGAACCATAGCATTTTATATCTCTATTCAAATTGTGTACGAGTTAAAAAACAGAAGAGTTATAAGAATCAACTGGATAAGGGTATTAAAATTGAAATTAAGATGTGCAAACATAGATCTGGTTAAAATAATTATAAGTACCATAGTTAACTCATTTATATTAACCAGCTCTATACAAATGCTCCAATGAGCCATGAGTGACGTTTAAATTACATTATACAAACAGATGGTACTGTGAATCTGTTCAGATGTACAAATGGAGAATTCATCCCAGCTAGTTGGCAATGTGATGGCACCTTTCAATGCTTCGATGGAAGTGATGAAACCAATTGCAGTGAGTTCATCCGTCGCCATTGTTGCTTCATTCAATGCATACTGCATGTGTTTCCTCGGTTAATTACTAATTCTATAGCATCTGAATGATGGTATGTGTATCTAGGACAGCAACATTAGGAACGCAATTCGCAGTTTTCATTACATTCATCGTATTGAACTGCAGAAGTAACGAAATTAATGTATGTGCTTATAAAAAATAACCTGGTCATCTAGTGGACCGAATGGTATTACGTTCCATTAGATTAGAAATCCCCTTCACAAAACCATGGATCCAATACTTTTGTGGCAAATATGGATCGTGGCTACAGTTTACAGTGTTGAAGACATGCCAGCACTAGCAGACATACAGATATTTGTGAAACCATTAGTGACATTATGAATTGTTTCTGGTTCGTTTGTTTCATTCTACCAACAGATTGCACTTCAAACCAAGTCAGATGCTCAGACGGACAATGCATCCCATCAAATTGGATTTGTGGCTTCTATTACTGCCCCTTTGGCACCAATGGAACTGGTGTAGTTGATTGCAGTAAGTTACTTGTCCTTCAGTGGATTCATGCCCGTTAACACCTATCCAATGCATACCCTTTGCATTTTGCTTCATATGAGTAAAATTGAAAACGCACTAAGCGTGAAAATTTTAATTAGACAAGCCAAGAGTTTCTGATCATTGTGGAAGGTTGCTAAGGCAATTATCTCATACAAACAGATTGTACATCAAACCAATTCAAATGCTCCAATGGACAATGCATTCCAGCAAGTGCGAAATGTGACGGATATCCTCAATGCTTGGATGGAAGTGACGAAATCCGTTGTAGTGAGTTGATAGATACAGCCACATACAATCACTCGTGCTAATAACAGTTTTCACTTTGTAAACTGTTTATTACACATCGGGGATAATCAGAGAACCAATTCAATCAGGGTATTGACTTGCAGATGGAATTGCATAATACAGGGACCTGGTTGGTTGTATCTGCACCACATGAAGTCAACACATTTGAATTGTACAAAGTCATCGATTCTAAAGTGACTTTTTGCACACAGACGCAACTATAAATCAGTTCAGATGTTGGAATGGACAATACATCCCAGCTAGTTGGCAATGTGATGGATACTCTCAGTGCAGCGATGGAAGTGATGAAATTAATTGCAGTGAGTATATCCATCTCCTTTTGGCCATCCACTCACTAGTACAGTTCCCATTTTCTCTCTCCAAAACGAATTGAATTCATTGCTTATTGACATGCTCCTTCTAACAATATTCACTACAGTTAATTTGATTATTATCCTTTCTTAATGCACTTATGCAACAAATTATGTGAATTTAACAAACCCATGGGCCATATTTTCATAGTTTATTGTCATGCACCTCCTGAGAATATAGTACTGATAGTTTTAGGAAGCGAAATCCATGATTTGATTATCATCCTTTTTCAATGCACTTTCAGAACTGATGACAGAATTTACCAATCCCTGGGCCAGTAGGTACAAACATTAGTTTTTCAAGTGTACCAATAGTACTGGGTAACATACCCTTTGGTTTTTAGACTGATAAACATAGTAGACTTTCTGTCGATTCTGTGTTACCCTTGTACAGATTGCACTTCAAACCAAGTCAGATGCTCAAATGGACAATGCATACCATCAAGTTGGATTTGTTATGGTTACACCGATTGCACCAACGGCACCAATGGAAGTGTTGTCGTTGATTGCAGTGAGTTTGCACCTCCAATACATCGATTCACAGCAAAATAATAATCATTACGCATTCACTTTGGGAATACATCCCTCACGGCATATTGGAATTTTAGTGTAGCAATCATCAATGCTTTCATTGATTCCTCTTATATAGAATGTAAATGTATATGTGGATCTGGACTTTATTTCAGAACTTCATTTCAATTTGCAAAGCAGATTTGATTTATTCCTTATCTTTCACTACCAGATTGTACGTCAGACCAATTCAGATGTCGTAATGGACAATGCATCCCTGCAAGTGCACAGTGTAATGGCTATCCTCAATGTTCAGATGGAAGTGACGAAATTCGTTGCAGTGAGTAAATGAACCATAGCATTTTATATCTCTATTCAAATTGTGTACGAGTTAAAGTACAGAAAGAGCTATAAGAATCAACTGGATAAGGGTATTAACATTGAAATTAAGATGTGCAAACATAGATCTGGTTAAAATAATTATAAGTACCATAGTTAACTCATTTGTATTAACCAGCTCTATACAAATGCTCCAATGAGCCATGAGTGACGTTTAAATTACATTATACAAACAGATGGTACTGTGAATCTGTTCAGATGTACAAATGGAGAATTCATCCCAGCTAGTTGGCAATGTGATGGCACCTTTCAATGCTTCGATGGAAGTGATGAAACCAATTGCAGTGAGTTCATCCGTCGCCATTGTTGATTCATTCAATGCATACTGCATGTGTTTCCTCGGTTAATTACTAATTCTATAGCATCTGAATGATGGTATGTGTATCTAGGACAGCAACATTAGGAACGCAATTCGCAGTTTTCATTACATTCATCGTATTGAACTGCAGAAGTAACGAAATTAATGTACGTGTATGTGCTTATAAAAAATCACCTGGTCATCTACTGGACAGAATGGTATTACGTTCCATTAGATTAGAAATCCCCTTCACAAAACCATGGATCCAATACTTTTGTGGCAAATATGGATCGTGGCTACAGTTTACAGTGTTGAAGACATGCCAGCACTAGCAGACATACAGATATTTTTGAAACCATTAGTGACATTATGAATTATTTCTGGTTCGTTTGTTTCATTCTACTAACAGATTGCACTTCAAACCAAGTCAGATGCTCAGAAGGACAATGCATCCCATCAAATTGGATTTGTGGCTTCTATTACTGCCCCTTTGGCACCAATGGAACTGGTGTAGTTGATTGCAGTAAGTTCCTAGTCCTTCAATGGATTCATGCCCGTTAACACCTATCCAATGCATACCCTTTGCATTTTGGTTCATATGAGTAAAATTGAAAACGCACTAAGCGTGAAAATTTTACTTAGACAAGCCAAGAGGTTCTGATCATTGTGGAAGGTTGCTAAGGAAATAATCTATTACAAAACAGATTGTACATCAAACCAATTCAAATGCTCCAATGGACAATGCATTCCAGCAAGTGCGAAATGTGACGGATATCCTCAATGCTTGGATGGAAGTGACGAAATCCGTTGTAGTGAGTTGATAGATACAGCCACATACAATCACTCGTGCTAATAACAGTTTTCACATTGTAAACTGTTTATTACACATCATGGATAATCAGAGAACCAATTCAATCAGGGTATTGACTTGCAGATGGAAGTGCATAATACAGGGACCTGGTTGGTTGTATCTGCACCACATGAAGTCAACACATTTGAATTGTACAAAGTCATCGATTCTAAAGTGACTTTTTGCACACAGACGCTACTATAAATCAGTTCAGATGTTGGAATGGACAATACATCCCAGCTAGTTGGCAATGTGATGGATACTCTCAGTGCAGCGATGGAAGTGATGAAATTAATTGCAGTGAGTTTATCCATCTCCTTTTGGCCATCCACTCACTAGTACAGTACCCATTTTCTCTCTCCATATGAATTGAATTCATAGCTTATTGACATGCTCCTTCTAACAATATTCACTACAGTTAATTTGATTATTATCCTTTCTTAATGCACTTATGCAACAAATTACATTATTTTATGTGAATATAACAAACCCATGGGCCATATTTTCATAGTTTATTGTCATGCACCTCCTGAGAATTCAGTACTGATAGTTTTAGGAAGCCAAATCCATGATTTGATTATCATCCTTTTTCAATGCACTTTTAGAACTGATGACAGAATTTACAAATCCCTGGGCCAGTAGGTACAAACATTAGTTTTTCAAGTGTACCAAGAGTACTGGGTAACATACCCTTTGGTTTTTAGACTGATAAACATAGTAGACTTTCTGTCGATTCTGTGTTACCTTGTACAGATTGCACTTCAAACCAAGTCAGATGCTCAAATGGACAATGCATACCATCAAGTTGGATTTGTTATGGTTACACCGATTGCACCAATAGCACCAATGGAAGTGTTGTCGTTGATTGCAGTGAGTTTGCACCTCCAATACATCGATTCTCAGCAAAACAATAATCATTACGCATTCACTTTGGGAGTACATCCCTCAGAGTATTGGAATTTTAGTATAGCAATCATCAATGCTTTCATTGATTCCTCTTTTATAGAATGTAAATGTGTATGTGGATCTGGACTTTAATTCAGAACTTCATTTTAATTTGCAAAGCAGATTTGATTGATTCCTTATCTTTCACTACCAGATTGTATGTCAGACCAATTCAGATGTCGTAATGGACAATGCGTCCCTGCAAGTGCACAGTGTAATGGCTATCCTCAATGTTCAGATGGAAGTGACGAAATTCGTTGCAGTGAGTAAATGAACCTAGCATTTTATGTCTCTATTCAAATTGTGTACGAGTTAGTATACAGTAAGTGCTATAAGAATCAACTGGATTAGGGTATTAACATTGAAATTAAGATGTGCAAACATAGATCTGGTTATATTAACTATGAGTACCTGTCGTGTTTCAGTATAAACTCGTCAGAAATTTAGATATTAATTTGAGTGAACAGCCACAGAATACAAAAACATGCACATATATACTGAAATTCACAGAATGTTCTAGAATCACGTGCGTCAAATGTTCTAGATTCGAATGACAATGCACATCACGTGCATCACTGCACGAATACCCAAGTGTTAACTTTGAGCTCATACAACACCTCCCCTTTTAGCCTTGAAAGGCAAACTCATTTCTTGTGTCTCTGAGACCTCCGGGGATGTCCTGGACCATACTCATCTCCAGTGGGTAACCGAGGGTTGCGATACGCCTGTCTCTGTCTAGACTGGGCCTGGTCTGGGGCCATACCTGGTCCTGGTTGTTGGACAACCTGCTCACTGACTTTTGGAGATTGGTGTGCTTCCTCCGGACTGGACACTGGTGATTCACCGGGTTCTGTGTCCTCTTGGGAGGTGTAACGAGGTCTCAGCTGGTCCAAATGTCTTCTCCAAGTCACACCTTTTGGAAAAACTCGCACCTTCACGCTACGGGAGCTGTAAATCTTGGTAACTATGGCAGGTACCCATCTCGGGTCCTTGTCACGTCTGGGACCGAAGTATAATGCGTAGCAGGGAGTTCCAACTTTGTAAATTGTGGCCATTTGTGACTTGGTGGCTTCCTTTGCCTGCTTGCCCTGAGCAATGTGGGCGGGAGATGGCAACAAAATATCTATTTTTGTTCGGATTTGTCAGCCATTGAGGAGTTCGCTTGGAGAATACCCAATACTGAGTGGGGTGCGTCTGTAAAGCATAAGAAACTCTTGCAGAGCTGATTTAGGTGGGAGCAATGACTTTGTCAGTGCCTGCTTGAATGTTTGTACTAGCCTTTCGGCCGCTCCGTTGGTAGCCGGATGGTAGGGAGCACCAGTCAGATGTACGATTCCTCTTTCCTGGCACCATGACTGGAACTCTGAAGAGAGAAATGACGAGAAGTTATCCGTGACGATGGTGTGAGGATATCCAAAATGGGCAAAATCCTGTTCTAGCAGGTCAGTAGTTGCCTTGGAAGAAACGAAAGTGGTTGGGTGTATGCAGGGATACTTGGAGTAGGAGTCAATGATAACCAACCAATTAGAACCCAAAAAGTTGATGGTGTGGTCCAAGTGAATCCGGCTCCAAGGTTTCTCGGGGAGCATCCAAGGGTGATTTGGCTGCTTAGGAGGTCTGCTTTGGTGTTCTGCGCAGGTGCTACACCGGTGACACAAATTGACTATGTCCTCATCAATCCTTGGCCAATACACAGCAGTTCTAGCTAGCTGTTTCATCCTTTGCATACCGAAATGCCCTAGGTGCAAAATGTGTAGGACTGGAGCTTGCAAACTTCGTGGAATCACCACCCTGGAACCATAGAGTAAACATCCATGAATGGCAGATAATGAACTTGAAATTCTCCTGTAGTCCTCCAATCCTGCTAGGTCTTGCATTTCAGATTGAGGGGGCCATCCTTCACGTGTGAACCGCATGACTGCTGCAGTGACTGGGTCCCGTGATGATTCCTTGGACAGTACACCTGGGTCCGTTGGGTTCAGTTGAGAGTCGATTGTCTTGATAGCACAGACTATGTCAACGTCTGCCTCCTTTTCCTCCCCATCAAAGTCATTGTCAGGACCACTTGTGAGTCGACTCAGGGCATCTGCATTTCCGTGAAGACTAGTCTTACAGTATTCAATGGTGTAGGTATACTGGTTTAGGAGTAGGGCCCAACGTGCCAGCCGGTTGGCAGCCAATGCTGGGGTAGCCTTGTTTGGGCCAAAAAGGGACAGTAGAGGCTTGTGATCCGTTACCAATATGAACTGACGGCCATAGAGGACTTGATGAAACTTATGAAGAGCAAAGACTATAGCCAGTGCCTCCTTCTGAATCTGACTATAACGTCTTTGAGTGTCTGAAAGTGTTTTAGAGGCGTTGGCTATTGAACGTTCACTGCCGTCTTGATATCTGTGAAAAAGTACCGCTCCCAGGCCTGTTTCAGAAGCATCACATGAGATGCCCACAGGTAGAGATGGGTCGAAGTGAGCCAGTACAGTGTCTGCTGTCAGCATTTCCTTCAGCTTGGTAAATGCAGCCTGCTCACCAGAGCCCCAACTCCATTTAACATCCTTCTTTGTGAGCCGGTAGAGTGGTTCAGTAATTGTTGCTAAATTTGGCAAAAATTTCCCGTAAAACTGTACTGAACCTAGAAATGAACAGAGACTGGATACATCTGTAGGAGCAGGCATCAGCTGAATTGCATCCACCCTGGAACCCTTGGCTACTCCATTGCCGGACAATGTGAATCCCAAGTACTCGATAGAAGGCTGGGCAAACAAACACTTCTCATGTCTGCAGCGAAGGCCTTTATCTTGAAGTCGTTGTAACAAAGCACGAAGATTCTCAAGGTGTTCCGCTGCTGATACCCCACTCACTAGAATATCGTCGATGTAGACTGCTACGCCCTTAAGGTCACTTGTAAGCTGGTCCATAATCTCCTGGAAATGTGCTGGAGCCGAGCTGATCCCGAAGGGAAGTCGGAGCTGGAGAAGTACACCTCGATGTGTACTAAGAGCCAAATGCTTTTGACTCTCCGGGCCTAACATTATCTGGTTGAAAGCATCGGCCAAATCAATCTTTGAAAACCCGTAGCCCCCACTAAGTTTTCGTATCAGGTCATCTGGGAGTGGCATAAGGTACCTGTGAGGCTCCAATTGAGGGTTAACAGTGACCGAATAGTCCCCGCAGACCCGAAGTGGTGCATTAGATCCCTCTGCTGCCTTCTTCCTGATTGGAACCACAGGAGTCCCATAGCTGTTGAACTGTGCAGGTCTCCATACTCCCTTGGCTATGCCTACATCATACGCCTGTGTCAGATCCTCTTGGAGAGCAAAAGGAACTACACGAGGTTTACAGAATAGGGGTTTAGAGTCAGGCTTGAACTGAATCTCAAGTTGAAGATCCTTTAAGCACCCCAGTTCCGGCTTGAAAAGATCAGGAAAATCTTGGCAAACCCTTTGGCATGCTTCCTGGAGTGCCACATCGGGTTTCAGATCCTGGAGTATGGGAAAAACTGCATTGGGCTATTCCATAATATAATTGTACACCCCTACTGATGACTAATATCAAGGTATCCCCCCCAGGACATAAAGCCTCTACACCATACCCCCCCCCCCCCCCCCCCCCCCAGGACATTTATTTTGGACCCCCTCTGGACACACTTCCCTGTACATTACCATTGAACCCCCTCTGGACACAACCTGATGTAGGATACCCCCTTAGGACATTAACATTGAACCCCCTCTGGACACATCTCGATGTAGGACACCCCCTTAGGACATTACCATTGAACCCCCTCTGGACACATCTCGATGTAGGACACCCCCCTAGGACATTACCATTGAACCCCCTCTGGACACATCCTGATGTAGGATACCATTACCTTTGAAACCCATCCGGACACATCTCACTGTGCGACACCCCTAGGACATTGCCATCATTGCCATTGGACCCCCCTCTGGACACATCTCACTGCAATAGAACATCCCCCTAGGACATTACCATTGGACCTCCTCTGGACAACTTTTTTGGTCATCAGTAGGGGTGTACAATTATTTTATGGAATAGCCCATTGGAACGATCAGACTCCTTGGTAGGGGGTAGAACACTTGAAATGCCTAGGAGAGCTGGTAGGTTAATGCCAAGTTGAACTATAGCATCCCGACCCAGAAGATTAAGTCTTGAGACCTTGGAGACAGTGAAAAAGATGTTTTCTGTTCTGGTGGTGGAACCTTTCTCGAGAAGGGAAACTGCTGCCTCAAACGTTCCCAGGGTACGAAGGGGCTGCCCATTCGCTACCTCATAGCGGTTCGTTGTTGGTGTGAGAGGTGGTTTCCCAAGCTTGGTCCAAACTTCCATGGAACAGAAATTGTCACCCGCACCTGTGTCCACTTCGAATGTGAACTGCTGGCCTCTGATCTGAATCTCTTGCTGGAGTTGAGGAACTGAGTTAATCCTCTTGACTGACCCGAGTCTCTGTTTGGTGATGACCTTTACAGAATGACTGTATTTCCTCTTCTGTAAACAAACCGATTGGAGGTGTCCTGTCTTCTTGCAAAAATTGCATATGAACTCCTTGAAAGGACAATCCCTGGCACTGTGGTCCGTTTTGCCACAACATGGACATGTGCCTTTCGGAATATCAGTTTTCTGACGTTGTGAGGGTGCCTTGAGCCTTGAATTCTCCCCATCAGATTGGTACTTGTCTTGAACTTTATTCACGGCGCCCACCGGTCTACCTGACGATCCGTACACTGTTTCTATAGCCACCTTAGCCGCATCCTCCGTTTCCACCGCCACCGAGATAGCTTTGGCGAAGGTAAGTTCCGCATCTTTAACCTTGAAGAGCGCCTTGAGCACCGCTTCATTATTGACAGAACACATAAAACGAGTCTTCATAGCCTCATCCAGTGGGTCCTTAATGGAAACGAACTCACATGTGACTGCGTCCTCGCTGCCAACTCGATAATGGACTCGCCGGGTCGACGCTTCAGGTCTGACCAGAATTTGAAACGCTCGCGCACAATGTACCTGGTTGGGTCGAATTGTGACCGCATGAATTCGGCGATGTCGTCGATGGAAAGCTCGTTGATGTCCTTCGCTGGTGACTGCTGTGAAGCCATGTTGCTCAGCAATTTGTACGTAACCTTGGTCTGGTTAGTGAGAAATATCTGGGCCACTCGGTCGCCTGGGATAGCGTTAGCAGCCACGAAGGTTTGAAAGCGCGCCCAGTAGTCAGTCCAGAGCTCCGAAGTGGAGTCGAATGGCGAGAACATAGGAAAACTGATTTTAGGAGTGGAACGGTCCAACCCCTTGGTGATGGCTGTAACGAGAGCTTCAGTCTGTCTGCGCTGCTCATCCATCTGCGTCTGAAACAGTTGGAAAAACTCTTTGATATCCGCCATGACAAATAAAGAGAATGTAGACTGCGTTCACTCGCGAAGTGATTCCGGTAAGGTAGAGAATCCTGCCGACTACGCCAGAAAAATCCTGTCGTGTTTCCGTATAAACTCGTCAGAATTTTAGATATTAATTTGAGTGAACAGCCACAGAATACTAGAACATGCACATATATACTGAAATTCACAGAATGTTCTAGAATCACGTGCGTCGAATGTTCTAGATTCGAATGACAATGCACATCACGTGCATCACTGCACAAGTGTTAACTTTGTGAGCTCATACAACAGTACCATAGTTAACTCATTTATACTAACCAGCTCCATACAAATGCTCCGTTGAGCCAAGCGTGACGCATGACTTTCATTTCACAAACAGATGAGACTGTGAATCTGTTCAGATGTACAAATGGAGAATTCATCCCAGCTAGTTGGCAATGTGATGGCACCTTTCAATGCTTCGATGAAAGTGATGAAACCAATTGCAGTGAGTTCATCCGTCGCCATTGTTGATTCATTCAATGCATACTGCAAGTGTTTCCTCTGTTAATTACTAATTCTGTAGCACCTGAATTATGGTATGAGTTTCTAGGACAGCAACATTAGGAACGCATTTCGCAGATTTCGTACATTTATTGTATTAAACTGCAGAAGTAATGAAATTAATGTCAGGGCTTAAAAGAATCACCTGGTCATCTAGTGGACAGAATGGTATTAGATTAGATATGCCCTTCCCAAAACCAAGGATCCAACACTTTTGTGGCAAGTATGGATTGTGGCTCCAGTTTACCGTGTTGGAAGGCATACACAGCACTAGCAGACATACAGATATTTGTGAAACCATTAGTGACATTATGAATTCTTTCTGGTTCGTTTGTTTCATTCTACAAACAGATTGCACTTCAAACCAAGTCAGATGCTCAGACGGACAATGCATCCCATCAAATTGGATTTGTGGCTTCTATTACTGCCCCTTTGGCACCAATGGAACTGGTGTAGTTGATTGCAGTAAGTTCCTTGTCCTTCAGTGGATTCATGCCCATTAACACCTATCCAATACATACCCTTTGCATTTTGGTTCATATGAGTAATATTGAAAACACACTAAGCGTGAAAATTTTAATTAGACAAGCCAAGAGATTCTGATGATTGTAGAAGGTTGCTAAGGCAATTATCTCATACAAACAGATTGTACATCAAACCAATTCAAATGCTCCAATGGACAATGCATTCCAGCAAGTGCGAAATGTGACGGATATCCTCAATGCTTGGATGGAAGTGACGAAATCCGTTGTAGTGAGTTGATAGATACAGCCGCATTAAATCACTCGAGCAAATAACAGTTTTCACTTTGTAAACTGTTTATTACACATCGTGGATAATAAGAGAACCAATTCAATGTATTGACTTGCAGATGGAAGTGCATAATACAGGGACCTGGTTGGTTGTATCTGCACCACATGAAGTCAACACATTAGAATTGTACGAGTTCATCAATGCTAAATTCACTTATTGCACACAGACGCAACTATAAATCAGTTCAGATGTTGGAATGGACAATACATCCCAGCTAGTTGGCAATGTGATGGATACTCTCAGTGCAGCGATGGAAGTGATGAAATTAATTGCAGTGAGTTTATCCATCTCCTTTTGGCCATCCACTAACTAGTACAGTACCCATTATCTCTCTCCATGCAATATGAATTCATAGCTAATTGACATGCTCCTTCTAACAATATTCACTACAGTTCAATTGATTATTATCCTATCTTAATACACTTATGCTACAAATTACATTATTTTATGTGAATTTACCAAACCCCTGGGCTGCATTTTCATAGTTTATTGTCATGCACCTCCTGAGAATATTCAGTACTGATAGTTTTAGGAAGCCATATCCATGATTTGATTTCGTTGCACTTTTAGAACTGATGACAGAATTTACAAATCCCTGGGCCAGTAGGTACAAACATTAGTTTTTCAAGTGTACCAAGAGTACTGGGTAACATACCCTTTGGTTTTTAGACTGATAAACATAGTAGACTGTCTGTCAATTCTGTGTTACCTTGTACAGATTGCACTTCAAACCAAGTCAGATGCTCAAACGGACAATGCATACCTTCAAGTTGGATTTGTTATGGTTACACCGATTGCACCAATAGCACCAATGGAAGTGTTGTTGTTGATTGCAGTGAGTTTGCTGATCGTACACCTCCAATATATCGATTCACAGCAAAACAATAATCATTACGCATTCACTTTGGGAATACATCCCACATATTTGTGGCATACTGGAATTATAGTATAGCAATCATCAATGCTTTCATTGATTCCTCTTATATAGAATGTGAATGTGTATGTGGATCAAGACTTTATTTCAGAACATCATTTCTATTTGCAAAGCACATTTGATTTATTCCTTATCTTTCACTACCAGATTGTACGTCAGACCAATTCAGATGTCGTAATGGACAATGCATCCCTGCAAGTGCACAGTGTAATGGCTATCCTCAATGTTCCGATGGAAGTGACGAAATTCGTTGCAGTGAGTAATAGAACTCTAGCATTTTATGTCTCTATTCAAATTGTGTACGAGTTAATATACATTAAGTGCTATAAGAATCAACTGGATTAGATTATTAACATTGAAATTAAGATGTGCAAACATAGATCTGGTTAAAATAATTATGAGTACCATAGTTTACTCATGTATATTAACCAGCTCCATACAAATGCTCCGTTGAGCAATGCGTGACGCATGAATTACATGTCACAAACAGATGGGACTGTGAATCTGTTCAGATGTACAAATGGAGAATTCATCCCAGCTAGTTGGCAATGTGATGGCACATTTCAGTGCATCGATGGAAGTGATGAAACAAATTGCAGTGAGTTCATCCGTCGCCATTGTTGATTCATTCAATGCATACTGCATGTGTTTCCTCGGTTAATTACTAAATCTGTAGCGCCTGAATTATGGTATTTGTTTCTAGGACAGCAACATTAGGAACGCATTTCGCAGTTTTCGTTACATTCATTGTATTGAACTGCAGAAGTAACGAAATTAATGTCAGGGCTTAAAAGAATCACCTGGTCATCTAGTGGACAGAATGGTATTACGTTCCATTAGATTACATATGCCCTTCCCTCAACCAAGGATCCAATACTTTTGTGGCAAGTATGGATCGTGGCTAGTTTACCGTGTTGGAAGGCATACACAGCACTAGCAGACATACAGATATTTGTAAAACCATTAGTGACATTATGAATTGTTTCTGGTTCGTTTGTTTCATTCTACAAACAGATTGCACTTCAAACCAAGTCAGATGCTCAGACGGACGATGCATCCCATCAAATTGGATTTGTGGCTTCTATTATTGCCCCTTTGGCACCAATGGAACTGGTGTAGTTGATTGCAGTAAGTTCCTTGTCCTTCAGTGGATTCATGCCCGTTAACACCTATCCAATGTATACCCTTTGCATTTTGGCTGATATGGCTAATACTGAAAACGCACTAAGCGTGATTTTTAATAAGACAAGCCAAGAGTTTCTGATCATTGTGGAAGGTTGCTAAGGCAATTATCTCATACAAACAGATTGTACATCAAACCAATTCAAATGCTCCAATGGACAATGCATTCCTGCAAGTGCGAAATGTGACGGATATCCTCAATGCTTGGATGGAAGTGACGAATTCCGTTGTAGTGAGTTGATAGATACAGCCATATAAAATCACTCGAGCAAATAACAGTTTTCACTTTGTAAACTGTTTATTACACATCGTGGATAATCAGAGAACCAATACAATCAGGGTATTGACTTGCAGATGGAATTGCATAATACAGGGCCCTTATTGGTTATATCTGCACCTCATGAAGTCAACATATTTGAATCGTACGAGTTCATCAATTCTATATTCACTTTTTGCACACAGACGCAACTATAAATCAGTTCAGATGTTGGAATGGACAATACATCCCAGCTAGTTGGCAATGTGATGGATACTCTCAGTGCAGCGATGGAAGTGATGAAATTAATTGCAGTGAGTTTATCCATCTCCTTTAGGCCATCCACTCACTAGTACAGTACCCATTTTCTCTCTCCATGCAATATGAATTCATAGCTTATTGACATGCTCCTTCTAACAATATTCACTACAGATCAATTGATTATTTTCCTTTCTTAATGCACTTATGCAACAAATTACATTATTTTATGTGAATTTACCAAACCGTTGGGCCATATTTTCATGGTCTATAATCATGCACACCTAGAGAATATTCAGTACTTATAGTTTCAAGAAGCCATATCCCTGATTTGATAATCATCCTTTTTAAATGCACTTTTAGAACTGATGACAGAATTTACAAATCCCTGGGGCAGTAGGTACAAACATTAGTTTTTCAAGTGTACCAAGAGTACTGGGTAACATACCCTTTGGTTTTTAGTCTGATGGACATAGTAGACTGTCTGTCAATTCTGTGTTACCTTGTACAGATTGCACTTCAAACCAAGTCAGATGCTCAAACGGACAATGCATACCATCAAGTTGGATTTGTTATGGTTACACCGATTGCACCAATAGCACCAATGGAAGTGTTGTTGTTGATTGCAGTGAGTTTGCTGATCGTACACCTCCAATATATCGATTCACAGCAAAACAATAATCATTACGCATTCACTTTGGGAATACATCCCACACATTTGTGGCATACTGGAATTATAGTATAGCAATCATCAATGCTTTCATTGATTCCTCTTATATAGAATGTACATGTGTATGAGGATCAGGACTTTATTTCAGAACATCATTTCAATTTGCAAAGCAGATTTGATTTATTCCTTATCTTTCACTACCAGATTGTACGTCAGACCAATTCAGATGTCGTAATGGACAATGCATCCCTGCAAGTGCACAGTGTAATGGCTATCCTCAATGTTCCGATGGAAGTGACGAAATTCGTTGCAGTGAGTAATAGAACTCATGCATTTTATGTCTCTATTCAAATTGTGTACCAGTTAATATACATTAAGTGCTATAAGAATCAACTTGATTAGGGTATTAACATTGGAATTAAGATGTGCAAGCATAGATCTGGTTAGATTAATAATGAGTACTATAGTTAACTCATTTATATTAACCAGCTCTATACAAATGCTCCGTTGAGCCATGCGTGACGCATGACTTACATTTCACAAACAGATGGTACTGTGAATCTGTTCAGATGTACAAATGGAGAATTCATCCCAGCTAGTTGGCAATGTGATGGCACCTTTCAGTGCTTCGATGGAAGTGATGAAACAAATTGCAGTGAGTTCATCCGTCGCCATTGTTGATTCATTCAATGCATACTGCATGTGTTTCCTCGGTTAATTACTAAATCTGTAGCGCCTGAATTATGGTATTTGTTTCTAGGACAGCAACATTAGGAACGCATTTCGCAGTTTTCGTTACATTCATTGTATTGAACTGCAGAAGTAACGAAATTAATGTCAGGGCTTAAAAGAATCACCTGGTCATCTAGTGGACAGAATGGTATTACGTTCCATTAGATTAGATATGCCCTTCCCTCAACCAAGGATCCAATACTTTTGTGGCAAGTATGGATCGTGGCTACAGTTTACCGTGTTGGAAGGCATACACAGCACTAGCAGATATACAGATATTTGTAAAACCATTAGTGACATTATGAATTGTTTCTGGTTCGTTTGTTTCATTCTACAAACAGATTGCACTTCAAACCAAGTCAGATGCTCAGACGGACGATGCATCCCATCAAATTGGATTTGTGGCTTCTATTACTGCCCCTTTGGCACCAATGGAACTGGTGTAGTTGATTGCAGTACGTTCCTTGTCCTTCAATAGATTCATGCCTGTTAACACCTATCCAATGTATACCCTTTGCATTTTGGCTGATATGGCTAATATTGAAAACGCACTAAGCGTGATAATTTTAATGAGACAAGCCAAGAGTTTCTGATCATTGTGGAAGGTTGCTAAGGCAATTATCTCATACAAACAGATTGTACATCAAACCAATTCAAATGCTCCAATGGACAATGCATTCCTGCAAGTGCGAAATGTGACGGATATCCTCAATGCTTGGATGGAAGTGACGAATTCCGTTGTAGTGAGTTGATAGATACAGCCGCATTAAATCACTCGAGCAAATAACAGTTTTCACTTTGTAAACTGTTTATTACACATCGTGGATAATCAGAGAACCAATTCAATCAGGGTATTGACTTGCAGATGGAATTGCATAATACAGGGCCCTTAGTGGTTGTATCTGCACCACACGAAGTCAACATATTTGAATTGTACGAGTTCATCAATTCTATATTCACTTTTTGCACACAGACGCAACTATAAATCAGTTCAGATGTTGGAATGGACAATACATCCCAGCTAGTTGGCAGTGTGATGGATACTCTCAGTGCAGCGATGGAAGTGATGAAATTAATTGCAGTGAGTTTATCCATCTCCTTTTGGCCATCCACTCACTAGTACAGTACCCATTTTCTCTCTCCATGCAATATGAATTCATAGCTTATTGACATGCTCCTTCTAACAATATTCACTACAGATCAATTGATTATTTTCCTTTCTTAATGCACTTATGCAACAAATTACATTATTTTATGTGAATTTACCAAACCCTTGGACCATATTTTCTTAGTTTATAATCATGCACACCTAGAGAATATTCAGTACTTATAGTTTCAAGAAGCCATATCCCTGATTTGATAATCATCCTTTTTAAATGCCCTTTTAGAACTGATGACAGAATTTACAAATCCCTGGGGCAGTAGGTACAACAAACATTAGCTTTTCAAGTGTACCAAGAGTACTGGGTAACATACCCTTTGGTTTTTAGACAGATAGACATAGTAGACTGTCTGTCGATTCTGTGTTACCTTGTACAGATTGCACTTCAAACCAAGTCAGATGCTCTAACGGACAATGCATACCATCAAGTTGGATTTGTTATGGTTACACCGATTGCACCAATAGCACCAATGGAAGTGTTGTTGTTGATTGCAGTGAGTTTGCTGATCGTACACCTCCAATATATCGATTCACAGCAAAACAATAATCATTACGCATTCACTTTGGGAATACATCCCTCACATTTGTGGCATACTGGAATTATAGTATAGCAATCATCAATGCTTTCATTGATTCCTCTTATATAGAATGTACATGTGTATGAGGATCAGGACTTTATTTCAGAACATCATTTCAATTTGCAAAGCAGATTTGATTTATTCCCTTTCTTTCACTACCAGATTGTACGTCAGACCAATTCAGATGTCGTAATGGACAATGCGTCCCTGCAAGTGCACAGTGTAATGGCTATCCTCAATGTTCCGATGGAAGTGACGAAATTCGTTGCAGTGAGTAATAGAACTCTAGCATTTTATGTCTGTATTCAAATTGTGTACGAGTTAATATACATTAAGTGCTATAAGAATCAACTGGATTAGATTATTAACATTGGAATTAAGATGTGCAAACATAGATCTGGTTTCATTAATAATGAGTACCATAGTTTACACCTTTATATTAACCAGCTCTATGCAAATGCTCCGTTGAGCCATGCATGAGTGACGCATGAATTACAACATTTCACAAACAGATGGTACTGTGAATCTGTACAGATGTACAAATGGAGAATTCATCCCAGCTAGTTGGCAATGTGATGGCACCTTTCAGTGCTTCGATGGAAGTGATGAAACAAATTGCAGTGAGTTCATCCGTCGCCATTGTTGATTCATTCAATGCATACTGCATGTGTTTCCCCGGTTAATTACTAAATCTGTAGCACCTGAATTATGGTATGTGTTTCTAGGACAGCAACATTAGGAACGCATTTCGCAGTTTTCGTTACATTCATTGTATTGAACTGCAGAAGTAACGAAATTAATGTCAGGGCTTAAAAGAATCACCTGGTCATCTAGTGGACAGAATGGTATTACGTTCCATTAGATTAGATATGCCCTTCCCTCAACCAAGGATCCAATATTTTTGTGGCAAGTATGGATCGTGGCTACAGTTTACCGTGTTGGAAGGCATACACAGCACTAGCAGATATACAGATATTTGTAAAACCATTAGTGACATTATGAATTGTTTCTGGTTCGTTTGTTTCATTCTACAAACAGATTGCACTTCAAACCAAGTCAGATGCTCAGACGGACGATGCATCCCATCAAATTGGATTTGTGGCTTCTATTACTGCCCCTTTGGCACCAATGGAACTGGTGTAGTTGATTGCAGTAAGTTCCTTGTCCTTCAATGGATTCATGCCCGTTAACACCTATCCAATGTATACCCTTTGCATTTTGGCTGATATGGCTAATATTGAAAACGCACTAAGCGTGATAATTTTAATGAGACAAGCCAAGAGTTTCTGATCATTGTGGAAGGTTGCTAAGGCAATTATCTCATACAAACAGATTGTACATCAAACCAATTCAAATGCTCCAATGGACAATGCATTCCAGCAAGTGCAAAATGTGACGGATATCCTCAATGCTTGGATGGAAGTGACGAAATCCGTTGTAGTGAGTTGATAGATACAGCCGCATAAAATCACTCGAGCAAATTAACGGTTTTCACTTTGTAAACTGTTTATTACACATCGTGGATAATCAGAGAACCAATTCAATCAGGGTATTGACTTGCAGATGGAATTGCATAATACAGGGCCCTTTTGGTTGTATCTGCACCACATGAAGTCAACATATTTGAATTGTACGAGTTCATCAATTCTAAAGTCACTTTTTGCACACAGACGCAACTATAAATCAGTTCAGATGTTGGAATGGACAATACATCCCAGCTAGTTGGCAATGTGATGGATACTCTCAGTGCAGCGATGGAAGTGATGAAATTAATTGCAGTGAGTTTATCCATCTTCTTTTGGCCATCCACTAACTAGTACAGTACCCATTTTCTCTCTCCATACGATATGAATTCATAGCTTATTGACATGCTCCTTCTAACAATATTCACTACAGTTCAATTGATTATTTTCCTTTCTTAATGCACTTATGCAACAAATTACATTCTTTTATGTAAATTTACCAAACCCCTGGGCCGTATTTGCAAATTTTATAGTCATGCACCTCCTGAGAATATTCAGTACTGATAGTTTTAGGAAGCCATATCCTTTCGTTGCACTTTTAGAACTGAATGACAGAATTTACAAATCCCTGGGCCAGTAGGTACAAACATTAGCTTTTCAAGTGTACCAAGAGTACTGGGTAACATACCCTTTGGTTTTTAGACTGATAGACATAGTAGACTGTCTGTCAATTCTGTGTTACCTTGTACAGATTGCACTTCAAACCAAGTCAGATGCTCTAACGGACAATGCATACCATCAAGTTGGATTTGTTATGGTTACACCGATTGCACCAATGGCACCAATGGAAGTGTTGTCGTTGATTGCAGTGAGTTTGCTGATCGTACACCTCCAATATATCGATTCACAGCAAAACAATAATCATTACGCATTCACTTTGGGAATACATCCCTCACATTTGTGGCATACTGGAATTATAGTATAGCAATCATCAAATCTTTCATTGATTCCTCTTATTTAGAATGTAAATGTGTATGTGGATCTGGACTTTATTTCAGAACTTCATTTTAATTTGCAAAGCAGATTATATTTATTCCTTATCTTTCACTACCAGATTGTACATCAGACCAATTCAGATGTCGTAATGGACAATGCGTCCCTGCAAGTGCACAGTGTAATGGCTATTCTCAATGTTCCGATGGAAGTGACGAAATTCGTTGCAGTGAGTAAAAGAACTCTAGCATTTTATGTCTCTAATCAAATTGTGTACCAGTTAATATACATTAAGTGCTATAAGAATCAACTGGATTAGATTATTAACATTGAAATTAAGATGTGCAAACATAGATCTGGTTTCATTAATAATGAGTACCATAGTTTACTCATTTATATTAACCAGCTCTATGCAAATGCTCCGTTGAGCCATGCATGAGTGACGCATGAATTACAACATTTCACAAACAGATGGTACTGTGAATCTGTTCAGATGTACAAATGGAGAATTCATCCCAGCTAGTTGGCAATGTGATGGCACCTTTCAGTGCTTTGATGGAAGTGATGAAACAAATTGCAGTGAGTTCATCCGTCGCCATTGTTGATTCATTCAATGCATGCTGCATGTGTTTCCTCTGTTAATTACTAAATCTTTTGCATCTGAATTATGGTATGTGTTTCTAGGACAGCAACATTAGGAACGCATTTCGCAGTTTTCGTTACATTCATTGTATTGAACTGCAGAAGTAACGAAATTAATGTCAGGGCTTAAAAGAATGACCCGGTCATCTAGTGGACAGAATGGTATTATGTTCCATTAGATTAGATATGCCCTTCCCTCAACCAAGGATCCAATACTTTTGTGGCAAGTATGGATCGTGGCTACAGTTTACCGTGTTGGAAGGCATACACAGCACTAGCAGACATACAGATATTTGTAAAACCATTAGTGACATTATGAATTGTTTCTGGTTCGTTTGTTTCATTCTACAAACAGATTGCACTTCAAACGAAGTCAGATGCTCAGACGGACGATGCATCCCATCAAATTGGATTTGTGGCTTCTATTACTGCCCCTTTGGCACCAATGGAACTGGTGTAGTTGATTGCAGTAAGTTCCTTGTCCTTCAATGGATTCATGCCCATTAACACCTATCCAATGTATACCCTTTGCATTTTGGCTGATATGGCTAATATTGAAAACGCACTAAGCGTGATAATTTTAATGAGACAAGCCAAGAGTTTCAGATCATTGTGAAAGGTTGCTAAGGCAATTATCTCATACAAACAGATTGTACATCAAACCAATTCAAATGCTCCAATGGACAATGCATCCCTGCAAGTGCTAAATGTGACGGATATCCTCAATGCTTGGATGGAAGTGACGAAATCCGTTGTAGTGAGTTGATAGATACAGCCGTATAAAATCACTCGAGCAAATAACGGTTTTCACTTTGTAAACTGTTTATTACACATCGTGGATAATCAGATAACTAATTCAATCAGGGTAATGACTTTCAGATGGAAGTGCATAATACAGGGCACTTGTTAGTTGTATCTGCACCACATGAAGTCAACACATTAGAATTGTACGAGTTCATCAATTCTAAAGTCACTTTTTGCACACAGACGCTACTTTAAATCAGTTCAGATGTTGGAATGGACAATACATCCCAGCTAGTTGGCAATGTGATGGATACTCTCAGTGCAGCGATGGAAGTGATGAAATTAATTGCAGTGAGTTAATCCATCTCCTTTAGGCCATCCACTCACTAGTACAGTACCCATTTTCTCTCTCCATGCAATATGAATTCATAGCTTATTGACATGTTCCTTCTAACAGTATTCACTACAGTTAATTTGATTATTGTCATTTCTTAGTGCACTTATGCGACAAATTACATTGTTTTACGTGAATTTGCCAAACTCCTAGGCCTCAAAGTTTATTGTCATGCACCTCCTTGGAATATTCAGTACTGATAGTTTTAGGTAGTCATACCCCTGATTTGATTATCATCCTTTTTCATTGCACGTTTAGAACTGATGACAGAATTTACAAATCCCTGGGCCAGTAGGTACAAACATTAGTTTTTCAAGTGTACCAAGAGTACTGGGTAACATACCTTTTGGTTTTTAGACTGATAGACATAGTAGACTGTCTGTCAATTCTGTGTTACCTTGTACAGATTGCACTTCAAACCAAGTCAGATGCTCAAACGGACAATGCATACCTTCAAGTTGGATTTGTTATGGTTACACCGATTGCACCAATGGCACCAATGGAAGTGTTGTCGTTGATTGCAGTGAGTTTGCACCTCCAATATATCGATTCACAGCAAAACAATAATCATTACGCATTCACTTTGGGAATACATCCCACACATTTGTGGCATACTGGAATTTTAGTATAGCAATCATCAATGCTTTCATTGATTCCTCTTATATAGAATGTACATGTGTATGAGGATCTGGACTTTATTTCAGAACTTCATTTCAATTTGCAAAGCAGATTTGATTTATACCTTATCTTTCACTACTAGATTGTACGTCAGACCAATTCAGATGTCGTAATGGACAATGCGTCCCTGCAAGTGCACAGTGTAATGGCTATCCTCAATGTTCCGATGGAAGTGACGAAATTCGTTGCAGTGAGTAAATGAACTCTATCATTTTATGTCCCTATTCAAATTTTGTACGAGTATATACACTGTAAGTGCGATAAAAATCAACTGGATTAGGGTATTAACATTGGAATTAAGATGTGCAAACAAGATCTGGTTATATTAATTGAGTACCACAATTAACTCATTTATATTAACCAGCTCTATACAAATGCTCTGTTGAGCCATGAGTGACGCATGAATTACATTTCACAAACAGATGGGACTGTGAATCTGTTCAGATGTACAAATGGAGAACTTATCCCAGCTAGTTGGCAATGTGATGGCACCATTCAGTGCTTCGATGGAAGTGATGAAACAAATTGCAGTGAGTTCATCCGTCGCCATTGTTGATTCATTCAATGCATACTGCATGAGTTTCCTCAGTTAATTACTAAATCTGTTGCGACTGAAATATGGTATGTGTATCTAGGACAGTCACAAGGTAACTATTTCGCAGTTTTCGTTACATTCATTGTACTGAACTGTAGAAGTAACGTAATTAATGTCTGTGCTTATAAACATCACCTGGTCATCTAATGGACAAAATGATACTACCGTCCATTGGATTAGAAATCCCCTTCCCAAAACCATGGATCCAATACTTTTGTGGATGTATGGATCGTGGCTACAGTTTACCATGTTGAAGACATACACTGCACTAGCTGACATACAGATATTTGTAAAACCTTAATTGTGACATGAATTGTTTCTGGTTCGTTTATTTATTTTACAAGTAAATAAACACATTCTCTAACGAGAAAGTTGGTGGGCATATAGGATTGACAATGTTGGTGTAAAAAGCACGGAAACAAGTGTGACAGAAATGTTACTGGAAAATTGAAATAGGCCTATATTTAGCCCAGTCACATTTAGGCAGCGCACGCCTGAGAAAATGGGCTAAATATAGGCCTATTTCAATTTTCCAGTAACATTTCTGTCACACTTGTTTCCGTGCTTTTTTACACCAACATTGTCAATCCTATATGCCCACCAACTTTCTCGTTAGAGAATGTTTTTATTTACTTGTTTCATAAGTTTTTTTTTCTCCGTGTCAAAGAACTTATAAACGCTTTGTTTTTACAATACGACTTTAATAACGAAAAGTAATAAATTAACGAACACATAATTAATTTAAAATGGTACGTATAATTGTTTTTAATATAAATAATTATTTTGCCGCCTCCTCGGCCTCTTCTCCCTCCTCTTCCTCTTCTCCCCCCCATCCCCCCCCCCCCCCCCCCCGCCTTGGGTATGGCCATGCGGGTGGCGAGGGCAGGAAAAAAGGCGGGGGCAGCATTGGGGGGAGCAGTGGCGGGAGCAGAACTGGTACTGGCGGTGGGAGGGGCACTGCTGGTGGTGGTGGGACTAGCTCTGGGGGGGGGGCAGCGCTGCTGCTGGCCATGGTGGTGGGGCTAGTGCTGGTGGGGGCAGCGGTGGGGCTAGCGCTGCTGCTGGTGGTGGGGCTAGCGCTGGCGGGGGCAGCGCTGCTGGTGGTGGGGCTAGCGTTGGCGGGGGCAGCGCTGCTGCTGGTGGTGGGGCTAGCGCTGGCGGGGGCAGCGCTGCTGCTGGTGGTGGGGCTAGCGCTGGCGGGGCAGCGCTGCTGCTGGTGGTGAGGCTAGCGCTGGCGGGGCAGCGCTGCTGCTGGTGGTGAGGCTAGCGCTGGCGGGGGCAGAAGTTGTGATGAAGGAGGATATATGTGCTTCCTCGACCTCCTCTCCTTCAGAGTCATCAAAAAATTCTTTCCCGACTTCTTGGTGGCTATTGCAAAAAGCATTGTTTACTTCACTCAGAAGCTCACTATCCCTAAGAATTGCCTTTTCAAGCCTCACTCCATACTCTGCTAGTGTGCGAGAGTTGGGCTCAAACAGGGAGTAACTATATGGGAGAAGATAGGGTTGCAGTACTTTTATTTTACCATACATTGTGCCTTATACATGTATCAAAACATTTCACCAATTGCGCATTACATGAATTATTTCATTTTCATGCAACTCAATTTTGGGTAACACTTCTGTACACACGTGTAGTGGACCTTTAAAACAACAAAGATTGACCCTTTACATGTACGTGGGGGAACTTTTACTTGTGGGAAGCCTTACTGTACATCTGATAACAATTAAACACAACTGCAGCAAGGGGTGGATGCGCATGACTTACTTGTACTATACACACGTGTGTAGTCCTTTCTTTCAACATCAGATAACTAATGTACAATGTAACAGACACAAATGCATGCACAAATAACCTTTTGTACAAACATTGACCTTTACCAGGGAACTGGAAGCCTTACTGTACATCTGATAATATGCATGCAAGCTTACACAAGAAATGTGTTAATGTGTGCATGACAGGAAGCCATGAGCAACTTACATTAGAACGTAAGAAAGCAGCCCTTAGACTTTAAATGCTACATACAGCATGCTATTTATAACATACCTTTGGGTGGTAGTGGTAGTTCTACGACCCTTCCAATACCGACTCCTTCTAGCTGCCTTAATGGTAGCTGAATTGCCCCTGTATATCCGCCTATTAGCAGCACGGTTCTCCTCGACGCCAGCTTGATATCGCTGCCTTTTAGCAGCACGGTTCTCCTCGACGCCCTCTTGATATCGCTGCCTTTTAGCAGCACGGTTCTCCTCGACGCCCTTTTGATATCGCTGCCTTTTAGCAGCACGGTTCTCCTCGACGCCCTCTTGATATCGCTGCCTTTTAGCAGCACGGTTCTCCTCGACGCCTCTTGATATCGCTGCCTTTTAGCAGCACGGTTCTCCTCGACGCCCTCTTGATATCGCTGCCTTTTAGCAGCACGGTTCTCCTCGACGCCCTCTTGATATCGCTGCCTTTTAGCAGCACGGTTCTCCTCGACGCCCTCTTGATATCGCTGCCTTTTAGCAGCACGGTTCTCCTCGACGCCCTCTTGATATCGCTGCCTTTTAGCAGCACGCTTAGATACAGCATTTGCGTTGTAGGTGTCGCGTACAGAGGTAGCCTTCTTTTTTTCAGGGTCGGCCTTGTAGCGCGCTCGGGCTTTAGCCTTGTTATCTTGTGATAAAATATCTTCTCGTTTTTGGAGGTACTCCGCTCGTTGCTTAGATCTCTTCTTTTGATTACGCGAAGGCATTTTTTAGAAAAACAACTTCACTAGCCAAAGTAAGGTAACGACTATATAAACTGCGATAGGAAAACCAAATAAATTTTTAGTGCCTGTTGGAGTATTTATACTCCCTAAAATTATACATTTTATTAAGAACTTGCTAGAACTTGCTATTGGCCATAGAACTTGCAACCAAATAAGGTATTTCTCGCTGTAGTTTCTTTCTAGATGTGATATGTGTCCAAATGACATGCTAGGATAACGTGCCGGTAAAGTTTGAAGAGATTGGTACTATTGTCGTTCTTTAAAACCGTTCGTAGCTCGAGTAATACCTTCCTAAGGAAGACGACGACGACTATGAACAATTTTTTGGGGAATGGGCACGAGAAGCAGGTTCTTTGTTTATCTGGAAGCGCATAGTTTAATGACATGAAACTAGCATGAAAACGTAGATCTTGGTGTTGTCGTTCGATTGCTGCAACGAGATAAGTGATCCGTTTCTCCGTTGTCCCTCCCGACGCGATTTAAAAGTTTTAATGACATTCATCATTCCTCAATCAATCCTATATTGAACCTGCTGTCAGATTCTACGAACAGATTGCACTTCAAACCAAGTCAGATGCTCAGACGGACGATGCATCCCATCAAATTGGATTTGTGGCTTCTATTATTGCCCCTTTGGCACCAATGGAACTGGTGTAGTTGATTGTAGTGAGTTCCTTGTCCTTCAATGGATTCATGCCCGTTAACACCTATCCAATGTATACCCTTTGCATTTTGGCTTATATTGATACTGTGGATAACGCACAATGCGTGTTAATTTTAAGGTTCTGATCATTGTGGAAGGTTGCTAAGGCAATTATCTATTACAAACAGATTGTACATCAAACCAATTCAAATGCTCCAATGGACAATGCATTCCAGCAAGTGCAAAATGTGATGGATATGCTCAATGCTTGGATGGAAGTGACGAAATCCGTTGTAGTGAGTTGATAGATACAACCACATACAATCACTCGTGCTAATAACAGTTTTCACATTGTAAACTGTTCATTACACATCGTGGATAATCAGAGAACCAATACAATCAGGGTATTGACTTGCAGATGGAAGTGCATAATACAGGGCCCTGGTTGGTTGTATCTGCACCACATGAAGTTAACACATTTGAATTGTACGAGTTCATCAATGCTAAATTCACTTTTTGCACACAGACGCTACTATAAATCAGTTCAGATGTTGGAATGGACAATACATCCCAGCTAGTTGGCAATGTGATGGATACTCTCAGTGCAGCGATGGAAGTGATGAAATTAATTGCAGTGAGTTTATCCATCTCCTTTTGGCCATCCACTCACTAGTACAGTACCCATTTTCTCTCTCCATGCAATATGAATTCATAGCTTATTGACATGCTCCTTCTAACAATATTCACTACAGTTAATTTGATTGTTTTCCTTTCTTAATGCACTTATGCAACAAATTACATTATTTAATGTGAATTTACCAAACCCCTGGGCCATATTTTCATAATTTATTGTCATGCACCTCCTGAGAATATTCAGTACTGATAGTTTTAGGAAGCCATATCACCGATTTGATTATCATCCTTTTTCATTGCACTTATAGAACTGATGACAGAATTTACCAATCCCTAGGCCAGTAGGTACAAACATTAGTTGTTCAAGTGTAGCAAGAGTACTGGGTATCATACCCTTTGGTTTTTAGACTGATAGACATAGTAGACTGTCTGTCGATTCTGTGTTACCTTGTACAGATTGCACTTCAAACCAAGTCAGATGCTCAAATGGACAATGTATACCATCAAGTTGGATTTGTTATGGCTACACCAATTGCACCAATGTCACCAATGGAAGTGTTGTTGTTGATTGCAGTGAGTTTGCTGATCACACACCTCCAATAAATCGATTCACAGTGTATCAATAATCATTACGCATTCACTTTATGAATACATCCCTTGCATTTGTGGTACAATAGTGTATATGTAGCAATCATCAATGCTTTCATTGATTTCTCTTATGTACATGTAAATGTGTGTGCGGATCTGGACTTCATTTCAATTTTCAAAGCAGAGTTGATTTATACCTTATCTTTCACTACCAGATTGTACGTCAGACCATTTCAGATGTCGTAATGGACAATGCGTCCCTGCAAGTGCACAGTGTAATGGCTATCCTCAATGTTCCGATGGAAGTGATGAAATCCGTTGCAGTGAGTTTATGAGCCCTAGCATTTTATGTCTCTATTTTAATTGTGAATGAGTTAATGTACAGTAAGTGCTATAAGAATCAACTGAATTAATGTATTAACATTGAAATTAAGACACGCAAAATATAGAAATGCTCCAATGAGCCATGTATGACACATGAATTACTTTTTACAAACAGATGGTACTGCGAATCTGTTCAGATGTGCAAATGGAGACTTCATCCCAGCTAGTTGGCAATGTGATGGCATCATTCAGTGCTTCGATGGAAGTGATGAAACAAATTGCAGTGAGTTCATCCGTCACCATTGTTGATTCATTCAATGCATACTGCATGCATGTGTTTCCTCTGTTAATTACTAAATCTGTAGCACCTGAATTATGGTATGTGTATCTAGGACAGCAACATTAGGAACGCATTTCGCAGTTTTCATTACATTCATTGCATTGAACTGCAGACGTCACAAAATTTAAACCTAACCTGGTTGGTTTTATTAACACTGCGTTCGATTTGTACAACTTCATCAAATGCAATTCTGCTATGCAAAATCTAAGTTGATTAGCAACTCGGTTCAGTTGCATAGCAATTTTGTTTCCTTGATGAAGGGCATTTCCTCCTTGGCCAACATATGTCGGCGGCGTCGAATAATATGCCAACGCGATTCGATTCATCCGTCGTTACAGATGCGAACGCTTTTCCATGCGGAGTGGAAGTCATAATAGAGTTGATCGTCCGGGTCCATATTTACTGCCTTGCCCTGCATGTCAAACTTCTTGTGCTTTGCCACATTGTCTTTCTTTAGGGCACTTCCGACGAGCACGTCGATGAAAGCAGGACTGTAGTTCCTGATCGCTTTGAGGCGATCAACATGCTTTGCACAAAAAGCACAAAAGATACAGGAGACTTTTCCTCCCGATTCATCCCATCACCAACACTTTCTTATTCTTTCGGCCACTTTTGTACAGTGGTCAGATTTGCCAACATAGTGTCGATATCACGTGAGTCTGTACTATCACACTGATGAAATTATTTGCAACTTCGTACCGTACATACACTCTCTTCACCTGTCTGCAAGCGTGGGTAGTTCGATACTGTGATGGCGTATTCGAAAACGTTCAAACTTCGCATCATTAAGTTGTTTCGCACTTTATAAAAACTGCATTGTAGAATGCAATGCGATACCCCCTGATGTGGCATAAAGGAATTTTAGTGTAGCAATCATCAATGCTTTCATTTAAATTTGTATGCGGATCTGGACTTTATTTCAGAACTTCATTTAAATTTGCAAAGCAGTGTTGATTTATACCTAACATTACTGTTTATTATATTACACATTCCTTTGCCAAACCCATGGATCTAACAGATTTTGTGGCTAGTTTGCTGGGTTTTGCAGTACGGGTTGAGAGCATTGAGGAATTTGAAAATAATTATTCAATGTACATTGGCTTATCCTTATCCAGGTAGTGGTTAAAATGCATGAAGCGTGAAAATTCCAATTAGACATGCCTAGAGGTACCAATCACCACTGAAGGCAGCTAAGGTGATTAGTCAATTATCTATTGCAAACAGATTGTACTTCAAACCAATTCAAATGCTCCAATGGACAATGCATTCCAGCAAGTGCGAAATGTGACGGATATCCTCAATGCTTGGATGGAAGTGACGAAATACGTTGCGGTGAGTTGATACATCACAGTGCTTAATGCATTAAGTGATCACTTTGCAAATAGTCTATCATATTTTTACATATCATACATTTTATGATAGTGCACGTGCAAAACTGCCGGATGTCTTTGCATGTATTCAAATTTATTGATAATTCGGTTAAACAATGTACCATGTATGATGCTGTCTTGTACACTACTTTAAACTAGTTGAGATTTTTAACTGACAATACATCACACCTAGTAGGCAATGTGATGGAAACCCTTAGTGCAATGATAGAAGCGATGAAATGCATTGCCATGAGTTTATCATCACCATTTATGAACCGAATACTGCAACGTTTCCTATGGTTAGTTTATAGAAGGATATTTAAAATTTGGTTGTGATCATTTTATGCCATAATAGAAGTATTCTATGAGTTCACGATCACCTAGATCAGCGTTTAGATTGGATCATTTTGCAAATTGAATATTGAGGGTGGCAGGATATTGCCAGTTTGCAATACACTGACTAGACGTGGTGATTGTCGTAACTTAGTGTTATCTGCCACACACATACATTTATACTTGAGAGTTTCATAAATTGCATCCTGACAGCAAAAATGCAAAGAGAAGTTTGCACATCTAATTCTACTTATTAATTGACATACAGTGTATGTGATTGTGTGTATGGAATGAGTGGCTGCACTCAATTATCTAAATACATAGTTGGATTTACAAATGCACTTGTTTAAATGAATATACACTTGATGTAGACAATCATGCATGCAATGGTGAGGCTGAATCTTGCTTCTGCCGTAATGCTGCATGATTTGTTTCACTCATCAATCAAACATAAATTAATCCATGCATGCACTAGCTGGAAGAGTCCCGCATTTCCAATTGTTGGCTCAAAACAATTCATATTCAATCTACTATGCCATAACTGTGCATTAGCTGTCATGCATATGTAGTATTACTTAGCATGTTAACAGCAGCGTTAATGCAAATGATAATGTTATTGTTCATTTCTCTAACAATTAGACATCAATGAGTGTGTGCTTGGGACAAGTGGTTGTACTCAATCATGCAACAACACAATTGGAAGCTACATGTGCTCTTGTAACACTGGATATGCACTTGATCAAGACAATCGTACTTGTAATGGTGAGGTTTTACTCTTTGTTCTTTCATTTGCAATGCACATTATTTGTTTACATGATTAAATTAAATCATGTTATTGCACAATTGCTGCATTATATTATAACACTGTTATAGCATTATTTTGTTACCGTTGTACTAATGTTACAGCAACTCGGTCAATCCATGTGCAAATAGTCACAGTTCAAACATAAGGCTTATTTGCAATAAATTTCCAGACATTTGTGCATGGTCAGCTGCATTGCACTATCATATTAAGAATGGATCTTTTGATTTTTACGTAGACCTCATCAACATGTAAAAAGTATTATTCTTGTAGTGGGAAAGAAAAGTAATGTAATAGTGACAATAACTAAGCCAGACAAAAATTACTGGAATAGATTCATCCTTTAAAACGTTCATGCATAAGAATGTCATTTGGTCAAGAATCTATTTTAGTTTTCAAATGTGCGCACCATCTCAGTAGATGTCAAATGGACCATAAATGCTAGAATACATTGATAAGTAAAAATGTAACTCAGGTCACTGCTAGTTCTTCCATTGAATGTGCCATCAAATAAGATCTATGAGTTGCTGATGCTTTCTGCTGTAGATATCAATGAATGTGCAGCTAGTAAAGGAAACTGCTCACAGCAATGTATCAACACAGCTGGAAGTTACACTTGCAATTGCACTGCTGGTTATTACTTGGAAGCTGATGCCAAAACCTGCAACTGTAAGTGCTCTAGAGCCAATCAAATTTATCATGTTTCATCCGCGATTAATTTTTCAATAGTCGTTAACCTGTGCACATCCAGAAACGGAGGCTGTTCACACATCTGTACCAGCATAAATGGAAGCGATGTATTATGTACCTGTAGGCTTGGATATCAGCTAGGATCTGATGGCAGTACATGCAGTGGTAAGAAGAAGTTATGTAATACCAATACATTGCATAAGAATCAGTTACTTTCACTATTTCAAGATATCAATGAGTGCTTGAATTCAGAAGCATGCAGCTTAGACATTTGCACCAACACCAATGGAAGTTACATCTGTTCTTGCAGTCCTGGCTCAATACTAAGTGCTAATATGAAGACTTGCACAGGTATTTCCCCAATACAACCTATGCTAGCACCGTATATTAAAAAGTCAATTTAGTTTACTCAGATATAAATGTACAACTGATGTATAGTACAATATGTCCTATTAAAATCTGCCTTTCTTATTGTACAGCTTTCTCTGAGACCCTTAATACTGTGGCAGTCACACTTGTTGGATATACTGTCGAAACTGTATAGTGAAGCTGCCATAAAGTGTACACTATTATTAATATGTACTTTTACACACAGTTCACCCCTGATGTACAAAATAATTTTGTGAGGGCAGTTCAAGACAGTTTAGAAACGTATTGCAACAATGGAAGATGTTCAAGGTATGCAACCACACACTGTGTGCCATGTTGCAGTGTGCCATGACTCTGCACATTTTAGACAGACAACAAATGCTGAGTACATTGTGACTATCAGGAAATTCACAAACACTGCTGCTGGTCTCGTGATCACACTGCAGGCACAGACTTCCATCATTGTGCTAAATGCTGCAGTTGTCACAGAGGCACTCACAGTAAGTGAATCGATGCAATTGGACCTTGAGATGACAAACTAATGCTTCTGTATGGACTTCATTAGGAAAGTTACAGCACGTTGGCTGCAAATGGCTTCACCATTGCCAGTGTTGCACCATACTCTGAGCCAGCAGTTGGATTAAGCTTAGAGGAGAAAATTACTGCAATTGTTGTGCCAGTTGTAGCTGTTACTATTATTGCAGTTGTTATGTTAGCACTGTTCATCATATGCTGCTGCCAGTAAGTAGACCAATTCTTTGCTGTGTGCAGAATGTTTTTTCATCCTTTCTCTGAATGCACGAAACAAATTATAGTACAAAACACAGGTATGATGTAACCAAAGCAGGAATGACCATGGGGAAATTGGAACACATGGTTATTGACAATGATTATGCTGCTGTAAAGCCTGTTGCGGTGAGCGACATTCATCTTGCAGTTCAAGAACCTCAAGCTCGCACCACGGAGGTGGTTAGCTCTATGAATGAGGACGTGACTTCCTCTGACACCAATAAAGAAATTATCACAGTTCTGTGACTTCTGTAACACTCACCCTCAGATAGTGGCAGTTATTATGCATACACTAGGCAAAGTCATTACATTGCACGTTATTTTATATATGTAGCTCGGTTTGATTTGTATGAAAATGTAAAATGTGAGAATGTATACGTGAATGTAATCATGAATGACATCTTACCCATTTGGGTCCCGGGCTACATATTTTACTCAGTCTCACAAGACAAGGCAATCCTTTCAACCTCTATTCACTTCAAGTCATGGTCACTTGATACCCTACGTGGCAGGTACACCATGGAAAATACGTTCCTCCGTCGACACTTTAACAGTTATTTTACCTTTCCTTCACTGGCAAGTCATCCTCGAAGTCAATTAGCCCAGACAGCATCGCTACGTTACTTATATGTTCTTGACACATGATAGACCGAAAACAGCATGATTTTATATCATGCACTTTGAAGAGATTCACTCACAACAGAGTACACATCGTAAGGAATATTCGCGTAACATTCGAAATCATCGTGCGAAATCTTGGCCGGTCCTGCGACACTGAATTGGAAGATTTAGAATGGACGGTAAAAAATGCTTCGATCCCTACAACAATGCTAAATAGCACACGAGACACAAACACGAACTCAGTCTTGCACTGAACGTAATTCGATTTGCATGTTGATAACTTTCTATTCTTGGTTGGTTATTGTATGTGTGAGCATTTTGTCAGTCGTTGCCAGTTGGGTGGGGGGGGGGGGGGGCAGGCTGAAATGACGCACGTGTATGAGTTATAATTATATTATGCATGAAAGCCAGAAGGCTGTCAGTCTGGTGCAATTAAGCTACACGCACCATTTGAAGGATTTATCTGCAACTTTCATATTCATCGCAAGAAGAAAAAGGCACCCTTTTTGTCGGTTTGAAGCTTGTTCGTCTCTATGCAGTACATCGTTCGCGATCTGCGAATGGAGTTTTTCTCAGTAAGGCGATGTATCGTAGTTAAAAAAAAAAATCAAATAGGTTTTGCCAAATTTCCTGCCGAATACTTAGGTTATTCAGGTTATGAGGCTTGTGGAGTGCATACTGAGAAGGTAATTTATGTCTACACAGAAATCCACCTGGTCTGGCACCCAAACTAGAGCTATTCATGTCAGTTGAAAACACAGAGACACAAAGGCCAACACTAACCACTGAGACCAGACATCACCATTAAAAACTCACCCCGTATCACCTACAATCACGTACTCCACTTGCAGTCATCCAACAACACTCCATTCACGCTCTTGCTAAATGCATATGAAATTTCCCATTACTATGATTGCGTAATCTCTAATTCCTATACATACTCAAATAGAGCGCGTATACTTACCTTGAAGTGGGTGAGAAGTCTGTCGTTTTATTTCACTCGCTAGCGCAATACTCAGATATGTTCACTTCGTACCACTGTACAATAAAACAATGCAATACTAGTCTATAGTACCGGTACATAAATTTATTGCTATTATATAATAAATACAACTCGTGGCATATATGAACTTTTACTTACTTGAAGACGACGATAAAAGCATTACGCTGTATAATTTGTATCCCCAATTGATGCACATTAAATATTTTGTATTAATATCTATTTACATAATACCTATCAAATTTTTTATTGCTTCCGATGTCGTCCCCACATTGCATGTATGTATAAATAGTAAAAACAACAGTGACGTATGTTATATATATAACTCTAATTATGAAATACTCAATTGAAAATCACATCCGGATATCGGTATAAAAAGGTATACGAACGGATAGGTTTTTGCGAATATCCGAATAACCCGAATAACCTGATAACCGGTTACACACCCTAGCCGCTGCATACGGTACACTGTCGCGCGCTGTGCAGTCACTGAGCTTCCACGTTAATTTAAAATGTATATTTGTTATCTGGTTTCGAGTTTGCTCAGTTAATTATATATGTGTTCTTGCTTCATAAACATTCTGTTGCTTATTTTGTTTAAGGTCTCTCTGAATCATGATTAGTGCTATTAACATTTTCTGTTATGAGCGTACAGCGGAAGCGGGAAAAGTATATATTGTGAAATCAAAAGCATGATTTGCTTGTAGTGTAGAATCATTAACCTGATTGTTTATGTATTGCAAAATCTTTTCTAGATTTCACATGTGGAGATCTTGTTATGATTTCATGAAATCCTGTGTAAAATGACATGCATGCGGAAACAAAGTGTGATTCGACACATTTTTTCCCCCTGGGCCTTTATTCGGCTATAGTCATGATACGCTCGTTTTGGAGACTCTTTACACCTGGGTAATTATCTATACCAATTCAACTCAGGCTTTGACACCTATGTTACAATGGTCCATGATATTTTATGGAACTTGTTTACTTCATTACTCTGGGATAGCTCTAACTTTAAATATCCGACGCACTACCGGTGTCACAGGAAAAATGGAATCCCTGAAAAATTTGCACCCCCGTGCCATTTTTCCTAGGAATTTTGGCATCCCCACTCCAATTTTCCTAGGAAACTCAGCATCCCTTTAGGAAAACAAGTAAATAAAAACATTCTCTAACGAGAAAGTTGTTGGTATATAGGATTGACCAATGGTGGTGTAAAAAGCACAGAAACAAGAGTGACAGAAATTTGACTGGAAAATTGAAATAGGCCTATATTTAGCCCATTACTCAGGCATGCAATGTTATAACGTTAGTGTGCTAAATATAGGCCTATTTCAATTTTCCAGTCAAATTTCTGTCACTCTTGTTTCCGTGCTTTTTACACCACCATTGGTCAATCCTATATACAAACAACTTTCTCGTTAGAGAATGTTTTTATTTACTTGTTTCATAAATTTTTTCCTCTGGCATCTGTATAAGTGGTCACAAAATAATTTTCGAAGGGAGGGAGGGAGGGAGGTTAAACAATTTAATAATAGAGTATTTGGGACAGTTTCCGCCCCACGGTTAAAATGTTATTAAAATGCATTGCGTTTGAATCGCTATAACGTCCCAACGGATAATGCTATCGACTTCCTATTTTTAACACTTCAAGTGAAATGGTGTAGTATGAAGTGTTGAAAATAGGACGTCGATAGCGTTATCCGTTGGGAAGTTATAGCAATTCAAACGCGATGCATTTTTATAACATTTTAACCGTGGGGCAATTTTCGCGGAAACTGTCCCATATGAGTTCTTAATGTTCTGTACGGTTCCACCTTGTCCTCTTTGTCTCCCCCAGCCTCTTCTATGGCCGTGGCGGCCTGGTTCTGGCTGGCCATGGGAGCCATGCGGGTGGTGGTGTGGCAGCGGCCAGGGTGGCAGCAGGTGAAGTGGTGGTGGGGGCACTGGTGCCAATACTGGTGCCGGTGGTGGGGCTGGTGCCGGTAGCGCGGTGCTCCTGCTTAGACTGCTGCTGGAGGTGGGGGGCAGCTCTGCTTTTGGCAGTGGGGGCAGCGCTGCTGCTGCTGCTGGTGGCGGTGGGGGCAGCTCTGCTCGGCAGGGGCAGTGCTGCAGCTGCTGCTGGCGGCGGACGGTAGGGGGCAGCAATGTATCTAGCGGCGGTGGCTGCGTAAAGGGAAGAGGAGTTGGAGGATGTACTTCGTCCTCCGACTAATGCATCTGCACCAATCTTACTGCTGCACGGGCAGATCTTGTACATGTAACAACCTTTTGAGCTAGCAATGGATGAGACTTACAAAAGGCATCATTTACTTCATTAGAAGCTCACTATCCCTAAGAATAACTTTTTCAAGACCACCATTATACTCCATTAGTGCTATGTAATTTTCAGTGGCAAATGCAATTAAATTCATACACAGTTGCCGTTGTACATCATATAAGGAAGCCTTTTTGTACATCAGATTAAGGATGACACCCCAATATTCAATAGACAGGTCACAAAGGAGAAAGGACTACATGTACTGTACACAACGCCATGCATGCTTTACATGTGGAGCTAGTGAATGGTTTTGTGCAGATCCCTTACATGCGTGCTGTACATATGTTTGCATGCACATCTTCCTATAGCTTTTTAGTGCTAGTGCAATACAACATGCCATGACATACCTTTTGGTGTTAGTGGTAGTTCGGTGACCCCTGCGATACCGCTTCCTCTCGGCAGCACGTTTAGCCAATCAGACAGCGGGGTCATTCCGGCCAATACCGATTCCTTTCTTATGCCTTAATGGCAGCTGAATTGTACTCGTATTTCTGCCTTTTAGCAGCACGGTTCTCCTCGACGTCCTCTTGATATCGCTGTCTTTTAGCAGCACGGTTCTCCTCGACGTCCTCTTGATATCGCTGCCTTTTAGCTGCACGGTTCTCCTCGACGTCCTCTTGATATCGCTGCCTTTTAGCAGATTGCTTAGATTCAATATCTGCGTTGTAGGGTAGCGTCAGGTATGGTCGCCAGTGCAGGAGTGCTCGCCACTCTTCCTTTCAAACGTGGCGTTATGTCTTGGCACAAAACGGAAGCTGCAAAATAATTATACAAAGTTAGCTACCTCATTTCTAGGTTAAATGGCGCTGCACAATTGCTAGCGGGTTCTATTGGTGCAAGTTAGTGTACGCGAGGTATGTAGCATAATATCGTGCTATTATAGAAGAGTAGTTATTTCTGTACAATGTACTTAGCTTTGTTTTAAAAGAAACCTTATGACTCGAGAATTAGTGAGGGTGGCGAACACTCCAACGGAATTTACGCTCGTAAGGAGTAGTCGCCAGGGGTGGCGACTACCCCTACCTCATGAAATTTGTCTTTTGGCTTAAATTGGCAACCATTAGGCTCCCAAATGTTTCCTATATCTTGTGTGCTAAGCGTTTGTGGTCTGTATGTTGTGGAGGAGTGTTCGCCATAGGGGTACATGCACGGGTCAATTGTGTCTCATTCCGCATGCGGTCATTCAGCTAAAACTAGGCCCATTCTTAAATGTCTATCTGCTGTTCTCATCATTCATCAAGCTTAGCTGGGAGAGTGCAACTACTTCTGCAAATACAGAGAAGATTATCTTAAACTTATACTTAGCTTACATATATGCTTGTACATGCTCATGGTCATAGTGTATGAAGTAATACATTTTTTAATCATATTGTAGTGTTCTGTAATGGAACGAGAATTATTGAAGTATTCAGCTGAGAGCATGGATGCAGCTCTGAAGGAAGTGAGGGAGGGTCGTATGACTTGTTTTGCTGCATCTAAAACATTTGGTGTACCACGTTCGTGACAAACTCTCTGGCAGAAGTCCTGAAGAAGGCAGATGGGTCCTAATCCAGTCCTCACTAGGGCTGAGGAGGCTTCGTTAACAACCTTTTGCATCAAGTTGCTCAAGTGCGGCTTTCCAATAAATCGTGATGATTTATTGGATATTGTGCAAAAGGTTGTAAAGGAGGATAAAAGGAAAACCCCATTTACTGACGATAGGCCAGGTAAATATTGGTTTTATGGGTTTCTGCAGAGCAACAACCCTCAGCTGACAGAAAGGTTCCCTGAAAAATTAACAGGTGGAAGGGCCACGGTAACAGAGGCTCATATTCTCAAGTGGTTTGCAGATATAGAGACGTATATAGTTGAAGAGGAAAGGGCTGGGGATGTCCTCTTAGATCCTCATCGTGTTTTCAACTTTGATGAGTCACACTTCTTGCCAAGAAAAGGGGTACTGTTTTGGGGCCGGTTGAACTTTCTGGAAGTGTCCAAAGAGAATGACAAGGAGGGCCTAACTGTACTGATAGGATACTCTGCAAATGGAAGTTTGGCCCCACCCATGATTGTGTATTCCTACAAACAGAACATTCCTTGTGATGTTATCGAGTCTGTGGGAAGTGTAGATCCTAGTTGGGCATTGGGCAGTGAAGCTTTCCTGGGGTTGTTAAAGGCTGCTCCATACTTGATAACTTTGTTAAGCAATGTTGTGTTACAATCCATCTTCCATGCGCTACGTAACAACGAAATACAGGGGGGTGGCGAACACTCCAACCTTACGTGGCGAGAGACCAACCGCACCGCAACCGCACTATACCAGAAATCCGCTTAATTGGATAAAACAGTTGTTTTCCTACGTACGAAGCATAAACGGAGCGCTAGTAGTATAGAGTGATAGCTGACGATCTCTTGGAATCAGGTATGTTTGTATAATTATCCTTCTTGTTTGCTGTATATTCAAGACAACCGAGATCGCTACTCACGGGTGGCGAACACTACCTAGTCTCGTACCCAGACCCATGTTTGGATGTATTACATCACCGCTACGTGAAAGTGGTGATGTAATCCACCCGCAGCTGTGGGAATCAGGGTCTGGGTACGAGACTAAGCACTACCTACGCAGGCTACGCTACCCTAGCTGTCGCGTACAGATGCCTTCTTCTTTTCGGGATCGGCCTTGTAGCTGTCGCGTACAGATGCCTTCTTCTTTTCGGGATCGGCCTTGTAGCTGTCGCGTACAGAGGCCTTCTTCTTTTCGGGATCAGCCTTGTAGCTGTCGCGTACAGAGGACTTCTTCTTTTCGGGATCGGCCTTGTAGCTGTCGCGTACTGAGGCCTTCTTCTTTTCGGGATCGACCTTGTAGCTGTCGCGTACAGAGGCCTTGGGATCATTATGATTTTTATCTATCCACTGATGTAATCGGAAAATATTTTCGACTTAAAATGCATTGATGTCCTCTCTCGATGTATTGGAATATCTGGATGTGTTAATTGCTAGCACAACGGTCTAAGAGCCATATTCCAACGCCATGTGGTGTATGCTCAGTGATCAAACTAACTGAAATTTTAGCCTTAGTTTTCCTGCCAATTAAAAATGGCCACTTTTAAAGTTTTTATTCTTTGAAAACAAGAAAGAGCATGTTGTTCTACCTTTTTGCCTAACTTCCAGAACGGAATGCCGTAATGAAACGAATGAGTCTTGAAGATCGTCTTACATGTATTGGATTATGAAGCCCTGGATTGTGCTTATCAAAACTTCGTCTATCATAACAAAATATCTAGCTACCGTAAGTTGGGTAAACGATTGCTACAAAGTACTACAGTGTAGGTAAGAGTGATGATAACCTCAGCGGTGGTGCCTGATAAAAAGTGGTGACACGGAACTCACGTGTTACGCATATTTATCTGTGCCCTCCCAAAAAATAAATAAATAAACTCAACATCACTACATCCTCCACCACTTCCATGCTGTGGTATTATCTTCTGCATTCTCAAACTTTGACACCACCATCTTCTCCTCCCCAGCCAGGTGCAATTTCGTCTAGATCCTCTGCAAGAGCTTTCACCCTTTGGTGGTGACCTGGGGACCAGAGGTGGTCTCCACGACAACAGGGGGTGGCCTGTTTGAGGCCCGAGAAATGATGTATGATGACAGTAGTGGTGAGGTTCACAACCTTCAGCAGAGTTTGATGCCATCACCTACACACACATGTAAATGGAGTCTTGATCTCATCTCCATTCCCATCTTTTATTTCTCTGAACAGCTGCAATTTTGAGAGCATTGTTAATCATGTATTCATGTAACTGCAAGAACAGTTTATGTACAAGTGATAAAGAAGGTGTGTGTGGAGATGTTTCCAGTGAAATGTGTCCACAGTTGAATGTACAAAACGGTTATGGCAACATTATGAAACAATGAATAAAAATTGACGGTACTATTGTGCAAAATAAACAATCCACTCTTCAATGGACGCCTCATGTCTCTTCAGAGTCACCCATGCCATCCTCTTCCCCCTCACAATACTCCTTCAGCTCCTTCACCATCTCCACTGTACGTGTTGTAGGAGGAGCATATTCAGGCCACACCCACCCACTGAGGTGACAAACACTTACATTCAGACGGCCATTCCGCCATGAGCCAGGCCAGTCTGTGGAGGGAGAAGGAGTAGGTGTGCTGGCACTCCTGTCTGTGGCTGTCAAAGTAAGGGTCCTCCTGACTGATGGCATGAAGGAGACGAACCACTTCCAACACCAGCTGCCTACTGGAGTGGAAGGAAGAGATACAGTATGCTTCACTAATGCACTAATGGGAACCTGATTATTGATTGAAATTAATAATGGCAATTAATAACAAAGTGTACTTGATAGCGTATCGAAAGGGAGGGAGGGTGTGGGCAAGAAAAATGAGACTACAGCTGAAAAATCCGGGACCTTAATTATTAATAGACCATCTCCATATCTCAACAGACATACCGGAAGATGCATGAACATATTAAATGTGTTATTAGAAATGCTAAGCATGCACTGCTGATGGCCACTCCCCCTTTACGGGGCCTGAGCACCCGACACACTTACAGTGGGCCAGACAGCTGTGAAGGTTGTGACACTCCATCCACAGTGTTGGTGAGCAGAGTGGTGAGGGCCTTGATGAGCTGATGAGGTTACCAGAGGGACATAGGAGGAGAGAGGGAGGGAGGGAGGGAGGGAGGGGAGGGGTGTAGGGTCATGGGAAAACTGTACATGTATAATACCATGTGCACAAGTGTAGTTGGATGGAGGGGCGTTGGTGCTGCAATCACATGTACTTAGTTCTAGGTGCTCACTAACTATAAACATGATTTGTTGGACCAAACTACTTCACTCCCCTTCTCCCCCTCAAGTGTATGTGCCCCTGTGAAAGAGGGGGTGGGGGGGGGGGGGGGTAGGAAGGAGGTGTGGCCACGGGAAGAGTACCTCAAAGGAACAGGGACAGTTGGAGGCAGGTTCAAAGAGCACACTAGCACCTCGTGGTGCCATCAACACTGCTGAGACGAGTCTGATGGTCTATTGGGGGGAGGGAGGGAGGGAGGGAGGGAGGGAGGGAGGGAGGGAGGGAGGGAGGGAGGGAGGGAGGGAGGGGAGGGAGGGAGGGAGGGAGGGGAGGAGAGATCTAGATATCAGCAACTATGATGCTATGCTATTATATACACTTCCTCCCCATACCTGAAGCTGGACAGCTATGATTTGGCTCCTGGGCCAAGGGGGTGTGGCCACAAGACGGTGGTAGCATGTGTACAGTATGCACGTGTCAGCTGTGGAACAGAAAAGAAATCATCATAGAATGTGCTATAGCTTTAAAGAATGCACAAAAGTTGAGGATATCAACTCTCATGGCCACAGTCCAAGGCCACTGTGAAGGGTCAGGTACATTATGGAGGTGTACAGTGAAGGGTGCATTATGGAGGTGTACAGTGAGGGGTGCATTATGGAGGTGTACAGTGAGGGGTGCATATGGAGGTGTACAGTGAAGGGTACATTATGGAGGTGTACAGTGAGGGGTGCATATGGAGGTGTACAGTGAAGGGTGCATATGGAGGTGTACAGTGAAGGGTACATTATGGAGGTGTACAGTGAGGGGTGCATATGGAGGTGTACAGTGAGGGGTACATTATGGAGGTGTACAGTGAAGGGTACATTATGGAGGTGTACAGTGAAGGGTGCATATGGAGGTGCACAGTGAAGGGTACATTATGGAGGTGTACAGTGAGGGGTGCATATGGAGGTGTACAGTGAAGGGTACATTATGGAGGTGTACAGTGAAGGGTACATTATGGAGGTGTACAGTGAAGGGTACATTATGGAGGTGTACAGTGAGGGGTACATTATGGAGGTGCACAGTGAAGGGTACATTATGGAGGTGTACAGTGAAGGGTACATTATGGAGGTGCACAGTGAAGGGTACATTATGGAGGTGTACAGTGAAGGGTACATTATGGAGGTGTACAGTGAAGGGTACATTATGGAGGTGTACAGATGGCGATGTAAATGGAGTAACAGCCAACCATTGGTTGTGTCCACAACCAATGGTCGGAGAGAGGGGGGGAGGGAGGGGAGGAGGGAGGGGGGGCGGGAGGGTGTGTGGCAATCACTGTAGACCACCAATAAGTACAGTGATACACTATAGATGATGCTGCAGCTATCCTAATTAATGCCCTTATGTGGCGGTTGTGGTTACCATGGTCGCTGGTCAAGGCAGCCACCAGGACAGGAGACTGGCACAGGTAGGAGAGAAGCCTTAGGATGTCTAGGGTGAGGTGTGGATCATCTCTGTCCAGAGATATGTTGACACTGTCCGACATCAGTAGGGGGAAGAATCTGATTGGGCAGAGGAAGGGGCGGAGTGGGAGGAATGATTGCGGCCAGCAGTTCATACACACAATGCCAGAGGAAGGAAGAGGAGGGGGAGGAGGATGGGGGAAGTGGAGTGGGAGTGGACGAGGGAGAAAAGGTAGAAAGGGGGAGGGGAAGAGGAAAGGTATTCATTAACCTTTCAATGAGGTCATCAGGACAGTCTTCTGCTAAGGCACACAAGGTCTTCACTATGGGACGCAATATGTCAACAGTCTCCTTCTAGAGAGGTGAGGGGAGGGAGGAGGTTAATGTAGGGAGTGGGGAGGAGGTTTACTAATGTGAGAATGGGGAGGAGGTCAATGTGAGAGTGGGGAGGAGGTTAATGTAGGGAGTGGGGAGGAGGTCAATGTATGAGTGGGGAGTAAGTTAATGTGAGATTGGGGAGGAGGTTAATGTGAGAGTGGGGAGGAGGTCCATTACACAGAAGCTATTGGCTAACCCAAGGTGGAGCCACAAGGTCAATGAGGGTCTGGAGGAGGTGACCACAGTCAAGGGAGATGGGACGCTCCATTGCAGTGTCACTGGCCAGCAAAGCCTTTCTACTCATCTGAAAGAAAAAATGAAAGATGTGACACAAATCATACAACACTGCCTGTAGACACCTACCCCATCTTTCTCGTACCAGACACCACAAGAAATGGACGGAATGAGCTCATCCATAGAACTAAGCCTTTTCCCTTTCCAAAACTGTTCCGGTGTGTGTGGTGTGTATGTGGTGGTGTGCTATGTGCATGTGTGTGTGTGGATGTGTTCAGAAGCAGACAGATGACATACACACTCACACAGACACACCACATACACACACAAACACATACACACATAGATGAGCTTACCTCTTTCTCTCCACTAGTGTTGGAACAATGCCCCGCCCTCAGGGGCGTGGTCACACACATCCCAACAGGAGTACTGCTAGCAGCCATGGCAGGTAAAAAGTCCCCAGACCCCTGCCCTCCTCCTCCCCCTCCCTTCAACGCGGTCACAGAAGCCTGACCAATCACGGAAGAGGGACGACTCTCCAACTTGAAGGGAGGAGGGGGTGGGGCCAGGAGGGTCACCCTCACCCTCCCACTATACACCACCAGCGTCTCCAGGGCACTCACCGCCTCCAACAGCACCTTGTGGTTCACTTCTGACCTCACCACTCCCTCCTCCCCACTGCTCCGACTGGACGCTGAGGTGCTCGCGCTGAGGTGCCACGCCCCCTCACCCCCGCTGACATCCAGCTGTCCCGCGGTGACGTCCAGAGGTGGGCGTGTCTTGAGGAGCTGCTCCGCATGGTACCGCACCAGGACATCCCCTAGACTGGGGAGGAGGGAGACAGCCATGTCTCCCGCCGCACCCTGATGGGGGAGGTTGGGTCGTCGTGGAGACAAAGAGGGGGAGGTGGTGGGTGCCGGCGAGGAGAACGAGAGTGCCGTCGAAATCGGGGAGGAGCCTGTTGCCATGGTGTCGGCCAAGTTCAATATGAGGTTAATGTGTTCCTCCAGTCTATTAGGGTCCACCCCTCTGGCAAGGGAAGTTGATTTGGTCGGGTTCCATTCCTCAAAGGCGTCTATCCTGGTCTGGGGACCCAAACCTTCCGATGTGGGATTGATCGCGCCCTTCGTGTTTGAGGAAGGGGAGGAGAGGGCGTGCCATCTGGAGGCGGGGCCGGAGAGGTCGGGCTCGAAGCGGCCCACAGGGTTGGGCTCCATTTCGGTGGCTCCTCTCCTCACCACGCTGGAGGCGTGTCTTATCTTCTTCATGAGGCTATCTGGGCGCAAGTGGTCTCCTCTGACCTCTGTGGGAGGTAACACGCTGGCGGACAAAGCCCGGGTGTTTACGGGAAAGATGGAGGTAGGCGTCTTGAGGTGGAGGAGGGAGAGGAGGCCAGTGAGTTTCTGAGGGGACTCCGGGGACCAGGGCTCGCGAAGAGGCGTGGTTTCCTCCTCTCCACCACCCTCCTCTTCCCCAGCCATGTGTGATCTCGTCCTGGTCCTCTGCACGAGCTTCCCTCCCTTGGGGGTGACCTGGGGACCAGAGGTGGTCTCCACGGCAACAGGGGGTGGCCTGTTGAGGCCCGGGTTGGCCAGGAGCATCAAGAGTTGAGGGCCATTCAGGTCGGGGATGTCCAACGCGACCGGTTTGTAGTCCCAGTCGCCGTCCGTTGGCCAAGGCATGGCGATGACCTGTTGCACCTGTGTGGCCTCTTTGGGTGGAGCAGTAGGCGTGGTTTGAGAAATGAGGGTGGGAGTGGCAGGGAGGGTGATGGGAGTGGCGGTGGTGCCTTCCTCCTGTTTGATGTGCCTGAACACCATGGCATTCTCTAGAGGATGGATTATTCCCCCATTGCCGGAGAGGTGTGGCTGACAGAAGGAGGCGGAGGAGGAGGAGGAAGAAAGGGTGTGCACTGGTGGCTTCTTCAGCTGATGGCATTGGCTTGAGGTCTTGAAGGAGTTGAGCGAAGGTTCAAGCATGGATGACGGTCGCTTCATCCCGACACTGATGATGGGCAAAGCAGAGGAGGTCTGAGAACAAAGGGCAGCAGCTTCCATTGACATGAAGCCACCCCCTGTGCCTACACTGCTATCCAATGGTGACACTTTAATGGCAGCAGCAGCTGCACTAGGCTTAGTGGGCGTTGGCAGCTGTTGTTGTTGTTGTTGTTGGCTTGTACGTTTTAGCTTGTCTTCAAGCAGCCTGCACCTTTCCTGTAGGGACAAGAGCTCCTGTTCGCTGAACTTCAATGTGGTGGCCATGGCCTCCTTCTCTCTCATGTACCTCTGCTCCACGTCCTCCTTCTCCACCAGCAGCCTAGTCTGCACGTCCCTGGAAGCCTCCTCCTTCTTCCTCAGCTCCTCCACAAGCCTCTCCTTCTCGCTCCGCAGCACCTTCACCTCGCCGTCTTTGCAGTAGTTCGCCTCGCGTAGCTCGCGAAGCTCATCCAGGAGCTCGGCGGGCGCGGTTGTTGGCGGTAAAGTGCCCGCGGACGGAGGCAATGCCAGCGGCGTACGAGAATTCGAGTGGGCACTTATAAGAGTCGTCGAGGACGCTGCCTGCAGTGGCTTTGGTTGTTGTTGTTGTTGGCTGGGCGGATAAACGGAGTGCGTTGGCGGGGTCGTTGCGACGAGGGGTACGTTCGCTCGGGCCACGGTAGTGGGTACGCTGCGCTTGGCGGTTAGCAGCTGCTCGTGGCCCGTTTGAAGCGCAGTTTCCTCGGGCCGAGGGACACTGGCTGTGCTGGTGGAGTCCACTGCCAGCTCCGGGTCCCTCTGGGTCAACTCGTATAGCTCGATGGCTGCCGTGCCTATTTCGTCAAAGTAGTCGTCCTCTCCTCCTGGCGAGACATCGTCGTCGTTTCCCGTTGCTTTCTTAGCGCCCACCGTATCATGGCGAGACGATTCCGGAGACCTTTTCCTCTTTCTGAGAGAGTTCCCGTTGGGAGCCGGAGGAGGCCTGTTCTCAGCCGGAGCCTTGTAGACGAACGTTCTCCTCATGACCAAGTCGAATAAGAGGTAATATATTTATCTCTGTTTGAATCGACCTTGACGCTTACAGCATCCCGTTCCATGTGCCCCTTGGCTCGTACCCAGACTCTATTTTTCCTTCTGTTCAGGTGGCAATGACATAATTGATCTATTAATGGCTATTATTGTGACAATAGATGCGCGCGCGAGGGGAACAATGTGCGAAAGGGGCTTGGTGAGCTGATATGAACACGATCGAGCCATGATTGGACGCACCCGCGCCTTTGCTGCAGTGTGTTTAGCGCTACTGGCTCTGCTACTCCCGTGTTCCTCTGGTGCCCCTCATGACCCACGTGAAGGAGGAGGGTCGGGAAAAGCCGCCGACTATCACCAGCACACGCTCAGTTGGGACACCTATTGGGTCGTCACGGGTAAGACGGAGAGCAGTAGCGCCACGATAGCCCTCCCTTACGGCCTCGTGCGCCAGAGACACGAGCTGATCCACGCTGCCGGGCGAGAGCAGTCCGAATGGCAGCAATACCAACGTCGTTCGAAGAGGTTGATCTTCGGGGCGGACGACAGAGTCCGCGTGGATCCGGCCACGGACGGTCAGAAGTACCCGTTCAGCGCTGTGGTGCGGGTGTCCACGGGTTGCTCTGGGGTGCTCGTGTCGGAGAGGCACGTGCTCACGGCCGCCCACTGCCTCCACGACGGCTCCAACTTCATCCCCGCGGCCCTACTCTTCCTCAGGGCCGGCTACGTCGAGGCGGACGGGCGCACCAACTGGCACTTCGCCAAACGCTTCTTCGTGTCTTCGTACTGGAAGAACGCGACCCGGAGCGGATCCACTAACCAGCACCAGTACCAGGATTGGGACGATTACGACTTTGCCGTCATAGAACTGAGCGATGACCTGGGCAAAGCCCGCGGGTTCATTAAACCAGGGATGAGTAGCATGTTTTGCGACAACCGCCAATCGCTCCAGGGCGCTGGCTCCACGATGCAGTACGTCAGTTTCCCTGACGACAAGTCACGCGAGGCCCTTTGGTATACGGAGACAAACGTGACAACGGAGTCCCCGCAGCTGCTCTACTTCACCGGAGACGCTTGGCACGGGTCCTCGGGGGCAGGTCTCTACGCGTGGGATTACGACCGTAACGCGGGGAAATACGAGAGGAGAGTGGTAGCAGTCCTGTCGGGAAACAGGAATACGGAGAGTTCTGCGAGTATCCAGGGCAACTTCAACGTGGGTGCCCGGCTGACGGCGGCAAACCTGATGCAAGTGTGTCGCTGGATAGGGACGGAGGGAGAGTGCGTGGAGCGGTACAGCCAGTACTTGGATGCCCAGAAGCTCGCCAAGCTGTGTAAGGAAGAGTATATGTAGTCATTGGAGGGGAGCAGCGTGTGGGAAGAAGGATTGTGTTTGGTGAGAATTTTGTAAGCAAATGCTGTATTATTATTTTTTTTGAGAATAAAGGTTTTAATAGGAAAGTACCTTCATGTGAGGCAACTAGTAGTCATTGCTAAATTAGTCCTAAAAAATTGCGAACATAATCTCAAGATTATTCAGGTATTGGTTTTTGCATTGGTGCGAAGGGCACAGTGTACACTACCTCCGAAGTTGGGTGTTTTGTTAATAAGCTTTGAGCCCTCCATTTTAATCGATAATTTCTTGTCACATATGTGGCAGCCATGTGGTGTTATGCATTTGTAACTAAACTTAATTTGGTAGTAAATTCATTATAACACATAATGATTCAACCTGTGCACCACATGGGCTCCAATCAGAACCATATCAAACAGCATACTGCTTCCTGTCCTGACTCCCAAACTGCACATAGCCACTCTGATTTGTCGGCCACGACATCACCTGAGTTGGCATGGGTCCGGCTCTGCTGTTGTATACTCTCGAGGGGTCCACGGGATGAAAGATGTTGGTCACGGAGCAGGGGGCACCACCCCCTGAGGGGGCGGGGGCATCCAGGCACAGCCGGAGCTTGTCGAGCAGTGCCCCAGGCCAGAAGGCGTTGCTCTTGGGAGGGCCGTGGTACTTGTACCTGTAGCCCGGCCGTGATCGAATGCGCCTGCAGGGGGAGCGGTGATGGTGAGGGAGCTATATCTGTGGGCTGGTGTACAGCCACTCAAATGTATAGTACACACTGATCATCTGCTGCTGCAGTGCAGTGGTGCACTCGTGATTTCCACACACTAGTGAAAGTTCTTTTATTGCCAATGTTTTGCAACAAACTGTCTGATGCTAAACGTCTCGCAGCAAGCTATCTTCACTTAGAACAATCGGAACAAACCATCACACTCCTGGAGAGTGTACCCAACAAATGCATGTGCACAGACACACACACACACACACACCATACATGCTACTGCACTGTACACACACTTATTCTTTGAATCACACATCACCACCCTACCTGAAGACCAATCGGACAACACAAATCTACGCCCATCATGTACTGTACACACACATGCACACACACACACACACACACAGTCCAAAGCAGGAGACACTACACGACCGAACGGCTTACTCAGTGAGGCGCAGGAACTCCTCGTAGGTGAGCCAGCAATCCACCCTGGGCTCCACTTTAGCCCTCCCCGTGGACAGGGGTGTGTAGGTCCTGGCCCTGCTCCTGGGCCTCAGCTCCAGGTACGCCCCCCCAAACCCCTCCCTCAGACACCTCGTCTCCTGGGGGGCCTCCTCCAGGGGCGGGTCTGCAAAGTGGGCAGAGAGAAGGTCCAGTCCTGGCTGCCTCATGTGGTCCCGGCACTGGGAGGCGGGGTGATCTGAGGGCCAGAGAAGGGCTGGGGAAGAGGGCAGACAGCAAAGTCAAGGGGAAAGGATGGTATTGTCACAGAGACGTGAGTGTGTGGTGTGCATACGTGTCTGTTCCCATATGTGCGTGTGCTGTATGTGTGGGTGTGTGTTAGGGCATGGGTCATGACTTGTAGTGCATATGGCCCTGTGTACATGCACATAACCATAACACTTGAATTTCAATCTAATTTGTGCCTTGTGAACGATTGAACACAAAATATGGTATGTTGGATTTGGCATTTTGAACAACATATGGTGTGGTCATATGTCGTTTAAAACAACACACACACACACACACACATGCACACACATTGACTGTACATGCATAGCACATGTGAGCACACAAACCACCTACACAGAATGCAAACGACAGGCGTACATGCACATATGATACAGTCACACATACAGGATTACATGACAGCTGGTAACATGATTAAGCAGTACACATTCTGTGCCCACACACACTAGTATGCACACAAACTGGTTATCAGAACTGTTCCAGTGGTCAACTAACTCGGAATGTCAACTACAAAATGCACTCGAGCATTTCTGTATAGAGCTATGTGTGTGCATGTCTGTGTACGTGTGTATGTGCAAATGTGTATGCATGTGCATATGTGTATGTGTGTGCATGTACATGTGTGTGCACATGTACATGTGTGTGTTTATGTGTGTGTGCACACATACCCCTCTCGACTAGCTCCCTGTTCAGTACCACCCCTTCGCTCCTGCAGTACTCCAACAGCGCGTCAAACTGCTTCACCTGCTCCCTCTTGCACCCCGTCATCAGCGTCCCGTGTGCTCCCTCCATGGTGCTTGCTGCCAGCCTCTGCTGGGCCACACCCCCTTCCCTCTCGTCACATGGCGGGGTGCCAGAGGTGGGGCCAAGCGACTGCGTGTTTGGGTTAGAGGTGACACTGTCCTGTCTGTCCAGGTAATCACGCAACAAAGAAACAAGTCCATTCTTGTCTCGCCCGTCACGCCCTCCGATGGCCAGCACCATCCTCCTGTAGTCCACCTTCCCCTCCTCCCCTTCGCAAAGGAGGGCTTGGGTGAGGGCATGGCGGCACTCTGTGGTGAGGGCCACTCCCACGCGTCCCAGGGCCGTTGCAAGCTCCTCCTCCGTGACTCGGCCACGCCCATGCACATCTGCCCTCATGAGGAGGGACACCAGCCTCTGCCTGACTCGGAGCAGCCTCCCCCCTGCCCTCTCTGCCTCCCTCAACACGCTCTTCCTCTCCTTCAGCCTCGCTGCTCTCAGTTCTCTGTGGGAGGGGTGTGTAGGCGTGGCCTCGGGGACCTCCTGCAGAGGAACGTACCTCCATGTCACGTTGACATCATTGCAAGCATTTCATTATTCTCGTGCCAATTCTTGGATGACACAACTTTTGTCAACAAGTAACAGAACACTTCTAACAACCTTCTCCACCCCAAATTGTTTGATTCAATGAACGATGTTGGGGGTGGGTATTTAAATTCCATGTGAATTTAATTCCCGGCCCCCCCCCCAAAAAAAAAAAAAGAAATGTTGGGTCACAAAAAAAGCTAAGTGCCGTTTCACAATGATGAGAAGGTGTATCCACTGTGCTAACCAATAACTACTCCAATGACAGCTAACCTGATCACAGGGCTTCGATTCTGCTGCAGATTCCATCACGGGTTGGCACCTCTCCGCGTCGAGAAGTCTGGCCAGCACCGCGCCCTCCAGCTCGCTCCGATCCTTGCTGTGCAACCAGCGCTTGGTCAGCCCCGCCCCCTCCAAGCACGCTCGCATACTCCTCCGGCTCTCCACCCAGCGGTGGTAGTCTTCCTCCGTGAACGTACGGACATCAGACCCGGCCAGAGACTGCGGTTGGGCGGGAGGCATCTCGGGAGGAAGAAGGGGAGAGTGTCGGGTGGTCTTCTCGTCCTTTCCATCCAGCGTCCTTCGCATTAACTCCGCGTGGGGGGCTTTGTGAGGGGGACTGAACAGGGACGCTTCAACGACTCTTCGCCTTATCGGTTGAGACTTAAATATCCCGACCCCCAGCCTGTACACATGGGAAGGGTGCAGATCCCGTACATATCCGAGTACTGCAGAGCCATCTGTCGGTGTCTGGTCGCTCGACATCGTAGGCTTTTTCGCACTGTTGTCATAACAACCTTATTTCCAATATTACTACTTTATAATAAGATAAATAGAGCAAATTGATTAAAGCGCACACATATAGCAAAGATGAGTTTACAGTGGACCGTGGTGGCTGGTTGCCTCTATCTTGAGATGTTTCTGACCCTCTTGTTGATAATTCCTCTTCTGAAGCCGTCCACGTAAGTTTTTGTACTACCCCAGCCTGCACGCTGTTGACTCTGTGTTGCTACCGTTTTTACCTACTTGTAGATGGAAGTGGGTTTTCAGTTGGAGGATTTTTGAGTCTCTAAAAACGGTGTGGAGCACTGCCTTCTACACCATGTTGGTGATACTGATGGTTCTATTCCTGGGTGAGTTGACGTTTAGCCTGTGGCCGCGGGTACACGTACCCGATGCCCCGCCTTGTGTGTTCATTGTGGACACTACGTCATTCGTGGTTTTCGAATTAGCATATATGATCGTGTTTCATTGCATTCTTATACTCCTAAGTTGTATTTTTATACACGATGCACGTTGCTTTCAGATTCTATTCGCACCATGGTGACTCACCAGAAGGAGCTTACGCAAGGGCAGAAGTCTCTCGATGCGAAGCTAGACAACCAGGCGAAGGAGTATCGTGGTCAGAGGAACTTCTACATCACTGGATTTGCCTTGTTCCTCATCTTGTAAGGGAGTGCCAGTGCCAGTAATACATGGGATCTGTATGTGCACAGTCCAATGTTCTGGAGTCACATGCTAGGCATTGTGAGGTCCCACATGCTAGGCACTGCAGAGTCACATGCTAGGCATTGTGAAGTCACATGCTATGGGCTCTTCATACTGGCTGCAGGTGTAGATACTGAAGGGCAAAGACTATGTGTGCCTTTTAATCTTAATAACAAAATGACTGATCTCCACAGCTTGATCATGTGGACTAATATGAGTGCTTCAAAAACGTGTTACGTTCTTTTGCGATGAGTGAAATGATCCCACTGACTCACTGTACTATGCACAGTTCACCACATATGAAGACGCTGGAGCCGCGAGGACAACCTAGACAATTGCTATCTTAACCACACTCCCACACTCCATACGATTTATGTGTGTAGTTGCTCATTCCAAGGCCACTCACACTTCTCTCACCCTCCCTCCCCTCACCCTTCCCTCCCTATCCCACCATCCTCTCCCTCTCTCCCCCTCCTCTCCCTCTCCCTCTCTCCCCCTCCTCTTCCTCTCCCTCTCTCCACCTCCTCTCCTCTCTCCCCCCTCCTCTCCCTCTCTCCCCCTCCTCTCCCTCTCTCTCCCTCTCCCTTCCCTCATCTCCCTCTTTCCCTCCCTGTTCCTCCTCTTCCCACCCATTCTCTCTCTCCATCCCTCTCTCCCCTTCCTCTCTCTCCCCTTCCCTCTCTCTCCCCTTTCCTCTCTCTCCCCTTCCTCCTCTCTCTCCCCTTCCCTCTCTCTCCCCTTCCCTCCCTCTCTCCTCTCCCTCCCTCTCTCCTCTCCCCTCCCTCCACCTCCCTCCTTCCCTATCCCCTCCCTCCCCCTCCCACTCCCCATAGTGTGATACGACGTCTGGTGACCCTCATCTTGGAGCGTGCCCAGGTGGAGGCCTCCAGGGATGCAGCCATTAAGCAGGCACAATCTGCCAGCGCAGAGGCCAAGAGGCTGATGGAAAGCAAGGAGGGGGAAGAGAAGAAGGTGAGGAGGAGTGAGGGGAAGGGCACATGTCAGCTGACAGTGGTATTGTTTATTTCTTTTTATTCATTCTTTGTATCAGTCAAAAGGAACCAAAACGGAAGGTGGGTCTTCATTTGGTTGTGAGGTTGTGAGTCTTCATGTGGTTGTGAGGTTGTTATGAACTGATTTTGTATGTTGGCATTTTCTCTGACATGTACAGTATGCACACAACACATGTGTGTGTGTATCTGTGTGTATGATTCATTCTTGCACCAATAGAACACAGTGCAGAGGAGTATCAGGCTTTGAAAGCAGGTGAATCTCTGTGTGTCTGTGTCTGTATATGGTTTGTGTATCTGTGTATGGCATGGGGTCTGTGTATGGCGTGGGGTCTGTGTATGATGTGGGGGTCTGTGTATGGTGTGGGGGTCTGTGTATGGCGTGGGGTCTGTGTATGGCGTGGGGTCTGTGCATATGGTGAAATCACACACTTGCTGTGTTATGAAAATGTTTAACCTCGGCGTATAACTGTGCAGAATTGAATACAGCCAAGGCTGATCTTCAGGTGATGAAGAACCAGGCAGAGGCTACAGCGAGAGAGTACGACCGATTGCTGGAGGAACACAAAGCAGTACAGGTATGAGAAGTGTAGGCAATGGATAGAAAATAATTAACTAACAGGTTCATCTCTTGTCTGATCTCATACATGTATATCAGATGCTTAAAAAATAAAAAGTACAAAGCTGTTGCAATCATTACGTCTTTAAGTATTGCTCTCAGTCGCAATAGTATGCATTGCAGTACTCCTGCACGAGCATTCTAACCTTGCACTCGAGTCTTTTCAGTCCATTTTTCTCTTATGCAGGACGAGTTGTCCGCGCTTCAGGGAGATTCTGAAGACAAGAAGGATCAGTAGAGGCATGGGATGGGGTTGTGCTGCTGGGTGCAGGTGTATTTTGCTCCTTGTAGAAATTGCATGATAAAATAACATGAACTGATTGCTTGTGCACCTCGAATGGAAATGTTGGTCATGTGAAGCGGTGTATGGTCTAGAGACACCAAGGATTTCAACACTACCAATACCTCATTGTGGAAATTGTGGAATTCCTAGCAGAGATACATTTATGTCTGTAGCTGCCTGAGATTGCAAGTGGTGAGCAGTGCCCTTAAGCATAGCCGTGTCACACATTGTCCTTAGCACCACAGATAATGAGCCCATAGAACTATGAACGCCAGTACTTGAGACGTTAATCTTGATATTGCACTGGCTATCTCGCTGTTGCTTCCACACTTTGACCAGAGTTACATGCAGTCAGAATCACTTCAACAGTCTGTAGTGCTCGTAGGTACGTTATGAAACAGTCTAAATAAGGCGCAATGAAATCAATGGACACACTCTCAAGAAAGTGGTATCAACAGGCATGTATATAGTTTTCCTTGAGGCCTTGTCAGAGAACATTGAAGCAACGATAGGTGTGTCTGTATGCTTTGAAAGGTTAGATCTGCACTTCGTACGCACTAAGAGCACACGGACTATACATACACCTCAAACACATGCAGGTCCCCCGGAGTCCTCCCTCACTTTGCACAACAGTTGCACACAGACTCGACCTGAAAGAACCCTCGACACAATGATACAGGTTGCTCAGATGTACTATTTTTCTAATACGGTTGCACAAATGCACTCATGCAGTTGTTGCTATACACAAGTTGTTCACAGGCTGGTCCTCACTGTTTGAGAAAATGTGCCTTCATTCTCGAACCCAAAATTGCTCATACATAATCCAGATTATAAAGATTATAAAAGGTTGCACACATGCCCGCACGAGTTGAACATACATACTGATGTTCATGAGCACCTGTTGCGCATGCATACACCCGCGTTCTGGAACACAGGGTGCGCAGGCAAGTAAGGTTGCACAAATACACATGTACGCATGTGCATTCACTCACCTTGAACACAGGGACTAATACGTACTGTGTGCACACATACATGTACCCCTCATGAATTCTTTCAAGACGATATGGGTTGCTCATAAAAACCATGTGCAGACCTCAGGTTTTAAGAATCCATCCTAATACTTGAGTACTAGCTAGACACAAAACTAATTTGAACTCACGTGTTTTCGTAGTGCTTGATTGGGAGGTGAGTAACCTCCAAGAATGATGAACACCAATTAGGAATCATGGAGTATTTATATTTAACACATGAATAAACCTGTGGCTGTTAAACACAAAGTAATGGAAGTTGAGATAGATGACAAAATATTAATTTGCAAAGCAGTTCAGTTTATAATAGTAAGAATTAGTGGAATAGATATTTTCACTACTGCATTCTTCGAGATGGTTGTTCATATAAAACTACACATTTGCATTGCACACATACCCACATATAGGAATCACAATGAAATCCTTTGTTTTGAATACAAACATTGTTTGTCTTATTTACTCCACACACCACCATGCATCTTCAGGATACCTTTATTTGTTAATACCATAATGCAAAGTAACATGGTCCCAATTCTCCTTCAGCCTGTAATGTTTAGTTGTCCTTTAGACCAGACAATAATATTTTGACTGTATGTCTGTCTTTATATCTGCATGCACAATGTCCTAAGCTAGTGATGTCAAAAATGTCATTTCACTAAATTGTCATTTCATTAAAATGACATCAGCCTCAATGTTTATTTTCACTGAAGAAGTAGTTAAAAGGAGGGGGGGATGGAGTCACATGACTCCTATAATGCAAATATATGTGTAGCAGCACAAGTCACCCACACTATTAATACAATTGCTGGGAAACAAAGTTGAGAGTAGAGTTACTATGTATTTGGGTAGCTTGGTAAGCAAGATGCAAACATCGATTCACCAAATCAAACAAGCTTCAATACCTCTACGTGAAACACCTCTAAAAAAGGAGTTCAGTATAGGCAATGATAAATAAGAAATAACAAATTGACAAATATAGGGAGACTGCTGCATATACTGAAGATGCATGGCAGTATTTAATAAGTCTACAGAGATTAGCCGATGGAGGAGTTGTAAATAAATCTGTTCTTCTTGTCTAAGCTGAAGGTCATCTTATCAAATACTAGAGAAAAAAAACATATGCATCTACACCAGCATTGCTAGTCTTGAAGGGCATAATAAATAACAAACACTGTATCCACAGATGTTTTAAGAGATGATAGTGATGGTAGATGGAAACAATTGAAATGAACATAGCGGGATTGAAATCATGTCCATGAGGAATGCTTGATTTTATATGTATTTAGCAGTGAGTTAGTACTGAAGCAACAGTGCTTGTGGCTCTATCCAAACTAGAATGAGACTCTCAACTGTATAACTTTGTGGCCATGTGCATTGCTAGTTGGTGCTAGTGCTACATGTGGTGTTAGAAATGGCTTTTCCAAACAATTAGAGGAATGGAAACAAGAGTATCTGCACTGCTCTATGGTAATTATCAAACCCAGTTGCGACTAAATAGTCAAAACTAATAAGGATGCATTGAAACAGCACATAAAGTCACCAGGTTCATTTGTCATTTACCTTAATTGCAGATACAAAACACATCAACTCAATTCTACTGAAGTACAGGTAAGCGTCTGTCTCATCAGGTGGACAGTTTGCTGGCAAGTATTGCATTATACTTGAACAGATCTGTTGAGGTATCTAACAACATGAAAGCCACACTGAGCTAGAGTATACGCAGACGGGGAATGTTTGGCTATCTTTTTGGTTATAAAAACTGCATGCAGCATAAATCGCATATCAGCATCAGAAGACAATGCAATCGCACACATACCCTATGGCTGACTTTTGAGTCACTGCAACACTCAATTTGTAGTGTGACATATATGTGCACGTTGTTGAAATAAGATAAACAGCAGCTTTGTCAATGTGGAACAGTTACCTAATCATGTGGTGACAATTAACATGACACTCAAAGGTGGCGCCTGTAATATTAGTATAGTGAAGAGTGGCCATCAGGATACAGTTCCCCTCTGAGCCTGCACTGGAGAAGAGACATCAGGAGAGTGCTCAGAAGTGCATGACACAACGAGCATTTGCAGAAATGGGACATTATATATGCTGCCCATGTCTCATTCATTACCTAACTTTAGACAGATAATGATAGCATAAATTAAAATTAAGTGATTTTAATATTAACTGAAATAAATAACGATAATTTTGATTAACACAAACAATTAATGTGCAACAACCTGCTATAAAGTACTATAATTATTCCAATTATGACACTTTCATTATTAAACTTGATGACCTCCACATAATCTACACACTATGTTGGAATTATTTGATTATCAGTGATTGAATTAGGTGAGTGTAATTGCCAGTTATTAACAAAATTCATTAGCTTATAAGCCATTAATCATAATATGATATTTGTAATTCAGTATTAAAATTAGCACTTGAAAATTCATTTTTCCAAACTAGATCAATAACACAATGCTTGACCGTTTGATTTTCTCGCAATGTCATGCATGAACCAGGATGATTAGACATGGGTAAACCTCAGCTTTCTCAATGCGGAACAGTTTCCAAATCATATGGTGACAGCTTATGTAGAGATAATCTACATGGCCCTCCAACAAAGATTATTGCAGGCAAAGATTATGATGTTTGGATACAGAGTGAAGCCTGTAATACAGAAGAGCGGCCATCAGGATACAGTTCCCCTCTGAGCCTGCACTGGGGAAGAGTCATCAGCAGAGTGCTTAGGAGTACATGACACAACAATGCTGCTCTGATAGTACTTGCAGATATGGGACGTTGTATGTTGCCCGTGTCTATCGGTTGCTTCACAATGGTACTGCATGATGGTGTTAGGTGTCTTTATCAGTTCAAATTATTGTGATGTTAATTGAATTAATGTTAATGAGGAAGATTCACTCGATTACAATTGATAACCAGATTTATTTGCAACCAATCAGTTAATCAATTAAGCTATGTTTCTATTAAACAAAACATGGTCAGCACAATATCAGTAAGAGCTCACAAAAAAAAAAACAAGAGTACGTAAGGTGGATGCAATTAAGTAACTGGGGCTCATTACAATTATCAGTGGGTTTCGGGGAATAACTTTTGACCTCGTTCAGAATGTCGGACTGGTCCATCTTTGTCAATGGTTTTGATGGTCTATCATCGTCGTTATTTCGGGACCTCGGCCAGAGGTTGGTGAGAGCATTCGTGACCAAAGGAAAGTGATATAAAGTGTTTGCATGTTTTTTTCCCCCTCAGAACACGAAAGTTAAAGATTTTAAAGCAAATGTGAAGGAAAAAACCGGTGTTGATGTCCAGTACCAGCGTCTTCTGTACAGCGGGAAAGATCTGGAGGATGAAAAGTGTCTAAGCCTAAGGCGACTTTCCGCCTTTGGGTAACCAGTGTCAGGTTCAACTTGTTTGGTGGCGCCAGCAGAGTTGTCGATCCCTCGATTGGATAAAGCAAGTTTTTCTTTCAAATTTTTTTTCTTTTTCGCATGCTCACGTTTAAGGAATACGATACGCTAGAGTGCGTGACTCTACTTTGCAATCATATCATTCACCCCGATGAGCTGATGGCCACCTGCCAAAACGAAGTGTTTGACAATCGAAAATGGGAAATACGTTGTTTTCAGCCTGGCTGTAGTACGGAATGGCCTCTAAGCTTTGTCGCAAAGTGTGGGGCCACACGTAAAGAGCTGGAACTTCTAGAAAAAGGGTTATCAGAGAACCATTGTAATCTAAACCCTGCAAGCGACATACATCAGTGCCCGGGCTGTCATAGCTATTGTGAAAGAGTTGACCCGTCCGACGCAAGGGCCCGCTGCTGGCAATGCACTAAGAAGACGGGCAAAGCGTATGACTTCTGCTGGGATTGTTTCGGTCAATGGATTGGTGACCACAAGTGCCCCTTTGCTGAAGTCATCAAAACTCTTTCATCAGCTCCTCAAGTGTCCAAGCATTCGTGCCTGTCCCAAGTGCAACTCCCTGATTAAGCACAAGGACAGGTGCAAACACATGGTCTGCAATTCGCCTTCATACACGCAAGAGTTCTGTTTTGTTTGCCTCCGTTGTTTTGGTACTTTTAAAAACAATGCTAAAGGAGGAGGGGGTGGGTGGGTGGGTGGGGGGATGTATGCATCATGGTTCAAACGATAGTAGTATTTTGGCATATGCAGACTGTAGTGAAGTGTTCCTACCCTAATGAGTGATTCGTTCATGCATGCACGATAGTGACACATGGAACACAAAAAAATGCAGCCATTTTCTATACAACATTGTAGCCATTAATGTAATAATTGTGGTTACATTCTGTAGACTCTTGGCAGTGGCATCAGATAATTACCTCTGGAGATGTTCAGCAGGAATGGTGGCAGGAGCTGGAATGGCCATGAAGGGTGGTGGGGAGTCACAATGACATCCACTGCATCAAGTATATTGCTGGTTGATGTCAGCCAACAGCGCACTCCATGCATATCCCAGCACTGTTGGACCCAAAGTGGGCTCCTCTCAACTATCTGCTTCAACTTTGCACCAATGGACTCCCGACCAGATGTTTCACTGCAACTTTGCATGCCGACGCCATGTTGGCGTTCGTGCGTTTGAAATATTCTAATAAACGCCTTTCCGGGCCAGCTTCCTGCAGTCAGAGTCCAGTAGAGAGGCACCCATCAATCAATGTGCTCCTACTATGAATGCAAAATGGAGGCCCGGAGCACAAGCAGGTCGATCCGCATGACAACCACTTTGCAGGAGGGCTCCTCCGTGCAGGGTTGTTAGAGTTACAGGCACGGAGGGAGTTGTAAGGATTGGACCCAAGGGTGCCAGTTCCGAAATCGTGCATGTTGACTGTGCTTCAATCACTCTGGCTTCAACATCTTCACCCCGCCACGTCATAGCAGCATATGACCCTGGCGTTTGATGACCTACTTAGCAGCATATAGCTAGCCTTAATGAAAGATCAGGTTAGCTTTGTTTTCTAAAGTTACTTCTTGCCATACATATAGGTACGTCAGGGGTAGTCTCGTACCCAGACCCTGATTCCCACAGCTGCGGGTGGATTACATCACCGCTACGTGGAAAGAGGGTCTGGCAAAGTCCTATACTCAATTCTGTCCAGTGATTATGTAAGGAATGTAAATGACGTATCATGAATTTTATTAACATACCGAATAATTTAAGCGAAAGTATAACGTAATAAGTTAATTGCATCACGCTCTACCAGCACCTCTTTCTTTCCGGCCTGTGAAGGATGAACCTGGGCGAGAGGCAAGCGCAATGTCTCGCAGGTTAAAGCTCGCAAGTTCTCCCTGGTTGTCATATGAGCAACTGGTCGCAGTCAAGGCTATGACTGGAGTGCTGCACCCATGAAGACCTCACTTAAATACACAACCTGTAACCATATCGACAACGATTGGGGTGATTTGATTGGATAAGGGTATTATGGGGGAAAAGGATCCCCTGCAATGCTATTGGGTACTAATGCACAGTATAGGATTGGTTAGGATCGTTCATTGAATGCATCTGTAGAAACATATGTTTACATCTTGGCCTTAGCAACATCACTATAGCCAGCTTAGCAACACTACATGACACAGAGCAACTCTCTGCATTAAACTTAGTTTACTACCACTGTACCTAAACTCTACCTTAATGCCATCTAATTGCTCTTACAGGCTGAGTAAATGTACCCCCTGCCCCATACTAAGAATTGTAGTTGTGTTTGGCCCATAATGGGGGCAGGCGACAGCCCAGCCAGGCATGTAGCAGCTGTGCCTCGTACCACTGGGCCTACAGGGACCAACGGGTGACGCTGGTCACCATTGGGTCGGCCTGTGTCCCAAACCAAGACGCTGGTCATGGTTTGGTGGCTGTCCCAGGGTAGAAGCCCGGAGGGTGTCGCCCAAGTGAAAACCCCCCAAATGGTTGGCGATTAGGATATGGTTTCAGGTTTGTGGAGTAGGGTACACAGCATGGGTACATACATCTGGGTAATTGTTACTGTGCGGCCATAGTTCTAGTGTCAGATGGGTGAGTCAGGGGATGACGGGTGTAGGTCTGATATGCACAACTTTGCCATCTGCCAAGCTTCTGGATGGTCTCAGTGGGAAGGCCTGCTCTGGCGGCTGCTGTGGCTGCACCAATACATAGACTGTGTGTGTTGTATTTGGCTGGATTGTAGCCACATTGCTCCACCAGGGATAGGAAGGTGGAGCGGAAGCTCTTGGATGTAAGCGGCCTCCCATCTCTGAAGTGTAAGAGGGGTGATGACTGAATGGGACAGCGACAGCATCCTCTATAGGCCTCCATTGCTGCCACTGGACACGTGTGCCTGCCCTCGGTACGCCCAATGCAGATAGTGGTGCCCTTGCCATCTGGTCGGTTTTGGACCGCTTGATGAAAAAGTGCATGCCTTCTCCGGTCCAGCTGATGTCTTGCCTGGTAGGGTGGTACCTAGGGTCAAACCTCCGGTTCTTGAGGGTAAATTCGCTGACCCTCAAGAAACCAAAGAAGCCGAGGGTAAGGGCCACTCTGAGCATCCGACGGTCGTGTCTTTTCAGGGGGGCTGCCTCCAACCTCTACAGCATGTGACCCAGCATCTCCACAGTCAGCGGCAGTCGTGTGGGCTTGAGGTGGATGGACTCCTGGAGGCGTTGGACACCCCGGATGGCAAGTCGCAGCGTTGGGTTAGGAAGCGGGGCTCTTGTACCCCATGGAGTAGTGCAGGAATGAGACTGCTGCCACATAAACCTGAATGGTCCTGGAGTTCAGGGTCCGGCTGAGGTGGGCTGCAAATAGTGTGATAGTTTCTTTTGTGTCGGGGACCGGTATCAACTGAAAGCGTGGCAGAAACCCTGGTAGCGCCTGATCCCAGTGGCATAGGTGGTTGCAGTAGATGGGGTCATGGCTCTGTTCAGTAGGAGCTGGAGATGGTGGTTCAGGTCTCGGGCAGGTGATGTGGGGTTGGGGTTGGTTGAGGGTCCGCCTGGGGGGCAAGAGTGAAGAAGAGGGGTAAGTTATTTCGGGAAAGGGCATCAGCAATGCTGTTTAGTCTGCCAGGTAAGTGTGACAGGCGGATGGTGAAGCTGTGCTGGGCTGCCACTAGAAACAGGGTTCGGAGCAGCCGCATGAGGCCAGGATGTTTCGCAGACTGTCTTGCCCATGCCTGGACAATGGGGAGGTTGTCGCAATGGAGGTGGATGCGTAGGCCTGCCCAGAGATGACCCCATGTGCTAGAAGCAGCCACAATGGCAAACAGTTCCTGCCACTGTATGGAACGGAGTGGGAGGCGTTGGTGTGGCTGCCAGTCACCCCGGAACCAAGCGCCGTTGAAGTAGGCACCAAAGCCTAGGGAGCCTGAGGCATCAGTATAGAGCTGAAGAGAGTCGGCTGCTGTCCATTCTGGGTCCAGGAACATGGCAACACCATTCCAGGAAGGAAGGAAGCTGTCCCACCACCTAATGTCGGCTCTTGCTTCTGCATTAAGGCTGATGTGATGGTGAAGCTTCCTAACTGTGGTGGAGAGGTCAATTAGGCGGCGGAGAAAGAGCCTCCCTGCTGGCACCACCTTAGCAGCAAAGGAGAGCTTGCCGATGAGTGAGAGCAGCTCCCTCTTGGTGGCCTTGTGCCTGGATAGCCAGGACCTGGTTAGCCCTGTCAGCTCCTCTAGCTTGTCCAGGGGTAGTCGAAGCTGCTATGCTGATGTGTCGAGGACTATTCCCAGGAAGGTTAGAGCTGTGGTGGGTCCCTCCAGCTTCTCAGAGGCTACTGGAATGCCTAACTGGTCACATACTGTCAGCATCCTGGACATTGCCTCCTGACATGTGTCCTTGCCAGGAGGGCCAACCAGGAGGAAGTAGTGTAGCAGCTGGGCCCCTGGCCATGATCCAGTCGAGTGCCTCAGCGTAGTGGTTAAAGAGGGCAGGGGCTGAACGTAGACCAAAAGGAAGGCATGTGTCCACATCTGCAGCTTGTACTGGAATCAGGCGGAAGGCAGCTTTGAGGTCAATCTTTGCCATCAACGCATATTGACCATACTGGGAAAGCAGAGCCACAGCGTGATCCATAGTCATAGATCCCTAACCTGATCCATAGTCAAACCCACAAGCGGCGAAACAACTATCACAATGTCAATACTCATCAAACGCCCACGGTAGAATGGCGTAACATAGGGACTTGCCATATCCTGTTGGAAAACTCACAATTGCATCGCGCACACTCAATACATCAACTACACTTCGTAGCTGCTCTTCTTTTAACTTCGAATACCCCAGACGTTTGCACGCATTTGTTGGTAATTAATCATTAATTGCACGATTATAACAAAGGTATGCAATTACCGCATACCTCGAATCTGATTGGTTCCCCAACATTCTGGGGAAGCTGGGTATAGGACTTTACTAGACCCACTTTTTCACGTAGCGGTGATGTAATACATCCGCTGCTGTGAAAACATGGGTCTGAGTACGAGACTACGGGGGGGGGGGGGGGGGGGGGGGTCCAGGGGGTCCGGACCGAAGAATGACGTAATGCATACTGTAATCTATGCCCGTCCTTGGATTTGCAAAGAATGCACATCGTTCTAGCCAAGCGAGGTCTATATCGATCTAATTAAATCCTCTGTATTAAAACGAAATATTTGATCGCGAATGGTGCGTGTGAGCAGGAATTGAGGTAAGCGATCAAAAGACGTGAGTGGGATGGATCTCAGATTCTTTTCAGAAAACAGATAGCTATAGAATAAATAAACTAACAATACTAATATTATAGTAAAACATACATGAGTCGTTTATAGACCGCTGGTGCGTGGCCACGTGCACGCTTCGGTCGCAAATTGACAAAAGCTTTGCGTCACGAATTTAATTGCTGAGCTGTAGGAACCATAGCATTGTGAAGAATGAAGAGTTTTCTCGTCGCTATCCATGCAGGCTCTAGGAATCCGGATACGTGATGTATATGTATCGGATATCACTGTGAATTTCATGACGCAAAAGCAAAAAAGCTATCAGCGTTCCCCCAGACACCCTTGCTGTCACGGGAGGGGGCACGCCCCCTCCCATACCCTCCCCCAGTTGTGAATATATTTATCAGACCCCCCCCTTTCCTAAAATCCTGGATCCGCCCCTGTACGTTCACTGCATGAATGACAAAGCAGCGTACGTGACGTGGATGCAGAAAGAAGAAATGATAAAGAAGAGTGCGCAGCGGTCACTTAGTTTGCTTTTCATCAGCCCGAGCTTTTACTACTTAATCTTCAGAGAAATGCTGAGATCTCCGCATATCCAGAAATGGCCCATACATAGGCGGTCATCTTGCTTTTTATTTCAAATTGAATTTTAAACAAGTTTATAATGTACTATAAATCGGTCTGATTATGATATATGTACTTCGAAAAATTATTCCATTAACCATTCTTTAACTAAAATCAAGACAAAAAATTAATTTCTACCGCGCATAATTTACCATAATATAAGTATGCCATTGCGTCAGATCATCTGCCAAAATTGGTTAATAAATATTGGCAATAATTGTCTAATGGTGAATAAATGTGCATAATAAGTTAATTCAGCTGAAGATTAACAAGGCTGCTGGCGATGATCTGAGCCAATAGCAAGCCAGGTAGCTAAGTGGAAACTTTTTCCCTAGCCTTCTCCCCCCAATTCCCATAGGTCTAGACTGCCAGCTAGAGGGACACCCACCACCTAGCTCACTGCTAATGCATTATGGTGAAGCTATTATATTTATTGTATACAAGACACTTTTGACCTATATAGTGGGTTGTTTTCACTTGAAGTTTATTGTAAACAGTGTTCGTTTAGCCTGCATGCAGCTCGATGAATGAAGCGCGTAGGCTAGGCACATGCACTGATACGCTTACACGCAGGGAAAAAAATGATTCGTTAGCACTTTCCAGTACAGCTACGACCTACGTAGGCTTCTCAGTCTTACCTAGATCGATTAACATCAAGTCTGAATGTGCCGCATTTTCAATATTTGTCTGCATGTGTGCGTCGATCAATACACGTAAAGCGCTTAACTGCGAAGCACTCTCTGGGACTTCGCCAATGGAAGAGCGCTATCACAATATATACTTACATTAAGGAAAGCTTTGTCTACACATCGGGGCGCTGCTCAGTCTACCACTAGGCCAAAGCCCTGCATCAGGGTCAAAGCACACTCCACCCCCCTCCCATGTTATGGCATCAGGCCCAACCCCTGTCTCTGCACACAGTGTGTGGTTTATGTGAACATAGATACATGTAATGTGCAGTTAAAACATGCACAATTTGTGCTATTGCTAGTTAGCAATTAGAGTTTACATGTACTGTGGCTGCACCAATACGTATGTCTGGTATGCTTTGCTTCACCTCTTCCGAGGTTCCAAATGGTGTCAGTGGGAAGGCCTGTTCTGGCAGCTACTGTACATGGCTGCACCAATGTGGGTGTTATATTTGGCTGGATTGTAGCCACATAGCTCCACCATACCAGGGGTAGAAAGGTGGAGCGGAAGCTCTTAGATGTGAGTGTTCTCCCATCTTTGAAGTGGAAGAGGGGTGAGGAGTGAGTGGAACAGTGACAACATTCTCTGTAGGCCTCCATTGCTGGAACTGGACACATGTGCCTGCCTTTGGTACGCTGAACACACCTGCCCATCTGGTTGGTTTTGGACCACTTGATGAAGAAGTGCATGCCCTCCGGACCAGCAGACATCTTGCCTGGTAGGTTGGAACCTTGTGTCAAAACTCTGAGTAAATTCACTGAGCCTGAGGTGGATGACTCCAGATGGTCAGTCTCAACATTGGGTTCCTGGACCCTGCTGTTCTTCACCAGTACAAAAAAATAGATACAGGATTGTCATCTCCATAGAAACAGTCCCAAACAGACTTTTAAAACAGAGCTCTCTTATTGAACCCTATAGAACAACAAAGTACCAGGACATTATGCAACAGACTAAAATGCCTCTACCACTAGGCCAAAGGCTTTGCATCAGGCCACTCACCCCCCCCCCCCCCCCCCCCCCCTCCCATCATGTACTTGATTGTGAAGTTTATGGCATCAGGACTAATGCTCCCATGCATGCATGCCATCACCAACGCTGCACACAATGTGTGGTTTGTATATAGGTGCTACACATATAAAGTGTGTGCTTTTAAGACAGTTTGTTCTCTTAGAACTGGAAGTCAGGCAGCCTAACATCAGATTATATAGCTAACCACAGTTTACATGGCTAATGAAATTATCTTCAAGGGCCATACAATTGTAATTCAGTACATGCATGTACTTGTGCAAGGGTCCAGGTTTTAATTCCATCTGAATAGTTATCCTCATCTTCACTCTCCTCATCTTTGCCTACGTGTTCATCACCACCTGTACCACTCTGGACCTACAATGTACCTAACTGTACATAGGCCTATACTAGTACCCTGGACCTATGTAGGCCTATCCTGGACCTACATGTACATGTACCTACATAGGCCTACCCTGGACCTACATGTACCTACATAGGCCTACCCTGGACCTACGTACCTACATAGGCCTACCCTGGACCTACTGTTCTCAGAGAAAAACTGCTACATGTACTTGTACCCCAGGCAGTCTAACATCAGATTAGGCTAATCACAGTTTACATAGCACACAATTGTAAGGTCAAGCACATAATAATAGGTCTATACTAGTACACACTTGTAAGCAACACACACACACAACACACACACACACACACACACACACACACACACACACACAAACACACGCACACACACACACACACAAACACACGCACACACACACACTAACAACACACACAGCTCATAGTCTGACTCTGTTCTGGCTTCACAAACAACTTAGTTTTGCATTCAAGCAAAGGGCTCCTGAATTGTAGAAATTTTGTCCATAGTATTTTACAACTGAGGGAGTGGGTGCTATCACGCGAGTTCGTGTCTCGAAAATGTCGCTTCGCGCCACGACTAACCTGATGCGTGTGAAACACAAGTATGCTCGAGTCACGCACGGGTATCACTCGTGACGCGCGCACGCGTGTGTCAAGAAGCTACGTCTGGATGGTACTGTATGCGCGATTTATACAAACCATCCCGATCGCATCGGGTAAGATCGCATAGTAACTCAACTGGTAGAAAGCCTTTTTGGGCAGCGCGATGAGAGGTCTGGGACCGATTTCGTGCCATCAAAAAACTGAAGGAGGGCCACACTTCACCTACACAGCATTATACTATCCGCACGTGAGTCAATTTTGAGGGCACGAGATGGAGGAACGTACAGATTCAACATGAAATGCTTCTCCCGGGTATGGAAGCCGATTGTTCTATAGGAAGGCCTAGTTTTTAGTACATTCTATAGTTCTTCGATGTACTAGCTATATTATTTTCAAATATCAAAATCGTAAATCGTTAAGGTATTGACACAAATGACCGTGGAATATTGTAATGAGAAACCCTTCTCATTGACTACCTGTACATTTGGGGACAATGTTATGACAATCCTAGGGAAGCCCCAGCTTAAATAGGAAAAATACGGCGACACCACTAAAAATCATAACAAATGTAGTGTATTAACATTTTCAAATTTCAAATCCTGGGAAAAATCTGGCGTCCTTGGTATACAACTAACCCATACATTGGTATGGGAAGGTATACGGGAATATTCGGTGATTCGCAAACCGAGAGTCAATTATTCTGACTTTTGACCGCTCATTTCTGGATATGGATATGCAGTATATATGAACTAACTTATTGCTTTGAAATTGCATGATGAGGCTCACTGTGTGACCCAATGGTGTGTGTGCATGTGTGTGTGTGTGTGTGTGTGTGTGTGTGTGTGTGTGTTTGAGTGTGTGTGTGTGTGTGTGTGTGTGTGTGTGTGTGTGTGTGTGTGTGTGTGTGTGTGTGTGTGTGTGTGTGTGTGTGTGTGTGAGTTTGTGCATTATGTGTGTGTCTGTGTGTTTAGGTGTTAAAATTGTATGCTAATCCATCCTTTAGGGGGGAGTTTTCAGAACTGAATTAAAAAAATTAGGTGAAGTAAGAAGGTCTCATACCCAGTCATGTACACGTGATGGCTTTAACTGGAACAGCTACTAAACATACCATTCCAAAGTTCCAACCATTTTGGGCTTGATAGATCCAAAGATCGCTACAACTCCCCCAGACATACCTACAGCTGCAGGATCGTATGGCGAGGTGTGAGATCTTTTGTCATGATTAGGAATGCGTAGATCAGTTAGGACTTGCACATCGTGTACTTATTTGAGTGTGTATTTCTCTATGTACCACTAAGAAAATAATGGATGGTGTCATCATTTGTGCGCCAGAAAAGCTCGGCTACTATAACATTCGTCCAAATCAGCACAAGGCAGTTAAGGCATTTCTAGAAGGAAACGATGTTTTCTTAAGCTTGCCGACAAGCAAATCATTGTGCTACGCTATTCTGCACATTGCCTTTGATGACCTCTACGGTTGTGAGGGTAGCTTGCCGATTGCTGTGTCTCTTCAGTCTTAAAGCTCTTATGAAAGACCAGGTAGATAAAGCCATTGTAATCGTCTGTATTAATACTGCCTTTTTTTCCCCCAAGGTGGCGTCTTTATCTTCAAATAGTTTGTCTGCAGCTTATGCCACTAGCGAGGAGAACGTATTCCAGCTAAAAAAGATACATGATGGCGAATACTTATGCTTCGAAGGTGTGGTTTACACATTCCTGGACTATGACGTCACGCAAGCTCTCGATTTTGACCCGGCGACATTCCAGCAGACAGAACAACTTCGATCGACTTACGCCCCAGGGACTCCCAGACCCTCTGTACGTGATGTCGTACTGGCGATGATCATCGTTACGTAGATTTGGGTCTGGGTACGGGACTACCCGTTTCTTCGTCACCAACTTTATGTGGTTCAAACTAATTGTATTTCTGCAACTGTAATTTACAAAACAAGCACTAAGCCACAGTATAACCACCATCCCTCAATCAATATACACGTAAACCAGCACCCTGCATCAGAGTAGTCTGGGGACCAGACTGATGGTTGTACTATGAACCATCAGTCTGGTAGTGCGTCTGACTTGATTTCGAAGAGAAATGCTTACCGCTGGGTCAGGATAACTTCACTGGACATAACAGCTATACCAAGCTACCCTCCTATCTTCCCTAGTGCTAATAACGAAGATACCCCATGCGCTCATCCAAGAAATTTTCGTACTCGCAAGAGCTCGCATTAAAACCATTACAATTAAGACACTATGAATGGTCACAACTCTCAAGCCATTTGTCCTTATACAAAATATAGAAAATATGATGGCATACTTATTTCGCACATTTCTATGCAGTTCAGGTCTGTAAGAGAGCTTACACAGGAGATGATAATCCTTGTAGCGGTGATCGCAGCTGCGATGTGGGTCTGGGTACGAGACCAATTCCCTGTCTGCAACACTGGGGCCGAGGCTAGGCGCGAACGCCCAATCAATGGCTCACTTGAACCGTTTCCAGTCCATTAGTTATAGTATCCATGTTTGTCACCTCATTGCCTATTGTGCGTTAGCGGGAAAGTGGAAGGAATAAACCGGACCCCCCCCCCCCCCCCCCCCACCACACGCCCCACACCCGAATCAGACTTACGCTCACGTGACGTCAACACGCAATTTGCAAATACTACTAAATACCACGTGAGAAGAATGAAAGGTTAGAAAAGATTGGTACTGTCTGGGGGTACACCTACACGTATAGGTTCCTCATAAGTTAAAGTGTCCTGTGGTGCCCCCATTTATGTCCTACCACGCCAACTGGTGCCGTGCTGTTTTATAACGGACTTGACAAAGCCGTGGCGTGACTTATAAGCGTATCTATGCGGTTGACCCCACGATGTGGTTCTGGTAAGTGGTAACCGTAGCTACAGCTTTTGAGCTGTTCTATTTTTATTTCGCAACAGAGGTCCAGCTGTTCTTGTGTCCCCGTATCCTGTTCTTTTAAACTGGCCACAGCACTGTATGTAGGGTAGAGTAGGTAGTGATCGCCACCTGCGATAACGTCAGGAGTGTTCGCCACCCCCCTGTTTATTCTACGGAGCAACGTTACTTGCGTAAAACTGTGTATGGTACTAACAAAGGAGCCTATTAGGGTTGTTTTAAACTCATATAGAAAGATCCAAACTTATTATTTTTGTTTTTATGCGCTATTAAAAGTGGGGGTGGCGACTACTCCCCCCTGGCGAATACACCTGACGCTACCCTATCTGATGTACTTACTGCAATTTTGTACGATTAAGTTGAGCACTGTGTAACTGTTCAACCTGTCATTGATGAATGGAAACAAATAATTGCAATCCTAATTGATGCGCATCGCATATTGTTTAATAATTTGCCTTAACTGTTCCAATTAGTACATTTATTTTCAATTGTGTTCTTTTCCTGGAATGCGAGAAGAAGTGCATACTATGCATCAGTGCTCTGAATGTGGAAAGGCATTTAGACGAAGGAGCAATCTGAATACACACATGCTTGTTCATACACAAGTGAAGCATTTTCAGTGCTCTGAATGTGGGAAGGCATTTGGACGAAGGAGCAATCTGAATACACACATGCTTGTTCATACACAAGTGAAGCATTTTCAGTGCTCTGAATGTGGGAAGGCATTTGGACTAAGGGGAAGTCTGAATAGACACATACTTGTTCATACACAAGAGAAAAATTTTCAGTGCACTGAATGTGGGAAGGCATTTGGACTAGGTGGAAGTCTGAATAGACACATGCTTGTCCATTCACAAGAGAAGAATTTTCAGTGCTCTGAATGTGGGAAGGCATATGGACGAAGTGACGCTCTGAAGTCACACATGCTTGTCCATTTACACATGCAAGAGAAGAATTTTCAGTGCTCTGAATGTGGGAAGGCATTTGGCCGAAGTGACGCTCTGAAGTCACACATGCGTATCCATATACAAGAGAAGAATTTTCAGTGCTCTGAATGTGGGAAGGCATTTGGACGAAATGGCGCTCTGAAGAAACACATGCTTGTTCATACACAACGGAAAGGATTTGGATGTAAAAAGTGTCACAAATCATTTGCATGGAAGTATTCTCTCTTGTGCCATATGAGATGCCATAGTAGGGTCAAACCTTACAAGTGTTTTTGTGGGAAAGTATTCAAATATAATATATCCCTCCAATCTCATGGTAGAATGCACAGTGGAGAAAAGCTGAGATGTCCAAACAAAGGATGTGACAGGAAGTATCTGTACAAGACATCATTGATGATCCACCTCAGACGTGGCTGTGCATTTCAACAGTGAATGTCACCCGAACTCTTCAATGGAGGACTATTAAGTCCACTTCATTGACTCATTTGTATTTGTACACGTTTCTTTATAATCATTTCTCTTATGCAATTGCCAAGCAGACCTATACTATAATTAACCATAGATATTAGAGGTAGAGGTAATATCTATGAATTAACGATTAATAATATAATTTCAATGTGAAACATTAGCTTGCTAGTGGCTATTCGATGGCAACGACTCAACGAAGCGGGAAATTAAATAATCACCTATAAATACCCTGTTTACTGATTATAAGAGGTTTACCGCAAGGGTGATGGCTGCACCATGCTGGTTGCATTGTCACCAACTGACAGTGCTCTTTTCTAATTATGTTACAGGGATTTTAATAGCTCAACATCTAAAATCACTTGGTAGTTTTAGGATTTGTAACAAATTAATAAAAATTAACTGTGCCTAGTATATACGTTAGGTCAGCCACCGATGAAGGTATTAGTGGCAGTGAAGCAATTTTTGATTTGCAACGGCATCTAGCCGTGCCAGTGCGCTATCAATTCTGCCAATCGAGCGTTCTATCTGCGCACAAAGCCAAACTGATATTCAGAAACATGTAGTGTACATCCCCATTCCTGCTGCAACGGAGCGACCTTTATACTTGCTGGAAGCATTTTAAAATGATGGTGCATGTGTTTTCATTACCAATTCTTGCATGCACTGTATATGGCGCAGTGCATGCATCCTGTATCAATGGTACATTAGCATGGCCATTGGACACAATAGCAAAGTTCCCCAAAACCTTTCATATCTGTATGAACCGGCTATGTCACCATTGCTACCAGTTTTTGCTTCAACCCCAGAACACTCCAATGCCTCTTCAAATGCATGTTACTATGTGATCCAGATTTTGTAGTGAGGAATGTGATGATTTTACTTCCACTCCCCATAAGGCTATTCCAGTGTCAGTGTCACAGGCAACTCAGGCATCAGTGTCACAGGCAACTCCATGTCAGTACCAACACAACCATTAGAAGATTCTCATCAGCTATCAGATGAAAGGTCACCATGGAGTGGCTTCAGGCTATAGTCGGTGATAATGTTGATAAAACGGTTAAACCTAGGGACATGCGTTTGAGTCACAAATCCAGTTCCCTGCATTACTTCCATGTGTATGCAGTGAATGATAGGATTGATTTTGAAGGATTGAATTATAATGCCACTTTGATTGATACCACCAAAATTGACACAACTCTATTTTTACCTACACCAGAAGATACAAGTGTACTGATTGCCAACTTTGTTATCTCATGACGTTCTTAATGAGGACAACTGGTGGCGTGCTGTTTTATAACGGACTTGGCAAAGCCGTGGCGTGGTTTATAAGCGTGATGTGGTTCTGGTAAGTGGTAACCGTAGCTACAGCTTTTGAGCTGTTCTATTTTTATTTGAGCTGTTCTATTTCTATTTCGTAACGGAGGTCCAGCTGGTCTTGTGTCCCCGTATCCCGTTTTTTTTTTTAAACTGGCCACAGCACTGTATGTATCTGGTGTACTGACTGCAACTTTGTACCATTAAGTTGAGCACTGTGTAACTGTCATTGATGAATGGAAACAAATAATTGCAATCCTAATTGATACGCATTGCATATTGTTTAATAATTTGTGTTAACTGTTCCAATTAGTACATTTATTTTCAATTGTGTTGTCAGATTGACTTTTCCTGGAATGGGGGAAGAAGTGCATACTGTGCATCAGTGCTCTGAATGTGGAAAGGCATTTGGACAATTGAGTACTCTGAATACACACATGCTTGTTCATACACAAAAGAAGAATTTTCAGTGCTCTGAATGTGGAAAGGCATTTGCACGAAGTGACACTCTGAAGTCACACATGTTTGTCCATACACAAGAGAAGAATTTTCAGTGCTCTGAATGTGGGAAGGCATTTGGACGATTGGGTGCTCTGAATACACACATGCTTGTTCATACACAAGTGAAGAATATTCACAAGTGAAGAATTTTCAGTGCTCTGAATGTGGGAAGGCATTTGGCCGAAGTGACATTCTGAAGACACACATGCTTATTCATACACAAGAGAAGATTTTTCTGTGCTCTGAATGTGGGAAGGCATTTGGACGATTGGGTGCTCTGAATACACACATGCTTGTTCATACACAAGAGAAGAATTTTCTGTGCTCTGAATGTGGGAAGGCATTTGGACGATTGGGTGCTCTGAATACACACATGCTTGTTCATACACGAGAGAAGGATTTTCAGTGCTCTGAATGTGGGAAGGCTTTTGGACTAAGGGGAAATCTGAATAAACACATGCTTGTTCATACACAACAGAAGCATTTTCAGTGCTCTGAATGTGGCAAGCCATTTGGCCGAAGTGACACTCTGAAGTCACACATGCTTGTCCATACACAAAAGAAGAATTTTCAGTGCTCTGAATGTGGGAAGGCATTTGGACGATTGGGTGCTCTGAACACACACATGCTTGTTCATACACAAGAGAAGAATTTTCAGTGCTCTGAATGTGGGAAGGCATTTGGACTAAGGGGAAATCTGAATAAACACATGCTTGTTCATACACTAGAGAAGAATTTTCAGTGTTCTGAATGTGGGAAGGCATTTGGACAAAATGGTGCTCTGAAGAAACACATGCTTTTTCATACACAAGGGAAGGGATTTGGATGTAAAAAATGTCACAAAACATTTGCACGGAAGTCATCTCTCTTGTGCCATATGAGATTCCATAGTGGGGTCAAACCTTACAAGTGGAAATATAGTATATCCCTCCAATGTCATGGTAGAGTTCAGAGTGGAGAAAAGCTGAGATGTCCAAACAAAGGATGTGACAGGAAGTATCTGTACAAGACCGCATTGATTATCCACCTCAGACGTGGCTGTGCATTTCAACAGTGAATGCCACCCGAACTCTTCAATGGAGGACTGTTAAGTCTACTTCATTGACTCATTTGCATTTGTACACGTTTCTTTATAATCATTTCTCTTATGCAATTGCCAAGCAGACCAATACTATAATTAACTATTAATAATACAATTTCACTGTGAAACATTAGCTTGCTAGTGGCTATTCGATGGCAAGAAACTCAATGAACCGCGATTAAGTACGGACAAAATTACATTAAAATTAATTTAATTTTGTCCGTAATTAATCGCTGTTTTTCCGCTACTGATTATAAGAGGTTTACCGCAAGGGTGATCACTGCATGCGGTCACCATGCTGGTTGCATCGTCACCAACTGACAGTGCCCTTTTCTAATTGTATTACGGGGATTTTAATAGCTCAACAATCTAAAATCACTTTGTAGTTTTAACGTTCAATAGGATTTGTAAAAATAATAATTAACTGTGTCTAGTATACGTTAGGTTAGCCACAGATGAAGGTACTAGTAGCAGTGAAGCAATTTTTGTGTTGTAACGGCCTGTAATCCATCTAGCCGTGCCGGTGCGCTATCAATTCTGCCAATCGAGCGTTCTATCTGCGCACAAAGCCAAAACTGATATTCAGAAACATCAGTGTAGTGTACATCCCCATTCCTGCCGCAACGGAGCGACCTTTATATTTGCTGGAAGCATTGTAAAATATTTGTGCATGTGTTTTCATTACCAATTCTTGTTTGTATATGGCATAGTGGTATCCTGTATCAGTGGTACCTTGCCAGGGTCATTGGACACAATATAGATTTGACACAAAGTTCCCCAAACCTTTCATGGCTGTATGAACTGGCTATGTCACCATTGCTACCAGTTTTTGCTTCAACCCCAGAACCTCTTCAAATGCATGTCACCATGTGCTCCAAATTTTTCTGAGGAATGTCCAGTGGAATTATTCATATCCAGAAATGGCCCATACATAGGCGGTCATCTTGCCTTTTTAATTCAATTTGAATTTTAACCAACTCTATGATGTACTATAAGCAGGTTTGATTATGATATATGTACTTCAAAAAATTATTCCATTAACCATTCTTTAACTAAAAACATATCCGTTAAGTAATTAATTCGCGGTTTGCGAATCAACGAATATTCTCGTATATCTTCCAGTAGACATGTATGGGGTACTTCAATACCAAGCACGCCAGACATTTGCCATGAGGGATTGTTAGTACACTACATTTGCCAAGATTTTGAGTGGGGTCGCCGTATTTTTCCTATTTAAGACGTCGCTTCCCTAGGATTGTCCTCAATTTGTCCTCAATGTATGGGAAGCGACGTCTTAAATAGGAAAATACGGCGACCCCACTAAAAATCTTGGCAAATGTAAAGTATTAACAATCCCTCGTGGCAAATGCTGAGAAAAATCTGGCGTGCTTGGTGGAAGTACCCCATACATTTTGACACCAATTGCAAGTTCCCCAAACCTTTCATGGCTGTATGAACTGGCTATGTCACCATTGCTACCAGTTTGTGCTTCCCCATAACACTCCAATGCCTCTTCAAATGCATGTCACCATGTGCTCCAGATTTGTTCTTTTTGTAGTGAGGAATGTGATGATTTTACTTCCACTCACCATAAGGACATTCCAGGAACCAAAATAGCACCAGCAGCAAGATCAGTATCATCAACACTGCTGCTATCACTTTCTACACTTGTGTCATCATCTTCCTTGTCACTCCCATCCTGGAAACCTGCATCAGTGTCTTTACCAGCTGGTAAATAACACCCACATTCATCTCTGAAATTGGATAATACCTTGCATAAATTTACTCATGCAACTGTTCATGTGATTTGTGTTTGTTATAATGATTTGGAATTGTTTCAATTCCTCGTACAAACTCTGTTCATCACCTGGATTATCGATGCCCTTTTTGAATGTTTGCAGTGGGTAAAGTGTACCTTCTGACAGTTCATAAGCCATCTGGGCTCACAATCGTGGCATCATTTCCTACAACAGTTTCACAACTGACTGGTAATGAAGCTGAGATCCTTACTTGTGTGTGCGCGCATAATCCAAACCCTCCAGTCCTAGTCTTGCAGCCTAACAAAATGTTCAAATGCATGTTAAGGGGTCAACACCTTTCAGCCTCCTCGCAAAACAATGAAATGCTCCGCAGTCAAAAGAGTTTGATTGCTTTGGTGATGCTCTGGACTGGATAATGCATTACATACACATGTATGTTATGAATTACTGTTGAAATTAGATATACTTCAGAATCTTTGTACTTCCAGTCAGATAAAGATAATGTAGTATTTTTCCTCACCATCACTAGGTCCTTCATCCACATCATCACTAGGCCCTTCATTCACACCTTCATCCACACCATCACTAGGCCCTTCATCCACACCATCACTAGGCCCTTCATCCACACCATCACTAGGCCCTTCATCCACACCATCACTAGGCCCTTCATCCACACCATCACTAGACCCATCATCCACACCATCACTAGGTCCTTCATTCACACCTTCATCCACACCATCACTAGATCCATCATCCACACCATCACTAGACCCATCATCCACACCATCACTAGGTCCTTCATTCACACCTTCATCCACACCATCACTAGGCCCTTCATCCACACCATCACTAGGCCCTTCATCCACACCATCACTAGGCCCTTTATCCACACCATCACTAGGTCCTTGATCCACTCCATCTTGGTGCTCACTATTACTTGGTCCTTCACCCACAGTCTCTACATCATTAGCTCCTTCCTCCTTAATCTCTCCATCCAAATGAGTAGTGGTATCTTCCTGTACATGATTAGCAACCTTTCCCTCTGTAACCAGAACTGCTTGGTCTCTAGTGCAGGTCTAAATGTATATTCATTATAACATATGTGTACACACCCACTCTATAACACACATATAGCTATGCATGTGTTTTATCACTACATCATCAACATAAAACATTTACATTGTACAAGTAATTTTATATACCTGATAATGATGTCTTGCACCATTTTGTTTTTTGCACACATAAGGTTGTGGTACCAGTATGAAGCAACTGCTGCCACAAACTTGAAGGATGGATTTGATTTTCCAGACAAAACTTGTGCAGCTAAATACCAGTAACCACTAGGTCCATTGCATGATGCATCTTTTGGAGTGTCTCCCCTGTGTCAGCAATGTATTTTACAAGTGCACCAGGTTCAAAGTTATGCTTTCGTCTAATAGGTGGCTATAGAAGGGCACATCTAATAAAACAACTAAGCTGAAGCTAAAGTTAACTTACCATCACACAGTAACTTTCATAAAAGTACAACTGCACTGGGCTATTAAATTCAATACATTCATATAGGACCAAACACAGGCTCCACCCACTATAAGAACAAAGATGTTTTCATAAACTGGGATACTGCTTGGAGGGAAAATGTACAAAGGCTCCAATTAGTGGATGTGAAGACCACTCCTCAACTCTTTGCCAAGATCAAAAATAGCACAACTCATTGTATATGTATATACAAACAAGGTCACAACTGTTACCTACAGCAAGCCACTCCTCAGATGTACATCCATCAATAAACAATCACTCAGTCTCGCAAACATACACTCTCACACACAAGTACATTCATTACAGACACAAACTTGCCCTGGATCAACCAACGTAACAATAAATAGTCTTTATTCACATTACAAATGTCAGTTTGGAAACCAGAAACACACAGTAACTGCTAAAATGATCATTTGACCAGGTGCATGACAGGATCAGTTGTTGTCACATCGTTAGTTGGTCTGGTGTTCAGATTGCTGCATGACATTAGTTCCCTAGTTGGCGCAGGTACACACCTACCCTGTGGGTACATGGAACAACTCAGAGTCTGCACAAAGTGCTTTGCAACTCACAAGAATGGCACCCATCTCCACTGGTCAGCTTGAAAGTACTTAATAGTTGTGGTCACACCCCCAGTGTTCCGGATCCGAGCGTGACGTTGGGTCCCTGGTTGACACAGGTACTCACCTACCCTGTGAGTACTACATGGAACAACTCAGAGTCTGCCTCAAAGTACTTTGCAACTCACAAGAATGGTATGCCCCCATCTCCACTGAAAGTACTTATTAGTTTCGTATCCGCGCGTGACGTTGGGTCCTTGGTTGGTGCAGGTACACACCTACCCTGTGGGTACATGGAACAGCTCAGAGTCTGCCTCAAAGTGCTTTGCAACTCACAAGAATGACACCCATCTCCACTGGTCAGCTTGAAAATACTTATTAGTTGTGGTCACACCCCCAGTGTTCCAGATCCGCGCGTGACGTTGGGTCCCTGGTTGGCGCAGGTACACACCTACCCTGTGATTGGGTACATGGAACAGCTTGTAAGGCTTAGTACATCTACCCTGTGGCTACAGGTACAGCTCACAACAACTTCACGTTTTATATTGTGTTTGCATGGTGCTGAGGAATGTGGTGCTAGCTTCCAAGCGGTCAAATTCTCACTATTGCACAATATTAATTACACTTTGTCACCTCAGTACCTTATTGTGCTTTAGCAGGAGCTAGAAAGGAATAAACCGAACCCCCCCCCCCCCCCCCCCCACCCCCACCCCACCCCCGTATCAGACATACGCTCACATGACGTCAACACGCAATTTGCAAATACAATAACTAAATACCACGTGAGAAGAGTACTGCGACTGAAAGGTTAGAAAAGATTGGTACTGTCTGGGGGTACACCTACACGTATAGGTTCCTCATAAGTTGAAGTGTCATGTGGTGCCTCCATTTATGTCCCACCACGCCAACTGGTGGCGTGCTGTTTTATAACGGACTTGACAAAACCGTGGCGTGGTTTTTATAAGCGTATGTATGCGGTTGACCCCACGATGTGGTTCTGGTAAGTGGTAACCGTAGCTACAGCTTTGGAGCTGTTCTGTTGTGAGTTGTGTCCCCGTATCCTGTTTCTTTAACTGGCCACAGCACTGTATGTATCTGATGTACTTACTGCAATTTTGTACCATTAAGTTGAGCACTGTGTAACTGTTCAACCTGTTATTGATGAATGGAAACAAATAATTGCAATCCTAATTGATGCGCATCGCATAATTTGTCTTAACTGTTCCAATTAGTACATTTATTTTCATTTGTGTTCTCAGATTGACTTTTCCTGGAATGCGAGAAGTGCATACTATGCATCAGTGCTCTGAATGTGGGAAGGCATTTGGACGATTGAGTACTCTGAAAACACACATGCTTGTTCATACACAAGTGAAGAATTTTCAGTGCTCTGAATGTGGAAAGGCATTTGCACGAAATGACACTCTGAAGTCACACATGCTTGTCCATACACGAAAGAAGAATTTTCAGTGCTCTGAATGTGGGAAGGCATTTGGACGATTCGGCACTCTGAATACACACATGCTTGTTCATACACAAGAGAAGAATTTTCAGTGCTCTGAATGTGGGAAGGCATTTGGACTGAAGGGAAATCTGATTAAACACATGCTTGTTCATACGCAACAGAAGAATTTTCAGTGCTCTGAATGTGGGAAGGCATTTGGACGAAGTAGCACTCTGAAGTCACACATGCTCGTTCATACACAAGAGAAGAATTTCCAGTGCTCTGAATGTGGGAAGGCATTTCGACGAAGTGACACTCTGAAGACACACATGGTTGTTCATTCACAAGAGATGGAATTTGGATGTAAAAAGTGTCACAAATCATTTGCACGGAAGTCATCTCTCTTGTGCCATATGAGATTCCATAGTGGGGTCAAACCTTACAAGTGTTTTTGTGGGAAATTATTCAAATATAATATATCCCTCCAATGTCATGGTAGAATGCACAGTGGAGAAAAGCTGAGATGTCCAAACAAAGGATGTGACAAGAAGTATCTGTACAAGATCTCATTGATGATCCACCTCAGACGTGGCTGTGCATTTCAACAGTGAATGCCACCCAAGCTCCGCAATGGAGGACCATTAAGTCTACTTCATTGACTCATTTGCATTTGTACAAGTATCTTTATAATCATTTCTCTTATGCACAAAATCATGCATTTCATTAACCACGTACATGTACATAACTTTATGAAATACATTAACATCACACTGTATTGGAGGTAATGGACAAAGCGAATGGTGATGACTTGCTGCGCTCTGGGTTGTACGAATCAAAAGATTTTTGGTTCTTCGACTAAGTTCTATCGGTTCCTGTCCAATCGTATAGTCATAGGATGCTCTGGATCTCAGCGCTTCGTTACAGGCTTTGTTCCTGATGATACACATAGGCTTTACAGCGAGCATTTTATATCAGGTACGATTCTTAATGTGGATTTGATTTTCCTTTTTGCAACATAGTATATGTTACTAGGACAAGTAAGTCACGATCCTTTGCATCCGGACTTCGTTCCGAGCATATTCGTCCATGTGGATGTTCGAAGTAGGGAAAAGTTGAAGAGGAAATTGGACAGATATTTTTTCAAACCACAACAACAAAACGAAAACGCCTATTGAAACAGTGGCTAGGACAGTGTAACAGTTCCCCAAGAAGATGTCGTTGCAGCTCAAGATCATACAAGCAGAGTCTTTGGGAGACAGCATTGCAGATCACTTGGAGCCTTTGGTAAAGGATGTCATTAAAAAATATGCTCCTGCTCCTGCTCCTGCTCCTGCTCCTGCTCCTGCTCCTGCTCCTGCTCCTGCTCCTGCTCCTGCTTCCTGCTCCTGCTCCTGCTCCTGCTCCTGCTCCTGCTCCTGCTCCTGCTCCTGCTCCTGCTCCTGCTCCTGCTCCTGCTCCTGCTCCTGCTCCTGCTCCTGCTCCTGCTCCTGCTCCTGCCTCCTCTCCTGCTCCTGCTCCTGCTCCTGCTCCTCTCCTGCTCCTGCTCCTGCTCCTGCTCCTGCTCCTGCTCCGCTCCTGCTCCTGCTCCTGCTCCTGCTCCTCTCCTGCTCCTGCTCCCTGCTCCTGCTCCTGCTCCTGCTCCTGCTCCTGCTCCTGCCTGCTCCTCTCCTGCTCCTGCTCCTGCTCCTGCTCCTGCTCCTGCTCCTGCTCCTGCTCTCTGCTCCTGCTCCTGCTCCTGCTCCTGCTCCTGCTCCTGCTCCTGCTCCTGCTCCTGCTCCTGCTCCTGCTCCTGCTCTGCTCTGCTCCTGCTCCTGCTCCTGCTTCTCCTGCTCATGATCCTGCTCCTGCTCCTGCTCCTCTCCTGCTGCTCTGCTCCTGCTCCCTGCCCTGCTCCATGCTCCTGTCTTCCGGTCGGCGCCTGCTCCTGCTCCTGCTCCTGCTCCTGCGCCTGCTCCTGCTCCTGCCCTACTCCACGCCTCTCCTGCTCCGTTCCTGCTCCTGGTTTAGCTACACCCCGTAGAAAATATAGGTAGATACACCGAGCGCCACGTTCACGCCTAATGAAAAAATATTCAAAATGTATTGAACCAGGGCAACATGAACGATCACGAACAACTCCTCCCCGCACACATGAAAAATTGCAGCGCGCCCACCATTTGATGTTATTAAACATTGTTGACTTCTAATAAATATTATTACGTAATAGCAAAAGTAATTTAATTTTGTTGTTGATTCTCCTGCTCGCAACATGAAAGCGAAAAATAAAAGAATGCATTAGTTATATAAATTAATCCAACTGCGTAAACAATCAAATACTTTACATGCGATTTCAATGTACAGACGTGTATGGATGTCCGAAATTTCTGGCAATGCAATTTCCATCTGCAGCAATCCTAGCTGTTGCTAATGGGCAGTGTGACACAGATTGATGGCTGTGTCAAATGAGGGTGATTCACACGGATGAATGTCAACCCTAGAAAAGCACACCTCTCCTTTTGTTACTCACTGTAAACTGGCTGGTAGTTGATATGATCATTATGCTCTTCGTTGGTAATCTCTAAAACCCGAGATGATATGCTGCTGTTGCTGCTACACTGTTCTTCATATTCTAGTAACCCATCAATGGTAAAATCCTTATCAATAAATAAAAAAACTTCTTTTATTTCTGACCCACTCACACAGATCATAAGGACTCATCAGAAAATAAATGTTCCCAAGTACATGAACAGGCTTCAACTGGGCTTTGGTGGATATCTGCTCCACACTTTAAGCAGCTCAATTCCTTTAATCAAGCAATGTGTATTTCCAATGTATGATAGGACTTTCCCTTTGAATTCAGCAAACTCAGCATGCAGGTTTTCATTGACAACAACAAAATTTCTGCCCGGGATTTCTTGCTCTTTGGCTTCATAATATGATGTACATGCTCCTGACCACCATAGACGTATAATTTTTGGAGAATACAACTGCTCCTTAGGTTCCATTATTTCACGCTGCTCTGGACTGTGACTTTGCTGTTCTTCATTCTGACATCCTTGCTCCGTGTCGTTATATTTACTTCATGGTGAACACTGTCACCCATACCTTTTCCATTAGCTGCCTCTTGTTCACCTGCACACTCACTGTCACCGTTGTCTAATTCTTCATCTTCATCCACAATGTTGTCGTCAACTACTGGATCAAGAAAACCCTTAAGGCGAGCACAGTGATAGTTTGCTTTAATGGTTGTCCCTCCAATGTTTTCAGACATAATCTATCCTTGCCCAGGTCTTTTTGATTGATGTAAACACCAAGCCATGGTTTCTCTAGTTTGCCTCCCATTCTGTGCCTATTCCTGCATTGGACTTCAACACCTTGTCCCGCACCTTAAATATAGAATATGTGTTGTGTTTTATCATAGTGTAGCTTCTGTCTGGTTTGTGCACAGAGAATATTCTGTGTAGCTTTGGCACGATATTGTTCCTGAAGATTGATAAGAGCATTAGTATGTTTCAGATGCTCAGGTTCTGTAAGAATTTGTGACAATGAGCTACCACCCACAATACTTTCAACCTGCACACATGAACTGGGAGCTTAGCCTCCCGAAAATGCATTAGAAAAAAAGGGGTATAGCCAGTAGAAGCATGAATGGATGTCCTGTAAATAATCATATTTAATATTATTATGCAAATACAGAATGTTTCATCCCTGTAGCTAAACATCAATATGATCATCCCAGTACTTTGTTTTCATTTACAACTTGAATCAGGGAACCTTTTAGTGTTTGGTTAAACCTCTCTGTCAATTCATTTGTCTGCGGATGATATGCACTAGAAACTCTGTGCTCAGTGCCTGCTAACTTCAGAAGATGATTAACAACCTTACAATTGCCAGCATAAAACCTACAATTTATTTATATATAATAACGCCTATACAACTTGACAAGAGAACAGCATAAAGCGGCCCTGATCGCTGATCGTGTAAATATGATGATGTATCAGTTACACTAATGTAAATATAAAATGAATAATAACTATTTGGAATCATTACTGCGCAAAGGGACCAACATTTTTTAACAGATTACTAAATTTAGATTCTTGTAAATGTCATTTTCACATTAACTTTTAACCCAACAACCCCTGATGGAGTGGATAACCCTCCCCTGCTCATGGTATCCCTCTGACCCATGCAACCAGACAATCATCCCTCTCCCTCCCCCTCATGACCGTCATCTCATGTAATCCCTCTGACCCATGCGACCAGACAACCCTCCCCTCTCACCATGTAAGGATGATGACAACGCCATATGTTTCAAAGCACTGAAGTGTTACATTTGTTTGATAATGTACGTGTGGACATACCTGATTACAAAACTCAGTCCCCTTGATCAGATATTGCTACATCAGGACACCCATGATGAAGAATGAGGTCATTAAGAAACTCAGCAACATTAATGGTTTCTTTTGTTGGAGATGCACGTGCTTCTGGCCACTTCGAAAAATAATCTGTCACAACTATAACATACTTGTTACCATTTGTGGTTGTTGGCAGAGGCCCAATGAGGTCTATTCCTATCTGCTTCCAGCTACTGTTGGGAACTGGTACAGGGTGCAGCTCTTCAGCTGGATGATCAAACTTTCTTTTCGTCTTCTGACATTGATCACAATGCTGCACCTGGCATACACAAAACAGAAAAAACACGAGATGCTGACAGTAGTAGAAATGACAAGATAAATAACTTACCCAAATTCTCACATCCTTTGATAATCCTGGCCAGAAATACTTTTGCGCAATCTTTGCAAGCGTTCTGTCGCGACCTTCATGGTTTCCCGCTAGTCCGATATGGCAACCATTAATTACCCGCTTCCTTGTCTTTGCGTCTTTTATATAAAGAGAAAGCGCATCCCCATTCTTTGAATCTGAACAGATTACTCTATACAGCTGCCCATCTTGCACTCGATAGAGCACTTATCTTGTTTAGTTGCATCCTGAGGGTATAGCTTCCACGTGCGATGTAGTTTAGAGTTATATCGTATACATCCTTTTCGTCTTCTGCCCTCTTTTCCATCGTCTCGCTACATTCACAATAATAATCAACTTTTGTCGCCTCAAACACGGGGGTACCGAAAATCCTGAAGGATGAAATCCCGTAGGAAATTTGGAATGGGGGTGCCAAGAATCCTAGGATATTTGGAACTGGGGTGCCAATTATTGGGGGTGCCGATTATCCCATGACACCGACGACATTCCAGCGGACAGAACAACTTCGATCGACTTACGTCCCAGGGACTCCCAGACCCTCTGTACGAGATGTCATACTGTAAGCGATGATCATCGTTACGTACATTTTGGATCTGGGTACGAGACTACCCGTATTTTTTGATTGCTTCGTCACCAACCTTATGTGGTTCAAACTAAAACAATTGTATCTCGGCAACTGTAATTTAAAACAAGCACTAAGCCACAGTATAACCACCATCCCTCGATCAATATAAAATACAACCACGAAAACCAGCACCCTGCATGGTATTTCGCGAGAGCGCGTCTGACTTGATTTCGCACTGAAATGCTTACCGCTGGGTCAGGATAACTTCACTGGACATAACAGCTATACCAAGCCACCCTTCTATCTTCCCTACTGCCAATAACGAAGATATCCCATGCGCTCATCCAAGAGATTTTCATACTTGCAAGAGCTCGCATTTAAACCCATTCCAAGACACTATGAATGGTCACAACTCTCAAACCATTTGTCACCTATTGCTCACATTTCTATGCAGTTCGGGTCTGTAAGAGAGCTTACACAGGAGATGAAAATAATCCTTGTCAGTCCTTGTCTGCATCACTGGGGCCCAGGCTAGGCATGAACGCACAATCAATGGCTCACTTGAACCGTTTCCAGTCCATTAGTTATAGTATCCATGGTTTGACAAATGTATAAAAATCTCACTATTGCACAAAACTTTGTCACCTCATTACCTATTGCACATTGTGCGTTAGCGGGAAAGGGGAAGGAATAAACCGCCCCCCCCCCCCCCCCCCCCCCCCCCCCCCCCCGACCTACCCCCCCCCTCCCCGCCCCACTCCCGTATCAGACATACGCTCACATGACGTCAACACGCCATTTGCAAATACATAATCAACAATAATTAAATACCACGTGAGAAGAGTACTGCGACTGAAAGGTTAGTACTGTCTGGGGGTACACCTACACGAATAGGTTCCTCATAAGTTGAAGTGTCCTGTGGTGCCCCCATTTATGTCCCACCACGCCAACTGGTGGCGTGCTGTTTTATAACGGACTTGACAAAGCCGTGGCGTGGTTTTTACAAGCGTATCTATGCGGTTGAACCCCACGATGTGGTTCTGGAAGTGGTAACCGTAGCTACAGATTTTGAGCTGTTCTATTTCTATTTCGTAACGGAGGTCCAGCTGGTCTTGTGTCCCCGTATCCTGTTCTTTTAAACTGGCCACAGCACTGTATGTATTTGATGTACTTACTGCAACTTTGTACCATTAAGTTGAGCACTGTGTAACTGTTCAACCTGTCATTGATGAATGGAAACTAATAATTGCAATCCTAATTGATGCGCATCGCATATTTTACTTAATGTCTTAACTGTTCCAATTAGTACATTTATTTTCATTTATGTTGTCAGATTGACTTTTCCTGGAATGCGAGAAGAAGTGCATACTATGCATCAGTGCTCTGAATGTGGGAAGGCATTTGGACGATTGGGTACTCTGACTACACACATGCTTGTTCATACACAAGAGAAGAATTTTCAGTGCTCTGAATGTGGGAAGGCTTTTAGGCGAAGTGACACTCTGAAGTCACACATGCTTGTCCATACACAAGAGAAGAATTTCCAGTGCTCTGAATGTGGGAAGGCATTTGCACGAAATGACACTCTGAAGTCACACATGCTTATTCATACACAAGAGAAGAATTTTCAGTGCTCTGAATGTGGGAAGGCATTTGGACGATTGGGTGCTCTGAATACACATATGCTTGTTCATACACAAGAGAAGAATTTTCAGTGCTCTGAATGTGGGAAGGCTTTTGGACTAAGGGGAAATCTGAATAAACACATGCTTGTTCATACACAACAGAAGAATTTTCAGTGCTCGGAATGTGGGATGCCATTTGGACGAAGTGACACTCTGAAGTCACACATGCTTGTCCATACACAAGAGAAGAATTTCCAGTGCTCGGAATGTGGGAAGGCATTTGCACGAAGTGACACTCTGAAGTCACACATGCTTATCCATACACAAGAGAAGAATTTTCAGTGCTCTGAATGTGGGAAGGCATTTGGACTAAGGGGAAATCTGAATAAACACATGCTTGTTCATACACAAGAGAAGAATTTTCAGTGCTCTGAATGTGGGAAGGTATTTGGACTAAGGGGAAATCTGAATAAACACATGCTTGTTCATACACAAGAGAAGAAATTTCAGTGTTCTGAATGTGGGAAGGCATTTGGACGAAATGGCGCTCTGAAGAAACACATGCTTGTTCATACACAAGGGAAGGGATTTGGATGTAAAATGTGTCACAAATCATTTGCACGGAAGTCATCTCTCTTGTGCCATATGAGATGCCATAGTGGGGTCAAACCTTACAAGTGTTTTTGTGGGAAATTATTCAAATATAATATATCCCTCCAATGTCATGGTAGAATGCACAGTGGAGAAAAGATGAGATGTCCAAACAAAGGATGTGACAAGAAATATATGTACAAGACCTCATTGATGGTCCACCTCAGACGTGGCTGTGCATTTCAACAGTGAATGTCACCCGAACTCTTCAATGTTAAGTCCACTTCATTGACTCGTTTGCATTTGTACACGTTTCTTTATAATCATTTCTCTTATGCAATTGCCAAGCAGACCTATACTATTAATAACACAATTTTACTGTGAAACATTAGCTTGCTAGTGGCTATTCGATGGCAACGAACTCAACGAAGCGAGAAACCAGCGATTAATTACGGACAACATTAAATTATAAAAAGAAGTCATTAATCTCACGTATAAAAATACCCTGTCTACTGATTATAAGAGGTTTACCGCAAGGGTGATCGCTGCATGCAGCCACCATGCTGGTTGCATGGTCACCAACTGACAGTGCCCTTTTCTAATTATGTTACAGGGATTGTAGTAACTCAACAATCTAAAATCGATTTGTAGTTTAAAGTTCGATAGGATTTGTAAAGATAATAATTAACTGTGCCTAGGCCAGCCACCGATGAAGGTATACTAGTAGCAGTGAAGCAATGAAGGAGTAGCCCAGAGGTGGGTGGCGTGTCCATTGAAGATTAGAACTCAGTAGCCACTAATTCTATATGCAGTGTCGAGACGTATGCTAACGGGAGCGTTGCAATGAATACAAAGGATACTGCCTGTGAGACGGGAATTTTACTGAGTTAGATAGCTTTATTCATGGTGATCCCTCGCAGTGCACAATTGGTTCTTTTATCATGGCGAAATGAGGGGTCACCAAAGTTGTAAAAGTTGCTTTTTTTTTTTCTCCGTTGCTTTTATTCTGTGGTGCATGTTTAGAAAGACATAATTTTATTTTTTGGTGAAATTTCTGGCATACTTCTTGCAAAAGTTTTCATGTCCAGAAATTGTGGACATCGGTCGGTTTCTGATTTCACCATTAAACTCACCAGAGATTATCACGTTATTAAATCAGCTGATTAACTTTTACAATTAATTATTACTGATGTGTTCGACTTATATTGCTTTTGTCTGAATGTCAGAGAAGTCAGGTAAGGCCATCGCTTTCACCTGCTAAACTAATGCTATCCTCAATTGTAGCGATCTAACTATACGCATGCGCATCTATCAGTGGTAACTTGCCATTTTTCATTCGTAGGTCACATGATCTGTTATTTATTAACCATTTAAAGCAAAATAGGCAATGGGGACCTCACATGCACGGCTGTTTGCGGCTAGAAACTAGGTTTATAATTGGAATATTCGGTAAAAACAATGATGAAGAACTAATTATGTCTGATGTATGTTCCAACGTTGTTGGTACTCTTCTATGTGTTGCAAATGGACATATAATATATTAAATAGCGTCCTACATGACCGTAGACTATTATACACTCGTCACGCATACTCTACATTAAACGCATGCATTATGCGCAACGTGTTTACATAAGGCAACGCGGAAGACATAATGGAGGGGTGCATAAAAACATCTATAGGACAGCCATCTGGAAGTTGTCCCGAAGGTAAGCTTGCTGTCTCCTCAATTATCACACATGGTTATGCTAATTAGCACGTACCTGAAGAGTGGACGAATTTTCTGTAATCCCGAAATCCCTCGGTGTTTTTTATGAATAAAATATGATTGTTGACATATATACATGTACGCGCATTGTTTTCAACAAATAGGAACTGAATATCACATGAAACAAGTGCAGCTACATTGCGTGGACAACGTTTGACAAAGGTTAAAACAAAAGTATTGCATATCAATGCAAGGCAATAGCAGAAAAGCTGCAGACAGCATTTGGTATTGACACCAGTGGTGATGACCTACACATACATCCAGAAAGCATGTGTAAGTGTTGCAAACTGTCAATGGACAGGGTGATAAGTGCCATGAAGAATAAGGTACATCACAGGAGTGCTGTTGTTCTGTTCCAGTGGGAGAAGCATTCTAATCAGGAATGCAAGGTAACAGGCGTACGTGGGGAACATGTCACTAAAAATGTATCTCTATCGATGTGTGAGCACTTTCATGCCAGTGCAAAAGGTGGCAATCCTAAAGGGGCCAGACCAACTACTGGCAGAGGCCGCATCCCAGGTGTAACCCCTAATATGATCATTGCAAGGATCAATAGCATAGCCCCCCCTCAAATCATCTCACCTGAGCATCCTTTTCCAAGACCACCAATATCAAAAGACAATCTGTCTGTTTCAGTATTAAACCAACTGGAGTGCCCTTTATGTGTTGACATCCTGGCTCAACCGATGCATGTATGGATTGTCTGGAGCTTGTGGTATGTGGATAGTACACCATCATTAGCTCACAGTGATGTCTCATACACAACAGGATCATACCCATGCTTGTATTGCTTAATCCCCAACAAGAATATGGCAACGCCTCTCTCAGCACGTGGCCTTGCTCCACCCAGATCCCTACATTCAGTCCACACTCACCATCAAAAATATCTTGCATCAGGTGGAGGCAGGAAAACAGCCCAACCTACTGAACAGGTACAGTCATGATATGCATGCTAATGTATTTACATTGTAATAAAATAGATCTGCCCACCTGGTCTTCATATCACTATGGGGATTTTTTAAAAGCTTTTTGAATTGTTTGAAGATTTTTGCCACAGTCTAGACTTGGAGCTAGTCTTCTATCACACTGAAGTGGACCAGTCTAGGTACTCTTTGTACAGCCAAGAGTTGCAAAGGCTTCACCAGTACATAGTTGAGCTACAGGAAGCAAAACAATCTGAATCAGTTTTACAGCAGTTGGCCACTTACATGGCTGTGCTCATTGGAGAGTCCAATCCATTGACTGCAGATCTACTACACCAATCTGCCAATACATCTAAAATTGTAAAGCAACTGGTAAGAAAATGAGAAAATAAAGGATGCAGCAGAGTTAATATGCACCCTTAGGAAACCAAGATAGCTGCTAGCACTGCAGTTGTTACAAGGGAGTTTCCTTTAAATGAAGGCCCTTAAGGTAACAGAGGTAATAACACAAGATGTAATTAACACTCTTCTAGCTCCCTAACATCAACACATTGTGCAGTGCTATTTGCAAATTGGCTGAAAGCAGCCTGCCTCAAAAATCTGAAATGGTTGCACCAGGACTATGATTTTTTTAAATGCATTTTCAAAGTTTGAAAAATGCCATTCAATTTAAGATGAGGCTCAAGTCCATGAACTAGGTAGGTAATACATCCGTTCTTCTGTATGTTCACTGTTGTCATTACAATGTGTTTTAAACAGAACAATCTGTGCAGGAGTTCATGGAGTTCTTTCAGACAAACTTTCCAAAGGGCACAATACCCATTAAGATGCACATGGTTGAGGACCATGCTGTGCAGTGGGCAAGGTCTACTCATGTTGGATTCGGCCTACTTGGGGAGCAGGGTGTTGAATCTATACATGCTAAGTTTAACTATTTAGCTAGAGCGTATAGTGCCATAAAGGGCAAGGTACATCAGTTAAAATGCATAGTAGCAGAGCACTTAGTTAGCATTGCACCACACAATGTGGCAGCTATACCACCACCAAAGAAAAGGAAGAAGTAAATGATGACAGTCAAACCATTATACATATATGTCCTTTGAATCATCAATGAACATGCTTGCATATATAGTTAGTTACTCATGCACGGTCCGCACAGCCCAGCATGGCCATATAGCATGCATGTACTCGACGACATTGCCAGTGGTTATTGCATATAGACGCCGTAAACGTGTGATTGTTACCAACAGGGTCTGTGCAAAAGTTAAATAGCTATATATTACAGTCTTCATGTGGGGGAGGGATGCAGCGCGTGATAAGGTCTTCCAACCTGACACTGCACACTCAGCGCACATACACGGCTATCAACACATTACTACTATATACGTACATTCAGCGTTTGCTACCAACACATCCTTTAGTACACTCAGCGTATGCACCCACACACAACACTCAGCGTACAGCTACACACAGCAACAACAAAAAGTGTGAAGGTCACCTATCGTCACCCGTAGGTACGATTGACGGTCACATGATATTTCATCATTGGGGTGAGATCACTCCAACGAGGTGTGAAGTAATTCGTGTGACTTCACTCCGCTATTCGTGTGACTTCACTCCGCTATTCGTGTGACCTTCACTCCGCTATTCGCTACCATGCAGCTACATACGTAACTACATACATACAACACTAATTATAATCTCTGGCTCAAAAGCGTTCAAATCGATCACAACTGCTGCAAAACAAAACCTCACAAGATCACAAAAAATTTTCTCTCAAAAATTCAATCCACACCATGCGGTACAGTATATACATGTAACAATTCCGCGTATAATCGGTTAAGATGTACAAACAAGCAGAGATAATCTATATATTATCTCTGGGGCTCATTGTTCAGCAATTATCTGTGGGTTTCAGGGAAATAACCCCGAACTTTTGACCTCGTTCAGAATGTCGGACTGGTCCATCTTTGTCAATGGTTTTGATGGAAAGTCTATCATCGTTGCTATTTCGGGTCCTCGGCCAGAGGTTGGTGAGAGCATTCGTGACCAAAGGAAAGTGATATAAAGTGTTTGCATGTTTTGTTTTTTTTAGAACACGAAAGTTAAAGATTTTAAAGCAAAAGTGAAGGAAAAAACCGGTGTTGATATCCCGTATCAGCGTCTTCTGTACAGCGGGAAAGATCTAGAGGATGAAAAGTGTCTAAGCGACTATCCGCCTTTGGGTAACCAGTCTCAGGTTCAACTTGTTTCACGACTACTTGGTGGCACCAGCAGAGTTGTCGATCCCTCGATTAGAAGAAGCAAGGGACCCTGCATGCTCACGTTTACGGAATACGATACGCCAGAGTGCGTGATACTACCTTGCAACCATATCATTCACCCCGATGAGCTGATGGCCACCTGCCAAAACGAAGTGTTTGACAATCGAAAATGGGAGATACGTTGTTTTCAGCCTGGCTGTAGTACGGAATGGCCTCTAAGCTTTGTCGCAAAGTGTGGGGCCACACGTAAAGAGCTGGAACTTCTAGAAAAAGGGTTATCGGAGAACCATTGCAATCTAAACCCTGCAGCCGACATACGTCAGTGCCCGGGCTGTCACAGCTATTGTGAACGAGTCGACCCGTCCAACGCAAGGGCCCGCTGCTGGCAATGCACTAAGAAGACGGGCAAAGCGTATGATTTCTGCTGGGATTGTTTCGGTCAATGGATTGGTGACCACAAGTGCCCCATTGCTGGGGTCATCAAAACTCTTTCATCAGCTCCTGAGAAGGACATTAACGGTGTGAAGTGTCCAAGCATTCGTGCCTGTCCCAAGTGCAACTCCCTGATTGAGCACAAGGACAGGTGCAAGCACATGGTCTGCAATTTGCTTTCATGCAAGCAGGAGTTCTGTTTTGTTTGCCTCCGGCCAAAGGTGAGTGGAAGCTGGCAATGTGGAGCATTCAATACAAAATGTGACACCGCCCCTCGACAGAAACGGCTGTCCACGCGTTGAACTTATCCTTAACTCAAGTTAGGCTTGGCACTAGTAGCGCATAGTATGACTAGTGACCATAATGCTCTTTACATTAATGGCTGCAATGTTGTATAGAAAATGGCTGCATTTGTTTTGTGTGTTCCTTATATTCATGAACGAATCACTCATTACGGCAGGAACACTTCACTACAGTCTGTATATGCCAAAATACTACTATCGTTTGAACCATGATGCATACATTCCCCCCCCCCCCTCCTCCTTTAGGATTGTTTTTAAAGTACCAAAACAATGAATGTTTTAGTGATTATGCTTCCAGTAGTCAGCATCTGTTCGAAACAAGCTAGATGGCTGTTCAGCAGAAGATTTATGCTATGCTAAGGTAAGAATACAATTGTGGTTACATACTGTAGACTCTTGGCAGTGGCATCAGATAATATCCCTCTGGATATGTCAGCAGGAATGATGGCAGGAGCGCTGGAATGGTCATGAAAGGGGGGGGGGGGGGGGGGGGGGGGGGGGGGTTCACAATGACATCCACTGCATCAAGTATTGCTGGTCGATGTCAGCCAACAGCGCACTCCCCATCTCAGCACTGATGGACCCGAAGCGGGCTCCTCTACCACTGGTGCACTGGTGTCAACTATCTGCTTCAACTTTGCACCAATGGACTCCAGACCAGATGTTTCACTGCCACTTTGCATGCCGACGCCATGTTCGCGTTAGAGCGTTTGAAATATTCTAATAAACGCCCATCCGGCCCAGCTTCCTGCAGTCCGAGTCTTCGGAGAGTCCAGTACAGAGGCACCCAGCAGTCAATAGGCTCCTACTATGAAGGCAAAACGGAGGCCCGGAGCACATGCGATCCGCATGACAACCACTTTGCAGGGGCCGCGCAGGGTTCAGGTTGTTAGAGTTACAAGCATGGAGGGAGTTGTAAGGATTGGCCCCAGGGCGCCAGTTCCGAAATCGTGCATGTTGACTGTGCTCCAATCACTCCGGTGTCAGCATCTTCACCTCGTAAGACAGCTCCGGTTATCCCCCGTAGTCTCGTAACGCAGACCCAACGTTTCGCAGCTGCGGATCCGATGGTGGAGACTAGTACAATAGAGAGAGGGAGGGGCTTTTCTCGCTAGTTCCACCGCTGAGTGGACGCTTCAGGCCTTCAGCCATATGCCGTCGCCCAGTCTCGTACCCAGACCTGTTTACTTTATCGTAATGTAGGAATGTCAATGTGACCAATCAGATTCCGAAGAATGCTGGCTAGCAAATAAATGAGTTACGTTAATTATGTAAATTGAATTCCTTAAGCGAAATTAAAGTTAATTTTCTGTATTAGTAGCATCAGACATGTGCGGACATTGAGTCCTGGTTCTTCAGCAAGCAGCAATAAGGTTGAACTTTGCTCAATGACGTGTTTCTCAATTTGCCGACTGAAAGTGGCTAATCGCTATGCTACAGCATATGACCCCGGCGTTTGATGACCTACGTAGCAGCATATAGCTAGCCTTAATGAAAGATCAGGTTAGCTTTGTTCGCTAAAGTTACTTCTTGTCATACATATATAATATTTAGGTACGTTCACTGCATGAATGACAAAGCAGCGTACGTGACGTGGATGCAGAAAGAAGAAACGATAAAGAGAAGCTAGCTTGAAAGATTGCCCAGTTAGTTTGCTTTTCATCAGTCCGGAGCTTTTACTACTTAATTTAGCCTTCAGAGAAATGCTGAGATCTCCAGTACAAACTTATTGCCTTTGTAGCATGATGAGGCTCACTGTGTGACACATGGTGTGTGTGTGTGTGTGTGTGTGTGTGTGTGTGTGTGTGTGTGTGTGTGTGTGTGTGTGTGTTTGTGTGTGTGTGTGTGTGTGTGTGTGTGTGTGAGAGAGTTTGTGTACTGTATGTGTGTGACTGTGTGTTTATAAGGTGTTAAAATTGTATGCTAATCCATCCTTTAGGAGGGAACTGAACTAAAACAATTAAGTGAAGTAAGAAGGTTGATACCCAGTCATATACCTGGAACAGCTACTAAACATACCATTACCAAAGTTTCTACCATTTTGGGCTTGATAGATCCAAAGATCACTACAACACCCCTGCAGCTGCTGGATCATGTGGTGAGGCATGAGATCATATGGAGAAATGTTTGGTCACCAAAGTTTACAAATTGCATATTCTGTTGATTTCATTGTATTCAGAAGGTTACTAGATGCTAAATAATATCTTTTTGTTTACAAACAATTATATTCAAGTATAATTGCATTGATTTGGTATTTAAAAATACTAAACTTGAGTTATATTAAGTAACTAAATAAGACAAACATTAGCTCCCCTGGAAACATGTTTTGCTCTATTAGCTGAAATACATTTAGCATTAAAATGTGCATTGTGTAAAATTCGGGCGAAGCACTTAGACTGAACTGTCCGCCAGATGGAACCATAGGGAGCCTGATCCGCCCCCCCACCTTCCCCAAGTTATGGTGCCCCTCTTCCACTCCACTGCCTAAACTATTTTCAATGCAAAAAGAATTGAGCATGTGGCTGCACTGTTAGCTTCTGTATAAATATAATAATAAATAAATTGAAAAAAAATACAAATATAATAATAACAAACTACAGATGTAATATAATAATATAATAACTAAATAACTTAATATGTGTCACTGTCCTCAAAAAACATGGCAATCTTTGCTAGCAAAGGTGCCCAGGACTGAGATGGTATTACCGTGCTGTACAGTTACAGGGAGGTGTTGAATTAGATAGGAAAAGGACTGCACTTCCCCTGACACCTTGCGAAGACAGCAAGCAAGATCCTTTAGGAATGATTGAGTCTGTTATCCAAAATCACCCGATGTTTCTATGACAACTGGAGCAAACAGATACATATTGGGGTCCATATTTGAGTAATTTTCTTCTCTCAGCTTGGTCAGCCACTGCCCCTGCCTCGTGTGATGCAACTCTGCTATAAGAAGGTGCATAGGTGTCGACACATGTTGCATCCCATACGAGATGTTTTCCACACTTCCATGGAACTAAGGTAGCACCATCTGGTCTCTTACCATCAGAACAAGAGATTCCACTGGGTTCATGTCGTGACGGAATTCGAGATGCCCCTAAAGCTCTGTGTATGATATCATTCAAAGAACTATGACTGTGGTAATGACCTGGGCTTTGGATGCAAGTAAGGCCATGGGTGGCAAAGGCAGTGACCTCACAACCACAGTGGTGGCAACAATGTGGTTTACAGCATGCCAAGCCAAGGCTGAGGAGCAGGCCCTAATAGCAATCTGAGAGGTAGAGTCATCCATTCGGAGACCCAAATGCAAATGGTTTAATACTGCCACGCCCCCATAGGCACCCACAACGCTCTTTCAGTAAATGCTGCTATGGGAACTACAAAACTTCTGTCATAGCAAACGTGAGCTACACTATTATCATCTTTTTATCGATGGTTTTACTAGTACTAGGCAGGTGGGCTGTAAATATGTGTTTCTAATTGACGCCAACACGCTTTGCTTCGTGTCCTAGCTGGTTGTGGTTCTATGCGTGCATCATAATTCATATGCTCATGGTCCTGTGTGTGTGTGTTTACCATGTGTAGCCTAGCTAGTACGGGTGAGGACAGTGTGAGACCAAGGTTGCCAGACAGAAGTGATGGCATACAAAGTAAGCTAAACTTTTTCTGCATATATAAGGCTAGGGTATGAGGGGTGTATGTAATCATTGCTTTGTCCCATCCGGGTGCAGTGGCAATGGTATCGTGGTTACTACACAAGGCTTCATGCCCTAAGCTACATGTGTACAGGACAACTTTTTTTTTTCATCATATTGTGATAGTGAAACTACACAAGTATCAAGGTACGCTTGTGTTGGCATAGCCACAATGGGAAGGGAGAGAGATAGTGAAAATACTGATTTAAAAGCTATGTGGATAAGGAGGTTTCATTGGGACCATGCATGGGAAATAGTGTACAGCCATCCCATCTGTGTGGATAACACATCATACTATTTTGAATGCATCGGATGGAGAGAAAATGTGTGGTAGATTACGGAGTGGTCACATGACACATAAAAAGGTAACGTGTGTCTAATATCAATGGTTTGCGTGTGTGCGTGCGCGCGTGATGTCTACAGTGTATGTACATGTACACTTGTGTGTGTGTGTGTCATGGAAAAATTCAAAACACAATAGTTCATTTAGTGTACAATATTTTACAACGTTTAATATCAGATGCCTACTATAATCATTCCAATCACAACATTATACACCGTACGACGTGTTTTGGGCGAATAAACAGATGGACCATATTAATATTGTATCACGTGACACCAATTACCTGGAATTGCAGTCCCCAGACCCACCTACTGGACATATCTCCTTTACGAACTGCTCAAGCACCTTCTCCAGTACAAACTACTGTCAGGGTCTACATTACATTGAAGACTAATGGGTAAGTTATTGTTTGTTGTGCATCTGGTGCACACCAGGCATGGCTGATGCCTATTTGACGCACACTGGGAACCAGTTGCTACCATGACCCTATTTTTATACCCCTATTTGATGCACACCGGGCATATTTGATGCGCACAGGGCATGCTCCTATTTGATGCACACTGGAGCCTGGTGTCTAACATGGCTCTGCTTGATGCACACGGGGCATACTTGTTAGAAATTGAACTCCATCCTACCGCTTACCACCCACAATCCAATGGCCTGGTAGAAAAGTTTCACAGACACCTTAACTCTTTGAACACCAGGTGCATATATGCATGCGATGCACACACAACCATTACTCCAATCAAGCATGATTTAGATATTGCGTGCAAAAATGAGTTGATCGGTCACAACTTTGTGATGCTTGCAAATGCTTGCTGCACTTGTAACCTTATACATGTACAAAGTAATTATGTTTCCTCTCACACCGGCTAAAGAACCCCATTATACAGATGATTTCACTTCACTAATGCATCACTTCAATACTCCACGAATAAGAATGCATAGCCTAGATCAGTGTAGTATATTCACTCCCCCCCCCCCCTCCCGCCACCAACCTTTTGCCAGTTTGTATGGGTTGCTGCAACAAAAGGTGCAGTGGGTTATAATGAACACACAAAATGTGCATACACCAGGACCACGTACTTGTATGACTATGGGGTTACATGCATGTCAGTATTGTACTTCCATGCATCTACAATGGTATTCAAAGTGATTTTGATCAACACACAGCACTGCATGAATGGTGAGGCAGATAATTCTCGCATGTATGTATATATGCACTTGGCATTCAAAGAGTTTAGGGCTTAGCTCTCACTGGCCCTAATTGGACAACAGGAGTTGCCTTCGGTACCGTTGGGAATTCGTACAACACCAAAGGACGACCTACAATGTTTTTGGGCTGACCTGGTCTATGGTGCACCTCTAATGTACCCCGGTGATTTTTTGGTTAGTCACAATTCCCAGCTAGAGCATCACTTCCAAATACAACAACTCCGTCGCATGTACGCTCCCATGCTCACCTCCCAGCATGGGGTTGTACCATCCTCCATGCCACCCAACCTGAAGCAATCCCTGTTTGCCGGGATGCTCACTGCACACCCCTCCAACACTCATACAAAGGACCTTTCAAAGTCTTTCAGCCAAGGAACAAGAGCTTCACAATTTACATAGGAGGATGGAGGAGATATAATTAGTGGATAGGCTGAAGCCTGCATTTGTTGACTTGGAACACCCAGTGGAATTATTGGAGCCTAGACACTGCAGATGGCCTCTCAACAAAGACCATTCTGTGGTCCAACTCAGCCTAAACATTGATCGACATCACTATCCCTGTGCACCAGATCGGGTCGTCTATTTAATTTACCACGACTTTACATCTTGGTTCTCAGGGTGTGTGGGTGTGTGTGGGTGTGTGTGGGAGTGGTGTAGAGGCCCATACCCACAACCTGATACATAAGAACCAGATTACCTAATAGGTGGAAATAAATTAGAATGTGAACAGTGATTATTCATTCCTTTTTGCTATATGGTTTGTTGGCATGTAGTATATTATACTTTTGGTTAAGTATTTCGACATGCCACAATGCATCATTAATTTATCTCTGATAAGGAAAGTTTGGTTATGCTTTTTGTGCAAGTCATGTCTTAATAGTGTGCTACGTGGTTGTTGCACAATGTGAGTGAAATATAAAGAGGAAGGGTATCATGGTGTAGGAGCTAGAGGAGAGGCTGTTGGAGAAGAGACCTCGCATAGTAGGAGACAGGTTGTTAGAACAGACCTTGCTACTGTTGGAAAATTGGTGGACCATCTCACAGTTTACTGTATGCATGTACTACTCCAGATTTACATCAGCAGTGGTCAATAGGTGGTTTAGTGTTAGGTAATCTTTACCAGCGGGTACAATTTTTGTTAGATAACCGATAGAGCTCTCTCTGGCTGATAATCTCTCATAAGACTAGAAAGCTCATCTTAATAAAACTATTACTGATTTTAAATACACATATCACTGGAGAGCCTGCAAAATTGTTACAAAAACAATTAAGTTGCTTCTTGTGGACAATTTTTGTGTCGAGACGGCCGGTAATCCATCTAGCCGTGCCAATGCGCTATCAATTACATCCCCATTCCTGCCGCAACGGTCCAGCGACCTTTATATTTGCACGAGTTCTTATCTAGCCACAACTGTAAGGTCTGCACCCGCGGTAAGTTTACACAACTCTACCGTACCATGTTCCCACTTGCCAATACCATATACGGACATGTAATCTGCAAGACAGGGTGCTTCAGTGTATACACAATCATTTGAGAGCCTGCGACCGCAAGTACTAATTACTTTTACTTTGACAATTTCTAGCACTTTTCCTTTCAGTGCAAATGCCACATTACCTACATCATTATGATCTCCCGATTTTTCTCTATTCACAGAATGAATCAGATAATATTTTGGACTTAAAATGTGAAGATGTCCTCTGAACAATTTGGGACAGTTTCCGCGAAAATTGCCCCACGGTTAAAATGTTATAAAAATGCATCGCGTTTGAATCGCTATAACTTCCCAACGGATAGCGCTATCGACTTCCTATTTTCAACACTTCATACTACACCATTTCACTATGAAGTGTTGAAAATAGGAAGTCGATAGCGTTATCCGTTGGGAAGTTATAGCGATTCAGACGCGATGCATTTTTATAACATTTTAACCGTGGGGCAATTTTCGCGGGAAACTGTCCCATTTATACATTGCCATTTTTCGGTATGTGTAACAAGTCATGCAGGTTTGAGGTCCTTGGCATGTCATCTGATAAGTGAACATGTGATGTGTCTGGGGATTGTTCCACCTGGCTAGATGAAGAGTGGTCAGATAGAGGGGCCCCTATACATTTGGATCAACTATACTGGAGGAAATGTCTGATAACAATTCTGAGGAGGAATACTGGAGCAGCAGGAGCCTCTGTAGGTGTTGTGTCAAGTATGGCACATAATTCTCCAGTGGATGAGATGGAGAGTCAGACAATTAATGAACCCATATGGCTGTTGATAAACTATTGACATTGTTCCCTGTATGTTTACAATATGTTAACTTGAGTATTTGTATATATATAGTGTTTGTTTTACGGACTAACCGGCCTTGCATAGTTAATGTGATTTGTTTAAGGCTTTCCTCCCATTCAAGCACTTTTCTGTTGTGAAATGTCCCTAAGATATCAATAACACATGTTGTCTGCACATTGGAGAGACACAACCCCACTTTTTGCAGCCTTGTGAAGACCTACAGGTAGGAATAGGTCGTATAAAGATGCACATGTCTGATTCCACCAAACAGAATGATTGAAACAACGCTCTGTATAATGGTATTATGTCAATGAGACTTAATGAGCAAAGCAATGCACATTAAAAGGACTGTTTTGTGGGTTTTACTTTGGCGAGGAACACGCATTTAAAAACTCTGTTTTTCCTTTGCAAAATTGAATGGAGTTCATCCCACTGGTATGACAGCATGTAGCTAAGATCACCCACCATAGGTTTTTCATTTCTTTCTTGAGAATCGCATGCAGTACTATTTCGGATCTAGCTGATGAGTGTTCCGTTCTTGTGTGAGTGATGGAGTGAGGGCATAGTTGTTTTCGTAACTCGGATACGTAACAACAACCTAAATTGAAAAAATTGTCACGTCAGCGTGCAACAAATTGATGAAATGCTAACTTGCCATTATACTTTGTGAAACAATGTCTCCGCTTTTCCGCTTTATTCCTTTCCGATCCACATGGGTATTTGATACATTTTCAGATATAGGTATTGCACCAGTTATGCCTGCAGTTATAATATCTGTCCATTCCCTTTCTAATCGTTGGTGCTGCTCTTTGGCATCAAGGTACTTCGCAATCCCGTTAAAGCACTTTATGCAGACAAAGCCGGAGCTATAATACAGTACATGCAGCTGTTCATGTTCTCTGTGCTTATCTCAACTGTACGTTGTGATAGGAAGACACATATGTTCAGCCTGCATTGAATAGATGAAGCACTTTCTAGGCGTCTTCTTTGCTCTTTGTTTGTTGCAGGAGACGTTCCCCACCTTGCAACGATCCATTCCTCAATAATTATTAATCACCGTGTGTTATGTAATCGATTGCACATAGCATTAGCCAATAAAAATTCGTTACCAGACCACCTCCTAACCTCATATGCTCCGCAATGCATATATATACCCATTGTTTCAATATTGGTGCAGCGTCCGTTGTGCACTCCACCAGCACTAGAGTTTCAAAGAATGGGTAAGACCTATCTCACCTTCTGCTTCTCAGTGTTCTCACAGCCTCCATATATGTTCATGCACCTGGCGTTGCCTTCAGCAACACTTGCACGTTGGCATCCAACGTTAGCTACAGCGCCTGCACTGCATGGCACATTACACTACTCCTTTCGGCCTTCACGTTCAACATGCAGCAACACACGCTGCAAAATCCACCATGCGTGCATGACATTGAATGAATAAATCAAACATACCTCAATTGTGCAGTGCATTCATGCCGTACTTTTAAATGATCATGGCAGGTTCAAACCCGGATACCAATTTGAGGCAGAATTTCCGAATGTGCCCTACTTTGCCGCAAGCAAAGCACATATACCCAATCTTGGTCCAGGAGTAGAGCGCTGTCCTGATCCCTGCGGCTGTCACTCCTCATGATCAGTTTCTGCTCATCCATACGTTTTTTCTTCCTCTTCAGTGTCACTCTCTCTGCATCCTTCTTTGCTCTAGTGATCTTCTTTTCGTCCTCTGAATTTTTGGCAAGCTCATCTGCCCTTGTATTCTTCGACCACGTGCAGACCAGCAGTTCGAAACGATCGGCCAATTTTACCATTTTCTGTCTGTTGAGCAAAAGGGCCTCAGCTGCTTCCATTTCTTGAGTTGCCTTCTCGTAGCACTCGTCATTTTTTTCCTTTTCATACATTCCTGCGCCTCCTGAATGTGGTCCAGCAACCGTTTCGTAAACTTGAACTGCGCTTCATTTCTCACTCTCTTAATGCATGCAGGTTGTCTCCTGCTCTCAATCTTCTGGCAAGGGACTGTTCACCTCTCCCTGCTGCTTCAGTACTTCTGAAGTTCTATGTAACCTGACAATACTGCCCTATCTGGTCGTTAGGGGGCTCCCTCCATTGCAAAGAAATGGGGTTAGCTCTGCAGGTGGCTGTGCACAATACGCCTAGAGTGACTCCAACACACATTTCCCAACCTTATACCGGTATGTAAGCCCAAATGCGCACGCACACCCAGCTGAAGACTCAATGTACAGATCCATCACCTCATATCTGCAGCTGCACATTCACATACACCCCTAAGCGTGTTCTTATCATTCTACATGCTTACATGTACGCTGCATGCACAACACATGACATGCATGTATAGGCTACACCTCTGTATTCTGCTGGGAGCATATTTTCTGTCTAATTTGTTCCTCAAATGACAGAAAAATGTATTTCACTTACGTAAACAGGTCTGGGTGCAAGACTAGCCCTCACCCTAGTCCACCATCCCTCTGAGTTGGGCATAGAGGAGTTAGACTACCAGATGAAAGCAACTGCATACTTTGCTAGGTCTTTAGGGGAACAGAAACGAAGTGGCGATAGTGTTGAGTCGAACACCTTTCCATCTAGAAGTAAAAGGCCCTCTTGGCATCCACAAATGACGTCAGGCTGACCATATGGGTGTATGTGTGTGTACGTATGGCATTATTAGAAGCGTGACACGTTATTAAAAATTATTGTTGGTACTAAGTATTAATTAACTGTCATTTTGAACTGTAAGTGCATCTTTTAACCACAGTAATAGTAATTGGATTTCTTGCAGTCATAGCCATGCTGTTGCAACTTTTATAGCACAGGACATAATTTGAAGTTGTTTCATAGAGTTGTTCTAAAATCACTTTTACAGGGTCCTTATAATTTTAAAATCAACACCCATATATTCAAAATCGAAAAATAGCCATAACACTAGTTTTAATAAACATCATTATAATTAGAATAGGTAAGTAATTTAGAAAATACATTCCTCATAAGTTTTATAATGAAATATCTGCTTGATTATTGAGGTTGTTTCTCCATGACAAATAATTTGATTGAAAATTTCAATACACCCTTTATCACTTACTTTAATCTTTTGGAGTTTTTATAGTCCACAGATGATGTACTTTAACCAATGTAAAATTAGTTGAATTAATTTAAAGTTAATTAATACTTGGTACCAACAATAAATATAATTCACTACATGTATACCCATTAAATCGAGGCATTTTCACATACGAGAAGGGTACAAGAAGGTACACACCAACCAGAACGATCATATTAATCATGGGATGAATATTCATAATCTCATGCTTATATCACTTCTTCCCTCCTCTATCGTCTTCCAATGGTTTAGGAAGTGTTCATGCATTGAAAAAACTTGGAGGATTTTGGCGTTGCTCCATAGCAATGCTTTTGACGCTGTGCTCCCTCTTGCATCCATGAAGCCATGCATGAGAGAGTAGAAAGGGAAGAACACCCATGAGGCTATACATCCATTGGGGCACAATACAAGCAAAGTTCACTGTAAAGGAGTGGATGTAGAGAACAACCATCAATGAGCACACATGTACTCCTCCTTCACCACTGTGTTTTATGTTCACTGCAATCTGCCCACTTTTGAATCATTGTATACCCCTCACACAGAACAAGAACATGCTGATAGTATTAATCTCCTGAAGATCTATTGAGGAAGATGAGACAAGGCTGAGTGATTAAATTGGCAGAGATGGAGTGAGGAAAGATGTCCAAACATGGATTATGAAAGAACCCGAAGTGGACAGGTCAAACAATGTTCTTCTTATGAGTGTGGTTGGGGGGAGGGGGTGGAGGTGGGGGGCCTCACAGGTTATCTCTCTGAAAAAGAGAAATTCAATGGAAATGTCACACCCTTTGCAGACAATGCCCAGAAAGTGTTAATCCTTTTGGATTACATGGGACCCTTTGTTAGATACCTGCAGGAACTCGCTGTAACAGGAGCAACAGAGAATAGGAGGAAGAGGAGGAGGAGTGGCAAAGAGAGGCAGTATAGCGAATTGAAGAATGCAACAGAAATGACGTAAATCAGTACATCCAATTGCGGAATCTGTTTAACTCTTTACTGCATACAGGTCCACTCATTATCACCAGCATACAGGAACCACCTAACCAACCAGGATACAGAATGCATCACTCGGTGAAGACTTAACATATGACAAAAGCATGTATGCAAAATTAAACGACGACTCAACCGAGACTTACTGTGGTGCACAGCTTACAACACTTTTGGCTTGCACTTCAGAGAAATCAAGAAGACACAGCATTTACCATCTTTGACACTTTCAGAAGGTCAAACAAACCCATGGTAAAATGTATTACAGATACACGTACAAAGTATGCCAGTTACAAGTGCAAGCTCTTGGTGCACTGAGACGAAAATAAAACCAGTGACTCCGGAATGATTTAGTTATTTTATGGCTCCATGTTCACAAAGACAGAACATGCAGATGACAAAGATTAACTATTTTTTGGGCTTGGCATATGTTGCGTATGCATCCATTATACGCTGATTACATGCATGCATTCAATGATCCAATCATTATATATAGTCCGTACTTGTTTGTATTAATTCCTGGCTATACCGTGGGGTGCGGGCGGGCCTGACTTGACATCCGCTACTATACGCGTCTATGCTGCACTGATGAAGAGATAAGAAGAAAAGAATGGTCTGTAACGTATTGAATACGTTACGTATGATGCAGCCGAATTATACAATCCACATGCATTGTTGGTTAATCGCGCGACACATATCAACATTCAGTCAACCGACACTCTAATGCATGCATTCTTATACCCACGGCACATACATGACTCCTCAATATGATGCCACTATACTACCATGCATACACTGATGTAGTGCGTCCACTTGCGTCATTGATATCTTAATGGGGCGTGGTTACCTGCGCCCCCATTAAGTAGTATATAATTAATCGGACGCAGAGAGATACGCTGAATAATACGTGTTGTGAGAAAGAGAAGAACTACTGCAACGAGATTCGCAATACAAAGAAGAAAAATGGTGTCTGTTCAGTGGACCATTGTGACGTACTTCCTGTACATAGAGATGGTCATCGTGTTCCTACTGTGTTTGCCGATTTCAGCGCATGGGTAAGCTATCTACATGTGTATCGTGCCAGTTGCGAGTAGCTAGTAGCGCCGGAAATATGGAGTACTGATTTTTATTTATTTAATTGATATGATTCCGCGATAAACTATACACATCTCACATTAGTCAAGCAGAGTGCGTGTGCATGCGGTCACCGTGAAGCTGATAAGCTGATAAATCTTCTTTGCGTTTTTTTTTGTCAATATTAAATCTCATGTGGCAATTAAAGGCGAACCGCGGAGCAAAGTGTGCTGACGCACTCGAATGCATTGTGCCGGGTCCGCAGCCACGTGGGCACGGTGCATCGCATTCAGCCAATACGGGTACGAGAGTGCGTGGTACAATTTCGAACTTGGCAAGCAATTGCCCGTCGAGTCTAGCAGAAAATTGAAAATTTAAATAGTAATCGCACTTCATTTTACTCCACACGCACAAGTCCTAACATTACTTGCAGTGTACGTGACAGCTTCAACGAAAAGACTTTACCACACGCGTGTGCTAGTATCATCATTTTTATTATTATGTATTACCTTTGTGTGCATTACAATTATTGTATTTTTATTACTATTATTATTTTTTGTTGCGCAGATTGAAGTCTGTGATGGAGTCGTTCGTAATTATTGAGTTGAGGAAAGTAGGAAAGTTAGTGTTCTATTCCTTCATTGCTGTACTCATTATACTTTTTGGAGGTAACATTCCAGTGATTCCAATTCCCCCCCCCCCCACACACACACACACCCCACCCCACCCCTTTCCATTCGACTCGCTTGTGCTTGTATGTGCGCAGATGCTGTCCGTGTAACATTTCTGAGCAAAGAATCCGCTGCGGGAACCTTGGACAACGAGCTGAGTACGTCCAAGGATCTGTACAAGGCTGAAAGGAATTGCTTTATCTCTGGTTTCAGCCTTTTTCTAATGCTGTGAGTGCACTTCAGTAGCTACGATGATGTGGGCTATATATGAATTCCGGTGTGGGGTGCAAATGCATGTACAGCAACTTCACTCTGTATATGATATATGCTCCAGTGGCGGCGCGGGCGTTGAAGGAGACGGGGCGGGTAGGAGGGGGGGGGGGGGGGGGTCGTGGGCAGGGCTATGGCGGTTAGATAAGGTGTGCCATGATGAGAGTGAGGTGGTTAGTTAAGGTGTGCCATGTTTTATGTGACACGTCAGTGCGATGTTCATATAGTTCAGTTTATTTGCTCTTCAAAAAAAAGAAATAAATAATCAATCGTCTAATGTAAATTAATTATGATTATATTGTGAACTGCTTGAAGCTTCATCGGTTCTTGTCATCTAAATTACACTCTATTAGACTGTAACCTACATATCTCTCATTTCATACAGGGTGATCAATCGACTTGTTGAATTAATGTGTCGAAAGGCAACTCTGGAAGACCAGATGGAGAATTTTTTGCGGGAAGGAATAAAGAAGAAAGAATGAAGTCACGTACACTGCTTAGAACGTTGTGCTATCATTAACCTCCTGTCCCTTCCTCCACCTTGACTCCTGATTTGCTGCTATGTACATGTGCTGCATGTGTATTTGGAGGAGCACAATTTGGTTGCATTTTGTGGGTGCATGTTTTAACGTAAGAGTTGTGCACGTGATTGTCACTCGGTGGGTTCATTCCGTCTGAGGGGTAGTGAATGATGTGTGCTTGTTTATTTTAAATACCTATAATTTAAGAGTGCTTTTTTTTTTCTTCTCGTGTTCTGCCACCGCACAAAAGAACCTCCTGTTTAAACAGGATGTTATTTAAAGACATAAGTAGTTAAAATAAACGGAGGTCGTTGGATTGATTTAAAAATAAAAATAAAAACGGTTAATTATTTGAAGTGTAGTGTATGCTGCCACCGACTTTTATTAAACGGTGTATGAAACGTTGTACATGCTGAAGATTTCGGATATCATACAGCTGTATATCTTATCAGTATGTAATGACAGACGTATTCAATATGGCACCACTTTTATTATTGCATCGCATAACCATTTATTATGATTTGTTCTTCATGCAAAGGCCAGGCCACAGGGTGTTCGATTGTATCGTCTTTTTTTATCGAAGAGTTACGGTAGTCGGGTGCACGTTGTCGTGTCCTTGACTGCGTCAGATCACGTGCCCTGAAGTAATCCGGCGCACTTGTCACCAGCAGCTACATGTACTTACATGTATCATAGACGGTGTGCATGAGCTACAATATATCCACGCATGATGAAGACCCCCGTAGCTTTGATTTTATTTCTACACACAAAACGCAGATGTCGATGTACGTAAAAGTGACAATTTGATAACACAAGAAGTGGTGACGTAACAGCAGCACGTCACCAGCGAAAATGGGCGAAGGCACGATTGGCCTCGGCCAGTCTGTGCAGGTCCTGCTTCCTCTTGATCACGGCCCCCTGGTGGTTGAAGGCGTCCAGCAGCTCGGCGGCAAGCTTCTTCGCCATCCCGTGCCCGGGCTTCTCCCGCGCTGCCGTGATGAGCCACTTGACGGCGAGGAACTCCTGTCGCTCAGGCCTCAGCGCCACGGGCACGTGATACAGCTTCCCGCCTCGCCTGACTCCCGTGGTACCCATGATGGGTTTGGCGTTGTCGACGGCCTTGTGAAAGATCTCCATGGCATCGAGCACAGCGTCCTCACGCTTCTTGCCCTTCGCCAGTTGACTACGCTTGACGATTTCCAGCGCCTCCTTGAAGATGTGTTGGGAGAGTGACTTCTTCCCGTCCCACATCATGCAGTTGACGAACTTGTGCGCCACGCGGTCGTGGAGGACCGAAGGGCTCACGTGGGAACTGGGCGCCGTGGGCGGTGAGGGAGTATCGGTGGTCGAGACAGCTGCCGATGCGCTGCAGGGCACGTGGCCGGTTGTATGGATGGCCCTCGTGGCCGCGACAAATCGGTTACAGGTGAACTGATACTTCGTAACAAAATTTCTGACTGCCGCCATAGTCTTTCTATGCGCAACGGTGAGCAATATTTAGAATTTACCTGTTGCAAGTTAAATTCATAACTACATGTACATTGTCCCGCGTGCCCAGAACTATCAAAACACCACACAGCAAGTCGAATTAATTGGTCGGGCAGTGAGAACTGATTTTTATTTGATGGCAGTTTTATTTAATTTATGTAGCTAGTCAGCAGCCAGGTCATAAGCTAGTATATGATCATTGCCTGAGTGTATAGGGCAGATATGATTTACATATCATTTGCCTCAACATGAACCTCAAGAACAAGGTTACTGATTGCTCTATTTTATGTTCAAGCAGCCTGCCATTATTGGCGAGAGCGAGAATGTGTATCAGCTTTGATCATAACATGCACCTTCCTCCATTGAACCAAGGATTAAAAATAATTAATAATCCTTGATTGAACTGACAGTCAGTGAATCTGCGATACCTCTGTCTTCATGAACACATGTTATTTATACATACTAACTGAAGACATTATGTACGTGTATGATTAATTTTAAAACAGATTTGTCTAATGACAAAAGGCTCCGCAATAGATAGATTACATAATTAATCCCGGCGATCCGCTGCTGTGGTGAACATGGTCTGGATCGACGTTCTTAGTCTCGTATCTAGACCTGACGACCTAGCGTCATGCAACATTGCAGCCATAAATGTAATTATCACTACTTGTGCCAAAATTATGGTTCAGGACAATGTGTGGACAGCCGCTTCTGTCGAGGGGCGGGGTCGCATTTTGTGTTGAATGCATTGCTCCACATTGCCAGCTTCCACTAACCTTTGGCCGGAGGCAAACAAAACAGAACTGAAGGCAACCATGTCCTTGCACCTGTTCTTGTGCTGAGTTGCACTTAGGGGGAAGGCTGATGGCCGCTCTTCCGTATACTAATATTCTCCACTGTGGATCCAAACGTCATTATAGTCCTGACCTGCAATAATCTTTGTTGGAGTGCTATCCCTAGATAAGCTGTCACCACATGATTTGGAAACTGTTCCCGCATTGGTAAAGCTGAGATTTAGCCATATCAAAAACTGGTACCTTATTTCAGCCAACATGTACATACATGTATATGTCCCTACAAATTGAGTACTTGTTCTGTTCGTTACGTTTTACTTGATGCGTACAGGTGTGCCAAATTTACCCACATTTCCCGCTCGATAAACGTCAAAATTATTACGAATTGGGACAATAACGAGCGGGAAATGTGGATAAACTTTGTATCAAGCTAAGAGAATAAATCAATAGCGACAGGACCCGCCTATACGTTGAAGCGATTTGAACGCTCCTACCTGATTATACGGCAACTTTGAACCCCATGGGTATCGGACCTCGTTACGTCGACACTATGCTTGTGCAAGACACTAAAATACATTTCACATAGAGACATGATGTATGACGAAGTGCAGAAAATAAGAAGTCGAGGGCGTTAACCTTTCAGAAGATATGCAATTTGAGTTTAATGTTTTAAACATAAATCCACAACATGATTATAAAATCGTTCCATATAAATATATTGCTGAATACCACCAATTCATAATAAACAATTGCTCGTGGTTGAGATGCTTCCAGTGAAGCAGGATGGTTGAATTGAAAGTTATGATGCTACGATCTCTACATAGCATTCTGCCCACACGAATGCAAACCCAAAAATTACTCCTGAAGATTACTATGACAGCACTGTAGGGTTTTCTGGATTGCACATGAAACAGTTATTTCAGAATATAGGAAGATATGATTTGATGCGCCAAATCAGTTTTGTTGTCATTAGATCCATCAACAATTAATACATGTAAAATATGAGTATTGCACTATTGCATGATACACGTCATCTATATCCAAACGGTGTTGTCCAAACTATATACACACACACACTACGTACAGTTCATTGTCACAAAAATTCTTCACAGGTAAATATTGGACTCCCTTTATTCCATCGAAGAAGTGCCTTCTTTCGCATACCTGCACACATATTAGTAGCCTTATAATGGATGTCACGTCGCACTATTTGAATAATGCTGCGACCAACATTTTCTATATCTTCTTCTGTTGTGCAGACAGAAATAATGCGAGCGTTGTCAGTTCTGGGTGTGAAAAATTTCACAGAATTGATATCACCCAGCATTCCATCCTCAGAAGCCTGTTGTATGCTCTGCAACATCGAGTCAAAGTTTTCGTGTCTGGCACATCGGATGTACCATTTCCCATATCGCTTATCAAACCTAAATTTTGGGTTGCCATTGTTCCAATGGAGAGCCTTGTAAATTGTTTTTGGAGCCCCATACACTCTATACACATTACGTGATGTAGCAGCATCTGTCTTGTAGCGCAATATCTTATCGCCAACAAGCCTGATGAGTTTCAACCCCACCTGGTCTATGTCCTCCTTTGTAGTGTACACACAAACTACACCGTCACCAAATAAGGAGGTTGTGGATTTAAGCATCGTGGAAGTTTTAGCAGATGTTGCTCCAAGATATCCATTATGGACATGCTCTTTGATCAACTGCCACGTTTCATCTAGTGGTGCATCACTTCGAAACACAAGCCATTTTCCAAATGTTTCTCTGTCACGAATTGCATCATTGTATGGAAATGTATATATCCACTCGACATCAGAAACACTTGATGGAATTCTTTCGTCCTGCAGATTCCTAAAAAGAATACTGAAAGATGCAAAATGTTACATTCACATTCCTTATCAATATATGAGAGGTTGTGCAACTACTCAACTGTAATGTATGTGCTGGCAAATGGATCACGTCAAAGGTTGGTTGGTACCAGCATAACTGGCTTGCCAGCTATAGAACTGGTTCTGCTTGTATTTAATAATGATATTTTGCTCCTTTGGCATTGGACTAAGTTAGCACAACCATTGTACATACAGGCTAATCTGGATGAAACGTTCATTGATGTTTGAAAACAAATGACAGTAATAAAATCGTGTCTTACCACTACATGTATAAATGTTTCAAATGTGTGCATTATTGCATGTATAATGCAATATGTATAACTTGGAAAACAAAATTCTTCTATTTATAGATAAAATAGGGCTTACGTTAATAATATTTGGGACAGTTTCCGCCCCCCGGTTAAAATGTTATAAAAATGCATCGCGTTGAATCGCTATAACTTCCCAACAGATAACGCTATTGACTTCCTATTTTCAACACTTCATACTACACCATTTCGCTATGAAGTAATGAAAATAGAAAGTCGATAGCGTTATCCGTTGGGAAGTTATAGCGATTCAAACGCGATGCATTTTTATAACATTTTAACCGTGGGGCAATTTTCGCGGAAACTGTCCCATTTACATTTGTCCAAAGTCAGCAACAGGTGTGATGATGTTTGTGTTGCAATGTATGACTAATTCAAACTTCATCATCGATGTCTATCTATGATAGAATCCAGTTGCCAATGTGTAAAGATCGTTGTATAGACCCAATGCACATAACATGAAATTATGTGAAAGCTTGAAAAAAAAAAAAAAAAAGAGAAAACTTAGTTTAGTCAGGTCATCTATTTCATGCACTATACTGTCATGTAGCTTATTATGACGTTGGGTGGGGGTTTAAGTTAAAAAAAACTCTGATCTTATGTTACCATTTCCGTAAGGATTTGCTCAAGTCCACAAGAAGAGCCTGCATAGAGATGGACACAGAAATACATATGATTTTCTCTAAATTTTGCCCTTCACAAGATACCTTTGACATATCAGATTGTGCTGAAGCAGACTGCTCTATGCTGTCAAGGGTTTCATATAGAAGTGTTACTGCATCCTCAAACCGTCCTGTGTATGTACAAACAAATACACACATGCATTTTGTTAATAGTTCGAAATATGAACTGGATCTTTGTTATAATGACCTTCAAATGTCAGGAAAAGCTAAATATGAAAAATCGCCAATTACAATATACCACAATAATTGTGTGTTTGCTTCTATTTGTCAAACATACATTTGTGCATGAGAATGACATTGTTTCGGCAATGCATGAGCATACATCTATAAGGATGTATGCTCATGTATTGGAAAAATACACCTACGTGTTCTTTGTTCACTGAACTGAAGTAATGTTGCCATTACAGCATAATTAATGCATGCATAAATTAATATGTCTTGTCCAAGCATAAACTTTAAATTACAACTATGACATAATATGCAACATGACATGAGTCTCAGCTGTTCCTCTAATTAAAACCAAAATTTAACTTGTACCACTTAGAAATTGTAAACATTTATGAGTTAAATAGACCTGTCTATAATTAAATGCTTAGGAATTATAGCATAAATTCTTGATTACTGGTAGGATAAAATTCTGTACCTTCGTCAGCCAGAGCTTTGGCTTGTTTCAGGGTAGCTACATGATTTCTCTGCTGGCCTAGGACAGGATCGGGTGCACTAGGGGCAGTGTCTATTTAAAAATGGAAGATGCATTTGCTAGACATGTCCACTTGTTACCAAAATTTGCCAACCTGTTCTGCTCACGACCAAATCACATGAAATCGTCTGGATGGATGAGCTGATCACATTGAAGTAGGAGAGGGTGGCCTTGAGGACACTCTCTGTTGTCGAGGCAGCCAAGGCAGGAAGGATGAGGCTCATCACAATATCTCTTCCCTCCTCAGACTGGATGTCACCCAGTGATATTTCACAGCTGTGTTACCAGGAAATTAATGTTGGCTTATAGTGGTTCATAAGCCAACGTTAAGAAATTTAGTCTGCGATGAATCCCTGGCTATACTGATTGGGATATAAATACACATACAACCTTCAATTCACTCTCTAGAACGGTGTACTTAAGACATCTCTGTGTACATAATACGGATTCACTATCTCAGAAATTCTAATAGTACAATGTTTATAAACAAATTTGTAGACCATGCAGCAACACACAGTCCAGAGCAGCTCAATTGTTTACAACAAGCTTTTATCTAAGCAACTTGCAGCAAGGTACCGTGATGTTTAAGTGTTTAGTAGCTACCAAGAACTTCACAAATGATTGCTAAGGTTTAAATTTCATTGTAGAATGGACATACAATACAGAGGTTCTATGTGTAATAACTCTTAACTCGTAACAACAACATGAATACCATACATACAATTTCTGTTTATATACAAGTTCAGTGATATAGATATGTCCAATCATATTAGAGCTTGTCGGCATGTAATGATCCCGAAGACGTCCGGAACACCGATCATTCTCTGGTAGCGGCTGTGCAGTCCCGCCAAGTGCGTATTAACTGTAGTGCAGGTCCCCAGACCGACTTCATTAATATTACATTCGTCCCACCCTCTCTTGAAGCTTGACCCCAAGCTTCAGTTGTACCTCAACACTGGGTGCCTAATACGTTGCGGGTAGCGTCTCTGTACTGCAGCCGGCTGTTCTTGCTGTGGTGGGAGTATCAAATGTTCAATTTGAGGTGCCTCCCAGTCAGCAACACCATGTTCTTCATACTTGTCACCCTGTGCCTCGACTTCTTCTCGTACAATTCGTGCCTGGAGTCTATTTACATGCACCACACGAGTCCTTGCTGTTGTTGTGTGTTCGATATCAACATTAACCGGGGAGAGTACCCTCCTCACTGTCCATCCTCCTTCCCACTTTGCCTCCAGTTTGCCAGCTGTTGGTACATGCAGCCAGACAGCATCCCCAACATTGAATGTTCTGCATTTTGTTGAGCTGTCGTAGGACTTCTTCTGCCGCTGTGCTTCCTGTGCGATGTGGCACTCCACCAGATCTCTTAACTCAGCCAATCTGACTTGCAGGGTATGTTCATAGCTATGTGGATCATGACCTTTCATTTCATCTCCCCCCAGCGATGGCGTGATAGGCAGCACAGGCTCTCTTCCCATTAGTAGTACAAATGGGCTCAGGTGAGTGGAAGTGTGGCGAGCTGTACGGTAAGCATATAGAAGGAGTGGAAGCTGACTTTCCCAATCAGACTGTTGCTGAACATAGGCTCTTAACAGCTGCAACAAGGTTCTGTTAAACCGTTCCACCATACCATCTCCTTGTGGATGGTATGAAGTTGTTCGTGACTTGACTATACCGAATGCTGAGCAGGTTTTCTTCAATATTGTGCTCTCAAAGTTCCTTCCTTGATCGGAGTGAAGGATTTCAGGAATACCGAAGTGTGAAAACACCTCGATCAGTACTCTTACTATCCTTTCTGCTGTTTGATCAGGCATTGGTATTGCTTCAGCCCACTTGGTGAAGTAATCTTGAAGGACTAGTAGATATCGATTCCCATGACTGGACATTGGAACTTCCAGAACATCAACAGCCAACATTTGCCAAGCTCGACCTATTGGGACATTAGTCATAGGTACTGCTACTGGCATTGGAAGCTTTGATTGTTGACATACTTCACAACTCCTACAGTACAACTCTGTCACCTTTGCCATTCCAACCCAGTAGGCCACCCGCTTCAGTCTGTCTAAGGTCTTTCCAGTGCCCTGATGACCTGCACTTATGATGTCATGACAGCTGCGAAGGATCTCTAGCTGCAGGGAAGTTGGCATCACAGGAACAGTGATAACCTCTTCCAATGGACCCGGAACAAACCTGCGACAAAGAACACCCTCAATCATGTGTAACTGCTTCAACAGGTGCAGGTAGCGTTTTAATGGAAATTGTTTCCAGTTTGGCTTGGAGGTACCATTCCGTGATGTAAGGTGTTTGGTTACTTGTTGAAGTACCGCGTCCTTTTGTTGTTCCTTTCGGATCCTGTCTGTGGTAAGTTCTGGTGTTATCAGTGTAGCAGAGCATGTATCACCGGCTTCTACTTCTACTGCAGGTACACGGGACAGAGCATCTGCATTGCCGTTTGCTGATCCTCGCCTATATTTGATCTCAAAATCAAATTCTTGAAGAGCCAGAGCCCATCTGCACAACCTGCCTTCCATCTTCTGTGCAGAGAGCCATTGTAGTGGCTGATGGTCCGTGTGTAAACTGAATGGGCGACCCAGTAAATAATGTCTAAACTGTTTGACCGCAAAAACAGCAGCCAAGCACTCCCGTTCTATAACACTGTATTGCCTTTCAGATGGAGTTAGACTGCGACTGGCATAAGCAATCGGGTGGCCTTCCTGCTCCAACACTGCTCCTATCCCCACTGCACTGGCATCTGTCAGCAGCGTGAATTCCTTCTTGAAGGACGGATAGCTTAAGACAGGGGCTTGCGTTAATGCAACTTTCAACATCTGAAATGCGTGCTGACAGTTCTCATCCCAACTGAATTCTACTGCTTTCTGAGTGAGACTGTGAAGGGGAGCTGCGACATCTGCAAAGTTGTTCACATATCGTCGATAGTATGATGCTAGACCTAGGAACTGCCGCACCTCTGTGGCATTTGTTGGTGTTGGCCACTTCTGCACGACAGTGATCTTCTCAGAATCAGGAGTCATACCCTCTTTAGAGAACACATGTCCCAAGTATTGCACCTTGTCAAGTCCAAGCTTACACTTCGTACCCCGCAACGTCAATCCTGCCTTTGCCAAGCGATCAAGCACTTGTCTTAGATGAGATTGGTGGAGCTCCATGGAACTGGAGTGAACTAGCACATCGTCAATGTAGCTGGTGACAAAGGAAAGGCCATGAAGCACTTTATCCATTAGACGCTGAAAAGAACTGGGTCCACCGGTGACACCGAAGGGCATCCTGCAAAACTCATATAGTCCCATCCCTGGGCCTGGACAAAAGGCTGTCTTCATACGATCTTCTTCTTTCACTGGGAGCTGCCAGTAGCCTGATTGCAGATCCAGCTTGGAGAATACAGTAGCTCCAGCCAGTCTATCTTGTACTTCATCCGGAAGTGGAAGGGGGTATGCATCCTTCATCGTCCTCTTGTTGAGCTCCCTGTAATCAATGCAGAACCGAAGTTCTCCATTCTTCTTGGGGACATATACCGCCGGTGCTAACCATGGGCTGCTGCTCACTCTTATAATGTTCCTATCCAGCATCTCCTGAAGTTGATGTTCAATTTCTTCTCTGTACTGAGCTGGTATACGGCGTGGAGGAACGCGGACTGGAGGGTTATTAGCTGTGGGGATGGCATGATGGGCTACCTCTGTGAAACCAGGAACCGTTGAAAACAGCTGCCTGTACTCCTCGACCACATTTTGCAGCTCCACTGGGCACACTGGGATGTCGTGAGACGGTTCTTCACCAAATCTGGGTACAGCACATTCCTCGGTCGCATCCTTTTCCTCTGAATCACTCTGCTTGGTAGAGACAGCATAGCAACTGTTGACCTCGTCCTGCCTGCCAACTGTATGGACGACCACTGTTCCGATTCGCACATATGATAGGCTGCGATCAAAGACCACTGTGACGGAATGTTTGGAAAGAAAGTCCACTCCCAGAATGACAGGCATTAATAACTGTTCAGCCACCAAGAGTTCCTGTTCCGCTTTAAAAGCTCCCAAGTGTACTGTGAGTCTGACCATTCCAACTATCCTCATCCCGTGCCCATCCGCTGTCCGAAGAGCCTGCTGTCTTCTCAAGATTACACACCCCGAAGGGAGATACGCCTTGTCTACTAAAGAAACGGAGGAGCCCGAATCTACCATTATTTTTACATCGCTATCGTCCAGTTTCCCTTTAATGACGGGTACACGCTCACTAGAAACGGCAGTAATAAATTCTTGGGCCTCTAGATACGATCGGGACGGCCTGTAGCCCTTGATGTAGTCGTCCCCAGTCCATTTCCCTGGTGCTGACAATTTCTTGCTACATGTCCAGGTTGGTTGCAGTTGTAGCACACTGTCTGGCGTCTTGGCTGCCTGCAGTTCCGTGATAGGTGTCCAGTACGGTTACAATTGTAGCATCTGACAGGAGCAGTAGCAGGGGCAGGTGACTGAACGGCAGCACTTGTGTGGTCTTGAAGTTTCCCCATCAAGGCAGACATTTGCTCTGTCAGGTACTTGACGCTATTTTGCAAGGCTCGCACTTCAGGACACGACGTTGTAATTGCGGCAACCGACGAGGTGGGCTTCTCCACTGCGATGGTTAGTAGAAGTTTAGCTCTGTTAACCGCGGCATCGATGGTAATGATGTCCGGGTTCGCTCGCAACATGCGACTGCATTCGTCTGGCACCCCCGCTACGAATTGCTGGAACAGTATTTTACTCTTGCTATCGTCGTCCAGTTCCGGCATAGCAGCATCCAAGAGTCGCTTCAGGTGATGTGCGTACATGTGGACCGTCTCTCCGGGGCGTAGTTTCCGAGATTGAAATTCGGCGAAAGCTGAGAACTCTGTCGGCTTTAACGCATTCTTTAGGGCTTGTTTCGTAGCGCAGTAATCTCCTCTTGTTTTCCCCGGAATCGCCAACCACGCGACGAGAGCTTCTCCTTCCAGCAGCGTAGGCAGCTTCAACGCCATCGTATCCTCCTGCCACGCGTTCGCGGCCGCACAAATCTCGAAGCGTTCCAACCAATCGGCGAAGTTTCCTTGGGAAAAACAGCTCGGCAAGCTTATGTGTCGTTGAGGCTCCATTCTCTGCTACCAGTGTAATAACTCTTAACTCGTAACAACAACATGAATACCATACATACAATTTCTGTTTATATACAAGTTCAGTGATATAGATATGTCCAATCATATTAGAGCTTGTCGGCATGTAATGATCCCGAAGACGTCCGGAACACCGATCATTCTCTGGTAGCGGCTGTGCAGTCCCGCCAAGTGCGTATTAACTGTAGTGCAGGTCCCCAGACCGACTTCATTAATATTACATATGTATGTGGTGTTATAAGTGCATTTGTTGTTGTATTTCATCTTCGTGTATTTTATATGCATGTCTTTATATCAGATTGTTATTACTGTACAGAGGTTAAGTGGTTATTAAAATCTGATTACCTTTAATAAGTGTAAATATTTGCTGTAATATAAAATGTACAATATCATTTATTTGATTGGAAATATAAATGATATATTCATGCGAAAAAAGTGTGTAAAATGATTAAATTTGATTTCCATTTTATTTGTAAATATTCAAAACAACAAATCAAATGTGAAAACAACGAATTTTGACTAATAAATCACTATTACATAATTTTGAGTGATTTTTACTTCATTTTATAGTGGGCTTATATTAAAATAAGTCATCAAATAAAATAATCAACCTTAATCACTTTAATTAAACCATTTTAATAACTTAATATTGAACCTGGTAACATGAAATTAATCCTGTCCACTGTATACTCACTTATACATTAATTAGCTCTAACTATAATAATTAATTACTATGATAATAGAGGCTTTGAATATTTTAGGGGGTTGATATAATTACTTAACTGCTTACAACACTCAAATGTAAGTAAATTATATTTGTATAACTACAGTAATGCATGTAAAAGAAATCAAGTACTATTAATTTCAATTGTAAATTTAAAAACCTTCGTCTTCAATTGCAACACCTGGTATACCGGTATTGCATGTACACAACGCACCCTTAAAAGGAGTAATTTGTTTGCTACTCATTCTACTATTGAGGCACACTTTTGCAGGATGCTAAATGTGCATATTTTAACTTGCAAACCCGGAAGTTGACTTGCTCTTCAGGATTCTGTATTTCAGTATGAACAAGCACAGCCATTATAATGTTGACCCCTGTTACAGTATTTGAGAGTTGGAATTTAACTGTTCTCATACCTCTGGTTACAACCTGTCTATTCATATCTGTGGTTTAACTTTACATTTAAAAATCAGTAATGTATCATGTGTATGCTGTGGAGTGGAATAATGGATTATAAAGGATAAGTGACCAAATAGTAGTATATTATGCTTAACATCTAGAGCCAATATCTGCTTCTATTTAATTCTAAAACCCAAAATTACTTGTCAAATGAATACCTTTTGTTTGGTGTGGTTCGGTTGACTGCGCCACTTGCATACACCTCATTCAACTGGTTGTCGCCTTGCATCTCGAGCTTGAGGGAATAGTTTTGTCCCACCACACGTTGCAGTCCATCAAGACACTTAGCAAAGTATTCAGGAATCTAATGCAGCATTGTAAATGTTTCAGACAGGAAGAATAAATAAAAAAACAAACACAATTACCTCCATTATTATCATCCAAAGATGATATGCACTGTACATCATATATAGGTGCATAGTGCATATACATGTAGGATAGCTAGCACCATTGCTTCACCTTCTCGTTAGTGTCAATGTAGTAATAGGCACCTCTTCCCTGTGTTGAAATGGCAGTCAACAGACCATGAGCATCATGATCGTCACCAAATCCAAAAGTGCAAACTGTCCCGTCAAAGTTCTGTGGATAGTCAGTCATACATTATGCCAGACATACATGCTGCAACCCAAACTGCGTAAGTGGTTTAATCAATTTCCATACTTTTTGAGGAAATTTCTCTCCCTGAGGATTCTGAATTTGCATCATCTTTGTAAGTATTCCATCTATACTTCGCACACCTATACATGGCACACCATCTGTCAAGAGCAGCACAGCTTGGATCTTTGCCTTCTCTGGACCACCATTATTAGCAATTTCTTCCATTCCTGAAAAGAGGTGAGAAATAAAACAAAACGTTTGCTGAGATACAGTACTTAGCCTCAATTAGGGGCAATGAAAAATAGTACATGTACTTGATCTTGAGTATGATAGAAGGCATCATATGACAATTGCAATGCCTAACAAAATGGTTGTCACAACATGCAGTGAACCTTTCAGCAGTCCTTGACACAGGTTGGTCCCAGAGCCATTTAGATCTCTTATTGCTTCGACGGCAGAGGATGCTTTAGCCTTATTTTTCTTGGTCATTTTGATCAGTCCCAATTTAGAGTAATCATCAGAATACGTCACCAATGAAAATCGATCCCATTCTTTAACTGTGGGTACAAGTAGAATCTTCTTATTCCATGAACAAATATTTAGGCAACACAATGGGGTTTGACCAAACTTTTACTCTCTATTATATTATTATATACCATGTCAATATTTTAAATAAAAAAATGCACATATATGCACATTACTATACACGAACTTGCACAAAACTACCCTAGCCTTCAAGCATGTCAATATTAATAATAATAATTTATGTTCGAAGTAGCCATCAAGTGTTGGATGGGCCTTGACACTAGCTGCTAGAGGTTCCACATGTGCCTTGTGTCCAGAGAGTGTGCTTGATCCCCTTGGTCATCATACTCTCACCTACAAGCGATGTTGTCACCCGCCATAATAAGCTCCAAGACACCCTCACTGAGGCATGTCGTAGGACTCACCAGAATGTTAAGGTGGACAATCTCACCCACGACCACAGTCACTCTCGTCCAGCTGACATCATGGTACCCAACTGGTACTTTGACCTATACCGCTTATCTCTAACATTTTAGTGCAGCAGTCAGAGCTACGGACCAGAGGAAGCATGAGGCCGATGATGCAAAGTGCAAGGAGCTGGGATGGGTCTGTGTCCCCTTGGTAGTAGAAACATATCATAAGGTGATTGTAAGACTGAAGCCATGGGGTCGCTATCACATCTGGCCTCTTGCCTGGCAACGAGCTCCAATATGGCCAAGGCAGCAGTTCTCACCAACCTTTATGGCGAGCTGAGCCTGAACCTTGACAGAGCAAACATCACTGCCATGCTGTCTAGATGATTTTCATCTTCATCCTCATCCTCACACTCATCCTCACCCTCACACTCATCCTCACACTCATCCTCATCCTCACACTCATCCTCATGGAACAAGCTTCGATTATGACATATTCTGAATAGATGGCTGTATGTTCATAGTACGATGTAAATAAAGCAAAAGCTACAACGCGAAGCACATATGAGGCAAGGAGTGAAGTGTCCAGCCTCCACGTCATTGTGACACTTATAACCGTGCATGATGTTTGAGTCAACGTTCGTTAAGGGGTAAAGGGGTTAAGGGCGAGTCTCATTATTATGTACTGATGCACTTATGCATGTGCATTTTGCACTTCATTCCTCTCACAACTGCCCCCGCACTCTACACTGCCGGGGCCATCGTAGTACTACAGTTACTACCCACCCAGGCCACCCCCACCCACCCCGATATTGGGACATGGATATAACCTGTACGAAAGGCCATGGATACTATGCACCGAGCTCAGACTAGCATTCGTGTACACGTGACTTACGCTGGCCTATGACGAACAACAGAGCCTTCTTGGCGAGTTCGAGCTTCTCTCCCGCCATCGAGTCGCTCTCGTCAATGACGGCGACGACATCGATGGGCACCCTGGTCTCGGGCTCGAACAAGGGAGCCTTGATGCTGGCCACTGCCCAGCAGTCGTGTCTCGATGTGTGTGCGTAGGCGCACAGCTCAGCCTTCACGGTGAGAGTAAGGTCAGTCGATGCTGGCGAAGCCATTTCAACACTCGTCTTTTCAGAGGCGGATACAGAATTACACAGCGAGGGGAGGAAATATAATATTAACTGGTCCTATGTAATTACTATACTGCCGTATAAACGTCGTACCTATCAAATCGCACTCACGCATGCTTTTAAAATCGTGAATCACAATATGAATAATTATTCATGTCATAGATGGTTAAATACTTTACAAAGGTCTGAATAGGCGTCTTGGATTTGCTCTTACAAAACGTTCAACAATCATTTCAGGATCGATAGTTACATATGTATTAATGCCAGTGCCGCTAGGCGTTCTTCTCCCATTCTATTCCTCAACGACGTTTTGAGCCTCCGTAGAACAGAAAAGGAACGTTCCGCTTCTGAACTTGTAACTGGAAATATGCAACCAATTGCTAAAAGATCTTGAATTTTTGGAAAAATGTCCGGGTCTGCATGTGTGCAACAATTAACCAATTAAACTTTCAGGTGGACTGGTTGCTTTTTTCTCCTCCGTGCAATAGAGAACACAGTAATATAGTTCTATTGAGGAGTAGGATGGAAGGTCATTTTCATAAAATGAAAACAGTTTATAATCCAGTGCACATATGATAGCTATCTGGGGCAGCAAGGACAGTATTGATGTAACAGCCTGTCTATTTGTAACAGAGAAACACTCCTTCCGCTCGGATAAATCCAAAAACGGTATTGTCAAACTCCTCTTGAAATACTCAGTTGTCGATCTGCCGGTATGTGACAATGTTGCATTTGTGTCCCGTTAACGGTTGTAGCTAGACTTTTCTTCATTACTTCCAACTTCCTCCGCAAGCTCCTTTGCTTCATCGTACGCCTTGTCATGAACACTTCAATTTCGTTTCAGTATCTATACATGCTATACGTGGGATATACGGTATATTATTAAACTTACTTAGCCTGCTTGTGCGTATACAATTTGGAAATTTGAATTTCGATACTATCCGACAAAGGCAAGCATGCAGATTAATACTTCATCACTGTTTCGGTCATTCAGTACTAAATGTTATACTCACCTTTGAGAAATTATTCTGAAAAGCGATCTGACAACAGCAAAGCACACAGAATTGAGTGCCTTTAAACAGTGCTTTTATAGTTTAAACAATATTAATGAGGAAGTGTTTTTGTCTGGTGCAGTCATATTTCCCTATTGTCTTGTTCTGCAGCTATTCATGGCTGTCAGAAACTGTGTATAAGTGCATGCAATTGTATGATTTGTTTAATATATGCTGGAGTTTGAATTGACGGTGTAATGAGCAGACTGGCAAGAGGTCAAGACATGATATGATTGTTAATGCTGCTCAAATGTTACTACGTAAGCAGTTTGCTACATCTGAGCTTCAGACCACCAATCGTAGCATATTGCAAGTGTGTGTCACGGTGAGTGGTTTAAAAATGGGGGTCATGTAGACATTAGTGAATTTAGAAAAATAAATGATACATTGTAATTATTCTTATTATGTGTTACAAGAAAATATTTATTATTAATCAAGTTTAATGATTATAAATTTTAAATATTTCAAACCTAAATAATCAAGTTCTGTTACATTTGAATATCATTAAATACCAAAATATGTTTTCAGACATCCTTATTAGTTTTACACTAGTGAGGTAAGAAAGTAACACTATATATATATGAACCTACTTCATAGAAATCAAAAATGTAAAATCAAGAATTAACAAATATGGTGTGAATGCTGCATGCTGACAGACATCCTGATCCTGATCATCTGCAAACATGCAGGCAAGTAGATGTTCTTCCAAAGAGAAGCAACTTGATCTTGCATGCTTTTGTGTACAAGACCAGACATTGTGCTTCTCACCACAAAATGAGAATTTGACAACATGTGGAAAGCTTTTAACTATAAGATCAGACTTAATCCATAATCGTGTTATTACATCAGACACGTTGGCATGCTGGGTAGTATTTCTAGCTAAATGCTCTCTGTATATGTGAAGGTTTTTATTGTTGTGCTCTAGAGCAATATTCCCAATCCATTATCATTAGCACTAATCAACGCTGCACAGAGTGAGCTAGTACTTGATGCACAGATGGAGTGAATTTAAATCCTGGCCAATGGCTCACAAGTATTGGCTCTTTGCAAAGGTGTTCAGTATTAATCCTTCACTTTGAGGAAACAACTCTCAAAATGATAGAGAGATTAGTAACAAATTCATCAAATACAACCCTGTCACATTCTTGATTTCGCCTAACCTTTTGTGGGACATTCAATCAGCACCCTACGCTTTTCAGGATTAAACAGTAGAGCTCTTGCTAGTATAAATGTACAAATCCCAATTCAAACAAAACCAAAGATCAGTTTTATACATGTACACGACATGTATGTATACAAAATTTAATGAATATAACATAAGACGTGACATGTACATTTTAATTACAGTTTTGCAGAAGCATTGGGTGGGGGAGGTGAGGCCGGGGGGGAGGGGGGGGGGGGGTTACTGAACGGTTACTGACATCTGAGATCGTATTTCTCCTTTGTATACGGATATATCTAGTACTTATACTTGGAAATGGAGTTCATTTGGCTGTTGTACATGTGTTTAAGCGCCCGCGTTCGCCACATGCAGTCACAACGATATGATCAGGTCATCCAACTCGGTTCTACATATTTGCGTTAGGCGGTCCCTTATTTCACGAAGGGATCCCCAATTTAGGGACGGAAGGGTCCCCAATTTACCGAAAAATTGGGGACGGGGTCCCCTGATTTCCAGAAAATAGGGGACGGGGGTCCCCAATTTTACGGGATCCCCCATTTTACGTGATCGACACCGGACACTTTGAGGCTTTTACAAAACACGTCAGCGTCAAAGTGTCCGGTAAGAGGTAACAAATTTATGCATTGTTCAACCCTTACTTAGTAATTTCATATATCATGCATCCTGCAGTAGACTTTCTGAAGGAGTTATAAGAGGCCTAATAGAGTGCCTAATAGAGTGCCTGTCAGAATGGAAAGCAAATTAAGATGATGGTGTACAAAGAGAAACAAGTCTGCAGCCAGCAAATATTTCTGATATCAAATTCCACTCCACTTTGTCCACATCACACTTAGGGCTGAGCTAGGGCAGAAGTTCAACAGGAAAATGATGACCACCAAAGTTCACTTGAGGTCCATATCATGCATGCAAGTGGCCCATTCACTTACCACTTCTATTATTTCTTCACAATAAGGACAAAAGCGATGTAGATTTGAGGTCAGTGAAATTCTGGGGAACCATGCAGGCCATTTGCTCTTTGCGAGACTACTGATTATCATGACACGGATGGCACAAGTGCAATCTAGTATGATAATACTGAATGATTTAAGCTAGAACATATGCGATTATAATCACTGGTAGAGCCATAGATATTAGAGTAGAGTAGTCTACTCTAATATCTATGGTAGAGCACAACACAAATGTTGTTTTGAAACACCTACCTCACGTAAGTTATTCTGTTTATGACTAATGATGCACTAATGGTCTAATATGAAAAAGTCAGTTATTTATTACTGGGTGGTTGATTGATGCTAAATTAGAACACAGCCAGATCACATTGGGTATAGGATATAATTACAATATCATACAAAATCTGCACAGTCTGGTGATATTTAACATTTATTGCCACATAAGACGCAGAATGGAGTGAAAATGTAAGCAGATTGACATGTAGGTTACATAGGACAAAGTTCATTCATTCAGCTGACATAGGAGGGCAGCTCCCTTGGCTATCCAGTAATCTTGAGGCTGGTGAGAGGGGAGTTGGACAGCCACGACAAAGTTAGTGGAGTGACCTATAAATGGAATAATGGTACTTATTGAACTACTAACTACATGTCTAAGCATGTGAACATAATTATGAATGGCAATACATGTGTGCCACACCCACACAGACACACACACACAGACACACACAGACACACACAGACACACACACGCACACACACACACACACACACACACACACACACACACACACACACACACACACACACACACACACACACACACACACACACACACACACACACACTTACCGGTAGTAGATAACACACCAGCCCTGGCCGATGTCTTGTACAAAGGACTGTTGTAGCACTTTGGATCAGGTGTGTAGTTACGGCGAGGTTCCATGTGCATCATTGGCAGTGACTGTGTACACATCAGAATCATGAGCCATCTTCCCAGCATGCAACCTCCATCCCCCCCCCCTCCCCCACATGCACACCCCTGCTCTAACTCACAGAGTTCATCTCTCCCGGCAGTGCATCTGCCACCTCCATGCTACCATCATCCCATCTCATGGCGTCCATAAACAGTCCGTGCACTATGACCCCATCCTCAGGGACCACCACAGCCTCGTCCATCTTTCCCTCCTCCTTCTTCTGACATGCATTGTACACCTCCTCTTGGTTACGGTACATTGGGAGGGCTACAAACTTGAAGCTGAGCTCATCAATGGGCAGGTTGTACTTCCGGGCATGGTTCTGGAGGGCACCAGTTAGAAAGCCTTGAGGGAAGAAAAATCCAGAGATCCAGAATGACTTGGGTTGTCCCTGCTCAATCCAGTGCTACATGTGTATGTGAGAGGTAATACATGTACGAGTTTGAAAAAAAGAGGGATATGACTACTGCAACAGATAAAATAATTGTGACAATCACAACACTACACATACAACACTTTACTTATTACAGTATATGAGATCGTTGCAATGAAAAGGTTTTCCCTTTTAAATATTCTGGAAGCCTCTACACAACGATTCTTACACACTGAGAGTCAGATTGTTATGAGTTATATAGCACTGAAGTTTTAATGAGCAAATAAGCAATATATTTCAAGCAAGCATTACAAATCTTTTTCTAAGCACTGGGAAGTTGCATAAAACATGTCATAGGTCCCTTTTCACAGCATACACATGTAGATCCCTTACATTGGTATCACATTTACGAGCACACAACCAAACCATTCCTCACCTCAACAAAGTGCAGTCTCAGCACCAAATCCTTCACCCATGAACTGAGAGGCTTGAGAGATGGATAGGCTGCATTGGACCACAGCCTTGGGACCTGGAGTATCCATAGGCAACACAGGTACATACATGTACACAGTAAGTCATCTTTCAGGTCGTACAGAGTGAATAATGGCACACCTGATTATTTATAAAGCTGGTGTAAACCTTTTCCAATTCTTCAGACATGACCACAAGTCCTTTGATTGCTTTCTGAATCTGCCTTAGAGAATTCTGAAGAGAAGATGGAAAATGTGACGTATCACACATGCATATACATACATGAACACAGCATGCTGCCACACATCACACATGCACAAGCTCCAAAAATACCTTGATCACTTTCAGCAGCTTGTTGAACCGATCAACCTCCTGACTGAGCACAGTTGACAGAGAATTGATCTGACCTTTGGCATCAGGCTGAGGTAAGGAGAGGCACCACCTCACTACCACACCAGCACACAACCCCATTGACACAGTCGCACGGCACTAAGCCTCACCTCAAACATTCCCTGCATTGCCTTGTCCAAGTCCAGCTTCTCCGGCACCTTGCCCAGTATGCTCTCGGCTAGCTCGTACACAATCTGGTCGTTGGTCTTTCCTCCCCCACTGCTGGCCATACGCGGCTGCACACCGAGGATGGTGTTCACCAAGGCATAGGACTCTTGGTTCTGTTCATCAAGAGAGGTGGAGCCAATGCTCATACATGCATAGTGTGGAATGGCTGGGTACTACATACATGCATAGTGTGCAATGGCTGGGTACTACATACATGCATAGTGTGGAATGGCTGGGTACTACATACATGCATAGTGTGGAATGGCTGGGTACTACATACATGCATAGTGTGCAATGGCTGGGTACTACATACATTCATAGTGTGCAATGGCTGGGTGGTACTACATACATGCATAGTGTGCAATGGCTGGGTGGTACTACTCAGCTCATACATGTGTACATGTAGGAACACATACATGTACCAACAACTTTCTTGCACATTAACCAATCCATGAGTGCACAAGTTACACAACTGCATAAGGATTGAGCGTGCACGCATGTGCCAATACTCTGTTAGCCTTGTGCACAGAGCGCAACAATTAATGAACCGTTCATTGTTTGGTGGACGGGTGTACATCAGTGGAACAGAATTGGTCCACAGCAAAAATATACTTCCTTAGAACTGCACTCTCCTATCTACTGAAAGCTCATATAACTGGTACATGTATACTACTTCAAACATTTGGGTCACAGCTCACTCAAATATGTCACAACGCTACCATATGATGTCATAAGGTACACTCGTGAGCTCTAACCAATCAACACTGCTCAGCTTTCTATCCCTTACTGTACCCCATTGCACCCTCACACGCCCACCTGGAAGGCAATGTTGGCGTTCTCGTGCATGCCAAATATCTCGGGGTCATCATTGAAGGGCAGGCTGTCCACGTACTCCTTGTACACCTGTAAGGCGTCTGCCTCAGGAGGGTAGTAGGTGCCGGAGGGTGAGTACTTGTAGCCGGTGTCCAGGGTGGGAGGGGAGAAGAACCTCCTGAGCATGGTCCTCAGGCACCTCTGGTCCCAGGCGTCCGTCACGCGTCCTCCATAGGTGATCTGCACAGAGCAGGTGATGGCTACTGGTCACTCAATGCCCCACCCACACTTGCCCTCAGACACTTAAGAATTTACATGAAATATTAAATATGTAATCCAAAAAATGGAAACTATCTACCAGGACCTCCTCACGACAATGACTACAACAAATGTGCATTGTTAAAATTATTATTGAAGCAAACATGTACACTGTACAACATGTATTCATACACCATATGATTGAACTTAACATATTTTTTCGTGCATAATTTGACTACCAAATATTTGCAACCCCTGTTTCCAGGGACATGTGCAGACTGGTCCCTGAAACTCACCTCTCCTGTGATAAAGGTCAGGGCATCCCACGGTAGCTCCCCTCCTTCCAGGAAGATCTTGAGGTTGTCCAGTGCACACTCCCTGTCAGAGTCGTTGAACTCATACTGCAAGGTAAGGGGGCGGGGCTGAAAGGGGCGGGGCACGCACGATTGTAGTCTATACCTTGATGTTCCAGCCCAGCGGACCAAACTTCTTCCTCTCTTGAATGACGGCATGGAAGAAGCAAAGTCCAAACACAAGCTTGCGCCACACCACTCCAAGAACTACATGTAATGGGAAGAGACAAAGCAGAGTGAACTTGTATGTGCAGAGCTTGATTGTGTAGAAATTGCTCCCATAAGCCTGCACAGTGTACATGTACTTGATCTGTGCTGCATGTGTTGTGTCCAGCAAATAATGCATACCATGCTCTTCAAAGAATGAGGGCTGGAACTCTGACAGTGCTCGTTTGACATTGGTCTTGAGGCCTGATTAGAAGGTGGAGCAAACACATGACGCACACACCCTCCCTCAATACACCAGCCGGTGCACATGTACATGTATGCCCTTGTGCCCAGTCCTTACCCTTGGGAGGCTCGTTGGTGACCTTGACGGAGTTCTGCAGGACACTGACAGGGAAGCACTTATCAGGCATGGAGCTGAGGAAAAGTCTGAAGTCACTGTGGATGATGGTGTCACTGACAGAGAAGCCTTTGATGACGTTCTCCATACGTAACATCCACGAGGCAGCCAAGTGACAGTTCTAGTGTGTGAGTATGTGTGTGTGCATGTGTGTGTGTGTGTGTGTTAGTGTGTTTGTATATGAGTATGTGTGTATGTGTGTACATGTGTGTGTATGTGTGTGTGCATATACATGTACAAGGTGGAGGGTATGTCATGATTAACATGTCACTATGGTGTGGGTCATGATGGGTATTGCTCAGTACTGCACAAGTTTATTTCGACAATGTGTTCTTCAATGGCAGTCTTGAGTTTTGCACACCAGACTTGCAGATAAACACAAGTGCTCATCTATGAATACATTACATTACTGAATATACAAAGTATGTACAGTACATGTACCTTAAGGATATGATTATTTGCATGTGCTGGTATAAAATTTGCTGATTGATAAAATTACCAATACCACACGATTGGTCAAGGTGATTATTAGAAGGGATCAATAAACTCTTCCCGGTATAACATTTTGCACACCAGGAACATACATGTACATGTAGCATACATGTATTTAGTACCCGCAACAAAAGTTGTCTTAAGATACATGTAACTACACTACATGTGTGTGGAGCACTACATGTGTATGGAGCACTACATGTGTGTGGAGCATAGACTGGTGGGTTGGCAGAGTACATGTACATGCAGGGTCATACCTGCAGGAATACCCAGTCCCCATTCTTCACAGCCGCCTCTATCATCTTCTCAGCCACCGGACCCTGACCTTGACCCAGCGAGATGGAATGGATCCTGGACAGGAGACACACATCCATACATGTACAATCGTTAGCCTATTCCCAAGGTCAAGGTCACACACACATGTACACACACACACACACACACACACACACACACACACACACACACACACACACACACACACACACACACACACACACACACACACACACACACACACACACACACACACACACACACATGTATTCACCTGTCAGAATAGTTCATTTCCTTGGCAAACCTCAGGAAGCTGCTCATGGGATCTGAGCCAGTGGACAGGATGAAGACCAGAGGTGTGTTCTTGGACATGTCATTATACAGGGTTGGCAGGGTAACGGCTGGACTTTCCACAAACTGTTGACCAAGGTTCTCAGCAACAAAGTCCACTGCTGCAAACACCACCTACATGTACACATCAACACAAACATCACAGTATACCGAATAAGAGACAAAGGCAATGTGAAGTTCATTTATACCAAGGTTTTCTCACAAACCTTTTAAAAGCAATTGTTTTTAGCAACTGAAGTTACTTACTTTTAATTATTCAAACATGTTTTGTAAATGTGGTGCCTGAAATTATGACACCATGAATTATTTTGTTATTTCAATATCAAACCACATGTACATGTAACAGCCTACTGTATTTGGTACGATTATCAAATTACACCATTGAAGCAACCTTGACTGTTGATTAACTTTAATATAACCACAATTAGTTCCCATGAAGTAGCCACAACTGTTTTTTTTTTTCTAGAGTTTCTTCATTTTTGAAAATTGGTTGAAAACACACATGTATACCTGTGGTCTCAGGATTTCTTGACTTACTGTAAGCACCAATTTAATGCACCTACATGTATATAGGATTATTTCTGCGAAAAGGGACCTAACGAATGTTTTTTCAAGACGTCAAATTTTTGAGTAATCTAGAAGTCTGAAATGTCCTCTACACATTGCTTCTTACGCACTGAGAATCAGAGTATCTGTCATGGAGTTGTAAGGCTCTGAAATTTTAATTAGCCATACATTTCAATGCAAGCGTTACATTTTATTTCTGTTGCACGTAATGGGTGTTAGGTCCCTTTTCACAAAAACAATCCCATATATATGTAGGAAATGGTATTGCACAAAATGCATGGGTGGATCCTCTATGCCTCTACACCCTCACCTTCTCCTCTCTAAATGCCTTCACCATTATCAATTTCTGGAAACTGCTCAGTCTGTCATCCCAGTGTCCCACGAGAGGGGGGACTTCCCCCTCTGGTGTGGGCTGCGGTGGGGGAGTGTCCTGCACTGGATACTCACCAGGATTGGAAGGGTTAACATTGACCTGGAAGTACAGATTGGCAGACAATGTACTGTAACTGCCCTGTGTGTCATACATCTACATACATGTACATATGCATTTGACCACATCTCCTTCCATCCTAGCCAATGTCTTTACATGTTCTGCACTACATGTACATCTATTTCCATGTGCCTGCTGCTTCTCTCCTCCACTGACCTCCCTCCTCCCATCGCCTTCACACCCTCCCATCTCCCACACCCTCCCATCTCCTTCACACCCCTCCCATGTCCTTCACACCTCCTCCCATCTCCTTCACACCTCCTCCCATCTCCTTCACACCCCTCCCATCTCCTTCACACTCCTCCCATCTCCTTCACACCTCCTCCCATCTCCGTCACACCTCCTCCCTCTCCTTCACACCTCTCCATCTCTTCACACCTTCCCCTCCCACCTCCTTCACACCAACCCTCCCTCCCTTCACACATACCTCCCATCTTCCCAGCTTGCAGTGCACAGGCGTGGTCACCAGATCCCTGCACAGCCCTTTGAAGGCAGGCAACATGTCATCCATGTCAAAGCACGTGTTCCACACTGCCTTGCTCAACCAGGGCAGGTCCGGCTTTGCTGGACGCTCCTACAAATGATGAGGGGTGTAGTGAGGGGAGTGGTCACAGTGATGAGGGGTGTAGTGAAGGGAGTGGTCACAGTGATGAGGGGTGTAGTGAAGGGAGTGGTCACAGTGATGAGGAGTGTAGTGAAGGGAGTGGTCACAGTGATGAGGGGTGTAGTGAAGGGAGTGGTCACAGTGATGAGGGGTGTAGTGAAGGGAGTGGTCACAGTGATGAGGGGTGTAGTGAGGGGAGTGGTCACAGTGATGATCTTTGGAAGACCATAGAAAAGCCACTGACAAAGGTGTACTCATCAATAAATGCTTAAAATCCAACGTGCTAATGACATAACCATGTGGTTGCTCAATGTTCAACCAACGGCACAAGCTACATGTATGTATGTAATGCAGTCCAATGTCAAGGTCTTAACTCCACAAATACCATGAGAACATGACACTGTACTGCAAGTACACATGTATGTGGCCCCTTCCCATAAAAGGTTCCCTCCAAGGGGAATCCCCTTCCTCCTACTCCCCTCCCAGGCCTGACCTTGTCCACACCCCCAGCCCCCCTCAGGAAGTAGTTCCAGTCAGTAGCGGAGATGGTGCCCGCCTGCCTCATGATGTCAGCACACAGCATGAAGGAGAACACCAGCTTGTGCTGCTCAAAGAGACCCCTGGCAACAAGGGAGGAAGGGGAGAGTGATTATGTGTGCATTCAAGACGACTCTACACCCCAATGTGAACACATGTACCATAAAGCATTGCATATAAGCCCCTCCCAGAAAAGTGGTTAAACATCCGTATTGTCGTAATCGTGAACGCTTCCGCGTATGGGGTACCAGTTTATTTCCTGAAATGCTGAATAAGTTTGAGGAGACGTTGGCATTTTGTTGTTGGGGGGGAGGAGGGGTGAGGGGGTTACACTTATAAGTGGTACCTTACGGTACACATACACGTACATGGTGCTACAGTATCAGCCATGGGGACTGCAAGCACAGACACACACCATGTATCGACATGCATTACTACAGTATGCAATACTTTGTAAGCTAAATAAAAACGTGTCCCCTTAGCCCCACCCACACATCCTCCCCACCTACCTGGCCACGTTGGTATAGATGGTGCTGGTGGTACTCTTGAGGAGTATCTCCAGCCTCTTCTCCAGGTCCTTGGAAGGTGGACTGTTCTTGATGCACAGATTGAACAGCTACACACATCAGGATGGATAAGACAGTACACACATCAGGATGGATAAGACAGTACACACATCAGGATGGATAAGACAGTACACACATCAGGATGGATAAGACAGTACACACATCAGGATGGATAAGACAGTACACACATCAGGATGGATAAGACAGTACAAAAGGCACATAGGTACATGTAAATGAAGCACACTGAGAGCACGTGAGGACTTCAAAAGTATTCTTCAGTTCTGGTAACACAAATGGAGATCAACCACGCTCAACGTTCTAATTAACTCAATTACACTGTACACGTGAAGGCATTTCTACATTATTTAGGCCTCCTGTACTTCAATACAACACAAGCCAGCAATCCAAATAATGCCCATCCGTCTCCCCACTCACCTGGTTGAAGTACTTGAGGGAGAACTGGTACATGGGGTCCACCTCTGCCAGAGTAGCCACCACAAAGTACATCACAGAGCCTCTGGTGGCCACAGGACGATACTTCTCCCTGGCCGTGGTGATCTGGAGCTCTGTCTGCTCAGCCTCGGCTAGCCGCTTGGAGATCTGGGCTGATGTGATCTGTGTAAGAAGGTCATGTTAGAAGAGAGAACAATAGCACGAGCTGATATACATGTACATGTACACTTCTGAATACATACGTACATAACCCATGCAGCCTGATCTGACTGGATGGATGGTGGATTCAAATATGATACATGCAGAAAGCATTTCCCATGTACTAAGAATCTGTTACATGCACGTTGGTACATTGAGAGCACTTGCCATTGACGTTCATTATGGTTGTGCGTATACAGTAGCTGTCCATTTAAACACTGATCCATCAGAAATTACAGATGATGTACAGTAGAGGACACGAAAAAGGTTACGTTCCTTATCGTCTAAACTACGTGCTATGAAATGAATCGTATCGTTTCCACGTAGTTTATACGTAGTTTAAACTAAGTTTAAACTACCTGTACATGTTTATATCAACAATAAAAACCCGCTGACCTTTGAAGCATCGAGTGTCTCTATCAGCTTCTCATCATCGAGTATATTTCCAGTGGACTCAAACAACAGCTTGAGAATGGTATCTTCAATTTTCTGTAGGAAGAGAGGGAGGGAGAGAGGGAGGGAGGGAGAGAGGGAGGGAGGGAGGAAGAGAGGGAGGGAGGGAGGGAGGGAGGAAGAGAGGGAGGGAGGGATCAGCCCATCGGCCCAGTACACAAAAAGGATTTGAGTAACAGAGGGAGGGGGTTAAGTGACCACAGAGAGTGAGGGTACGTGCACGCGTGTACCTTGAGCTCGTTTTTAGCCTTGTTGATGTCCACAATGAGCTCATTCCTCTGCTGCTCCAGATCCTCACGTTCCAACTTCACCACATCGCTCAGGAGCTGGTCCTCCAATCCTGACCTGGTCACGGTGAAGTTGATGATGGTGACCTTGATGCACACCTCAGGGAGGTAGTGTGGGTTGGACAGCTTGGTGGTCATGTAGAACCTGAAGTTCTTGTCGTAGTCAATGTCGCTGTCCCCCAGCCTGATCAGCAAACGCCCTCCTTGGACAAAGGTCTGCTTCGACAGGACCGGCTCCAGGGATGGATCCAACTGCTCTCCTACCTGTGGAGGGGAAGGTGAGGTGTGGTGAGGTGTGGTGAGGTGTGGTGAGGTGTGGTAAGATATGGCATCTGTGGTACTCCATTGGTACATGCTGATATTATGTTTAAAAAAATCGTGCATTGTAAATAAACTAAACTCTAGTAAATAGTTCACAAACCAAAATAAGTTTTGAGTTTTTGGTACTAGGGTTCATGAAACATTTCCTATGGTTAGTACATGTGCAGTTGCAATCTCCATTAAATATTCTATCCAGCAGTGTTTAGATTACGCATTGGTGCACATTAGACAAAGGAAGTACATGTACGTGTAGGTTGTTTCTTAATAGGTTCATCTGTATGTATACACTTCTCAATCAGACTATCACAACATGGTTGTATAAACAAGCTGTGTGATGTGATTCAATGGTATTCATATTGGCCACTACTATTATCATATTGATCTAAATTCCATGACAGTATGGCCTACATTTGTGATACCCTTTTGGATCACAAACATAAAAGCTTGTGCAGATCATCCCACGTTCACAAGATACCACACATTCTAACATAACACACCCATGCATACATCCCACACACACATGACACACATACTCACACACACACACACAGACACCACAAACACACACATACCACACTTACACACACAATACACACATAACACACACATGAACACACAAACAACACACACACACAAACAACACACACACAAAAACAACACACACACAAAAACAACACACACACACACACACACACACACACACACACACATACACACCTCCTCCAGCAGCACTGGTGTCCCTATTCGTATGGCATTCTCCAGTGTCCTCAGGTAGTTGGGATCGGTCAGCTTGATCACCTTGAGCCCATTGCGTCCCTCCATGCTCCTAATCCACCTGTTGGCCTGCTCCTGGGGGTCAATCATCAGGGGCCACCTCCTCCCCCTAGTTACCAGCACTGCATTCTCCGTGGATACGTTGTCCCTCGGTAACCCACACTCGTTCCACTGCCGGATCTCATACGGGTCGGCCAGAACGTTGATCAAGCTGAGGTCGCTAGAGACTGGGATCTTCAGCTCCTTGCACCTGTCCACCCAGGACTGCATCAGCTGGAGGCGTGGTCATTTGGGGGTGCAAAGGTCACTCCAAATAAGCGTACGCCAATCATGCGTTATTAAATTGCAGTGGTAAAAATGGCTGACCTTTTCTCTGTAGGAGCTGGTGAAGGCTCCATAGTAGGCCACACACGCAGCCGCCACAAACACATTCCCCACCACATTTCCCACCTCATCATCAAATCGCTATGGGAGAGGGGAGGGAGAGGATGAGAGGAGAGGAGGAGGGAGAGGAGAGGAGAGGAAGGAGAGGAGAGAGAAAGGAGAGGAGAGGAAGGAGAGGAGAGGAAGGAGAGGAGAGGAAGGAGAGGAGGAGAGAGGAAGGAGAGGAGGAGAGAGGAAGGAGAGGAGGAGAGAGGAGGAGCGAGGGTGAAGGAGAGAGGAGGAAGAGGAGAAGAACGGGAATAATGAGATTGAAGAGGGGTAGGGATGACAGAGAAGAGAGGAAGATGAAGGAAGAGGTGTCAAGGGTCAGTTTGCTGTTAACCCCTTTGTGACAGTAGCTCACCTTGACAGACTCCGCCCACCTGACTTGCTCATCAGCCAGACCTGTGGTGAGTTTTGCTGCACGCTTGAGCCTGGACTGAGTCTGCTCGATGTTCTTGGTCAGTGTGTCCTTCTCGTTTACACTCTTCTCATAGCTGGCCTGGAGCTCTGCTATCTGTGGGGGCCATGTGCACATGGAGGGTTAGGAGATGATAGTGGTGGGTTATAAATCACCTGTAGAAACTGAAACTAGTATTCACAAGACAGTTCAACAGTCACAAAATACATGTACATGTAGAATACAAACTAAATGCGTATACTACAGAATCTGTGACTTGCAACATGGATCATCTGATGTGTACATGAACTAGAAATGCAATATTATGTCATGCAACATTGGAAATGAGAATACAGCAAAGAATGCAGAAGGCTCTCCCTACCCAAGGCTCTCCCTCCCCAAGGCTCTCCCTCCCCAAGGCTCTCCCTACCCAAGGCTCTCCCTACCCAAGGCTCTCCTACCCAAGGCTCTCCCTACCCAAGGCTCTCCCTACCCAAGGCTCTCCCTACCCAAGGCTCTCCCTACCCAAGGCTCTCCCTACCCAAGGCTCTCCCTACCCAAGGCTCTCCCTACCCAAGGCTCTCCCTACCCAACCAACGTATGTACAGTACATGTACATGCACATATACGTAAAGTATACCTAAGTTGTTGCCATTTTAACATAACTCTCCTAAAAGACTTGAGTTACACAGAAATACATGCACATGCACATGCAATGCAGGCACAGTCAGAATGCGACAAATAGTCACCTTGAGCCATCATTACCTTGGCTTCAATTTCACCCAATGCTTTCTGTTTCTCCTGCAGCTGCGCCATCACCTTGGCTAGCTCGCTCTCAGCCTGTCTTCAGCCTGACCCAAAGAATCATGCATCCATCACCATGACAACACACCTAAACTCTCTCCCTTAAAGTTCACCTTTCTCTCTTGGGCTCCACAGGTCTTGGCTACGTGGGCATACAGGTCTATGGCACGTACCCACAGGCACATGGACTTGCACGCCTGCAAACCACGATATAACAACACGACGATGGTCAAGACCGATGGCTCTTACCTTGGAGGTCTTCTCCACAATCTCTGGTAGGAACTTGGGGTTGTCAATGTACTTCTTCAGCTTCTTCAGAGTGGACTCGGGAATGTTGTCCTGTGGGAGAGGTGATGTGAGGGAGAGAGGGCCATGGCACTACAGTATAAGCAGGTCTTAACGTGCTGCAGTGTACATCCATGATGATAGGCCTGCATACATGTGCCATGGGCAGGGAGCGCCCTTTTAATAACAAGCTAGCACTGTTCCCATCTCTACACACGTCTGCATCTGCATGAAGTTAATTTACTATTCAATTGTATGGACCATATTCATAACTAACTGAATTACATATTTGTACACTGTAGTTTTAGTACTACATGCCCTCACTAACGCACCCCCATACGGGTTGGTGGGACCAACAACACATGCCTTGTCATAGTCAATCATCTTCTTCATGAGGCTGGAGTCTCCCAGCACTTGCTTGGCACTGGCCCAATCTGGCCTGGTGTTGAACAGGATACAGATACTCTCCATCACCGTGGCAACTAGCTCGGGTGGACTGCTGAACACACGAATCTCCGAAATGTCACTTTTGTCTAAAGCATCCAAGGCCTAAGGTGGAGGGAGGGGGGGGGGGGGGGGGGGAGGGGGAAGATCATTCAGTGCCACGCCCACCCTGCTGTTCTGTACCTTGTTGGCAGCCTGCAGTGCAGGTAAGGCTTGGTCCAGATCCTTCTGGGCGTCATCTTTGATGGCCTCTGTCTCTGCTGCCTTCTTCTTGGCCACCGCCTCCTCCTTCACCACCACCGCACGTACCTGTGTAGAGGGACAGCCATGACTCCACGTACAAGAGGGTGTCGAGCCGAGGGGAGCAGGAGGAGGGGGTAGGGGGAGCCATACAAGTCCTCTGCCTATTGCATGTTTCATGTCCATGTTATTGACAATTATATTCCAACGTCACTACAGCATGACAATGCATTGTTGGATTTACAACAACAAAACCAACTTCCCTTTGGCCCCATGTGTGGTTGTTTCCTTGTAAAGGTTAATGTGACCTCTGATGCCTTGACCCTACATAGCTCTTCCTGTACACTGCATGCTAGTCACAAACTACAACCTGCATGGGCTAGCCTACAGCAATGCCCACAAATACTAACCTGCAACTTACCCTATGCTAAATAAAATGTATTAACCGGTACTAACCTCGCTGGCCTTCTCTTGGTCAACACTGAGTCTCTTCATCAGCTCCTCGGTTTCAATGGACTTCTTCTTCAGTTCTGGTGCAAGAGCTGTAAGCTCAGCCTGCCATTAAAATGATGGGGAGGTGGTGACTTAGCCAGTCCCCAGACCACTATTCGGGCAATACCTCCATGTTAGTGACAAGTTCGTTGGTCTCCAACAGCTTCTTGAGTCCAGTGGCTATGCGTGTGCGTGCAGCCACTAGTTGCCTGTGCGAGGAACTCCGGTGAGCACATGTACATATACTCACACATGTGCTGTACGTGCATTGTCCGCAGCAAGTACACAATGTAGTCATGCATGCATACACAATGTCACATACATGTACATGCAATACATTGAATCCAAATGGGTTTCAAAATGCTATCCAGCTTGCTTATTACATGTAACTTTCAATTATCATTGTGTGTAATAATAGCTTAGAAGAATTCATGACATAATTAATATGTTTCACTAAAATCAATAATAATCTATTTAAGTAAATAAATCATCAATTAGACACACACAAGACCATTTAAATTATTTATTGTTATCTACTCAATTATTTAATATCCTCACTGCTTAATTTGTAGTCAGTTAATTTAATTTACAAACCACTCTTTCACGATTAAGTGATCACCCATATCATGTTATAAATACCTTAGTTACAAACTGTAAAATAAAATAATTAGCTATTTTCATTGCAAAGTTATTAACTATCAAGCATTTGATTTTGAGGCACTTGATTATAAGTCATTTTGCATTACATGCACATGTATTAATCTACCATATTACCAAAATTTCTTCTCATTAGAAATGGTTTTTAATGCCCACAAATATAACTAGTTGTGGTGAATGTGCTAAGCTTATCAAATTTTCCTTCATTAGGGCAATTGTGGAATATGTTTGCAAATCAGTAACATTAAATATCTATGTACATGTACACTGCATGTGTACAGGGTGTCCCAACATGAAGGAGAATTAACCACAATAGTTATAGTACTGGTAATAACTAATTCAAATAGACAAAATTCTCATTATATAAATAAGAGCCCTTAACTAATGATTAATGTAACTACCGTACTCTCCTTTATTAATATTCGTGATCCAAACTTTATGAAATGGTATCACAAATGTCATGATGTAAAATCAAAGCCCAACCAACTATCACGGAATTAGATCATGATCATAATTTGTTAGTGGCCAATATGAATACCATTAAATCCACCGCTTGTACTTGCCACCCGGCTGGAATAAATGCACATCACACTGCTGTTGTATAGCCTCTAGTCTGATTATTAAGATGTGCAAACACTGTATACAAATGTGTAGTAAACACTTCATACGTAATCGTGTTACTAATTACATTAATGCTAATGATACAACTTGAATATCAGGGTCACTTTAATGATTTGAGTTTATTAACGATTAATATTAACAACAGTACCTGAAAATATGATATGTATTGGCTTTTGTTTTATTTTTATTTACATCAATTTATTACAATAATTAGCAAGCTTGATTAAATTTTCTCTGATTATGGGATACCCATGCTTCCCAGTCCCCATGTGCTCACTTCCTCTTGGTCTGCAGCATGGAGAGGTACAGGTTGATCAGCTCCAGGTAGCTGGTGGGTGTGGTGTAGTAGCGTCTCCTCAGCTCAGAGTAGAACACCTCTGCCATGTTGCTAACACTGGTGTGGATCTCACAGCACATCTGGGCAATGGGCTCCTGTGAGGTGTGGGAGGACCAGGAGGAAGGATCAGGTGTGAGGTGTGGGAGGACCAGGTGTGAGACAAAACACATACATGTACACACACACACACACACACACACACACACACACACACACACACACACACACACACACACACTATCTGAACTGAAGTGATTCAGATAATATTCAGATATCTGAAAACACTATTCATAAACTACAGTACTTGAGAACTGTGTCCCATCACATCATGGTACCATACCTTTAGTGCATCATCTCCAACATCAACATTCTCAAAGAATGTTCTAGCCACAGACAGCAAGGCTTCCCTATCAAGTAAAAAAAATGGAGGGAAGGAGGGGGAAGAGGAAAGGAAGGGGAAAGGAAGGAGAGGAGGAGCAAAGGAAGGAGGGGGAGGAGGAAAGGAAGGAGGGGGAGGAGGAAAGGAAGGAGGGGGAGGAGGAAAGGAAGGAGGGGAGGAGGAAAGGAAGGAGGGGGAGGAGGAAAGGAAGGAGGGGGAGGAGGAAAGGAAGGAGGGGGAGGAGGAAAGGAAGGAGGGGGAGGAGGAAAGGAAGGAGGGGGAGGAGGAAAGGAAGGAGGGGGAGGAGGAAAGGAAGGAGGGGGAGGAGGAAAGGAAGAAGGGGGAGAAGGAAAGGAAGGAGGGGGAGGAGGAAAGGAAGGAGGGGAGGAAGAGGAAGGAGGAGAGGAAGAGGAAGAAGGAGAGGAAGAGGAAGAAAGAGAGGAAGAGGAAGGAGGAGAGGAAGAGGAAGGAGGAGAGGAACAATTGAAAGCTAAACCAACTTAAAGGACCGAGTCCACACCCATATTCTCTTCCACCCCTCCCACAATCTTACTTTGGCCACTCGATGAACCAATCAATGGTGCAGCAGTTGACCAGAGATGGGAACATACGGCATCTGGACCTGAAGGCGTCGCCCACAGGACTCATGCACAGGACAATGTGCAGCCTCTCCTGGACCCTCCCTATGAAGTGGGCAAAGATGCCATCCCTGTCCTGCTCGGCCACCCCATGCTCCTTGGCCGATGGCCTCACGGCCGCTATGATCTGCTCGTACTCATCTGAGGCAAAGAGGTTGGGCACCTCCCCCGAGTTGAGCATATTGTTAATGTCCTCCAGAAACTCCTCCACTACAATCTGAGGGGGAGGGAGGGAGGGAGGGTGAGAGGGAGGGGAGGGGAGGGAGGGAGGGAGGGAGGGAGGGAGAGAGGGAGGGAGGGAGGGAGGGAGGGAGGGAGGGAGGGAGGGAGGGAGGGAGGGTGGGAGGGAGGGAGGGAGATGGCATTATGTAGTCCACTGGAACATGACAATGCAATACAAGTACATTGACATGCATGTGTGCATGAATAGCACAACCAACACTAATCACGTCCATACATGCACATACTACACAGTATGTATTTCCCAACACTGTGAGTTGCATTGAGAGGCACTTGATTCGTACTTAAATGCTGTACACATGCACTTAGTAGAACTATTCAAAGTTGAAATAGGCCTGGGTACATAAGTGGTGTTGTGACCAAGTGAGCCTATGCAATGGTAGGTGCAGTCTATACAGGGCGCACAAAGCCATATTGCGGGAGGTCCCACATCTCACCTGGGTGTCCGTGAAGAGGAACACAGAGTCTTGGTTCTCCACTCCCGCCATCTTGTACAGCTTCTTGAGGTCCTCGTGGAAGGCCGTGTAGTCGTAGCCCCTGCTGAGCTCTATTTGGAAACACTTGTACCCACACATGTGGGCAGCCAGCCTGGTCAGGCTCTGCTTGCCCGTGCCTCCCACGCCCACCAGGAGGGCGTTGCCCCGAGGCTGACGAACCATGCGAGCTATTCTGTGGGAGGGAAGAGGATGGGGGGAGGAGGGGAGGGAGGAGGAGGAGGAATGAAGCGCAGTATCGTCAAAAGGATGCTTCAATGCACAACAGCTACAGCACATCAGTCCTATAGCAGTGGCACTGTGAGATCAAAGGTGGAATGACAAATGGTCAGGCATTTTTCTGGACAATGACAATTTTGGTTGGCCTATTATTGTAACTCCTCCTAACCATACTAACTCGTACATTTGTCTCCCCCCCCCCCCCCCCCGACACACACCCACACACTGCCATGGCATTGGACAGGACCTGGAAACGTGTTCGATGGCATCCATGAAGAACACCAGCTTCATCTCCTTGGAGGAGCTCATGTTGAAGTCATCAAGATACTGAAGGAGCAAATGATCACATCACATACATATGGGGTGCTCCACAATCAAGGAGAATTTCCAACTTACATGTAAATCAATTACATGCAATCTAAATAAATTAATGGCAACCAAAAATCATATATCTACTCAGTTATTGACTATCCTGCTGGTTAGTTAATTTCTAAACTATTGATTCAAGATTAAGTGACCACCCATATATTTATTGATGAACGTTAATAACCCTTCAGTCAGTCGACTAAAACTGTAAACCGCAAATACTTAACACTCATTTCCATTGCAAAGTTATTAATGATACAACATTTGATTTTCAGGCAATTGATTATAAGTAGCTTCAATGAACAAATAAGTAACTTATAATTAGAATTTCTTCCAATCTGAACTGGTTATTAAGAACTAATACCCACTAACGCAAGTGCTTGTGGGAAATTATTATCGAATTTTCCTTTGGGACACCTGTATCTGCACTAGTAGTGTGGGCATGTGTCTTATTAGTGCACACCTCAGTAAGGACGGAGACAGTCTTCTTGATATTAGAGAGTTCTTCGTACACTCTGTCTGATTTGGGTGCTCCAACTTTCAGGAAGTCACCAAACACAATGGGCGACTCCTCCATCTTGTCTGCTGTCAGCTCCTATTAGCACCATTGAATAATTGGGCCGTGTCATTCAAGTGTGTGTGTATGCATATGTGCTTACGCATGTACATGAGCATGTACGTATGTACATACATGTATGTGTGGATGCATATTCTAACCTTCTGGAAATGCTTCGATGCCATCTCGGAAAGAATGCCATAGAAATACTTCTTGTCTGTTCTGTCAATCAGCCTGTCATGGAACACTCTCTGACACTCGTGACAGAAGAGACGGAAGATGTGGTCATGTTCCCTGATCACCCCAGAGTCTGCCTGCAGCACACCTACAGTGTACATGCGTGAAGCATGGTGAGTTGGGTATGGCTGCATCCATCCTCCCTGAACACTGCTGTCACACCCTCATGTCTGATCCCCAGACCAAACTCCAGAGTCCACCTCTGTACCTGGACCCTGCTGTCTCTCCCTAGCTTGAATGGTTACAAATCATGCATCATGAATGGAGCATTGCATTTGAGGGGAGGGGGGGGGGGGGGGGGGGGGGAGGAGCCTCACAAGACCACCGGATAAGGGCAACTTAATGCCATCTCAATGGGCCTTGTTTACTGTACATGTACATGTAGTTAAGGATGACAACATGGGTACAAAGTATGGGGATAAAATATTTCAGGAGTCTGGATATTTAGAATAACGACTATTTGCCCTGGTGTCTAAATATGATCATCCCTCCCTCCCTCCCTCCCTCCCTCCCTCCCTCCCTCCCCCCTCCCTCCCTCTCTCCCTCCCTCCCTCCCTCCCTTCCCTTCCCACAATGCTACAGCACCTTGTATGCACTGGAGAGATCCCTGAGGTTGAAGAGGGTAGTGGGACTTGGCAGGGGTGGGGAGGAGGTCCGTGCTCATGCGTCCATAGATCTCCACGCTGGCATTCACTATGGCTTCGGCAGCGTCCTTGACAGGAGCAGGGAACTCGGCAAAGAAGCCCTTGGTGATCGCCTGAAAGGTGGTGCGAATGATGCATGTGAAGACACCAAAGTACAGTCCTATGAGCAACGAATGAGGTGTACAGACATCCAGATGTGTCATACAGTGTCGCCTGCACAGAGATCTAGGTGCATGGGGGAAGGGGGGGCTGGGTTTTGGTGACTTACCTTGAAGATGGCCTTCAGGCTGACCTCGGAGGGCTGGGGGAGGCAGAACATGGCAAAGTGCCGGATCATGCGGGGGGTGACCGGGTTACGCCCACCCCCTGGGGGGGCACACGCTGCACAGATAGTGACGTCCTGTGAGGGAGAGGGTAGAGGGGGGATAGTGAGGGAGGGAATGTTTCATGGGTATATTTTGTGTGTGTAAATGTATGTGTGTTTGATTTGTAGTGTTCATATATGTACATGTTTTGTTGTATGTCGTGCATACATGTACATGCATACATATGTACACAGTACATTATTTTGTGTTTTGGTCACCGCTATGTAGCCATCTGATGAGGTATCACACACCTTATTAAGTTAACCAAAAACTGAAAAACACTGTAAATTATGCATAATAAGATATACATGTATATTGAAAATGAATTTGAAATCGTGACCATGTATTCAAGACTAGCGCTGTAATAACATTTTTTTAAAAAGTAACCTATACTATGAAAGAGCAAAAAAATTTAACACTGCAAGTAGATAATGTATATTGTGTAACACATGTATGTATACATGTATTAAACTATAATAAACAGTCATACAGTGTACAATGTGCCCATCACTATGGCTGGTGATTGTTCTCACCTTGATTTCCTTCCAGAACAGCTTCTCTCTATCATAGAACCCCCCAAAGTCCTGATACTGCCTGAGCAGCTCAACAGGAGGCTGGGCTCCATACCTATCCAACTTGGGCATGTTCAGGTCATCCACAAAGAACACCACATGCTTGCCTGCCGGGGCACCTTTGGTGTACAGAGAAGGCTAGTCATTATGGTGTGATCATTCACATCTAAGATACGGAGACTTAGGTACAGTGTACATGTATGTAATTAAGACAACAAGTGTGCAAGTGTGCAAGTGTACAGTGGATGTGTGCTTGTACCTAATATTGTTTTCCTTTTCTTCTCCAATTTCGACTCCACAATCTCCTGGGTCCTGATGCTGTTGGTCTGAGCTGAGAAGTTGATCACCACATTCACGTAGCTGCCCTTCTCCTGGAGACTGTTCAGCAGACCTTTGGCAATCACAGACTGCAGGAGGAAAATTGAATTCAGTACAGTGTACACGCATGCGATTTAATCCCTTAAAATAACTAAATCGGTCAATTTTTCAGCATTCTTATTATGTCCAACAGTACATGTACCAGGGGGGGGGGGGGGGGGTCCAGGGGTCCAGACCCTCCCTTTCCTATATGAAGAATGACGTATGCATACCGTAATCTATGCAGCGTTCTGCATGTTACCGTCCTTGGATTTGCAAGATTGCACATCGTTCTAGCCAAGCGGGGTCTCGATCTAAATAAATCCTCTATTAACGATCGCGCGATCGATCGAATGGTGCGTGTGAGCAGGAATTGAGGTAAGCGATCAAAAGACGTGAATGGGATGGATCTCAGATTCTTTTCCTCAGAAAACAGATAGCTATAGAGCTAAATAAAAATATTATCGTAAAACATACATGAGTCGTTTATAGACCGACATGAAGCTGGTGCTTGGCCACGTGCATGCTTCGGTCACAAACTCATAAAAGCTTTGCGTCACGAATTTAATTACTGAGCAGTAGGAACTATAGCATTGTGAAGAATGAACAGTTTTCTCGTCGCTATCCATGCAGGCTCTAGTAATCATATCGCGTGATGTATATGTATTGGATATCACTGTGAAACGCAAAAGCAAAAAAGCGGCACGCCCCCTCCCCCAGTTGTGAATATATTTATCAGGCCCCCCCTTGGATCCGCCCCCTGTGTATGTGTTGTGCCTACACAACAAAATCACACATCCTTGCATAGTTGGTAACTGTTTCACATTCATTCAGCCATTCTATACAGTGATGATATGACCACTGTAGCATTTTGAATCCTATACCACAGGCTACATGTACATTCCCTTTCATGAAGCCTCAAGCCCCTAGGGGCATCGCATGAGCTCACCTTGCCCACCCCTGTGGTGCCTGTGAACAGAACAGAGCGCCTCACTTCAAGGAGCTTCTCCATCAGGTAGCCATATCTTTGTGTGTCAATGGTGGGGACGAGGATGTCAAAAAACTTCACCTGCAATGGTATGAACAGAAGGTGTGTGTTTAGAAGGCACAGTGAGGGTTTGTGTGTGTGTGTGTGTTGTGTGTGTGCTTGTGTGTGTGTTTGTGTGTGTGTGTGTGTTTGTGTGTGTGTGTTTGCGTGTGTGTGTGTGTGTGTGTGTGTGTGTACGTGTGCATGTGTGTACATGTGTGTGTACATTTGTGTGCGAGGCAAATGGATGGAGACAGTGGAATATGTTCATATTCACACGACAGTACACATCATGACGCACATGTTCGTAATGAAAAGCGTGTGTGTACACCAGGAAGCCAAGGGACCATTGTGCATGCACACA
>JABACO010000001.1:15077706-15145357 GCA_013339895.1 Ephydatia muelleri | reverse complement strand
ACTGTTGAACTGTCTTTTGTAGTACTAGTTTCAGTTTCTACAGGTGTATTATAACCCACCACTATCACCTCCTAACCCTCCATGTGCACATGGCCCCCACAGATAGCAGAGCTCCAGGCCAGCTATTGAGAAGAGTGTAAACGAGAAGGACACACTGACCAAGAACATCGAGCAGACTCAGTCCAGGCTCAAGCGTGCAGCAAAACTCACCACAGGTCTGGCTGATGAGCAAGTCAGGTGGGCGGAGTCTGTTAAGGTGAGCAACTGTCACAAAGGGTTAACACACAAACTGACCCTTGACACCTCTTCCTTCATCTTCCTCTCCTCTCTTTCTCTGTCATCCCCTACCCCCTCTTCAATCTCATTATTCCCGTTCTTCTCCTATCCTCCTCTCTCCTTCACCCTCGCTCCTCCTCCACATCTCTCCTCCTCTCCCTCCTCTCCTCTCCTCTCCCTCCTCCTCTCCTCTCATCCTCTCCCTCCCCTCTCCCATAGCGATTTGATGATGAGGTTGGAAATGTGGTGGGGAATGTGTTTGTGGCGGCTGCGTGTGTGGCCTACTATGGAGCCTTCACCAGCTCCTACAGAGAAAAGGTCAGCCATTTTTACCACTGCAATTTAATAACGCATGATTGGCGTACGCTTATTTGGAGTACGCTTATTTGGAGTGACCTTTGCACCCCCAAATGACCACGCCTCCAGCTGATGCAGTCCTGGGTGGACAGGTGCAAGGAGCTGAAGATCCCAGTCTCCAGCGACCTCAGCTTGATCAACGTTCTGGCCGACCCGTATGAGATCCGGCAGTGGAACGAGTGTGGGTTACCGAGGGACAACGTATCCACAGAGAATGCAGTGCTGGTAACTAGGGGGAGGAGGTGGCCCCTGATGATTGACCCCCAGGAGCAGGCCAACAGGTGGATTAGGAGCATGGAGGGACGCAATGGGCTCAAGGTGATCAAGTTGACCGATCCCAACTACCTGAGGACACTGGAGAATGCCATACGAATAGGGACACCAGTGCTGCTGGAGGAGGTGTTATGTGTATGTGTGTGTGTGTGTGTGTGTGTGTGTGTGTGTGTGTTGTTTTTGTGTGTGTGTTGTTTGTGTGTGTGTGTTGTTTGTGTGTGTGTGTTGTTTGTGTGTTCATGTGTGTGTTATGTGTGTATTGTGTGTGTAAGTGTGGTATGTGTGTGTTTGTGGTGTCTGTGTGTGTGTGTGTGTGAGTATGTGTGTCATGGTGTGTGGGATGTATGCATGGGTGTGTTATGTTAGAATGTGTGGTATCTTGTGAACGTGGGATGATCTGCACAAGCTTTTATGTTTGTGATCCAAAAGGGTATCACAAATGTAGGCCATACTGTCATGGAATTTAGATCAATATGATAATAGTAGTGGCCAATATGAATACCATGAATCACATCACACAGCTTGTTTATACAACCATGTTGTGATAGTCTGATTGAGAAGTGTATACATACAGATGAACCTATTAAGAAACAACCTACATGTACGTGTACTTCCTTTGTCTAATGTGCACCAATGCGTAATCTAAACACTGCTGGATAGAATATTTAATGGAGATTGCAACTGCACATGTACTAACCATAGGAAATGTTTCATGAACCCTAGTACCAAAAACTCAAAACTTATTTTGGTTTGTGAACTATTTACTAGAGTTTAGTTTATTTACAATGCACGATTTTTTAAAACATAATATCAGCATGTACCAATGGAGTACCACAGATGCCATATCTTACCACACCTCACCACACCTCACCACACCTCACCACACCTCACCACACCTCACCTTCCCCTCCACAGGTAGGAGAGCAGTTGGATCCATCCCTGGAGCCGGTCCTGCTGAAGCAGACCTTTGTCCAAGGAGGGCGTTTGCTGATCAGGCTGGGGGACAGCGACATTGACTACGACAAGAACTTCAGGTTCTACATGACCACCAAGCTGTCCAACCCACACTACCTCCCTGAGGTGTGCATCAAGGTCACCATCATCAACTTCACCGTGACCAGGTCAGGATTGGAGGACCAGCTCCTGAGCGATGTGGTGAAGTTGGAACGTGAGGATCTGGAGCAGCAGAGGAATGAGCTCATTTTGGACATCAACAAGGCTAAAAACGAGCTCAAGGTACACGCGTGCACGTACCCTCACTCTCTGTGGTCACTTAACCCCCTCCCTCTGTTACTCAAATCCTTTTTGTGTACTGGGCCGATGGGCTGATCCCTCCCTCCCTCTCTTCCTCCCTCCCTCCCTCCCTCCCTCTCTTCCTCCCTCCCTCCCTCTCTCCCTCCCTCCCTCTCTCCCTCCCTCTCTTCCTACAGAAAATTGAAGATACCATTCTCAAGCTGTTGTTTGAGTCCACTGGAAATATACTCGATGATGAGAAGCTGATAGAGACACTCGATGCTTCAAAGGTCAGCGGGTTTTTATTGTTGATATAAACATGTACAGGTAGTTTAAACTTAGTTTAAACTACGTATAAACTACGTGGAAACGATACGATTCATTTCATAGCACGTAGTTTAGACGATAAGGAACGTAACCTTTTTCGTGTCCTCTACTGTACATCATCTGTAATTTCTGATGGATCAGTGTTTAAATGGACAGCTACTGTATACGCACAACCATAATGAACGTCAATGGCAAGTGCTCTCAATGTACCAACGTGCATGTAACAGATTCTTAGTACATGGGAAATGCTTTCTGCATGTATCATATTTGAATCCACCATCCATCCAGTCAGATCAGGCTGCATGGGTTATGTACGTATGTATTCAGAAGTGTACATGTACATGTATATCAGCTCGTGCTATTGTTCTCTCTTCTAACATGACCTTCTTACACAGATCACATCAGCCCAGATCTCCAAGCGGCTAGCCGAGGCTGAGCAGACAGAGCTCCAGATCACCACGGCCAGGGAGAAGTATCGTCCTGTGGCCACCAGAGGCTCTGTGATGTACTTTGTGGTGGCTACTCTGGCAGAGGTGGACCCCATGTACCAGTTCTCCCTCAAGTACTTCAACCAGGTGAGTGGGGAGACGGATGGGCATTATTTGGATTGCTGGCTTGTGTTGTATTGAAGTACAGGAGGCCTAAATAATGTAGAAATGCCTTCACGTGTACAGTGTAATTGAGTTAATTAGAACGTTGAGCGTGGTTGATCTCCATTTGTGTTACCAGAACTGAAGAATACTTTTGAAGTCCTCAAGTGCTCTCAGTGTGCTCCATTTACATGTACCTATGTGCCTTTTGTACTGTCTTATCCATCCTGATGTGTGTACTGTCTTATCCATCCTGATGTGTGTACTGTCTTATCCATCCTGATGTGTGTACTGTCTTATCCATCCTGATGTGTGTACTGTCTTATCCATCCTGATGTGTGTACTGTCTTATCCATCCTGATGTGTGTACTGTCTTATCCATCCTGATGTGTGTAGCTGTTCAATCTGTGCATCAAGAACAGTCCACCTTCCAAGGACCTGGAGAAGAGGCTGGAGATACTCCTCAAGAGTACCACCAGCACCATCTATACCAACGTGGCCAGGTAGGTGGGGAGGATGTGTGGGTGGGGCTAAGGGGACACGTTTTTATTTAGCTTACAAAGTATTGCATACTGTAGTAATGCATGTCGATACATGGTGTGTGTCTGTGCTAGCAGCCCCCATGGCTGATACTGTAGCACCATGTACGTGTATGTGTACCGTAAGGTACCGCTTATAAGTGTAACCCCCTCACCCCTCCTCCCCCCCAACAACAAAATGCCAACGTCACCTCAAACTTATTCAGCATTTCAGGAAATAAACTGGTATCCCATACGCGGAAGCGTTCACGATTACGACAATACGGATGTTTAACCACTTTTCTGGGAGGGGCTTATATGCAATGCTTTATGGTACATGTGTTCACATTGGGGTGTAGAGTCGTCTTGAATGCACACATAATCACTCTCCCCTTCCTCCCTTGTTGCCAGGGGTCTCTTTGAGCAGCACAAGCTGGTGTTCTCCTTCATGCTGTGTGCTGACATCATGAGGCAGGCGGGCACCATCTCCGCTACTGACTGGAACTACTTCCTGAGGGGGGCTGGGGGTGTGGACAAGGTCAGGCCTGGGAGGGGAGTAGGAGGAAGGGGATTCCCCTTGGAGGGAACCTTTTATGGGAAGGGGCCACATACATGTGTACTTGCAGTACAGTGTCATGTTCTCATGGTATTTGTGGAGTTAAGACCTTGACATTGGACTGCATTACATACATACATGTAGCTTGTGCCGTTGGTTGAACATTGAGCAACCACATGGTTATGTCATTAGCACGTTGGATTTTAAGCATTTATTGATGAGTACACCTTTGTCAGTGGCTTTTCTATGGTCTTCCAAAGATCATCACTGTGACCACTCCCCTCACTACACCCCTCATCACTGTGACCACTCCCTTCACTACACCCCTCATCACTGTGACCACTCCCTTCACTACACCCCTCATCACTGTGACCACTCCCTTCACTACACTCCTCATCACTGTGACCACTCCTTCACTACACCCCTCATCACTGTGACCACTCCCTTCACTACACCCCTCATCACTGTGACCACTCCCCTCACTACACCCCTCATCATATTGTAGGAGCGTCCAGCAAAGCCGGACCTGCCCTGGTTGAGCAAGGCAGTGTGGAACACGTGCTTTGACATGGATGACATGTTGCCTGCCTTCAAAGGGCTGTGCAGGGATCTGGTGACCACGCCTGTGCACTGCAAGCTGGGAAGATGGGAGGTATGTGTGAAGGGAGGGAGGGTTGGTGTGAAGGAGGTGGGAGGGGAGGAGGTGTGAAGGAGATGGGAGGAGGTGTGAAGGAGATGGGAGGAGGTGTGAAGGACATGGGAGGAGGTGTGAAGGAGATGGGAGGAGGTGTGAAGGAGATGGGAGGAGGGAGGTCAGTGGAGGAGAGAAGCAGCAGGCACATGGAAATAGATGTACATGTAGTGCAGAACATGTAAAGACATTGGCTAGGATGGAAGGAGATGTGGTCAAATGCATATGTACATGTATGTAGATGTATGACACACAGGGCAGTTACAGTACATTGTCTGCCAATCTGTACTTCCAGGTCAATGTTAACCCTTCCAATCCTGGTGAGTATCCAGTGCAGGACACTCCCCCACCGCAGCCCACACCAGAGGGGGAAGCCCCCCCTCTCGTGGGACACTGGGATGACAGACTGAGCAGTTTCCAGAAATTGATAATGGTGAAGGCATTTAGAGAGGAGAAGGTGAGGGTGTAGAGGCATAGAGGATCCACCCATGCATTTTGTGCAATACCATTTCCTACATATATATGGGATTGTTTTTGTGAAAAGGGACCTAACACCCATTACGTGCAACAGAAATAAAATGTAACGCTTGCATTGAAATGTATGGCTAATTAAAATTTCAGAGCCTTACAACTCCATGACAGATACTCTGATTCTCAGTGCGTAAGAAGCAATGTGTAGAGGACATTTCAGACTTCTAGATTACTCAAAAATTTGACGTCTTGAAAAAACATTCGTTAGGTCCCTTTTCGCAGAAATAATCCTATATACATGTAGGTGCATTAAATTGGTGCTTACAGTAAGTCAAGAAATCCTGAGACCACAGGTATACATGTGTGTTTTCAACCAATTTTCAAAAATGAAGAAACTCTAGAAAAAAAAAAACAGTTGTGGCTACTTCATGGGAACTAATTGTGGTTATATTAAAGTTAATCAACAGTCAAGGTTGCTTCAATGGTGTAATTTGATAATCGTACCAAATACAGTAGGCTGTTACATGTACATGTGGTTTGATATTGAAATAACAAAATAATTCATGGTGTCATAATTTCAGGCACCACATTTACAAAACATGTTTGAATAATTAAAAGTAAGTAACTTCAGTTGCTAAAAACAATTGCTTTAAAAGGTTTGTGAGAAAACCTTGGTATAAATGAACTTCACATTGCCTTTGTCTCTTATTCGGTATACTGTGATGTTTGTGTTGATGTGTACATGTAGGTGGTGTTTGCAGCAGTGGACTTTGTTGCTGAGAACCTTGGTCAACAGTTTGTGGAAAGTCCAGCCGTTACCCTGCCAACCCTGTATAATGACATGTCCAAGAACACACCTCTGGTCTTCATCCTGTCCACTGGCTCAGATCCCATGAGCAGCTTCCTGAGGTTTGCCAAGGAAATGAACTATTCTGACAGGTGAATACATGTGTGTGTGTGTGTGTGTGTGTGTGTGTGTGTGTGTGTGTGTGTGTGTGTGTGTGTGTGTGTGTGTGTGTGTGTGTGTGTGTGTGTGTGTGTGTGTGTGTGTGTGTGTGTGTGTGTGTGTGTGTGTGTGTGTGTGTGTGTGTGTGTGTGTGTGTGTGTGTGTACATGTGTGTGTGACCTTGACCTTGGGAATAGGCTAACGATTGTACATGTATGGATGTGTGTCTCCTGTCCAGGATCCATTCCATCTCGCTGGGTCAAGGTCAGGGTCCGGTGGCTGAGAAGATGATAGAGGCGGCTGTGAAGAATGGGGACTGGGTATTCCTGCAGGTATGACCCTGCATGTACATGTACTCTGCCAACCCACCAGTCTATGCTCCACACACATGTAGTGCTCCATACACATGTAGTGCTCCACACACATGTAGTGTAGTTACATGTATCTTAAGACAACTTTTGTTGTGGGTACTAAATACATGTATGCTACATGTACATGTATGTTCCTGGTGTGCAAAATGTTATACCGGGAAGAGTTTATTGATCCCTTCTAATAATCACCTTGACCAATCGTGTGGTATTGGTAATTTTATCAATCAGCAAATTTTATACCAGCACATGCAAATAATCATATCCTTAAGGTACATGTACTGTACATACTTTGTATATTCAGTAATGTAATGTATTTTAGCATAGATGAGCACTTGTGTTTATCTGCAAGTCTGGTGTGCAAAACTCAAGACTGCCATTGAAGAACACATTGTCGAAATAAACTTGTGCAGTACTGAGCAATACCCATCATGACCCACACCATAGTGACATGTTAATCATGACATACCCTCCACCTTGTACATGTATATGCACACACACATACACACACATGTACACACATACACACATACTCATATACAAACACACTAACACACACACACACACACATGCACACACACATACTCACACACTAGAACTGTCACTTGGCTGCCTCGTGGATGTTACGTATGGAGAACGTCATCAAAGGCTTCTCTGTCAGTGACACCATCATCCACAGTGACTTCAGACTTTTCCTCAGCTCCATGCCTGATAAGTGCTTCCCTGTCAGTGTCCTGCAGAACTCCGTCAAGGTCACCAACGAGCCTCCCAAGGGTAAGGACTGGGCACAAGGGCATACATGTACATGTGCACCGGCTGGTGTATTGAGGGAGGGTGTGTGTGTCATGTGTTTGCTCCACCTTCTAATCAGGCCTCAAGACCAATGTCAAACGAGCACTGTCAGAGTTCCAGCCCTCATTCTTTGAAGAGCATGGTATGCATTATTTGCTGGACACAACACATGCAGCACAGATCAAGTACATGTACACTGTGCAGGCTTATGGGAGCAATTTCTACACAATCAAGCTCTGCACATACAAGTTCACTCTGCTTTGTCTCTTCCCATTACATGTAGTTCTTGGAGTGGTGTGGCGCAAGCTTGTGTTTGGACTTTGCTTCTTCCATGCCGTCATTCAAGAGAGGAAGAAGTTTGGTCCGCTGGGCTGGAACATCAAGGTATAGACTACAATCGTGCGTGCCCCGCCCCTTTCAGCCCCGCCCCCTTACCTTGCAGTATGAGTTCAACGACTCTGACAGGGAGTGTGCACTGGACAACCTCAAGATCTTCCTGGAAGGAGGGGAGCTACCGTGGGATGCCCTGACCTTTATCACAGGAGAGGTGAGTTTCAGGGACCAGTCTGCACATGTCCCTGGAAACAGGGATTGCAAATATTTGATAGTCAAATTATGCACGAAAAAATGTTTTTTACATGTGTGTTAAGTTCAATCATAATTATGGTGTATGAATACATGTTGTACAGTGTACACGTTTGCTCCAATACAAATTTTAACAAAATTGCACATTTGTTGTAGTCATTGTCGTGAGGAGGTGCATTGACTCCGGGTAGATACATGTAGTTTCCATTTATTGGATTGCATATTTAATGTTTCATGTGAATTCTTCTGTGTCTGAGGGCAAGTGTGGGGCATTGAGTGACCAGTAGTCATCACCTGCTCTGTGCAGATCACCTATGGAGGACGCGTGACGGACGCCTGGGACCAGAGGTGCCTGAGGACCATGCTCAGGAGGTTCTTCTCCCCTCCCACCCTGGACACCGGCTACAAGTACTCACCCTCCGGCACCTACTACCCTCCTGAGGCAGACGCCTTACAGGTGTACAAGGAGTACGTGGACAGCCTGCCCTTCAATGATGACCCCGAGATATTTGGCATGCACGAGAACGCCAACATTGCCTTCCAGGTGGGCGTGTGAGGGTGCAATGGGGTACAGTAAGGGATAGAGAACTGAGCAGTGTTGATTGGTTAGAGCTCGTGCACCTTATGACATCATATGGTAGCGTTGTGACATATTTGAGTGTGCTGTGACCCAAATGTTTGAAGTAGTACACATGTACCAGTTATATGCTTTCAGTAGATAGGAGAGTGCAGTTCTAAGGAAGTATATTTGTGCTGTGGACCAATTCTGTTCCACTGATGTACACCCGTCCACCAAACAATGAACGGTTCATTAATTGTTGCGCTCTGTGCACAAGGCTAACAGAGTACGTGCACACACAATCCTTATGCAGTTGTGTAACTTGTGCACTCATGGATTGGTTAATGTGCAAGAAAGTTGTTGGTATGTGTTGCTACATGTACACATGTATGAGCTGAGTAGTACCACCCAGCCATTGCACACTATGCATGTATGTAGTACCCAGCCATTGCACACTATGCATGTATGTAGTACCCAGCCATTGCACACTATGCATGTGTAGTACCCAGCCATTGCACACTATGCATGTATGTAGTACCCAGCCATTGCACACTATGCATGTGTAGTACCCAGCCATTGCACACTATGCATGTATGTAGTACCCAGCCATTGCACACTATGCATGTGTAGTACCCAGCCATTGCACACTATGCATGTACAGTATGCGTCAATAAAAAGTTAACGTAACGTAATTTTCTACGTTCGTAAAGTACTACCTAGATAGAAAAATACGTTACGTTTGCAAGTAGATTTGTACGTTATAAAGGTACTACCTTATTGTGAGTAATCGGAACAACTTATCGTAACAAGAAAACACCATGTTTTGCACTGTGTCATGTAGCAAACAAGAGCGCGCTTTTTTCATTTACCCAAGTGACTTACCCGTATCCCCTCCCCCAACAACACACCGACGTGACTTACCCATATCCCCTCCCCCAACAACACACCCACGTGACTTACCCGTATCCCCTCCCCCAACAACACACCCACGTGACTTACCCGTATCCCCTCCCCCAACAACAAATTTCTAATTGCTCTACTCGTACGCCCCTGTTGATGGTAAAATAGAATCCTTTGCTTCTTGTACGCCGAAAACACCATTTCAATGCCAGAGGAAAACTAAGGACAGAAACGTTAGCCTTCACAGCGCTTTACCTTTGCTGATGGCGATATGCAAAGTGAAATGACACAGCTGCTGTGGACTCTCTATGCCTGCAGCTGTACCCGACACTAGTTCTGAACATGTTATCATGTTGACCGTAGTACGAACGCAACGTAGTTTTCTACCTACTTAGTGCAACTTTCTACGAACGTAAAATATTACGGGGATAAGGTATTACGTTACGAACGTAGAAAATTATGTTGCGTTAACTTTTTATTGACGCATACTGTATGAGCATTGGCTCCACCTCTCTTGATGAACAGAACCAAGAGTCCTATGCCTTGGTGAACACCATCCTCGGTGTGCAGCCACGTATGGCCAGCAGTGGGGGAGGAAAGACCAACGACCAGATAGTGTACGAGCTAGCCGAGAGCATACTGGGCAAGGTGCCGGAGAAGCTGGACTTGGACAAGGCAATGCAGGGAATGTTTGAGGTGAGGCTTAGTGCCGTGCGACTGTGTCAGTGGGGTTGTGTGCCGGTGTGATAGTGAGGTGGTGCCTCTCCTTACCTCAGCCTGATGCCAAAGGTCAGATCAATTCTCTGTCAACTGTGCTCAGTCAGGAGGTTGATCGGTTCAACAAGCTGCTGAAAGTGATCAAGGTATTTTTGGAGCTTGTGCATGTGTGATATGTGGCAGCATGCTGTGTTCATGTATGTACATGCATGCTGTGTTCATGTATGTATATGCATGTGTGATACGTCACATTTTCCATCTTCTCTTCAGAATTCTCTAAGGCAGATTCAGAAAGCAATCAAAGGACTTGTGGTCATGTCTGAAGAATTGGAAAAGGTTTACACCAGCTTTATAAATAATCAGGTGTGCCATTATTCACACTGTACGACCTGTAAGATGACTTACTGTGTACATGTATGTACCCGTGTTGCCTATGGATACTCTAGGTCCCAAGGCTGTGGTCCAATGCAGCCTATCCATCTCTCAAGCCTCTCAGTTCATGGGTGAAGAATTTGGTGCTGAGACTGCACTTTGTTGAGGTGAGGAATGGTTTGGTTGTGTGCTCGTAAATGTGATACCAATGTAAGGGATCTACATGTGTATGCTGTGAAAAGGGACCTAAGACATGTTTTATGCAACTTCCCAGTGCTTAGAAAAAGATTTGTAATGCTTGCTTGAAATATATTGCTTATTTGCTCATTAAAACTTCAGTGCTATATAACTCAATAACAGTCTGACTCTCAGTGTGTAAGAATCGTTGTGTAGAGGCTTCCAGAATATTTAAAAGGAAAAACCTTTTCATTGCAACGATCTCATATACTGTAATAAGTAAAGTGTTGTATGTGTAGTGTTGTGATTGTCACAATTATTTTATCTGTTGCAGTAGTCATATCCCTCTTTTTTTTTTTAATCTCAAACTTGTACATGTATTACCTTTTACATACACATGTAGCACTGGATTGAGCAGGGACAACCCAAGTCATTCTGGATCTCTGGATTTTTCTTCCCTCAAGGCTTTCTAACTGGTGCCCTCCAGAACCATGCCCGGAAGTACAACCTGCCCATTGATGAGCTCAGCTTCAAGTTTGTAGCCCTCCCAATGTACCGTAACCAAGAGGAGGTGTACAATGCATGTCAGAAGAAGGAGGAGGGAAAGATGGACGAGGCTGTGGTGGTCCCTGAGGATGGGGTCATAGTGCACGGACTGTTTATGGACGCCATGAGATGGGATGATGGTAGCATGGAGGTGGCAGATGCACTGCCGGGAGAGATGAACTCTGTGAGTTAGAGCAGGGGTGTGCATGTGGGGAGGGGGGCGGGATGGAGGCTGCACGCTGGGAAGATGGCTCATGATTCTGATGTGTACACAGTCACTGCCAATGATGCACATGGAACCTCGCCGTAACTACACACCTGATCCAAAGTGCTACAACAGTCCTTTGTACAAGACATCAGCCAGGGCTGGTGTGCTATCTACTACCGGTAAGTGTGTGTGTGTGTGTGTGTGTGTGTGTGTGTCTGTGTGTGTCTGTGTGTGTGTGTCTGTGTGTGTGTGTGTGTGTGTGTGTGTGTGTGTGTGTGTGTGGCACACATGTATTATTGCCATTCATAATTATGTTCACATGCTTAGACATGTAGTTAGTAGTTCAATAAGTACCATTATTCCATTTATAGGTCACTCCACTAACTTTGTCGTGGCTGTCCAACTCCCCTCTCACCAGCCTCAAGATTACTGGATAGCCAAGGGAGCTGCCCTCCTATGTCAGCTGAATGAATGAACTTTGTCCTATGTAACCTACATGTCAATCTGCTTACATTTTCACTCCATTTTGCGTCTTATGTGGCAATAATATCACCAGACTGTGCAGATTCTGTATGATATTGTAATTATATCGTATACCCAATGTGATCTGGCTGTGTTCTAATTTAGCATCAATCTTCCACCCAGTAACAAATAACTGACTTTCTCATCTTAGACCATAAGTGCATCATTAGTGCCATATCCTAGTTACCATCATAAACAGAATAGCTTACGTGAGGTAGGTGTTTCAAAGCAACATTTGTGTTGTGCTCTACCAGTGATTATAATCACATATGTTCCAGCTTTATTATCATACTAGATTTCACTTGTGCCATCCGTGTCATGATAATCGGTAGTCTTGCAAAGAGCAAATGGCCTGCATGGTTCCCCAGAATTTCAATGTCTACTGACCTCAAATCTACATCACTTTTGTCCTTATTGTGAAGAAATAATAGAAGTGGTAAGTGAATGGGCCACTTGCATGCATGATATGGACCTCAAGTGAACTTTGGTGGTCATCATTTTCCTGTTGAACTTCTGCCCTTGCTCAGCCCTAAGTGTGATGTGGACAAAGTGGAGTGGACTTTGATATCAGAAATATTTGCTGGCTGGAGACTTGTTTCTCTTTGTACACCATCATCTTAATTTGCTTTCCATTCTGACAGGCACTCTATTAGGCACTCTATTAGGCCTCTTATAACTCCTTCAGAAAGTCTACTGCAGGATGCATGATATATGAAATTACTAAGTACGGGTTAAACAATGCATAAATTTGTTACCTCTTACCGGACACTTTGACGCTGACGTGTTTTGTAAAAGCCTCAAAGTGTCCGGTATTGGGATCCCGTAGTCTCGGCCCCAGACCCAACGTTACGCAGCAGCGGATGTATTACATCACCGCGACGTCGCGTAGCGGTGATGTAATCCATCCGCTGCTGCGTAACGTTGGGTCTGGGGCCGAGACTAGGGATCCCGTAAAAATGGGGACCCCCGTCCCCTATTTTCTGGAAATCAGGGGACCCCCGTCCCCATTTTTTCGGTAAATTGGGGACCCCTCCGTCCCTAAATTTCCGGAAAATTGGGGATCCCTTCGTGAAATAAGGGACCGCCTAACGCAAATATGTGGATGACCTGATCGTATCGTTGTGACTGTACATGTGGCGAACGAGCGCTTAAACACATGTACAACAGCCAAATGAACTCTATTTCCAAGTATAAGTACTACATATATCCGTCTTTACTGTTATACAAAGGGGAAATATGATCTCAGATGTCAGTAACCGTTCAGTAATTCTCCCCCCCCCCCCCCCCCCCCCCCCGGCCTCCCCTCCCCCACCCAATGCTTCTGCAAAACTGCATCATTGTGTAATTAAAATGTACACGTCACGTCTTATTTTATATTCATTAATTTTTGTATACATGCATGTAGTGTACATGGATAAAACTGTAGTGTACATGGATAAAACTGATCTTTCGTTGTTTTTTTTGAATTGGGATTTGTACATTGATACTAGCAAGAGCTCTACTGTTTAACCCTGAAAAGCGTAGGGTGCTAATTGAATGTATCCCACAAAAGGTTAGGCGAGATCTCAGCCATCTGCCCTGCAGTGCCTGACCCACACTGTATGCACACGTATTCTGTACAGCACTTCATCTGTGCATTCATGCAATTCATGATTTTCATGCATATATACAAGTTGATGGAATAAAAGTTGCTTGTAATTTAACACAATGAAATGGGAAAAGACAATCACAACTAAGTGTTGTACATTTCATTTAGCAGCACAAAGATCACAGCATTTACAACCTGCCATGCTATTGGTAGCTATAGTACAGTCAAAATAAGACATAGCTTAGCGCCCTCACTCTTCTTCCCACGGGTGCTCTGCATTCTGACTGTGCGCCTAAAATCGGTACTTCTCAGAACGGACTTTGGTTAGGCATTTTACCATCCGCGTAACGGTGATGTAATCCTTCCGCAGCTGCGGGGTAAGGGTCTGGGTACGAGACTAACATCTCTGAGCGGAATTCCCCCCCTCCCCCCCCCCCCCCCCCCTGCTGTGCTGACCGAAATAATATTCACTACAGAATCCTATTGTACATCTAATGACAACTACTTACGCGATTGATTGTGCATGGCTTCCATTCTGCGCTAGCCGGCTCTATACCGTTTGTTAAGGGCGCTATTGTCCCTTTTGTTATGATTTCATATTACTGCACCAGACAAGAACACTTTCTCATAGTTTAAGCTAAAAGCACTGTACAACCTGTTTAAAGGCATTATTACGTCTCAATTCTGTGTGCTTTGCTGGTGTCGGATCGCTTTTCAGAGTAATTTCTCAAAGGTGAGTATAATGACCGATACAGTGATAAAGTAGTAATCTGCAAGCTTGCTTTTGTCGGATAGTATACCTAATTCAAATTTCCAAATTGTATACACAAGCAGGCTAGGTAAGTTTAATAATATACCGTATATCCCACGTATAGCATGTATAGCAAAATGAATTGATTGATTGATTGATTGATTGATTGATTGATTGATTGATTGCATACATATAAACACACATACATATGCAAGAAGGCAAGTAGTGGCACAATGTGTACGTGCACTTACAAACTGCCTAAACATGGGAGGGATATAACGTACAAAAGGGTGATAGGTCAACAGATCTAAGTCGGGTACGAAAAACTGTAATGTTCAATGAAGTGACAACATCATGGGGTAAGTGGTTCCATATAGGTATCACACGTTCAGTGAAAAAATGCGCTCGGAATGCATGATGGGGTAAATGTTTGGATCGCAGGATACAAGGATGACCTCGGATGGAATAAGACCTAACTGGTTTGGTGAAAAAACTCTCAAAAGGTAAATCAACCAGGTTATTATAGATCTTGTAGCACATGACAAGGTCGTAGAAGACTCTCCTGTACTCTAAGGACTGTAAACCCAGGTTCGCAAGGTGATCATCATAATCCATATATGGTACACCAGCACGTTTGAGTATGGCACGAGTGAAAAATCTCTGAACGCGTTCAATACATTGAATATCTTTATGGAACCAGGGATTCCAAACTTGGGTATTACTTTCCAGAAGGGGACGAACATACACCTTATACAGACGCACAAGGAGAGACACATCGTTAGAATGAAAGCATTTTAAGAGAAGACAACTCCTATTGAAAGCCAATTGAAGTATTTCATGACAAGGTGTACGATGAAGCAAAGGAGCTTGCGGAGGTAATGAACAAAAGTCTAGCTACAAGTACAACGTTGTCACATACCGGCAGAAGGAGTTTGACAATACCATTTTTGGATTATCTATTTATCCGAGCGGAAGGAGCGTTTCTCTGCATCAAATATATATAGGCAGGTGCGCTGTTACATCAATACTCTCCTTGCTGCCCCAGATAGCTATCAAATGTGCACTGGATTATAAACTCTCTGCATTTTACGAAAAAGACCTTCCATCGTACTCCTCAATAGAACTATATTACTGTGTTCTCTATTGGAGGAGAAAAATGGAAGCAACCAGTCCACCTGAAACATTAATTGGTTAATTGTTACACACATGCAGACCCGGACAATTGGTTGCATATTTCCAGTTACAAGCGGAACGTTCCGTTTCCGTTCTTCGGAGGCTCAAAACGTCGTTGAGAAATAGAATGGGAGAAGAACGCCTAGCATCACTCGCATTAATGCATACAAATTACAATGTAACTATAGATCCTGAAATGATTGTTGAACATTTTGTAAGAGCAAATGCAAGACGCCTATATTCAGACCTTTGTAAAGCAATTAACCAATTGTATTTACATGTACTACGTATACTGTGCCAACGATTCTCATGAAACATCTCCCTGGGCAGGCAAGATGTATAATGGGTTTAAAGTTACAATAAACTGTATAACTTACGTATATGTGCCCTCAACCTGTACAGGATACCTCACAAGACTTCTCGCTATGTCAGGTCGACCAAGACACTGACGTATAACAGCATCCAATGGCACAGAAAAAAATGATCATGTTAGTAAAAAAAATTTTTCAACTAGCATGCTAGTTGAAAAAAAAATTTACTAACTGAAAGTATTAGTTTAACACTTTCCCTTGCAGGAATCTGTCTGCCAGGTAGCTTAAAGGTCTTAATAGCAGATAGACTTGGTGTTTGAATTCCCATGTGTTTTAGGATAAACAGCACAAATGAAAAATTCTTTTCTCCCTGGGGGAAAAATTACCCCTAAAAATGAGCAATATTAGTTTTAAAATCACCATGGGATGCGGACTGTTTAGCAGCAAGTACAACAGAGCAAAGATCTTCGAATGAAAGGAAAATAAATTCCATTGCTTTGCCCAGCCTTATCATTCATCTCCTCGAAAAGGTCTTCAAGATCAGTCATGTCTTCAGCTTCGTTGTCGATGTCAGAATCATGCGTTGCCGTCCCGTACATATCTCAGAATCGGGAAGTTCGAACTCTTCATTTGCATTCGGTGTACTGGTAGATGTGTGAATTGCAAGGCTTTCAACAAATAATTTGTGAGGACGCCCAGCGATGTACTGTATGTACTTTGAGGGGTAGGGAAACGTCTGATTGCATGGTTCACATGCAAAGATCGAACACAACGCACAACTTGTCATACTATTTATATCCCCCAAACATATACTTACCCGTGCGCTTTGACATGACCGTACATATGTTTATGCCGAGCTGAGAATTAATTGACACGCCACAGCAAAAAGATGCGTCAAATCAAATAATTGATTCCATACGCGATTGTATATACAAAATCAACTATTGCATCATGCAAGACTTGATTGAATAGAAAAAAGCATTATATGAATCCAAGCACGAATCATTCATAAAATCAATGAAGGATTTGGACATGATTGTATAGAAAAATCCTTTATAAATCCCCTTAAAATCAATGAAAAATCACTTTTGATTTGGCAGGTGATTTTATATCAAAGAATCCTTTATAAATCTCCTTAAAATCAATGAAAAATCACTTTTGATTTGGCAGGTGATTTTATATCAAAGAATCCTTTATAAATCTCCTTAAAATCAATGACAAATCACTTTTGATTTGGTAGGTGATTGCATAACAAAATCTAGCAATTGATTACATCAATTGATTTCAAGTTGTTTATACAACCAACATCATGGAACCTGTACCCAGGATGTAATTCCCTAAGTTGCTGGCATCCAGCTGGTTACAGGTTTCTAGATGATAGTTTGCCATATCAAGATGTACAGAAGTTCAAGTTCAGTCATCACCACCATCAGAGGAACTTCTAACTGATAAGTCACTCTCTCTGCTTGAGATAGAGGTTCTGCCTTCTGAATTCACCACTTGACGTGCTGCTTTTGCCTTTGATAATATATCCAGCCTTCTCTTTACATGGTCCACAGACACATCTTCATCAAGGTTTACATCTTCTGCATTCACTGGGACAGACTTCCTTATTTTGTCAATACCTTCTTTGTCCTCCAAAGCTTCTTTTACACTGCCTTTTCCCGAGCAAGCTGTTTATGAAATGAAGAGAATGACAAAATAAATTTATTTCATTTGACTGCATGTATATACATATGTGAGCCTACTTTTCTTTAGTGAAAGACGGCATTTTCTATGCATTTCTTCATCAGTTTCAATCTTTTTGCTGCTTCGTCGCATTGAATAGTAATTCTGTACATGTGGTACATTAGAAGAGATGTTTAACATGATGTAATAAATGAATACCTTTATTTGTTTTTTAACAGGAGGTACATGCAGTAAACTTGCTATAGCGGAGACCTGCTTCCACAGCTCCAACAAGTCCATCCAGTAGCTTACTATCCAGCTCACACCAAAGAGTACTCGTTAGTAGGTCCTTTAGTTCAGGGTAGGAGGCGAATGCGTCATGCAGAATAGCCTATATATATATATTTCAATTAATGCACAAGCTACGTCGATTTAATTTGACTTACCAATGGTACAAGTTGTTTTGGTTTTAGCTCGTTCTCAGTTAGTTCAGATGAGTCTAGAAATAAGGATATCCATACATGTGTATTTTGGCATAAGCTGCACACTGCTGTTACTAATAGGCGCGGTACCGATCGACGAATGCATGTCGTGCGCGGGCAACTTTCAACCTTACCGGGGTACTGAGCAATATGCATGACTACAGCTGTAGTTATGGATCTAGGTTTCCAATGAAAAGAGGTCACATACTGGCACTAGGGTGGGATCAGGAGTGTTCGGCAGTTGCGCGGTATGACATAGTGTTAAACTTACCTATGTCGGATACAGGAGCTTATTAAATTAAGTACGCTAGTGCTTTGGGATCCTTAGTGATCGTGGAATACTGAAAAATTAGTACTTAATCAATTTACCATTTGTTGTAAATATTATAGAGGTTGAAATCAATTGATGTCGCGTTAGGTAGTGTTCGGCACCGCACGAGGTATATTCGGCAGTAGAATTAGGCAGTGTTCGGCATAGCAATTTATTCACATACCGCGACGCAACAGATATATAGATAGTACAAAATCTTATGATTTGACGCTGTAGCGCGAATCTAATTATCATGCACGATTGAAGTCATGATTAAAAACACAGACACACACACAAATACACACACAAATTTGAAATAAAAATCAAGAGAAGCATTCAAAAAATAAGCAGCATGTGTACAGTGTATGTGCGCGATCAGCTTGAAAAGATTAAGTGCGACTAGTTTTAAGCATCTATTTCACTTTCAATAAACCAACAGGTAGGGCACAAATACTCATCTTCGTCGTCTGTGTCAAATCGGAAAAGCATCCTATGTATTTCTGGTATGCAATCAATGTGTGTAGCTTCTTTACACTTATCACATTGTACCCACTTGCAATCATTACCCTTTTCCTCATCTTGATAAAAACTTGACATACACACTATGCATTCCCAGTCACTGTCATTTTTCTGCTTTTCCACCCTCTCTTTTCCTCCTTTCTTCTTGCTTGCTACCATTCCTTTACCTCCTTTTTCCTTCTTTGCTTTTCCTTTCTTGCTTTTTTTCAGTAACTTCTCTTGCTCTTCAGCTTCTCGTAATTCTCTCCATCTCTTGCTAGTAAGAGCATATACACCACAGGACAAAGGTCGATTTCTCTTTTTCCCTATTTTATTGGCTGGCTTGGAAAGAGAAACGAGTCTTTCGACCAGGTGTTTAGTTAGAATTGGTGTGACTGCAGAAGGCAGCTGTGATTGTTTGACATTTGAAAGTCCAGATGTGATTGGTGGTTCAGACACATCTGGGACAAAAGATGTCAAAGTAACATTGGATGAGTCACAAGGAGGATCAATTGCTGCAGAGGTTTCATATGATGATTCAATGTTATCTGCCATGTTATTGCTAATAGATGGAGAACATGAATCATTGGAATGAAGAAGTTCAGCTGCAAGATCTTCAGTTGGAATGGTATCACTTGGGTGGCTTGCTTCTTGAAGGGCATCACTTGGGTGGCTTGCATCTTGAAGGGCATCACTTGGGTGGCTTGCATCTTGAAGGGCATCACTTGGGTGGCTTGCATCTTGAAGGGCATCACTTGGGTGGCTTGCGTCTTGAAGGGCATCACTTGGGTGGCTTGCTTCTTGAAGGGCATCACTTGGGTGGCTTGCTTCTTGAAGATTTTCACTTGACAAATCATGCTCAGAAGATCTAATATCATCTTGAAGCTTTGACCATAACAAGAATAATGAGGTGTCTTCAACATCTCCGAGCCATTCACCACCGTATTGTGATTCAAACATCTGCAACTTGTCATGTCCAATCCTTTCTTCAAGAAAACGACGACCAGTTCTTAAATGAAGCAAACCACAATCATCTATGGTCAACTCTTCTGCATCTTCTATCTCACGAACCTGCTGGTCTTTAACACATTTGCTGTAGTCTACCTTCTCTGGATCCAGTGGGTAAAGACCTGTCTTTCGGAAACCATTCACAACTGTTGCAATACTCACTTGGTCAACTGCTTTCTTAAAAACATTAGGGAAAACTTTCTTGCTTATATTTGCAAGGGGATTGGATGCTTTCCACAAGTTCTTTGCTGTTGTCCACAGGTTCTTCAAGGATTTAAACACTGAAACATCCAATGGTTGTAGGAGATGGGTAGAGTTTGGATAGAGAGCTACTAGCAGAATACGTTTCTCTCTACAAAACTCTGCAATCTCCAAAGAAAGGTGTGACTTATGTCCATCGGCATAAACCAGAACAGGTCGTGGCACATGATTTGCTGTTAACCAGGGCTCAAATACCTGCGATATATAATCATAAAAGGTGACACTTGTCATCCAGCCAGTGTCAGACCTTCCTGCAGCCCAAGTTGGATCAGCACTTTCTACAGCCTCTATAACGTCTCGTGGAATGTGTTGTTTGTATGAATAGACAATCATGGGAGGAGCAATTTTTCCAGATGCCGAGTATCCCATGAGGACAGTTAAACCTTCTTTATCATTCTCTTGGGACGACTGGAGAAAACTTTTGTAGTTGACTGGTCCCAGGACTTTCCCCTTTTTCCTAGCGAGAAGGAAGTTAGACTCATCAAAATTGAATATTCTTAAAGGATCCTGGAATACATCCCCAGCATGTTCTTCATCCACCACATAAGTTTTAATGTCATTAAACCACTTTCTAATTGCAGCTTCTGTGACAGCAGCCCTACCCCCTGTCAAAATTTCTGCTGAGCGCTCAGTGAGTGCAGGGTTTCGACGCATAAAACCTTGAAACCAATAGTAGCCTGGCCTTCCATCGGTAAAAGGGGTTTGGCGACCATCTACCTGAATAATTCTTTGTACTATGTCGAAAAGATCTTCTCTGTTAATTGGAAAACCACATTTCAGATACTTTATACAAAAATTGGCCAACATAGCCTCCTCAGCTTTTGTAAGCACTGAAGGTGGGCCCATTCGTCTATCTTCTGGGGTCTTTCCATCCAACTTGTCACACAGTGTGGACCGAGGCACACCAAATGCTTTTGAAGCTGCATTTCTAGACATGCGACCATCACGAACTTCTTTCAGTGCCAATTCCATACTCTCTAGAGAGTATTTCAGGTATGGCTGCCTGGCCATTGTAAAGAACGGCTTGCACCCTTGGGAACACAATAACTGTATATAGCTGCTTAGGTCTATGCACAAAACCTTAACTCATCTCTCTCTGTTATTTCAAAGCTTTAAATAGTTAGCTAAGAATGTTCTAGACATGTGTGGCAAAGGCAGGCCTATACCAGTTTATGCAGGCTGATGCTTACTCAGCATAAATACATTATCAGATGCAGGCCTTTCTTTTGCCAACTTATAGTTTATTATGTAGCACATACAGATCCATTACAGTCAGTCCTGAATTTTCAACAGTGAAGAACAATTTACTACATACCATGTTTGGTCAATACAGTGCAGTAGTAACTGAATTGGCAAATGCAATGTAGTACTATCTAGCTACTCCCTAATTATCAGGGTAATAAAAAAATGAAATGACACGTATACAATGGGTCTCCATCACACAAAACAATAAACAGTTCACTTTATATGCATAGTCCAAGCCTGTGCTCTTCAGGAAGACTCCAGAGCTGTCCTCTAAGAAAATAAAAGTACATATAAAACTCAAAACATCTTATCATCTACTGTGATATGCACAACAGTTTTAGGCTTCATATTGTAATGACCCACGCCCTTCCCCCCCCCCCCCCCCCCCTCCCCATCCGAACACTGCTTTCCACCGTTAGATACACCTGCCGCGCACAGCTTAGATTCATGTCAACTTTCCAAGTTTCAGGATGATATTTTAAGTTATAACTGTATATTTTGCCTGATTTGGAGTGTTCGGCACCCATGCCGAAGACTCCCGCGTAATACGAATTGTACTTGGAGTGTTCGACATCCTACGAATTTCATGAAAGTATCACTATCCTGTATTGTCAAATACTTTATTGTATTGCATGCTAACTGTTCTATTCCAAAGTAGCATAGAGATATGACTTCGGACAGCGTGTCTCCTTCATGATCGGTTGCCCCTTTTGTACCTCGAAACACTTGCGCACTGTTTGACGCGCCATTTTGATAGAAAATTAGACATAGGTAAACAAAAAAAATTATAATCCACGAATAATACCTTTTCGTAGAACATACAATTAGCTCGTTGCGAACACACTCATTGAAGAATATTTTCCAGCTTGTGTTGGAATTGTTGCGCTTCGGTTAAGCCGTTGCACCTCGTTTGAATCTTAGATTGCCGAACACTCCCCCCTGCCGAACTTACCTGAGACTACCCTATTTGTTTCGGGTGTGATGTTCTCTTCTAGTTCGTTCACTTTGTCTCGCAAAGGCTTCCACAAGGGAAACCCTGTCAGACAGTAGCCGTACTTGCTCTCTTAGAAATATCAACTCATCGGATGTGACAACTTCCGTCCTTTTTTAGCATTGCAATGGTCCTTTGTAGCCGCCATATTGCACACGTGTATTATATGACATGTGAAGCATGCGTGAAGTAGTCTCGTACCCAGACCCAAATGTACGTAAAGATGATAATCGCTGTACAGTATGACATCACGTGATGTCATACTGTAAGCGATGATCATCGTTACGTCATTTGGGTCTCATGCGATTTGATACGTAATAGATAGGACCAGTTAATATCCCCTCGCTGTGTACTGTATCCGCCTCTGAAAAGACGAGTGTTGAAATGGCTTCGCCAGCATCGACTGACCTTACTCTCACCGTGAAGGCTGAGCTTTGCGCCTACGCACACACATCGAGACACGACTGCTGGGCAGTGGCCAGCATCAAGGCTCCCTTGTTCGAGCCCGAGACCAGGGTGCCCATCGATGTCGTCGCCGTCATTGACGAGAGCGACTCGATGGCGGGAGAGAAGCTCGAACTCGCCAAGAAGGCTCTGTTGTTCGTCATAGGCCAGCGTAAGTCACGTGTACACGAATGCTAGTCTGAGCTCGGTGCATAGTATCCATGGCCTTTCGTACAGGTTACATCCATGTCCCAATATGGGGGTGGGTGGGGGTGGCCCGGGTGGGTGGGGGTGGCCCGGGTGGGTAGTAACTGTAGTACTACGATGGCCCCGGCAGTGTAGAGTGCGGGGGCAGTTGTGAGAGGAATGAAGTGCAAAATGCACATGCATAAGTGCATCAGTACATAATAATGAGACTCGCCCTTAACCCCTTTACCCCTTAACGAACGTTGACTCAAACATCATGCACGGTTATAAGTGTCACAATGACGTGGAGGCTGGACACTTCACTCCTTGCCTCATATGTGCTTCGCGTTGTAGCTTTTGCTTTATTTACATCGTACTACGAACATACAGCCATCTATTCAGAATATGTCATAATCGAAGCTTGTTCCATGAGGATGAGTGTGAGGGTGAGTGTGAGGATGAGGGTAAGGATGAAGATGAAACTCATCTAGACAGCATGGCAGTGATGTTTGCTCTGTCAAGGTTCAGGCTCAGCTCGCCATAAAGGTTGGTGAGAACTGCTGCCTTGGCCTTATTGGAGCTCGTTGCCAGGCAAGCGACTCCATGGCTTCAGTTTTACAATCACCATATGCTTCCACTACCAAGGGGACACAGACCCATCCCAGCTCCTTGCACTTTGCGTCATCGGCCTCATGCTTCCTCTGGTCCGTAGCTCTGACTGCCGCACTAAAATGTTAGAGATAAGCGGTATAGGTCAAAGTACCAGTTGGGTACCATGATGTCAGCTGGACGAGAGTGACTGTGGTCGTGGGTGAGATTGTCCACCTTAAAATTCTGGTGGGTCCTACGACATGCCTCAGTGAGGGTGTCTTGGAGCTTATTATGGTGGGTGACAACATCGCTTGTAGGTGAGAGCATGATGACCAAGGGGATCAAGCACATTCTCTGGACACAAGACACATGTGGAACCCCCATCCAACACTTGATGGCTACTTCGAACATAAATTATTATTATTAATATTGACATGGTAAATAATAATATAATAGGGAGTAAAAGTTTGGTCAAACCCCATTGTGTTGCCTAAATATTTGTTCATGGAATAAGAAGATTTTACTTGTACCCGCAGTTAAAGAATGGGATCGATTTTCATTGGTGACGTATTCTGATGATTACTCTAAATTGGGACTGATCAAAATGACCAAGGAAAACAAGGCTAAAGCATCCTCTGCCGTCGAAGCAATAAGAGATCTAAATGGCTCTGGGACCAACCTGTGTCAAGGACTGCTGAAAGGTTCACTGCATGTTGTGACAACCATTTTGTTAGGCATTGTGATTGTCATATGATGCCTTCTATCATACTCAAGATCAAGTACATGTCATTGCCCCTAATTGTGGTTAAGTGCAGCGAACCTTTTGTTTTATTTCTCACCTGTTTTCAGGAATGGAAGAAATTGCGAATAATGGTGATCCAGAGAAGGCAAAGATCCAATCTGTGCTGCTCTTGACAGATGGTGTGCCATGTATAGGTGTGCGAAGTATAGATGGAATACTTACAAAGATGATGCAAATTCAGAATCCTCAGGGAGAGAAATTTCCTCAAAAAGTATGGAAATTGATTAAACCACTTACGCAGTTTGGGTTGCAGCATGTATGTCTGGCATAATGTATGACTGACTATCCACAGAACTTTGACGGAACAGTTTGCACTTTTGGATTTGGTGACGATCATGATGCTGGTCTGTTGACTGCCATTTCAACACAGGGAAGAGGTGCCTATTACTACATTGACACTAAAGAGAAGGTGAGGCAATGGTGCTAGCTATCCTACATGTATATGCACTATATGCACTATGACTATGCACCTATATATGATAATTGCATTCATACAGTGCATATCATCTTTGGATGATAATAATTGTGTTTGTTTTTTAATTTATTCTTCCTGTCTGAAACATTTACAATGCTGCATTAGATTCCTGAATACTTTGCTAAGTGTCTTGATGGACTGCAACGTGTGGTGGGACAAAACCTTTCCCTCAAGCTCGAGATACAAGGCGATAACCAGTTGAACGAGGTGTATGTAAGTGGCACAGTCAACCGAACCACACCAAACAAAAGGTATTCATTTGCCAAGTAATTTTGGGTTTAGAATTAAATAGAAGTAGATATTGGCTCTAGATGTTAAGCATAATATATTTGGTCACTTATCCTTTAAATCCATTATTCCACTCCGCAGCATAAAATTGATACATTTCTGATTTTTAAATGTAAAGTTAAACCACAGATATGAATAGACAGGTTGTAACCGGAGGTATGAGAGCAGTTAATATTCCAACTCTCAAATACTGTAACAGTGGTCAATATTATAATGGCTGTGCTTGTTCATACTGAAATACAAAATCCAGAGCTAGTCAACTTCCGGGTTTGCAAGTTAAAATATGCACATTTAGCATCCTGCAAAAGTGTGCCTGAATAATAGAATGAGTAGCAAACAAATTACTCCTTTTAAGGGTGCGTTGTGTACATGCAATACCGGTATACCAGGTGTTGCAATTGAAGACGAAGATTTTTAAATTTACAATTGAAATTAATAGTCTTTTACATGCATTACTGTAGTTATACAAATATAATTTACTAACATTCGAGTGTTGTAAGCAGTTAAGTAATTATATCAACCCCCTAAAATATTCAAAGCCTCTATTATCGTAGTAATTAATTATTATAGTTAGAGCTAATTCATGTATAAGTGAGTATACAGTGGACAGGATTAATTTCACGTTACCAGATTCAATAGTAAGTTATTAAAATGGTTTAATTAAAGTGATTAAGGTTGATTATTTTATTTAATGACTTATTTTAATATAAGCCCACTATAAAATGAAGTAAAAATCACTCGAAATTATGTAATAGTGATTTATTGGTCAAAGTTCGTTGTTTTCACATTTGATTTGTTGTTTTGAATATTTACAAATAAAATGGAAATCAAATTTAATCATTTTACACACTTTTTTCGCATGAATATATCATTTGTATTTCCAATCAAATAAATGATATTGTGCATTTTATACTACAGCAAATATTTGATTATATTTACACCTATTAAAGGTAATCAGATTTTAATAACCACTTAACCTCTGTACAGTAATAACAATCTGATATAAAGAAATGCATATAAAATACACGAAGATGAAATACAAGTATAATAGACAACAAATGCACATATAACACCACATACATAGAACCTCTGTATTGTATGTCCATTCTACAATGAAATTTAAACCTTAGCAATCATTTGTGAAGTTCTTGGTAGCTACTAAACACTTAAACATCACGGAACCTTGCTGCAAGTTGCTTAGATAAAAGCTTGTTGTAAACAATTGAGCTGCTCTGGACTGTGTGTTGCTGCATGGTCTACAAATTTGTTTATAAACATTGTACTATTAGTATTTCTGAGATAGTGAATCCGTATTATGTACACAGAGATGTCTTAAGTACACCGTTCTAGAGAGTGAATTGAAGGTTGTATGTGTATTTATATCCCAATCAGTGGATTCATCGCAGACTAAATTTCTTAACGTTGGCTTATGAACCACTATAAGCCAACATTAATTTCCTGGTAACACAGCTGTGAAATATCACTGGGTGACATCCAGTCTGAGGAGGGAAGAGATATTGTGATGAGCCTCATCCTTCCTGCCTTGGCTGCCTCGACAACAGAGAGCGTCCTCAAGGCCACCCTCTCCTACTTCAATGTGATCAGCTCATCCATCCAGACGATTTCATGTGATTTGGTCGTGAGCAGAACAGGTTGGCAAATTTTGGTAACAAGTGGACATGTCTAGCAAATGCATCTTCCATTTTTAAATAGACACTGCCCCTAGTGCACCCGATCCTGTCCTAGACCAGCAGAGAAATCATGTAGCTACCCTGAAACAAGCCAAAGCTCTGGCTGACGAAGGTACAGAATTGTATCCTACCAGTAATCAAGAATTTATGCTATAATTCCTAAGCATTTAATTATAGACAGGTCTATATAACTCATAAATGTTTACAATTTCTATGTGGTACAAGTTAAATTTTGGTTTTAATTAGAGGAACAGCAGAGACTCATGTCATGTTGCATATTATGTCGTAGTTGTAATTTAAAGTTTATGCTTGGACAGACATATTAATTTATGCATGCATTAATTATGCTGTAATGGCAACATTGCTTCAGTTCAGTGAACAAAGAACACGTAGGTGTATTTTTCCAATACATGAGCATACATCCTTATAGATGTATGCTCATGCATTGCCTAAACAATGTCATTCTGATGCACAGATGTATGCTTGACAAATAGAAGCAAACACCACTATTATTGTGGTATATTGTAATTGGCGATTTTTCATATTTAGCTTTTCCTGACATTTGAAGGTCATTATAACAAAGCTCCAGTTCATATTAACAAAATGCACATGTGTATTTGTTGTACATACACAGGACGGTTTGAGGATGCAGTAACACTTCTATATGAAACCCTTGACAGCATAGAGCAGTCTGCTTCAGCACAATCTGATATGTCAAAGGTATCTTGTGAAGGGCAAAATTTAGAGAAAATCATATGTATTTCTGTGTCCATCTCTATGCAGGCTCTTCTTGTGGACTTGAGCAAATCCTTATGGAAATGGTAACATAAGATCAGAGTTTTTTTTAACTTAAACTCTCACCCAACGTCATATCATTAAAAATAAGCTACATGACAGTATAGTGCATGATATAGATGACCTGACTAAACTAAGTTGTTGTTTTTTTTTCAAGCTTTCACATAATTTCATTTTATGTGCATTGGGTCTATACAACAATCTTTACACATTGGCAACTGGATTCTATCATAGATAGACATCGATGATGAAGTTTGAATTAGTCATACATTGCAACACAAACATCATCACACCTGTTGCTGACTTTGGACAAATGTAAATATTATTAACGTAAGCCCTATTTTATCTTTAAATACAAGAATTTTGGATTCCAAGTTATACATATTGCATTATACATGCAATAATGCACACATTTGAAACATTTATACATGTAGTGGTAAGACACGATTTTATTACTGTCATTTGTTTTCAAACATCAGTGAACTTTTCATCCAGATTAGCCTGTATGTACAATGGTTGTGCTAACTTAGTCCAATGCCAAAGGAGCAAAATATCATTATTAAATACAAGCAGAACCAGTTCTATAGCTGCCAGGCAAGCCAGTTATGCTGGTACCAACCAACCTTTGACGTGATCCATTCGCTAGCACATACATTACAGTTGAGTAGTTGCACAACCTCTCATATATTGATAAGGAATGTGAATGTAACATTGTGCATCTTTCAGGATTCACTTGCACTCTTTGTAGGGATCAGGACGAAAGAATTCCATCAAGTGTTTCTGATGTCGAGTGGATATATACATTTCCATACAATGATGCAATTCGTGACAAAGAAACATTTGGAAAATGGCTTGTGTTTCGAAGTGATGCACAACTAGATGAAACGTGGCAGTTGATCAAAGAGCATGTCCGTAATGGATATCTTGGAGCAACAGCTGCTGACACTTCAACGATGCTTAAATCCAAAACTTGCTTATTTGGTGACGGTGTAGTTTGTGTGTTCACTACAAAGGAGGACATAGACCAGGTGGGGTTGAAACTCATCAGGCTTGTGGGCGATAAGATATTGCGCTACAAGACAGATGCTGCTACATCACGTAATGTGTATAGAATGTATGGGGCTCCAAAAACAATTTACAAGTCTCTCCGTTGGAACAATGGCAACCCACAATTTTGGTTTGATAAGCGATATGGGAATTGGTACATCCGATGTGCCAGACATGAAAACTTTGACTCGATGTTGCAGAGCATACAACAGGCTTCTGAGGATGGAATGCTGGGTGATATAAATTCTGTGAGATTTTTCACACCCAGAACTGACAATGTTCGCGTTATTTCTGTCTGCACAACAGAAGAAGATATAGAAAATGTTGGTCGCAGCATTATTCAAATAGTGCGACGTGACATCCATTATAAGGCTACTAATATGTGTGCAGGTATGCGAAAGAAGGCACTTTTTCGATGGAATAAAGGGAGTCCAATATTTACCTGTGAAGAATTTTTGTGACAATGAACTGTACGTAGTGTGTGTGTGTATATAGTTTGGACAACACCGTTTGAATATAGATGACGGGTATCATGCAATAGTGCAATACTCATATTTTACATGTATTAATTGTTGATGGATCTAATGACAACAAAACTGATTTGGCGCATCATGTCAAATCGTATCTTCTTATATTCTGAAATAACTGTTTCATGTGCAATCCAGAATTAGAAAGCAGAGGTATTGAGTTTATGACACCTGAGGGAACAAAAGTGCTTAAAGCAAAATTATTAATAGGGGTATTTGACTTTCCAGCAAAGGTAAGTGCATTAAATGTTGTCCAATACAATGGATATTATGGCTGCCCATATTGCACTGATAAAGGTGTGCATAGTCACATCGCCATCTGTGCCTTCCATCTGAACCACATAATCTTCGATTTCAGAGTGATATCAATCAATGGGCTCATGAAGCTTTTATTTTAGGAAAACCAGTTTTTGGTGTCAAAGGTTTATCATTGTTGTATCGCTTTTTATCCATACATCATATACCAGTTGACTACATGCATGCAATTCTGGAAGGTGTTGTTAAAGCCTTCTTATGCTTTTGGTTAAATCCCTCTTATTCTCACTTAAGATTTTTTTCTTGGAAAAGCTACAAAAGATATTGATAGGCATTTACTGAGAATCATACCTCATGAGTTCAGGCGATCTCCACGTTCAATATGTACAGCAGCAGGCTACTGGAAAGCAAGTGAATACAGAGCATGGTTGCTATTTTTAGTACAGTCTGCCTATATTAGTAAAGTTCCTACCACCAGATTATTCAAACCATTTTGCCCTACTCATAACAGCTATGCATATTTTACTAGGGTCTAACATTGTAGTAGAAGATGTAGATGCTGCACATGTATTGCTGGAGCTATTTTATAATCTCATGCCACAACTTTACCCAGAGGAGATGCTTTCTCCTAACCTTCACAGTGTTATCCATTTGAGTAGATGTGTGCATGATTAAGGGCCTCTCTGGGCCTATTCATGTTTTGGTTTTGAAAACATGAATGGGTATATTAAGTTGCATTGTCATGGCTGTAAGAACTTTCTACCAAGCCTAGTGCGGGCAATAACAATGAAGTACTGTGTTTCAAATTTTGTTAAACAGTTATCAAAGACTGAAAGGCCAGAAGTTCTTCAGTTTTTTGCTGCAGAAAAGGAAAGCCATGAAGGGCCATTAGGAAAATGTGTGAAACAGAGGATGAGATTCAAGTAGTTCAAAAAGCAGGATTTGAAACTCTTGATGTTGTTGCAAATTATTCATCCTATTGCATCAATAAAACAACTTATCACACAAAGAAAGTTAAATCTCTGCGGGATAGTTCAGTGTGTGAATTCATTCAAGGTCCAAATTTATGTTTAGGATCAATAAGAAAGTTTTGTGTTCTAAAAGAAGGTCATATTGCCATCATTGATGTGTATGAACAAGTACCAGAAGGACTTCTTGATGCCTTTAAGCCATCTCTTCAGGAATTGAAGACAGTAAGAAACACACTATTGAACAGATATTTTGCAATAGTTAAGAAGATATCTGTATCTAATCAGCTGGTAGCTGTCAGTGTTAATGCAATAAAACAGAAGTGTGTGCATGTGCCCATCAAACATTCGCCAACAGATATGTTATTGTATTCCAACCTAATGTTTATGAACATCATTAGAGTTAATTTTGCTTATTATTGTTGCATATATCAATGTAACACAATGAAACAATACACATGTACTATCAAGTGAATTGGCATGTGATTGATGACATCTTACGCATGTGCCTTGCAATCTTGTGACTAATCCCGCATGTCATTGAGCAAGATCTTGATATCTTACATTTGCGGCTTGCAATCTTGGGCATCTTATAAAAGTTGGCTAGGAGATCTTGCATTCTTGGTTAAATCTTGCCCAAGATTCTCAAGAATTTTTCACTGGGTACAGTGCTGTCGTAGTAATCTTCAGGAGTAATTTTTGGGTTTGCATTCGTGTGGGCAGAATGCTGCGTAGAGATCGTAGCATAACTTTCAATTCAACCATCCTGCTTCACTGGAAGCATCTCAACCGGCACGAGCTATTGTTTATTATGAATTGGTGGTATTCAGCAATATATTTATATGGAACGATTTTATAATCATGTTGTGGATTTATGTTTAAAACATAAAACTCAAATTGCATATCTTCTGAAAGGTTAACGCCCTCGACTTTCTATTTTCTGCACTTCGTCATACATCATGTCTCTATGTGAAATGTATTTTAGTGTCTTGCACAAGCATAGTGACGACGTAACGAGGTCCGATACCCATGGGGTTCAAAGTTGCCGTATAATCAGGTAGGAGCGTTCAAATCGCTTCAACGTATAGGTGGGTCCTGTCGCTATTGATTTATTCTCTTAGCTTGATACAGGTGTGCAAAGTTTATCCACATTTCCCGCTCGTTATTGTCCCAATTCGTAAAAATTTTGACGTTTATCGAGCGGGAAATGTGGGTAAATTTGGCACACCTGTACGCATCAAGTAAAACGTAACGAACAGAACAAGTACTCAATTTGTAGGGACATATACATGTATGTACATGTTGGCTGAAATAAGGTACCAGTTTTTGATATGGCTAAATCTCAGCTTTACCAATGCGGGAACAGTTTCCAAATCATGTGGTGACAGCTTATCTAGGGATAGCACTCCAACAAAGATTATTGCAGGTCAGGACTATAATGAAGTTTGGATCCACGGTGGAGAATATTAGTATACGGAAGAGCGGCCATCAGCCTTCCCCCTTAGTGCAACTCAGCACAAGAACAGGTGCAAGCACATGGTTGCCTTCAGTTCTGTTTTGTTTGCCTCCGGCCAAAGGTTAGTGGAAGCTGGCAATGTGGAGCATTCAACACAAAATGTGACCCCGCCCCTCGACAGAAGCATTGTCCTGAGAACCATAATTTTGGCACAAGTAGTGATAATTAAATTTATGGCTGCAATGTTGCATGACGCTACGTCGTCAGGTCTAGATACGAGACTAAGAACGTCGATCCAGACCATGTTCACCACAGCAGCGGATCGCCAGGATTAATTATGTAATCCATCCATTGCGGAGCCTTTTGTCATTAGACAAATCTGTTTAAAATTAATCATACATGTACATAATGTCTTCAGTTAGTATGTATAAATAACATGTGTTCATGAAGACAGAGGTATCACAGATTCACTGGCTGTCAGTTCAATCAAGGATTTTTAATTATTATCAATCCTTGGTTCAATGGAGGAAGGTGCATGTTATGATCAAAGCTGATATAAATTCTCGCTCTCGCCAATAATGGCAGGCTGTTGAACATAAAATAGAGCAATCAGTAACCTTGTTCTTGAGGTTCATGTTGAGGCAAATGATATGTAAATCCTATACACTCGGGCAATGATCATATACTAGCTTATGACCTGGCTGCTGACTAAACGCGGCTACATAAATTAAATAAAACTGCCATCAAATAAAAATCAGTTCTCACTGCCCGATCTTATTCTTATTATTATAATAGGATATTCGACTTGCTGTGTGGTGTTTTGATAGTTCTGGGCACGCGGGACAATGTACATGTAGTTATGAATTTTAACTTGCAACAGGTAATTTCTAAATATTGCTCACCGTTGCACGTAGAAAGACTATGGCGGCAGTCAGGAATTTTGTTACGAAGTATCAGTTCACCTGTAACCGATTTGTCGCGGCCACGAGGGCCATCCATACAACCGGCCACGTGCCCTGCAGCGCATCGGCAGCTGTCTCGACCACCGATACTCCCTCACCGCCCACGGCGCCCAGTTCCCACGTGAGCCCTTCGGTCCTCCACGACCGCGTGGCGCACAAGTTCGTCAACTGCATGATGTGGGACGGGAAGAAGTCACTCTCCCAACACATCTTCAAGGAGGCGCTGGAAATCGTCAAGCGTAGTCAACTGGCGAAGGGCAAGAAGCGTGAGGACGCTGTGCTCGATGCCATGGAGATCTTTCACAAGGCCGTCGACAACGCCAAACCCATCATGGGTACCACGGGAGTCAGGCGAGGCGGGAAGCTGTATCACGTGCCCGTGGCGTTGAGGCCTGAGCGACAGGAGTTCCTCGCCGTCAAGTGGCTCATCACGGCAGCGCGGGAGAAGCCCGGGCACGGGATGGCGAAGAAGCTTGCCGCCGAGCTGCTGGACGCCTTCAACCACCAGGGGGCCGTGATCAAGAGGAAGCAGGACCTGCACAGACTGGCCGAGGCCAATCGTGCCTTCGCCCATTTTCGCTGGTGACGTGCTGCTGTTACGTCACCACTTCTTGTGTTATCAAATTGTCACTTTTACGTACATCGACATCTGCGTTTTGTGTGTAGAAATAAAATCAAAGCTAGGGGGGTCTTCATCATGCGTGGATATATTGTAGCTCATGCACACCGTCTATGATACATGTAAGTACATGTAGCTGCTGGTGACAAGTGCGCCGGATTACTTCAGGGCACGTGATCTGACGCAGTCAAGGACACGACAACGTGCACCCGACTACCGCAACTCTTCGATAAAAAAGACGATACAATCGAACACCCTGTGGCCTGGCCTTTGCATGAAGAACAAATCATAATAAATGGTTATGCGATGCAATAATAAAAGTGGTGCCATATTGAATACGTCTGTAATTACATACTGATAAGATATACAGCTGTATGATATCCGAAATCTTCAGCATGTACAACGTTTCACACACCGTTTAATAAAAGTCGGTGGCAGCATACACTACACTTCAAATAATTAACCGTTTTTTTTTTAAAATCAATCCAACGACCTCCGTTTATTTTAACTACTTATGTCTTTAAATAAAATCCTGTTTAAACAGGAGGTTCTTCTGTGCGGTGGCAGAAACACGAGAAGAGAAAAAAAAGCACTCTTAAATTATAGGTATTTAAAATAAACAAGCACACATCATTCACTACCCCTCAGACGGAATGAACCCACCGAGTGACAATCACGTGCACAACTCTTGCGTTAAAACATGCACCCACAAAATGCAATTGTGCTCCTCCAAATACACATGCAGCACATGTACATAGCAGCAAATCAGGAGTCAAGGTGGAGGAAGGGACAGGAGGTTAATGATAGCACAACGTTCTAAGCAGTGTACGTGACTTCATTCTTTCTTCTTTATTCCTTCCCGCAAAAAATTCTCCATCTGGTCTTCCAGAGTTGCCTTTCGACACATTAATTCAACAAGTCGATTGATCACCCTGTATGAAATGAGAGATATTTAGGTTACAGTCTAATAGAGTGTAGTTTAGATGACAAAAACCGATGAAGCTTTCAAGCATATAATCATAATTAATTTACATTAGACGATTGATTATTAGTTTCTTTTTATTGAAGAGCAAATAAACTGAACTATATGAACATCGCACTGACGTGTCACATACGACATGGCACACCTTTACTAACCACCTCACTCTCATCATGGCACACCTTATCTAACCGCCATAGCCCAGCCCACTACCCGCCCCGTCCCCTTCAACGCCCGCGCCGCCACTGGAGCATATCATATACAGAGTGAAGTTGCTGTACATGCATTTGCACCCCACAACGGAATTCATATATAGCCCACATCATCGTAGCTACTGAAGTGCACTCACAGCATTAGAAAGAGGCTGAAACCAGAGATAAAGCAATTCCTTTCAGCCTTGTACAGATCCTTGGACGTACTCAGCTCGTTGTCCAAGGTTCCCGCAGCGGATTCATTGCTCAGAAATGTTACACGGACAGCATCTGCGCACATACAAGCACAAGCGAGTCGAATGGAAAGGGGTGGGGTGGGGGGGGGGGGGGGGGGGGATGTGGAATGTTACCTCCGAAAAGTATAATGAGTACAGCAATGAAGGAATAGAACACTAACTTTCCTACTTTCCTCAACTCAATAATTACGAACGACTCCATCACAGCCTTCAATCTGCGCAACAAAAAATTAAATACAATAATTGTAATGCACACAAAGGTAATACATAATAATAAAAATGATGATACTAGCACACGCGTGTGGTAAAGTCTTTTCGTTGAAGCTGTCACGTACACTGCAAATAATGTTAGGACTTGTGCGTGTGGAGTAAAATGAAGTGCGATTACTATTTCAATTTTCAATTTTCTGCTAGACTCGACGGGCAATTGCTTGCCAAGTTCGAAATTGTACCACGCACTCTCGTACCCGTATTGGCTGAATGCGATGCACCGTGCCCACGTGGCTGCGGACCCGGCACAATGCATTCGAGTGCGTCAGCACACTTTGCTCCGCGGTTCGCCTTTAATTGCCACATGAGATTTAATATTGACAAAAAAAAACGCAAAGAAGATTTATCAGCTTATCAGCTTCACGGTGACCGCATGCACACGCACTCTGCGTGACTAATGTGAGATGTGTATAGTTTATCGCGGAATCATATCAATTAAATAAATAAAAATCAGTACTCCATATTTCCGGCGCTACTAGCTCCTCGCAACTGGCACGATACACATGTAGGTAGCTTACCCATGCGCTGAAATCGGCAAACACAGTAGGAACACGATGACCATCTCTATGTACAGGAAGTACGTCACAATGGTCCACTGAACAGACACCATTTTTCTTCTTTGTATTGCGAATCTCGTTGCAGTAGTTCTTCTCTTTCTCACAACACGTATTATTCAGCGTATCTCTCTGCGTCCGATTAATTATATACTACTTAATGGGGGCGCAGGTAACCACGCCCCATTAAGATATCAATGACGCAAGTGGACGCACTACATCAGTGTATGCATGGTAGTATAGTGGCACCATATTGAGGAGTGCCGTGGGTATAAGAATGCATGCATTAGAGTGTCGGTTGACTGAATTTTGATATGTGTCGCGCAATTAACCAACAATGGCATGTTGATTGTATAATTCGGCTGCATCATACGTATTCAAACAATACGTTACAGACCATTCTTTTCTTCTTATCTCTTCATCAGTGCAGCATAGACGCGTATAGTAGCGGATGTCAAGTCAGGCCCGCCCGCACCCCACGGTAGCCAGGAATTAATACAAACAAGTACGGACTATATAATGATTGGATCATTGAATGCATGCATGTAATCAGCGTATAATGGATGCATACGCAACATATGCCAAGCCAAAATAGTTAATCTTTGTCATCTGCATGTTCTGTCTTTGTGAACATGGAGCCATAAAATAACTAAATCATTCTGGACCGAAGTCACTGGTTTTATTTTCGTCTCAGTGCACCAAGAGCTTCACTTGTAACTGGCATTAGTGGCATACTTCGTACGTGTATTTTACCATGGGTTTGTTTGACCTTCTGAAAGTGTCAAAGATGGTAAATGCGGTGTCTTCTTGATTTCTCTGAAGTGCAAGCCAAAAGTGTTGTAAGCTGTGCACCACAGTAAGTCTCGGTTGAGTCGTCGTTTAATTTTGCATACATGCTTTTTGTCATATGTTAAGTCTTCACTGAGTGATGCATTCTGTATCCTGGTTGGTTAGGTGGTTCCTGTATGCTGGTGATAATGATTGGACCTGTATGCAGTAAAGAGTTAAACAGATTCCGCAATTGGATGTACTGATTTACGTCATTTCTGTTGCATTCTTCAATTCGCTATATTGGCTCTCTTTGCCACTCCTCCTCCTCTTCCTCCTATTCTCTGTTGCTCCTGTTACAGCGAGTTCCTGCAGGTATCTAACAAAGGGTCCCATGTAATCCAAAAGGATTAACACTTTCTGGGCATTGTCTGCAAAGGGTGTGACATTTCCATTGAATTTCTCTTTTTCAGAGAGATAACCTGTGAGGCCCCCACCTCCACCCCCTCCCCCCAACCACCCTCATTAGAAGAACTTTTTTTGACCTGTCCACTTCGGGTTTTTTCATAATCCATGTTTGGACATCTTTCCTCACTCCATCTCTGCCAATTTAATCACTCAGCCTTGTCTCATCTTCCTCAATAGATCTTCAGGAGTTTAATACTATCAGCATATTCTTGTTCTGTGTATACAATGATTCAAAAGTGGGCAGATTGCAGTGAACATAAAACACAGTGGTGAAGGAGGAGTACATGTGTGCTCATTGATGGTTGTTCTCTACATCCACTCCTTTTCAGTGAACTTTGCTTGTATTGTGCCCCAATGGATGTATAGCCTCATGGGTGTTCTTCCCTTTCTACTCTCTCATGCATGGCTTCATGGATGCAAGAGGGAGCACAGCGTCAAAAGCATTGCTATGGAGCAACGCCAAAATCCTCCAAGTTTTTTCAATGCATGAACACTTCCTAAACCATTGGAAGACGATAGAGGAGGGAAGAAGTGATATAAGCATGAGATTATGAATATTCATCCCATGATTAATATGATCGTTCTGGTTGGTGTGAACCTTCTTGTACCCTTCTCGTATGCGAAAATGCCTCGATTTAATGGGTATACATGTAGTGAATTATAATTATTGTTGGTACCAAGTATTAATTAACTTTAAATTAATCCAACTAATTTTACATTGGTTAAAGTACATCATCTGTGGACTATAAAAACTCCAAAAGATTAAATTAAGTGATAAAGGGTATTGAAATTTTCAATCAAATTATTTGTCATGGAGAAACAACCTCAATAATCAAGCAGATATTTCATTATAAAACTTATGAGGAATGTATTTTCTAAATTACTTACCTATTCTAATTATAATTATGTTTATTAAAACTAGTTATGGCTATTTTTCGATTTTGAATATATGGGTGTTGATTTTAAAATTATAAGGACCCTGTAAAAGTTATTTACAACTCTACGAAACAACTTCAAATTATGTCCTGTGCTATAAAAGTTGCAACAGCATGGCTATGACTGCAAGAAATCCAATTACTATTACTGTGGTTAAAAGATGCACTTACAGTTCAAAATGACATTTAATTAATACTTAGTACCAACAATAATATTTAATAACGTGTCACGCTTCTAATAATGCCATACGTACACACACATACACCCATATGGTCAGCCTGACGTCATTTGTGGATGCCAAGAGGGCCTTTTACTTCTAGATGGAAAGGTGTTCGACTCAACACTATCGCCACTTCGTTTCTGTTCCCCTAAAGACCTAGCAAAGTATGCAGTTGCTTTCATCTGGTAGTCTAACTCCTCTATGCCCAACTCAGAGGGATGGTGGACTAGGGTGAGGGCTAGTCTTGCACCCAGACCTGTTTACGTAAGTGAAATACATTTTTCTGTCATTTGAGGAACGAATTAGACAGAAAATATGCTCCCAGCAGAATACGGAGGTGTAGCCTATACATGCATGTCATGTGTTGTGCATGCAGCGTACATGTAAGCATGTAGAATGATAAGGACACGCTTAGGGGTGTGCAGCTGTAGATATGAGGTGATGGATCTGTACATTGAGTCTTCAGCTGGGTGTGCGTGCGCATTTGGGCTTACATACCGGTATAAGGTTGGGAAATGTGTGTTGGAGTCACTCTAGGCGTATTGTGCACAGCCACCTGCAGAGCTAACCCCATTTCTTTGCAATGGAGGGAGCCCCCTAACGACCAGATAGGGCAGTATTGTCAGGTTACATAGAACTTCAGAAGTACTGAAGCACTGAAGCCAGGGAGAGGTGAACAGTCCCTTGCCAGAAGATTGAGAGCAGGAGACAACCTGCATGCATTAAGAGAGTGAGAAATGAAGCGCAGTTCAAGTTTACGAAGCGGTTGCTGGGCCACATTCAGGAGGCGCAGGAATGTATGAAAAGGAAAAAAATGACGAGTGCTACGAGAAGGCAACTCAAGAAATGGAAGCAGCTGAGGCCCTTTTGCTCAACAGACAGAAAATGGTAAAATTGGCCGATCGTTTCGAACTGCTGGTCTGCACGTGGTCGAAGAATACAAGGGCAGATGAGCTTGCCAAAAATTCAGAGGACGAAAAGAAGATCACTAGAGCAAAGAAGGATGCAGAGAGAGTGACACTGAAGAGGAAGAAAAAACGTATGGATGAGCAGAAACTGATCATGAGGAGTGACAGCCGCAGGGATCAGGACAGCGCTCTACTCCTGGACCAAGATTGGGTATATGTGCTTTGCTTGCGGCAAAGTAGGGCACATTCGGAAATTCTGCCTCAAATTGGTATCCGGGTTTGAACCTGCCATGATCATTTAAAAGTACGGCATGAATGCACTGCACAATTGAGGTATGTTTGATTTATTCATTCAATGTCATGCACGCATGGTGGATTTTGCAGCGTGTGTTGCTGCATGTTGAACGTGAAGGCCGAAAGGAGTAGTGTAATGTGCCATGCAGTGCAGGCGCTGTAGCTAACGTTGGATGCCAACGTGCAAGTGTTGCTGAAGGCAACGCCAGGTGCATGAACATATATGGAGGCTGTGAGAACACTGAGAAGCAGAAGGTGAGATAGGTCTTACCCATTCTTTGAAACTCTAGTGCTGGTGGAGTGCACAACGGACGCTGCACCAATATTGAAACAATGGGTATATATATGCATTGCGGAGCATATGAGGTTAGGAGGTGGTCTGGTAACGAATTTTTATTGGCTAATGCTATGTGCAATCGATTACATAACACACGGTGATTAATAATTGAGGAATGGATCGTTGCAAGGTGGGGAACGTCTCCTGCAACAAACAAAGAGCAAAGAAGACGCCTAGAAAGTGCTTCATCTATTCAATGCAGGCTGAACATATGTGTCTTCCTATCACAACGTACAGTTGAGATAAGCACAGAGAACATGAACAGCTGCATGTACTGTATTATAGCTCCGGCTTTGTCTGCATAAAGTGCTTTAACGGGATTGCGAAGTACCTTGATGCCAAAGAGCAGCACCAACGATTAGAAAGGGAATGGACAGATATTATAACTGCAGGCATAACTGGTGCAATACCTATATCTGAAAATATATCAAATACCCATGTGGATCGGAAAGGAATAAAGCGGAAAAGCGGAGACATTTTTCACAAAGTATAATGGCAAGTTAGCATTTCATCAATTTGTTGCACGCTGACGTGACAATTTTTTCAATTTAGGTTGTTATTACGTATCCGAGTTACGAAAACAACTATGCCCTCACTCCATCACTCACACAAGAACGGAACACTCATCAGCTAGATCCGAAATAGTACTGCATGCGATTCTCAAGAAAGAAATGAAAAACCTATGGTGGGTGATCTTAGCTACATGCTGTCATACCAGTGGGATGAACTCCATTCAATTTTGCAAAGGAAAAACAGAGTTTTTAAATGCGTGTTCCTCGCCAAAGTAAAACCCACAAAACAGTCCTTTTAATGTGCATTGCTTTGCTCATTAAGTCTCATTGACATAATACCATTATACAGAGCGTTGTTTCAATCATTCTGTTTGGTGGAACCAGACATGCGCATCTTTATACGACCTATTCCTACCTGTAGGTCTTCACAAGGCTGCAAAAAGTGGGGTTGTGTCTCTCCAATGTGCAGACAACATGTGTTATTGATATCTTAGGGACATTTCACAACAGAAAAGTGCTTGAATGGGAGGAAAGCCTTAAACAAATCACATTAACTATGCAAGGCCGGTTAGTCCGTAAAACAAACACTATATATATACAAATACTCAAGTTAACATATTGTAAACATACAGGGAACAATGTCAATAGTTTATCAACAGCCATATGGGTTCATTAATTGTCTGACTCTCCATCTCATCCACTGGAGAATTATGTGCCATACTTGACACAACACCTACAGAGGCTCCTGCTGCTCCAGTATTCCTCCTCAGAATTGTTGTTATCAGACATTTCCTCCAGTATAGTTGATCCAAATGTATAGGGGCCCCTCTATCTGACCACTCTTCATCTAGCCAGGTGGAACAATCCCCAGACACATCACATGTTCACTTATCAGATGACATGCCAAGGACCTCAAACCTGCATGGCTTGTTACACATACCGAAAAATGGCAATGTATAAATGGGACAGTTTCCGCGAAAATTGCCCCACGGTTAAAATGTTATAAAAATGCATCGCGTCTGAATCGCTATAACTTCCCAACGGATAACGCTATCGACTTCCTATTTTCAACACTTCATATAGTGAAATGGTGTAGTATGAAGTGTTGAAAATAGGAAGTCGATAGCGCTATCCGTTGGGAAGTTATAGCGATTCAAACGCGATGCATTTTTATAACATTTTAACCGTGGGGCAATTTTCGCGGAAACTGTCCCAAATTGTTCAGAGGACATCTTCACATTTTAAGTCCAAAATATTATCTGATTCATTCTGTGAATAGAGAAAAATCGGGAGATCATAATGATGTAGGTAATGTGGCATTTGCACTGAAAGGAAAAGTGCTAGAAATTGTCAAAGTAAAAGTAATTAGTACTTGCGGTCGCAGGCTCTCAAATGATTGTGTATACACTGAAGCACCCTGTCTTGCAGATTACATGTCCGTATATGGTATTGGCAAGTGGGAACATGGTACGGTAGAGTTGTGTAAACTTACCGCGGGTGCAGACCTTACAGTTGTGGCTAGATAAGAACTCGTGCAAATATAAAGGTCGCTGGACCGTTGCGGCAGGAATGGGGATGTAATTGATAGCGCATTGGCACGGCTAGATGGATTACCGGCCGTCTCGACACAAAAATTGTCCAAAAGAAGCAACTTAATTGTTTTTGTAACAATTTTGCAGGCTCTCCAGTGATATGTGTATTTAAAATCAGTAATAGTTTTATTAAGATGAGCTTTCTAGTCTTATGAGAGATTATCAGCCAAAGAGAGCTCTATCGGTTATCTAACAAAAATTGTACCCGCTGGTAAAGATTACCTAACACTAAACCACCTATTGACCACTGCTGATGTAAATCTGGAGTAGTACATGCATACAGTAAACTGTGAGATGGTCCACCAATTTTCCAACAGTAGCAAGGTCTGTTCTAACAACCTGTCTCCTACTATGCGAGGTCTCTTCTCCAACAGCCTCTCCTCTAGCTCCTACACCATGATACCCTTCCTCTTTATATTTCACTCACATTGTGCAACAACCACGTAGCACACTATTAAGACATGACTTGCACAAAAAGCATAACCAAACTTTCCTTATCAGAGATAAATTAATGATGCATTGTGGCATGTCGAAATACTTAACCCAAAGTATAATATACTACATGCCAACAAACCATATAGCAAAAAGGAATGAATAATCACTGTTCACATTCTAATTTATTTCCACCTATTAGGTAATCTGGTTCTTATGTATCAGGTTGTGGGTATGGGCCTCTACACCACTCCCACACACACCCACACACACCCACACACCCTGAGAACCAAGATGTAAAGTCGTGGTAAATTAAATAGACGACCCGATCTGGTGCACAGGGATAGTGATGTCGATCAATGTTTAGGCTGAGTTGGACCACAGAATGGTCTTTGTTGAGAGGCCATCTGCAGTGTCTAGGCTCCAATAATTCCACTGGGTGTTCCAAGTAAACAAATGCAGGCTTCAGCCTATCCACTAATTATATCTCCTCCATCCTCCTATGTAAATTGTGAAGCTCTTGTTCCTTGGCTGAAAGACTTTGAAAGGTCCTTTGTATGAGTGTTGGAGGGGTGTGCAGTGAGCATCCCGACAAACAGGGATTGCTTCAGGTTGGGTGGCATGGAGGATGGTACAACCCCATGCTGGGAGGTGAGCATGGGAGTGTACATGCGACGGAGTTGTTGTATTTGGAAGTGATGCTCTAGCTGGGAATTGTGACTAACCAAAAAATCACCGGGGTACATTAGAGGTGCACCATAGACCAGGTCAGCCCAAAAACATTGTAGGTCGTCCTTTGGTGTTGTACGAATTCCCAACGGTACCGAAGGCAACTCCTGTTGTCCAATTAGGGCCAGTGAGAGCTAAGCCCTAAACTCTTTGAATGCCAAGTGCATATATACATACATGCGAGAATTATCTGCCTCACCATTCATGCAGTGCTGTGTGTTGATCAAAATCACTTTGAATACCATTGTAGATGCATGGAAGTACAATACTGACATGCATGTAACCCCATAGTCATACAAGTACGTGGTCCTGGTGTAAGCACATTTTGTGTGTTCATTATAACCCACTGCACCTTTTGTTGCAGCAACCCATACAAACTGGCAAAAGGTTGGTGGCGGGGGGGGGGGGGGGAGTGAATATACTACACTGATCTAGGCTATGCATTCTTATTCGTGGAGTATTGAAGTGATGCATTAGTGATAGGAAATCATCTGTATAATGGGGTTCTTTAGCCGGTGTGAGAGGAAACATAATTACTTTGTACATGTATAAGGTTACAAGTGCAGCAAGCATTTGCAAGCATCACAAAGTTGTGACCGATCAACACATTTTTGCACGCAATATCTAAATCATGCTTGATTGGAGTAATGGTTGTGTGTGCATCGCATGCATATATGCACCTGGTGTTCAAAGAGTTAAGGTGTCTGTGAAACTTTTCTACCAGGCCATTGGATTGCGGGTGGTAAGCGGTAGGATGGAGTTCAATTTCTAACAAGTATGCCCCGTGTGCATCAAGCAGAGCCATGTTAGACACCAGGCTCCAGTGTGCATCAAATAGGAGCATGCCCCGTGCGCATCAAATATGCCCGGTGTGCATCAAATAGGGGTATAAAAATAGGGTCATGGTAGCAACTGGTTCCCAGTGTGCGTCAAATAGGCATCAGCCATGCCTGGTGTGCACCAGATGCACAACAAACAATAACTTACCCATTAGTCTTCAATGTAATGTAGACCCTGACAGTAGTTTGTACTGGAGAAGGTGCTTGAGCAGTTCGTAAAGGAGATATGTCCAGTAGGTGGGTCTGGGGACTGCAATTCCAGGTAATTGGTGTCACGTGATACAATATTAATATGGTCCATCTGTTTATTCGCCCAAAACACGTCGTACGGTGTATAATGTTGTGATTGGAATGATTATAGTAGGCATCTGATATTAAACGTTGTAAAATATTGTACACTAAATGAACTATTGTGTTTTGAATTTTTCCATGACACACACACACACAAGTGTACATGTACATACACTGTAGACATCACGCGCGCACGCACACACGCAAACCATTGATATTAGACACACGTTACCTTTTTATGTGTCATGTGACCACTCCGTAATCTACCACACATTTTCTCTCCATCCGATGCATTCAAAATAGTATGATGTGTTATCCACACAGATGGGATGGCTGTACACTATTTCCCATGCATGGTCCCAATGAAACCTCCTTATCCACATAGCTTTTAAATCAGTATTTTCACTATCTCTCTCCCTTCCCATTGTGGCTATGCCAACACAAGCGTACCTTGATACTTGTGTAGTTTCACTATCACAATATGATGAAAAAAAAAAGTTGTCCTGTACACATGTAGCTTAGGGCATGAAGCCTTGTGTAGTAACCACGATACCATTGCCACTGCACCCGGATGGGACAAAGCAATGATTACATACACCCCTCATACCCTAGCCTTATATATGCAGAAAAAGTTTAGCTTACTTTGTATGCCATCACTTCTGTCTGGCAACCTTGGTCTCACACTGTCCTCACCCGTACTAGCTAGGCTACACATGGTAAACACACACACACAGGACCATGAGCATATGAATTATGATGCACGCATAGAACCACAACCAGCTAGGACACGAAGCGAAGCGTGTTGGCGTCAATTAGAAACACATATTTACAGCCCACCTGCCTAGTACTAGTAAAACCATCGATAAAAAGATGATAATAGTGTAGCTCACGTTTGCTATGACAGAAGTTTTGTAGTTCCCATAGCAGCATTTACTGAAAGAGCGTTGTGGGTGCCTATGGGGGCGTGGCAGTATTAAACCATTTGCATTTGGGTCTCCGAATGGATGACTCTACCTCTCAGATTGCTATTAGGGCCTGCTCCTCAGCCTTGGCTTGGCATGCTGTAAACCACATTGTTGCCACCACTGTGGTTGTGAGGTCACTGCCTTTGCCACCCATGGCCTTACTTGCATCCAAAGCCCAGGTCATTACCACAGTCATAGTTCTTTGAATGATATCATACACAGAGCTTTAGGGGCATCTCGAATTCCGTCACGACATGAACCCAGTGGAATCTCTTGTTCTGATGGTAAGAGACCAGATGGTGCTACCTTAGTTCCATGGAAATGTGGAAAACTTCTCGTATGGGATGCAACATGTGTCGACACCTATGCACCTTCTTATAGCAGAGTTGCATCACAGGAGGCAGGGGCAGTGGCTGACCAAGCTGAGAGAAGATAAGTACTCAAATATGGACCCCAATATGTATCTGTTTGCTCCAGTTGTCATAGAAACATCGGGTGATTTTGGATAACAGACTCAATCATTCCTAAAGGATCTTGCTTGCTGTCTTCGCAAGGTGTCAGGGGAAGTGCAGTCCTTTTCCTATCTAATTCAACACCTCCCTGTAACTGTACAGCACGGTAATACCATCTCAGTCCTGGGCACCTTTGCTAGCAAAGATTGCCATGTTTTTTGAGGACAGTGACACATATTAAGTTATTTAGTTATTATATTATTATATTACATCTGTAGTTTGTTATTATTATATTTGTATTTTTTTTCAATTTATTTATTATTATATTTATACAGAAGCTAACAGTGCAGCCACATGCTCAATTCTTTTTGCATTGAAAATAGTTTAGGCAGTGGAGTGGAAGAGGGGCACCATAACTTGGGGAAGGTGGGGGGGCGGATCAGGCTCCCTATGGTTCCATCTGGCGGACAGTTCAGTCTAAGTGCTTCGCCCGAATTTTACACAATGCACATTTTAATGCTAAATGTATTTCAGCTAATAGAGCAAAACATGTTTCCAGGGGAGCTAATGTTTGTCTTATTTAGTTACTTAATATAACTCAAGTTTAGTATTTTTAAATACCAAATCAATGCAATTATACTTGAATATAATTGTTTGTAAACAAAAAGATATTATTTAGCATCTAGTAACCTTCTGAATACAATGAAATCAACAGAATATGCAATTTGTAAACTTTGGTGACCAAACATTTCTCCATATGATCTCATGCCTCACCACATGATCCAGCAGCTGCAGGGGTGTTGTAGTGATCTTTGGATCTATCAAGCCCAAAATGGTAGAAACTTTGGTAATGGTATGTTTAGTAGCTGTTCCAGGTATATGACTGGGTATCAACCTTCTTACTTCACTTAATTGTTTTAGTTCAGTTCCCTCCTAAAGGATGGATTAGCATACAATTTTAACACCTTATAAACACACAGTCACACACATACAGTACACAAACTCTCTCACACACACACACACACACACACACACAAACACACACACACACACACACACACACACACACACACACACACACACACACACACACCATGTGTCACACAGTGAGCCTCATCATGCTACAAAGGCAATAAGTTTGTACTGGAGATCTCAGCATTTCTCTGAAGGCTAAATTAAGTAGTAAAAGCTCCGGACTGATGAAAAGCAAACTAACTGGGCAATCTTTCAAGCTAGCTTCTCTTTATCGTTTCTTCTTTCTGCATCCACGTCACGTACGCTGCTTTGTCATTCATGCAGTGAACGTACCTAAATATTATATATGTATGACAAGAAGTAACTTTAGCGAACAAAGCTAACCTGATCTTTCATTAAGGCTAGCTATATGCTGCTACGTAGGTCATCAAACGCCGGGGTCATATGCTGTAGCATAGCGATTAGCCACTTTCAGTCGGCAAATTGAGAAACACGTCATTGAGCAAAGTTCAACCTTATTGCTGCTTGCTGAAGAACCAGGACTCAATGTCCGCACATGTCTGATGCTACTAATACAGAAAATTAACTTTAATTTCGCTTAAGGAATTCAATTTACATAATTAACGTAACTCATTTATTTGCTAGCCAGCATTCTTCGGAATCTGATTGGTCACATTGACATTCCTACATTACGATAAAGTAAACAGGTCTGGGTACGAGACTGGGCGACGGCATATGGCTGAAGGCCTGAAGCGTCCACTCAGCGGTGGAACTAGCGAGAAAAGCCCCTCCCTCTCTCTATTGTACTAGTCTCCACCATCGGATCCGCAGCTGCGAAACGTTGGGTCTGCGTTACGAGACTACGGGGGATAACCGGAGCTGTCTTACGAGGTGAAGATGCTGACACCGGAGTGATTGGAGCACAGTCAACATGCACGATTTCGGAACTGGCGCCCTGGGGCCAATCCTTACAACTCCCTCCATGCTTGTAACTCTAACAACCTGAACCCTGCGCGGCCCCTGCAAAGTGGTTGTCATGCGGATCGCATGTGCTCCGGGCCTCCGTTTTGCCTTCATAGTAGGAGCCTATTGACTGCTGGGTGCCTCTGTACTGGACTCTCCGAAGACTCGGACTGCAGGAAGCTGGGCCGGATGGGCGTTTATTAGAATATTTCAAACGCTCTAACGCGAACATGGCGTCGGCATGCAAAGTGGCAGTGAAACATCTGGTCTGGAGTCCATTGGTGCAAAGTTGAAGCAGATAGTTGACACCAGTGCACCAGTGGTAGAGGAGCCCGCTTCGGGTCCATCAGTGCTGAGATGGGGAGTGCGCTGTTGGCTGACATCGACCAGCAATACTTGATGCAGTGGATGTCATTGTGAACCCCCCCCCCCCCCCCCCCCCCCTTTCATGACCATTCCAGCGCTCCTGCCATCATTCCTGCTGACATATCCAGAGGGATATTATCTGATGCCACTGCCAAGAGTCTACAGTATGTAACCACAATTGTATTCTTACCTTAGCATAGCATAAATCTTCTGCTGAACAGCCATCTAGCTTGTTTCGAACAGATGCTGACTACTGGAAGCATAATCACTAAAACATTCATTGTTTTGGTACTTTAAAAACAATCCTAAAGGAGGAGGGGGGGGGGGAATGTATGCATCATGGTTCAAACGATAGTAGTATTTTGGCATATACAGACTGTAGTGAAGTGTTCCTGCCGTAATGAGTGATTCGTTCATGAATATAAGGAACACACAAAACAAATGCAGCCATTTTCTATACAACATTGCAGCCATTAATGTAAAGAGCATTATGGTCACTAGTCATACTATGCGCTACTAGTGCCAAGCCTAACTTGAGTTAAGGATAAGTTCAACGCGTGGACAGCCGTTTCTGTCGAGGGGCGGTGTCACATTTTGTATTGAATGCTCCACATTGCCAGCTTCCACTCACCTTTGGCCGGAGGCAAACAAAACAGAACTCCTGCTTGCATGAAAGCAAATTGCAGACCATGTGCTTGCACCTGTCCTTGTGCTCAATCAGGGAGTTGCACTTGGGACAGGCACGAATGCTTGGACACTTCACACCGTTAATGTCCTTCTCAGGAGCTGATGAAAGAGTTTTGATGACCCCAGCAATGGGGCACTTGTGGTCACCAATCCATTGACCGAAACAATCCCAGCAGAAATCATACGCTTTGCCCGTCTTCTTAGTGCATTGCCAGCAGCGGGCCCTTGCGTTGGACGGGTCGACTCGTTCACAATAGCTGTGACAGCCCGGGCACTGACGTATGTCGGCTGCAGGGTTTAGATTGCAATGGTTCTCCGATAACCCTTTTTCTAGAAGTTCCAGCTCTTTACGTGTGGCCCCACACTTTGCGACAAAGCTTAGAGGCCATTCCGTACTACAGCCAGGCTGAAAACAACGTATCTCCCATTTTCGATTGTCAAACACTTCGTTTTGGCAGGTGGCCATCAGCTCATCGGGGTGAATGATATGGTTGCAAGGTAGTATCACGCACTCTGGCGTATCGTATTCCGTAAACGTGAGCATGCAGGGTCCCTTGCTTCTTCTAATCGAGGGATCGACAACTCTGCTGGTGCCACCAAGTAGTCGTGAAACAAGTTGAACCTGAGACTGGTTACCCAAAGGCGGATAGTCGCTTAGACACTTTTCATCCTCTAGATCTTTCCCGCTGTACAGAAGACGCTGATACGGGATATCAACACCGGTTTTTTCCTTCACTTTTGCTTTAAAATCTTTAACTTTCGTGTTCTAAAAAAAACAAAACATGCAAACACTTTATATCACTTTCCTTTGGTCACGAATGCTCTCACCAACCTCTGGCCGAGGACCCGAAATAGCAACGATGATAGACTTTCCATCAAAACCATTGACAAAGATGGACCAGTCCGACATTCTGAACGAGGTCAAAAGTTCGGGGTTATTTCCCTGAAACCCACAGATAATTGCTGAACAATGAGCCCCAGAGATAATATATAGATTATCTCTGCTTGTTTGTACATCTTAACCGATTATACGCGGAATTGTTACATGTATATACTGTACCGCATGGTGTGGATTGAATTTTTGAGAGAAAATTTTTTGTGATCTTGTGAGGTTTTGTTTTGCAGCAGTTGTGATCGATTTGAACGCTTTTGAGCCAGAGATTATAATTAGTGTTGTATGTATGTAGTTACGTATGTAGCTGCATGGTAGCGAATAGCGGAGTGAAGGTCACACGAATAGCGGAGTGAAGTCACACGAATAGCGGAGTGAAGTCACACGAATTACTTCACACCTCGTTGGAGTGATCTCACCCCAATGATGAAATATCATGTGACCGTCAATCGTACCTACGGGTGACGATAGGTGACCTTCACACTTTTTGTTGTTGCTGTGTGTAGCTGTACGCTGAGTGTTGTGTGTGGGTGCATACGCTGAGTGTACTAAAGGATGTGTTGGTAGCAAACGCTGAATGTACGTATATAGTAGTAATGTGTTGATAGCCGTGTATGTGCGCTGAGTGTGCAGTGTCAGGTTGGAAGACCTTATCACGTGCTGCATCCTCCCCCTACATGAAGACTGTAAGATATAGCTATTTAACTTTTGCACAGACCCTGTTGGTAACAATCACACGTTTACGGCGTCTATATGCAATAACCACTGGCAATGTCGTCGAGTACATGCATGCTATATGGCCATGCTGGGCTGTGCGGACCGTGCATGAGTAACTAACTATATATGCAAGCATGTTCATTGATGATTCAAAGGACATATATGTATAATGGTTTGACTGTCATCATTTACTTCTTCCTTTTCTTTGGTGGTGGTATAGCTGCCACATTGTGTGGTGCAATGCTAACTAAGTGCTCTGCTACTATGCATTTTAACTGATGTACCTTGCCCTTTATGGCACTATACGCTCTAGCTAAATAGTTAAACTTAGCATGTATAGATTCAGCACCCTGCTCCCCAAGTAGGCCGAATCCAACATGAGTAGACCTTGCCCACTGCACAGCATGGTCCTCAACCATGTGCATCTTAATGGGTATTGTGCCCTTTGGAAAGTTTTGTCTGAAAGAACTCCATGAACTCCTGCACAGATTGTTCTGTTTAAAACACATTGTAATGACAACAGTGAACATACAGAAGAACGGATGTATTACCTACCTAGTTCATGGACTTGAGCCTCATCTTAAATTGAATGGCATTTTTCAAACTTTGAAAATGCATTTAAAAAAATCATAGTCCTGGTGCAACCATTTCAGATTTTTGAGGCAGGCTGCTTTCAGCCAATTTGCAAATAGCACTGCACAATGTGTTGATGTTAGGGAGCTAGAAGAGTGTTAATTACATCTTGTGTTATTACCTCTGTTACCTTAAGGGCCTTCATTTAAAGGAAACTCCCTTGTAACAACTGCAGTGCTAGCAGCTATCTTGGTTTCCTAAGGGTGCATATTAACTCTGCTGCATCCTTTATTTTCTCATTTTCTTACCAGTTGCTTTACAATTTTAGATGTATTGGCAGATTGGTGTAGTAGATCTGCAGTCAATGGATTGGACTCTCCAATGAGCACAGCCATGTAAGTGGCCAACTGCTGTAAAACTGATTCAGATTGTTTTGCTTCCTGTAGCTCAACTATGTACTGGTGAAGCCTTTGCAACTCTTGGCTGTACAAAGAGTACCTAGACTGGTCCACTTCAGTGTGATAGAAGACTAGCTCCAAGTCTAGACTGTGGCAAAAATCTTCAAACAATTCAAAAAGCTTTTAAAAAATCCCCATAGTGATATGAAGACCAGGTGGGCAGATCTATTTTATTACAATGTAAATACATTAGCATGCATATCATGACTGTACCTGTTCAGTAGGTTGGGCTGTTTTCCTGCCTCCACCTGATGCAAGATATTTTTGATGGTGAGTGTGGACTGAATGTAGGGATCTGGGTGGAGCAAGGCCACGTGCTGAGAGAGGCGTTGCCATATTCTTGTTGGGGATTAAGCAATACAAGCATGGGTATGATCCTGTTGTGTATGAGACATCACTGTGAGCTAATGATGGTGTACTATCCACATACCACAAGCTCCAGACAATCCATACATGCATCGGTTGAGCCAGGATGTCAACACATAAAGGGCACTCCAGTTGGTTTAATACTGAAACAGACAGATTGTCTTTTGATATTGGTGGTCTTGGAAAAGGATGCTCAGGTGAGATGATTTGAGGGGGGGCTATGCTATTGATCCTTGCAATGATCATATTAGGGGTTACACCTGGGATGCGGCCTCTGCCAGTAGTTGGTCTGGCCCCTTTAGGATTGCCACCTTTTGCACTGGCATGAAAGTGCTCACACATCGATAGAGATACATTTTTAGTGACATGTTCCCCACGTACACCTGTTACCTTGCATTCCTGATTAGAATGCTTCTCCCACTGGAACAGAACAACAGCACTCCTGTGATGTACCTTATTCTTCATGGCACTTATCACCCTGTCCATTGACAGTTTGCAACACTTACACATGCTTTCTGGATGTATGTGTAGGTCATCACCACTGGTGTCAATACCAAATGCTGTCTGCAGCTTTTCTGCTATTGCCTTGCATTGATATGCAATACTTTTTGTTTTAACCTTTGTCAAACGTTGTCCACGCAATGTAGCTGCACTTGTTTCATGTGATATTCAGTTCCTATTTGTTGAAAACAATGCGCGTACATGTATATATGTCAACAATCATATTTTATTCATAAAAAACACCGAGGGATTTCGGGATTACAGAAAATTCGTCCACTCTTCAGGTACGTGCTAATTAGCATAACCATGTGTGATAATTGAGGAGACAGCAAGCTTACCTTCGGGACAACTTCCAGATGGCTGTCCTATAGATGTTTTTATGCACCCCTCCATTATGTCTTCCGCGTTGCCTTATGTAAACACGTTGCGCATAATGCATGCGTTTAATGTAGAGTATGCGTGACGAGTGTATAATAGTCTACGGTCATGTAGGACGCTATTTAATACATTATATGTCCATTTGCAACACATAGAAGAGTACCAACAACGTTGGAACATACATCAGACATAATTAGTTCTTCATCATTGTTTTTACCGAATATTCCAATTATAAACCTAGTTTCTAGCCGCAAACAGCCGTGCATGTGAGGTCCCCATTGCCTATTTTGCTTTAAATGGTTAATAAATAACAGATCATGTGACCTACGAATGAAAAATGGCAAGTTACCACTGATAGATGCGCATGCGTATAGTTAGATCGCTACAATTGAGGATAGCATTAGTTTAGCAGGTGAAAGCGATGGCCTTACCTGACTTCTCTGACATTCAGACAAAAGCAATATAAGTCGAACACATCAGTAATAATTAATTGTAAAAGTTAATCAGCTGATTTAATAACGTGATAATCTCTGGTGAGTTTAATGGTGAAATCAGAAACCGACCGATGTCCACAATTTCTGGACATGAAAACTTTTGCAAGAAGTATGCCAGAAATTTCACCAAAAAATAAAATTATGTCTTTCTAAACATGCACCACAGAATAAAAGCAACGGAGAAAAAAAAAAAGCAACTTTTACAACTTTGGTGACCCCTCATTTCGCCATGATAAAAGAACCAATTGTGCACTGCGAGGGATCACCATGAATAAAGCTATCTAACTCAGTAAAATTCCCGTCTCACAGGCAGTATCCTTTGTATTCATTGCAACGCTCCCGTTAGCATACGTCTCGACACTGCATATAGAATTAGTGGCTACTGAGTTCTAATCTTCAATGGACACGCCACCCACCTCTGGGCTACTCCTTCATTGCTTCACTGCTACTAGTATACCTTCATCGGTGGCTGGCCTAGGCACAGTTAATTATTATCTTTACAAATCCTATTGAACTTTAAACTACAAATCGATTTTAGATTGTTGAGTTACTACAATCCCTGTAACATAATTAGAAAAGGGCACTGTCAGTTGGTGACCATGCAACCAGCATGGTGGCTGCATGCAGCGATCACCCTTGCGGTAAACCTCTTATAATCAGTAGACAGGGTATTTTTATACGTGAGATTAATGACTTCTTTTTATAATTTAATGTTGTCCGTAATTAATCGCTGGTTTCTCGCTTCGTTGAGTTCGTTGCCATCGAATAGCCACTAGCAAGCTAATGTTTCACAGTAAAATTGTGTTATTAATAGTATAGGTCTGCTTGGCAATTGCATAAGAGAAATGATTATAAAGAAACGTGTACAAATGCAAACGAGTCAATGAAGTGGACTTAACATTGAAGAGTTCGGGTGACATTCACTGTTGAAATGCACAGCCACGTCTGAGGTGGACCATCAATGAGGTCTTGTACATATATTTCTTGTCACATCCTTTGTTTGGACATCTCATCTTTTCTCCACTGTGCATTCTACCATGACATTGGAGGGATATATTATATTTGAATAATTTCCCACAAAAACACTTGTAAGGTTTGACCCCACTATGGCATCTCATATGGCACAAGAGAGATGACTTCCGTGCAAATGATTGTGACACATTTTACATCCAAATCCCTTCCCTTGTGTATGAACAAGCATGTGTTTCTTCAGAGCGCCATTTCGTCCAAATGCCTTCCCACATTCAGAACACTGAAATTTCTTCTCTTGTGTATGAACAAGCATGTGTTTATTCAGATTTCCCCTTAGTCCAAATACCTTCCCACATTCAGAGCACTGAAAATTCTTCTCTTGTGTATGAACAAGCATGTGTTTATTCAGATTTCCCCTTAGTCCAAATGCCTTCCCACATTCAGAGCACTGAAAATTCTTCTCTTGTGTATGGATAAGCATGTGTGACTTCAGAGTGTCACTTCGTGCAAATGCCTTCCCACATTCCGAGCACTGGAAATTCTTCTCTTGTGTATGGACAAGCATGTGTGACTTCAGAGTGTCACTTCGTCCAAATGGCATCCCACATTCCGAGCACTGAAAATTCTTCTGTTGTGTATGAACAAGCATGTGTTTATTCAGATTTCCCCTTAGTCCAAAAGCCTTCCCACATTCAGAGCACTGAAAATTCTTCTCTTGTGTATGAACAAGCATATGTGTATTCAGAGCACCCAATCGTCCAAATGCCTTCCCACATTCAGAGCACTGAAAATTCTTCTCTTGTGTATGAATAAGCATGTGTGACTTCAGAGTGTCATTTCGTGCAAATGCCTTCCCACATTCAGAGCACTGGAAATTCTTCTCTTGTGTATGGACAAGCATGTGTGACTTCAGAGTGTCACTTCGCCTAAAAGCCTTCCACATTCAGAGCACTGAAAATTCTTCTCTTGTGTATGAACAAGCATGTGTGTAGTCAGAGTACCCAATCGTCCAAATGCCTTCCCACATTCAGAGCACTGATGCATAGTATGCACTTCTTCTCGCATTCCAGGAAAAGTCAATCTGACAACATAAATGAAAATAAATGTACTAATTGGAACAGTTAAGACAATTTATTAAAAAATATGCGATGCGCATCAATTAGGATTGCAATTATTAGTTTCCATTCATCAATGACAGGTTGAACAGTTACACAGTGCTCAACTTAATGGTACAAAGTTGCAGTAAGTACATCAAATACATACAGTGCTGTGGCCAGTTTAAAAGAACAGGATACGGGGACACAAGACCAGCTGGACCTCCGTTACGAAATAGAAATAGAACAGCTCAAAATCTGTAGCTACGGTTACCACTTCCAGAACCACATCGTGGGGTTCAACCGCATAGATACGCTTGTAAAAACCACGCCACGGCTTTGTCAAGTCCGTTATAAAACAGCACGCCACCAGTTGGCGTGGTGGGACATAAATGGGGGCACCACAGGACACTTCAACTTATGAGGAACCTATTCGTGTAGGTGTACCCCCAGACAGTACTAACCTTTCAGTCGCAGTACTCTTCTCACGTGGTATTTAATTATTGTTGATTATGTATTTGCAAATGGCGTGTTGACGTCATGTGAGCGTATGTCTGATACGGGAGTGGGGCGGGGAGGGGGGGGTAGGGTCGGGGGGGGGGGGGGGGGGGGGGGGGGGGCGGTTTATTCCTTCCCCTTTCCCGCTAACGCACAATGTGCAATAGGTAATGAGGTGACAAAGTTTTGTGCAATAGTGAGATTTTTATACATTTGTCAAACCATGGATACTATAACTAATGGACTGGAAACGGTTCAAGTGAGCCATTGATTGTGCGTTCATGCCTAGCCTGGGCCCCAGTGATGCAGACAAGGACTGACAAGGATTATTTTCATCTCCTGTGTAAGCTCTCTTACAGACCCGAACTGCATAGAAATGTGAGCAATAGGTGACAAATGGTTTGAGAGTTGTGACCATTCATAGTGTCTTGGAATGGGTTTAAATGCGAGCTCTTGCAAGTATGAAAATCTCTTGGATGAGCGCATGGGATATCTTCGTTATTGGCAGTAGGGAAGATAGAAGGGTGGCTTGGTATAGCTGTTATGTCCAGTGAAGTTATCCTGACCCAGCGGTAAGCATTTCAGTGCGAAATCAAGTCAGACGCGCTCTCGCGAAATACCATGCAGGGTGCTGGTTTTCGTGGTTGTATTTTATATTGATCGAGGGATGGTGGTTATACTGTGGCTTAGTGCTTGTTTTAAATTACAGTTGCCGAGATACAATTGTTTTAGTTTGAACCACATAAGGTTGGTGACGAAGCAATCAAAAAATACGGGTAGTCTCGTACCCAGATCCAAAATGTACGTAACGATGATCATCGCTTACAGTATGACATCTCGTACAGAGGGTCTGGGAGTCCCTGGGACGTAAGTCGATCGAAGTTGTTCTGTCCGCTGGAATGTCGTCGGTGTCATGGGATAATCGGCACCCCCAATAATTGGCACCCCAGTTCCAAATATCCTAGGATTCTTGGCACCCCCATTCCAAATTTCCTACGGGATTTCATCCTTCAGGATTTTCGGTACCCCCGTGTTTGAGGCGACAAAAGTTGATTATTATTGTGAATGTAGCGAGACGATGGAAAAGAGGGCAGAAGACGAAAAGGATGTATACGATATAACTCTAAACTACATCGCACGTGGAAGCTATACCCTCAGGATGCAACTAAACAAGATAAGTGCTCTATCGAGTGCAAGATGGGCAGCTGTATAGAGTAATCTGTTCAGATTCAAAGAATGGGGATGCGCTTTCTCTTTATATAAAAGACGCAAAGACAAGGAAGCGGGTAATTAATGGTTGCCATATCGGACTAGCGGGAAACCATGAAGGTCGCGACAGAACGCTTGCAAAGATTGCGCAAAAGTATTTCTGGCCAGGATTATCAAAGGATGTGAGAATTTGGGTAAGTTATTTATCTTGTCATTTCTACTACTGTCAGCATCTCGTGTTTTTTCTGTTTTTGTGTATGCCAGGTGCAGCATTGTGATCAATGTCAGAAGACGAAAAGAAAGTTTGATCATCCAGCTGAAGAGCTGCACCCTGTACCAGTTCCCAACAGTAGCTGGAAGCAGATAGGAATAGACCTCATTGGGCCTCTGCCAACAACCACAAATGGTAACAAGTATGTTATAGTTGTGACAGATTATTTTTCGAAGTGGCCAGAAGCACGTGCATCTCCAACAAAAGAAACCATTAATGTTGCTGAGTTTCTTAATGACCTCATTCTTCATCATGGGTGTCCTGATGTAGCAATATCTGATCAAGGGGACTGAGTTTTGTAATCAGGTATGTCCACACGTACATTATCAAACAAATGTAACACTTCAGTGCTTTGAAACATATGGCGTTGTCATCATCCTTACATGGTGAGAGGGGAGGGTTGTCTGGTCGCATGGGTCAGAGGGATTACATGAGATGACGGTCATGAGGGGGAGGGAGAGGGATGATTGTCTGGTTGCATGGGTCAGAGGGATACCATGAGCAGGGGAGGGTTATCCACTCCATCAGGGGTTGTTGGGTTAAAAGTTAATGTGAAAATGACATTTACAAGAATCTAAATTTAGTAATCTGTAAAAAATGTTGGTCCCTTTGCGCAGTAATGATTCCAAATAGTTATTATTCATTTATATTTACATTAGTGTAACTGATACATCATCATATTTACACGATCAGCGATCAGGGCCGCTTTATGCTGTTCTCTTGTCAAGTTGTATAGGCGTTATTATATATAAATAAATTGTAGGTTTTTATGCTGGCAATTGTAAGGTTGTTAATCATCTTCTGAAGTTAGCAGGCACTGAGCACAGAGTTTCTAGTGCATATCATCCGCAGACAAATGAATTGACAGAGAGGTTTAACCAAACACTAAAAGGTTCCCTGATTCAAGTTGTAAATGAAACAAAGTACTGGGATGATCATATTGATGTTTAGCTACAGGGATGAAACATTCTGTATTTGCATAATAATATTAAATATGATTATTTACAGGACATCCATTCATGCTTCTACTGGCTATACCCCTTTTTTTCTAATGCATTTTCGGGAGGCTAAGCTCCCAGTTCATGTGTGCAGGTTGAAAGTATTGTGGGTGGTAGCTCATTGTCACAAATTCTTACAGAACCTGAGCATCTGAAACATACTAATGCTCTTATCAATCTTCAGGAACAATATCGTGCCAAAGCTACACAGAATATTCTCTGTGCACAACCAGACAGAAAGCTACACTATGATAAAACACAAACACATATTCTATATTTAAGGTGCGGGACAAGGTGTTGAAGTCCAATGCAGGAATAGGCACAGAATGGGAGGCAAACTAGAGAAACCATGGCTTGGTGTTTACATCAATCAAAAAGACCTGGGCAAGGATAGATTATGTCTGAAAACATTGGAGGGACAACCATTAAAGCAAACTATCACTGTGCTCGCCTTAAGGGTTTTCTTGATCCAGTAGTTGACGACAACATTGTGGATGAAGATGAAGAATTAGACAACGGTGACAGTGAGGTGTGCAGGTGAACAAGAGGCAGCTAATGGAAAAGGTATGGGTGACAGTGTTCACCATGAAGTAAATATAACGACACGGAGCAAGGATGTCAGAATGAAGAACAGCAAAGTCACAGTCCAGAGCAGCGTGAAATAATGGAACCTAAGGAGCAGTTGTATTCTCCAAAAATTATACGTCTATGGTGGTCAGGAGCATGTACATCATATTATGAAGCCAAAGAGCAAGAAATCCCGGGCAGAAATTTTGTTGTTGTCAATGAAAACCTGCATGCTGAGTTTGCTGAATTCAAAGGGAAAGTCCTATCATACATTGGAAATACACATTGCTTGATTAAGGAATTGAGCTGCTTAAAGTGTGGAGCAGATATCCACCAAAGCCCAGTTGAAGCCTGTTCATGTACTTGGGAACATTTATTTTCTGATGAGTCCTTATGATCTGTGTGAGTGGGTCAGAAATAAAGAAGTTTTTTTATTTATTGATAGGATTTACCATTGATGGGTTACTAGAATATGAAGAACAGTGTAGCAGCAACAGCAGCATATCATCTCGGGTTTTAGAGATTACCAACGAAGAGCATAATGATCATATCAACTACCAGCCAGTTTACAGTGAGTAACAAAAGGAGAGGTGTGCTTTTCTAGGGTTGACATTCATCCGTGTGAATCACCCTCATTTGACACAGCCATCAATCTGTGTCACACTGCCCATTAGCAACAGCTAGGATTGCTGCAGATGGAAATTGCATTGCCAGAAATTTCGGACATCCATACACGTCTGTACATTGAAATCGCATGTAAAGTATTTGATTGTTTACGCAGTTGGATTAATTTATATAACTAATGCATTCTTTTATTTTTCGCTTTCATGTTGCGAGCAGGAGAATCAACAACAAAATTAATTACTTTTGCTATTATGTAATATATTATTTAGAAGTCAACAATGTTTAATAACATCCAATGGTGGGCGCGCTTTGCACATTCGGTGCCTGTTGTGAGGGGAGGAAGGAGTGTGTCGTTGCTCGTAATGTGCCCTTGGTTCAATACATTTGAATATTTGTTTTCATCGGGCCTTTCTGTAGTGAAGTGGCGCTCGGCGTGTTATCCTATCCTTTTTCTACGGGTTTTTGTAGCTTAAAACCAGGAGCAGGAAACAGGAGCAGGCAGGCAAGGAGTAGGAGTAGGAGCAGGAGCACGGCAGGAGCAGGAGCAGGAGCAGGAGCAGGAGCAGGAGCAGGAGCAGGAGCAGGAGCAGGAGCAGGAGCAGGAGCAGGAGCAGGAGCAGGAGCAGGAGCAGGAGCAGGAGCAGGAGCAGGAAGGAGCAGGAGCAGGAGCAGGAGCAGGAGCAGGAGCAGGAGCAGGAGCAGGAGCAGGAGCAGGAGCAGGAGCAGGAGCAGGAGCAGGAGCAGGAGCAGGAGCAGGAGCAGGAGCAGGAGCAGGAGCAGGAGCAGGAGCAGGAGCAGGAGCAGGAGCAGGAGGGAGCAGGAGCAGGAGCAGGAGCAGGAGCAGGAGCAGGAGCAGGAGCGAGCAGGAGCAGGAGCAGGAGCAGGAGCAGGAGCAGGAGCAGGAGCAGGAGCAGGAGCAGGAGCAGGAGCAGGAGCAGGAGCAGGAGCAGGAGCAGGAGCAGGAGCAGGAGCAGGAGCAGGAGCAGGAGCAGGAGCAGGAGCAGGAGCAGGAGCAGGAGCAGGAGCAGGAGCAGGAGCAGGAGCAGGAGCAGGAGCATATTTTTTAATGACATCCTTTACCAAAGGCTCCAAGTGATCTGCAATGCTGTCTCCCAAAGACTCTGCTTGTATGATCTTGAGCTGCAACGACATCTTCTTGGGGAACTGTTACACTGTCCTAGCCACTGTTTCAATAGGCGTTTTCGTTTTGTTGTTGTGGTTTGAAAAAATATCTGTCCAATTTCCTCTTCAACTTTTCCCTACTTCGAACATCCACATGGACGAATATGCTCGGAACGAAGTCCGGATGCAAAGGATCGTGACTTACTTGTCCTAGTAACATATACTATGTTGCAAAAAGGAAAATCAAATCCACATTAAGAATCGTACCTGATATAAAATGCTCGCTGTAAAGCCTATGTGTATCATCAGGAACAAAGCCTGTAACGAAGCGCTGAGATCCAGAGCATCCTATGACTATACGATTGGACAGGAACCGATAGAACTTAGTCGAAGAACCAAAAATCTTTTGATTCGTACAACCCAGAGCGCAGCAAGTCATCACCATTCGCTTTGTCCATTACCTCCAATACAGTGTGATGTTAATGTATTTCATAAAGTTATGTACATGTACGTGGTTAATGAAATGCATGATTTTGTGCATAAGAGAAATGATTATAAAGATACTTGTACAAATGCAAATGAGTCAATGAAGTAGACTTAATGGTCCTCCATTGCGGAGCTTGGGTGGCATTCACTGTTGAAATGCACAGCCACGTCTGAGGTGGATCATCAATGAGATCTTGTACAGATACTTCTTGTCACATCCTTTGTTTGGACATCTCAGCTTTTCTCCACTGTGCATTCTACCATGACATTGGAGGGATATATTATATTTGAATAATTTCCCACAAAAACACTTGTAAGGTTTGACCCCACTATGGAATCTCATATGGCACAAGAGAGATGACTTCCGTGCAAATGATTTGTGACACTTTTTACATCCAAATTCCATCTCTTGTGAATGAACAACCATGTGTGTCTTCAGAGTGTCACTTCGTCGAAATGCCTTCCCACATTCAGAGCACTGGAAATTCTTCTCTTGTGTATGAACGAGCATGTGTGACTTCAGAGTGCTACTTCGTCCAAATGCCTTCCCACATTCAGAGCACTGAAAATTCTTCTGTTGCGTATGAACAAGCATGTGTTTAATCAGATTTCCCTTCAGTCCAAATGCCTTCCCACATTCAGAGCACTGAAAATTCTTCTCTTGTGTATGAACAAGCATGTGTGTATTCAGAGTGCCGAATCGTCCAAATGCCTTCCCACATTCAGAGCACTGAAAATTCTCTTTCGTGTATGGACAAGCATGTGTGACTTCAGAGTGTCATTTCGTGCAAATGCCTTTCCACATTCAGAGCACTGAAAATTCTTCACTTGTGTATGAACAAGCATGTGTGTTTTCAGAGTACTCAATCGTCCAAATGCCTTCCCACATTCAGAGCACTGATGCATAGTATGCACTTCTCGCATTCCAGGAAAAGTCAATCTGAGAACACAAATGAAAATAAATGTACTAATTGGAACAGTTAAGACAAATTATGCGATGCGCATCAATTAGGATTGCAATTATTTGTTTCCATTCATCAATAACAGGTTGAACAGTTACACAGTGCTCAACTTAATGGTACAAAATTGCAGTAAGTACATCAGATACATACAGTGCTGTGGCCAGTTAAAGAACAGGATACGGGGACACAACTCACAACAGAACAGCTCCAAAGCTGTAGCTACGGTTACCACTTACCAGAACCACATCGTGGGGTCAACCGCATACATACGCTTATAAAAACCACGCCACGGTTTTGTCAAGTCCGTTATAAAACAGCACGCCACCAGTTGGCGTGGTGGGACATAAATGGAGGCACCACATGACACTTCAACTTATGAGGAACCTATACGTGTAGGTGTACCCCCAGACAGTACCAATCTTTTCTAACCTTTCAGTCGCAGTACTCTTCTCACGTGGTATTTAGTTATTGTATTTGCAAATTGCGTGTTGACGTCATGTGAGCGTATGTCTGATACGGGGTGGGGGGGTGGGGGGGGGGGGGGGGGGGGGGGGTTCGGTTTATTCCTTTCTAGCTCCTGCTAAAGCACAATAAGGTACTGAGGTGACAAAGTGTAATTAATATTGTGCAATAGTGAGAATTTGACCGCTTGGAAGCTAGCACCACATTCCTCAGCACCATGCAAACACAATAAAAACGTGAAGTTGTTGTGAGCTGTACCTGTAGCCACAGGGTAGATGTACTAAGCCTTACAAGCTGTTCCATGTACCCAATCACAGGGTAGGTGTGTACTGCGCCAACCAGGGACCCAACGTCACGCGCGGATCTGGAACACTGGGGTGTGACCACAACTAATAAGTATTTTCAAGCTGACCAGTGGAGATGGGTGTCATTCTTGTGAGTTGCAAAGCACTTTGAGGCAGACTCTGAGCTGTTCCATGTACCCACAGGGTAGGTGTGTACCTGCACCAACCAAGGACCCAACGTCACGCGCGGATACGAAACTAATAAGTACTTTCAGTGGAGATGGGGGCATACCATTCTTGTGAGTTGCAAAGTACTTTGAGGCAGACTCTGAGTTGTTCCATGTAGTACTCACAGGGTAGGTGAGTACCTGTGTCAACCAGGGACCCAACGTCACGCTCGGATCCGGAACACTGGGGGTGTGACCACAACTATTAAGTACTTTCAAGCTGACCAGTGGAGATGGGTGCCATTCTTGTGAGTTGCAAAGCACTTTGTGCAGACTCTGAGTTGTTCCATGTACCCACAGGGTAGGTGTGTACCTGCGCCAACTAGGGAACTAATGTCATGCAGCAATCTGAACACCAGACCAACTAACGATGTGACAACAACTGATCCTGTCATGCACCTGGTCAAATGATCATTTTAGCAGTTACTGTGTGTTTCTGGTTTCCAAACTGACATTTGTAATGTGAATAAAGACTATTTATTGTTACGTTGGTTGATCCAGGGCAAGTTTGTGTCTGTAATGAATGTACTTGTGTGTGAGAGTGTATGTTTGCGAGACTGAGTGATTGTTTATTGATGGATGTACATCTGAGGAGTGGCTTGCTGTAGGTAACAGTTGTGACCTTGTTTGTATATACATATACAATGAGTTGTGCTATTTTTGATCTTGGCAAAGAGTTGAGGAGTGGTCTTCACATCCACTAATTGGAGCCTTTGTACATTTTCCCTCCAAGCAGTATCCCAGTTTATGAAAACATCTTTGTTCTTATAGTGGGTGGAGCCTGTGTTTGGTCCTATATGAATGTATTGAATTTAATAGCCCAGTGCAGTTGTACTTTTATGAAAGTTACTGTGTGATGGTAAGTTAACTTTAGCTTCAGCTTAGTTGTTTTATTAGATGTGCCCTTCTATAGCCACCTATTAGACGAAAGCATAACTTTGAACCTGGTGCACTTGTAAAATACATTGCTGACACAGGGGAGACACTCCAAAAGATGCATCATGCAATGGACCTAGTGGTTACTGGTATTTAGCTGCACAAGTTTTGTCTGGAAAATCAAATCCATCCTTCAAGTTTGTGGCAGCAGTTGCTTCATACTGGTACCACAACCTTATGTGTGCAAAAAACAAAATGGTGCAAGACATCATTATCAGGTATATAAAATTACTTGTACAATGTAAATGTTTTATGTTGATGATGTAGTGATAAAACACATGCATAGCTATATGTGTTATAGAGTGGGTGTGTACACATATGTTATAATGAATATACATTTAGACCTGCACTAGAGACCAAGCAGTTCTGGTTACAGAGGGAAAGGTTGCTAATCATGTACAGGAAGATACCACTACTCATTTGGATGGAGAGATTAAGGAGGAAGGAGCTAATGATGTAGAGACTGTGGGTGAAGGACCAAGTAATAGTGAGCACCAAGATGGAGTGGATCAAGGACCTAGTGATGGTGTGGATAAAGGGCCTAGTGATGGTGTGGATGAAGGGCCTAGTGATGGTGTGGATGAAGGGCCTAGTGATGGTGTGGATGAAGGTGTGAATGAAGGACCTAGTGATGGTGTGGATGATGGGTCTAGTGATGGTGTGGATGATGGATCTAGTGATGGTGTGGATGAAGGTGTGAATGAAGGACCTAGTGATGGTGTGGATGATGGGTCTAGTGATGGTGTGGATGAAGGGCCTAGTGATGGTGTGGATGAAGGGCCTAGTGATGGTGTGGATGAAGGGCCTAGTGATGGTGGTGGATGAAGGGCCTAGTGATGGTGTGGATGAAGGTGTGAATGAAGGGCCTAGTGATGATGTGGATGAAGGACCTAGTGATGGTGAGGAAAAATACTACATTATCTTTATCTGACTGGAAGTACAAGATTCTGAAGTATATCTAATTTCAACAGTAATTCATAACATACATGTGTATGTAATGCATTATCCAGTCCAGAGCATCACCAAAGCAATCAAACTCTTTTGACTGCGGAGCATTTCATTGTTTTGCGAGGAGGCTGAAAGGTGTTGACCCCTTAACATGCATTTGAACATTTTGTTAGGCTGCAAGACTAGGACTGGAGGGTTTGGATTATGCGCGCACACACAAGTAAGGATCTCAGCTTCATTACCAGTCAGTTTGTGAAACTGTTGTAGGAAATGATGCCACGATTGTGAGCCCAGATGGCTTATGAACTGTCAGAAGGTACACTTTACCCACTGCAAACATTCAAAAAGGGCATCGATAATCCAGGTGATGAACAGAGTTTGTACGAGGAATTGAAACAATTCCAAATCATTATAACAAACACAAATCACATGAACAGTTGCATGAGTAAATTTATGCAAGGTATTATCCAATTTCAGAGATGAATGTGGGTGTTATTTACCAGCTGGTAAAGACACTGATGCAGGTTTCCAGGATGGGAGTGACAAGGAAGATGATGACACAAGTGTAGAAAGTGATAGCAGCAGTGTTGATGATACTGATCTTGCTGCTGGTGCTATTTTGGTTCCTGGAATGTCCTTATGGTGAGTGGAAGTAAAATCATCACATTCCTCACTACAAAAAGAACAAATCTGGAGCACATGGTGACATGCATTTGAAGAGGCATTGGAGTGTTATGGGGAAGCACAAACTGGTAGCAATGGTGACATAGCCAGTTCATACAGCCATGAAAGGTTTGGGGAACTTGCAATTGGTGTCAAAATGTATGGGGTACTTCCACCAAGCACGCCAGATTTTTCTCAGCATTTGCCACGAGGGATTGTTAATACTTTACATTTGCCAAGATTTTTAGTGGGGTCGCCGTATTTTCCTATTTAAGACGTCGCTTCCCATACATTGAGGACAAATTGAGGACAATCCTAGGGAAGCGACGTCTTAAATAGGAAAAATACGGCGACCCCACTCAAAATCTTGGCAAATGTAGTGTACTAACAATCCCTCATGGCAAATGTCTGGCGTGCTTGGTATTGAAGTACCCCATACATGTCTACTGGAAGATATACGAGAATATTCGTTGATTCGCAAACCGCGAATTAATTACTTAACGGATATGTTTTAGTTAAAGAATGGTTAATGGAATAATTTTTTGAAGTACATATATCATAATCAAACCTGCTTATAGTACATCATAGAGTTGGTTAAAATTCAAATTGAATTAAAAAGGCAAGATGACCGCCTATGTATGGGCCATTTCTGGATATGAATAATTCCACTGGACATTCCTCAGAAAAATTTGGAGCACATGGTGACATGCATTTGAAGAGGTTCTGGGGTTGAAGCAAAAACTGGTAGCAATGGTGACATAGCCAGTTCATACAGCCATGAAAGGTTTGGGGAACTTTGTGTCAAATCTATATTGTGTCCAATGACCCTGGCAAGGTACCACTGATACAGGATACCACTATGCCATATACAAACAAGAATTGGTAATGAAAACACATGCACAAATATTTTACAATGCTTCCAGCAAATATAAAGGTCGCTCCGTTGCGGCAGGAATGGGGATGTACACTACACTGATGTTTCTGAATATCAGTTTTGGCTTTGTGCGCAGATAGAACGCTCGATTGGCAGAATTGATAGCGCACCGGCACGGCTAGATGGATTACAGGCCGTTACAACACAAAAATTGCTTCACTGCTACTAGTACCTTCATCTGTGGCTAACCTAACGTATACTAGACACAGTTAATTATTATTTTTACAAATCCTATTGAACGTTAAAACTACAAAGTGATTTTAGATTGTTGAGCTATTAAAATCCCCGTAATACAATTAGAAAAGGGCACTGTCAGTTGGTGACGATGCAACCAGCATGGTGACCGCATGCAGTGATCACCCTTGCGGTAAACCTCTATAATCAGTAGCGGAAAAAACAGCGATTAATTACGGACAAAATTAAATTAATTTTAATGTAATTTTGTCCGTACTTAATCGCGGTTCATTGAGTTTCTTGCCATCGAATAGCCACTAGCAAGCTAATGTTCACAGTGAAATTGTATTATTAATAGTTAATTATAGTATTGGTCTGCTTGGCAATTGCATAAGAGAAATGATTATAAAGAAACGTGTACAAATGCAAATGAGTCAATGAAGTAGACTTAACAGTCCTCCATTGAAGAGTTCGGGTGGCATTCACTGTTGAAATGCACAGCCACGTCTGAGGTGGATAATCAATGCGGTCTTGTACAGATACTTCCTGTCACATCCTTTGTTTGGACATCTCAGCTTTTCTCCACTCTGAACTCTACCATGACATTGGAGGGATATACATATTTCCACTTGTAAGGTTTGACCCCACTATGGAATCTCATATGGCACAAGAGAGATGACTTCCGTGCAAATGTTTTGTGACATTTTTTACATCCAAATCCCTTCCCTTGTGTATGAAAAAGCATGTGTTTCTTCAGAGCACCATTTTGTCCAAATGCCTTCCCACATTCAGAACACTGAAAATTCTTCTCTAGTGTATGAACAAGCATGTGTTTATTCAGATTTCCCCTTAGTCCAAATGCCTTCCCACATTCAGAGCACTGAAAATTCTTCTCTTGTGTATGAACAAGCATGTGTGTGTTCAGAGCACCCAATCGTCCAAATGCCTTCCCACATTCAGAGCACTGAAAATTCTTCTTTTGTGTATGGACAAGCATGTGTGACTTCAGAGTGTCACTTCGGCCAAATGGCTTGCCACATTCAGGAGCACTGAAAATGCTTCTGTTGTGTATGAACAAGCATGTGTTATTCAGATTTCCCCTTAGTCCAAAAGCCTTCCCACATTCAGAGCACTGAAAATCCTTCTCTCGTGTATGAACAAGCATGTGTGTATTCAGAGCACCCAATCGTCCAAATGCCTTCCCACATTCAGAGCACAGAAAATTCTTCTCTTGTGTATGAACAAGCATGTGTGATTCAGAGCACCCAATCGTCCAAATGCCTTCCCACATTCAGAGCACAGAAAAATCTTCTTGTGTATGAAAAGCATGTGTGTTCAGAATGTCACTTCGGCCAAATGCCTTCCCACATTCAGAGCACTGAAAATTCTTCACTTGTGAATATTCTCACTTGTGTATGAACAAGCATGTGTATTCAGAGCACCCACTCGTCATGCACCTTCCCACATTCAGAGCACTGAA
>JABACO010000001.1:15025485-15077606 GCA_013339895.1 Ephydatia muelleri | reverse complement strand
GGAACAGCCTAATTATAAACGGCTTTCTATCTGAAATTTGTGACCACGCCAGCTGGCGTGTAAGGTGGGAGATAATATAGTGAGGTCATCGTTGATTAATTAATTTATGTCGCAGACATGCAAATTGTCTGTTCAGAGCATATATACGAGGGACTAGGTTTATATGGCGGCGGATCAGTCAGTTCGGTGTTGCATCTTTTAATTTCCCCCGCTTTTTTATTTGCATGATCTATAGAACGTTTGAAGAGCTGATCCGATTCGATTATTATTTAATGTCCTATTAATAATAACGTATTACGTTGCGTGATCACTCTGCATGCAATACATACTCGCAGATCACCTTTGCACGAACATTAGGTTTATTGACAGTGTCACTTTTAACCTGGAGTCATCAATCCATTTAACCATGCGTATTTGATCATAAATCAACTGAACATTTATCCCAGTGAATTGTGAAGGGCTGTACTAGCTGCACGAAAGATTATAGTGGTAGTAAACAGATGCCAATACCTGACCTTTGTTATTGTCATAACCAGTAGTTGCAAGGAAACAATGCCTGCATACTATCTGCTGCACTCTGCATTGTAACCATATACCATATGCATGCAAACCATTTGCATCATGCATATATTGAATGCGTGCACCAATTTAGGTGCACACGCACAGATCATGTCCAGAAATTGTGGACATCAGTGCATAACTCGGCTTAGAATTGGGATTTAAAAATTCTGATTTCACCGTTAAACTCACCAGACACTTTAGAGATTTATCACGTTATTAAAACAGCTAATTAATTTTAATATATATATTATAGTTTTTCGCCTTTTAATTAATTAATTGTACGTCTGTATGGTAGGGAAGTTAGGTGAGGCCATTGCTTTTACATAAATCCTGCCAAACTAAGGCTATCGTCGATTTTAGTGATCTAACCATACGCATGCGCGTCAGTAGATTGTAACTCGTGCCCCTGCCTTCCAGAGGTCACATGAACGGTTATTTAACTATTGTTACGGCCGGATATCGTATGTGCATGCGTCCTGACTCAACTGACGTTCCTACTATCTAGACTACTGGCGTGTGAACAGTTCTTCTCTTGACGCTGCGCTCCTTTTGGATTTCATTACACAAGGACCCATCGTACGAGCCGTTTACTACTCTGACTAAAGTCGAGAAAGGTTGTTTTCCCAATTAATATTACTCTAGTATCTATGGTTTTCCTAATAGTTGTTAGAATAATAATTGCTGGAATCATATAGGTGGCTTTCGTTCTTTTGGGTATAGTACTAGTATAGATAGGTCCATCGGGATCGTTAACCACCCTCCACTTTGCACCTTGTCGCTAATAGTTCATAACCCGAACCCATGTTCTGTTCTGTGGGCGTCCCTAATCTGTTGTATCCATTCTGTTGCAGTTTGTGTCCCTTCTGGGGACACCAAAAAACTTGGCCGCCAAACTTTCCTGCACTCCGGCATATACGCTACGTAGGGAGTTATACGAGGGTCTGGGTACATCAAGTTGGTGGTCAGCATCACCCTCAAGCAAGCTACAAACCAGAGCCTCAAAAGGAATGGGCTGCTAAAAGACAACGATATTGTCAGAGTCCTGAACATGCTCATTCAGCGAAAAGTTAAGGCCACTCAAAGGTGTGTCGTACATGTACACAAAGCTACCTACTCTTACTACATTTGTACATGGTGTGATGTGGGCGTGCATTATGCAATCACGGGACTACATGTATATACACTTTTTGTGGGAGCTTATAGGGATCAGATATGTATCTGTATTGTTAGAAATGCCCTAATGTGCATACGATTAGGGTCAACTATCTTTGGTCAATAGAAACTATGAGGCAATAGTGATATCAAAAGCAAGGAGAAAAGGGTTAATGATAAGGAAAAAGATATTTAGAGTGTAACACACATTGTAGGACATTACGTTGTTCATGTGTTCATACTACCCTTGTTCCCTTCCTTTTTTACACCACCTTTGCCTTTAAGTTCTATATCCCACCAAGTTTCTCATAGAGAATGTGTAACTACACTGTGGATCTGGGGATCCTCCCCAAATGCTAATTTCACTAAGCAATGTTATCAGTCAATCAGAAATGATGTGAAGGACCCATTAAATATCCAGACAACAGTACAAACGCACACAATACACTATGTGTGTGCATGTGGAGGAGGAAGGAGAGGTGATGCTAGATGATGAGGATGAGGGAGGAGTAGTGCAGGTATCTGGTTGTGTTGTATTCCTCCAAGATCTTCTTACAGCCTGAATGCCTCCATGGAGCCAGTATTCATCATTGTGCTTGGTGTAATGCCTTTTTCGATGTAGCATACTTTCATAAGCAGTCAATCAGAAACAATTACTTATTTTGAGGGGGAAAGGACAATGTTGTACACAGATCTACATGTATGCATCCCTCCTTGGCAAGTGTGTAGTTACTGTTGATTTGGGTCACATATGTGACTGCATGCTATATACATGTGAGTGATGACTGTGGGCAGCCAAATTATTCATTGCCTATTGTCCTCTGTAATTAATATTTTTACAGCAGTTAGCAATCACCATGCATCTTCATGTGTGTAACGCAGGTACTACCATGTAAGGTTTTCTAACTGTCCACCCTTTCCACACACATGCATGCACACACACACAAACAAACACACACACACACACACACACACACACACACACACACATGCAGTAAGAATGGTGGGGGCCACCAAGGTACTCAGGACTACACCATGACAATGTAGAAAACAATGCTCAAGAGATGGTCAGCCATTTGGTTGTGCTGTACCGTTCCCCTTGCTCCACATCACTCTCCCCTCCTTCCTATCACTGTCCCCTCCTTCCCATCACTGTGTACATACCTAGGTGGTCTGCCAGCAGTTCAGGTTCCAGGTTCAGTGGGGACTGCCTGGTATGGGCCAGGGATTGGACCCACCTTGATGAACAATGTGGCATGGACTGCCAGCCACCCTCCAGGTGACAAACTTAAATGGAAAGCTTTGTGTGGTCATTTAATGCCTACTGAATATGCAGACTATGTGACATTTATATTTGGCTTTGTACATGTATGGTGTTGTCACAAGTTTGTATGTTTATGTATCAAATGTGTTGTAGAAGGCCAAAGAGCTGAGAGATGTAACTCAGGTCTTTGTGGTTTCATTTGTACCACCTATTTAATTAGGAGGGTTATTAGTTGTGGGTTTTATGTAAACTTTTCCCATCTCTGAGGGCTAGTGAGAAAGATTGTTCCAGACAACTGGAATACCTACTGTGATGGGAAGGAGGGGACAGTGATGGGAAGGAGGGGACAGTGATGGGAAGAAACAAATGGTTATTGAGTTCTGAGAACCATGAGCATGTTCCTAACATCTTTTTTTAACTAGGTTTACTACTAAAACTTCCTCAAAGCTCCTTGCCTTGGGCATTACTGTTCCATCATCTTGCTTGATAAAAGTCCTAGATGACCATTTCAACTTACTGTGTAAGCGAATAGGGAAGTCAATGGTGCATCCATCACCCAACTTATATGACACTTGGACCAGGAAGGAAAGTATTCAGTATTGAAATCTTCATTTTCATACCAGCACCCTAGTCCATGCCTCATAGGGTTCCTTTCCTTTCCAACCAAACGAAAACATGTAAACGTCTGTTCTAAATGGTACTGTAAACTTAAAGGAACGATTAACTCTATGATGCAGATAGAGTAAGCTAAACATTATTCAGGAGTGCACAAAGAGGTGGTTCAGGGTGGGTGTAGCATCTGCAATGGGATGTTGAGGTGCAGTAAAATCACATGATATTAATTTGACCACACTGAGCTACTTAATTCCTACATGGAGGGGGGGGGGGGGTGTATGTGGGACAATGCATTAGGCACACCCTTACTGGTCTGCATCAAACGTCATGGCGTCTTCCACCAGCCATGAACACTCTTCCTTAGAATAGCCTTGCCAAAGTACAAGGTATTCAGCACATGCCTGTGTGTGCACACTGCACACTGCGTCCGGTAAGAGTGTTCGCATTTCTCTTTGATTCGGATGCACAAAGAAGAGAACTAGAAGTCCTGTATTTATTGGACAAGTACGGTGTGAGTGATGCATTTTACCAAGCGCTCTCAATGAAATGCGATAGCCTTCCAAGAGCAAGCAAAGTTAGCGCTGCTAAATCGGAGCTCAACAAAAACAGTGAAACTATTTAGTATCCCAACATTTGATGGGTCTTATAGCCACGTTGAAACGGCAATTCGGGAGGATGATGAATGTTGAAGGTGGGCCAGCCAACAGGATTGATCCGCTCAGTGTAGGAATACAGGTAAAGATCTGAGTGTTGGGGAGGAGGTGGAGTGGGGTTGTGGTGTTTGGCATAGCAATAGTTAAAAACAGCAGCACAAGCACATGTTGCAGAGGTACAAGATACCAACCATTACCCTGTACAAGCTTCAAAGTCACTGCAAAGCTTAACCCCCTTACAACCCGATTCTAAAAGCTGTGTGTGCCTTCATCTGTGTTAAATTTGCAGCTGCATTGTCTCCCTCTCAGCCCAGGATACTGAGCAGTTGAAAATGTTTCTACACATGCCCAAAACCACCTATGCATGAAAAAGTATATACATGTACATACATGTATAGCATACATGTACACACATTACATACATACATACATACATACATACATACATACATGCATACATACATACATACATACATACATACATACATACATACATACATAAATACATACATCGATACATACATACACACACACATACATTACATTACATTACATATGTACATACATGTATGTACCTTAACTTTCCATCACATGGCCTAATTGCAAGACTGGGAGAACAGGTCAACACTTACATGTACATCATCCCATTGACTATCTTGCATATCAGACTACTCCATTATTTGTCCGAGTTGGCATTGGAAATATGTCCCCACGGGGTAGTGGTTCTAAATGCCACTCTTGAATCAAAAACTGGACAATGCGTCGCTATAACAGACAGCCCTTAAAATACAGGGTAGTTGGCTTGAAGCAGTAGCGGATTGGGGAGATGTTGCCATAGATAATAACTTTCAGTAGCTAGGGGGTCTGGAAGGTCGCTGTCAGCTCCTAGTAACCCGGACGAGGAGATCGTGCGCTCCTAGATCCGCCACTGCAGAGGGAGCCAAAAAGAACACATCCAAGGTTGAAGGGAATGATTTGTGTAAAATAAGTTACGTAGCCACAAGTCGTCGCCTCAGATCACACGTGATTATATTAATATAATTGGGCACTGTCCTTATATGGCTTGTCCCTGTCGCGCGTATCGTATATACCATTTTGTGATTGTCCGCTTCGAATTCTATATAGAACGACCACATTGACAAATGTGGATATGCACACACGCATATGGAAAAGTAGCAACAGAAAAGGAACGTTAATTTCCCAGGCCAGGGTCATGGCGCCACCACGTGGTCGAATATAAAAAGCTATAGGCCTATAGTGGCCTTACTTATACACTTAGCCTTCAGTGATGCCTTAGTTTTTCAGAAAACAAACACACGTAGTTTAATACGTATCATGTTTATCGAATAGACCTAGGACTACTCCGCGTTTGACAGACCATAAACTTCAAACGGCTTAGTATCGAACCAAAAACATGCGCTCCTATATAGTCCCAAACTAAGAACATACCAAGTTTGCGTGCAGTTAAGTTCCTTACTTCCAACGCAGCCAGAACTGAACGCCCTAATTACTGTCACGGGCGTTTGTTAATTTTTTAAAAATATATTCAACTGAACTAGGTACCCTCATGACCAAAAGTGCCCCAGGAACCCAGGGGAAGAAGCCTATGGGCATGAGAACCTGGTAGAAAGTTACCTTGATCATATTAGCATCATCTGAAATGAGTCAAACAATACCTTCCTATCTTACATTCAGAGTAACAAAAAAGAATAGTGAAAAAAAATCATTATAAAAAGCAATTTTCCATACATCTCTATGGAGGAGTACTAATCCTTATGAGGAACCTCGCAGCAGTGGCTGAAAATTCCATCAACCTAGCAGAGTGATAGCTTATCATGTTATCCATCATGGGGCTTCTTTCAAACTTAAATAGCAACTTTCCCTGATTTATGGTATTCAAAAATGAACTTTACCCCATACATTTCTATGGACGCGTGCGCGGGGAATGTGACGGACGTTTGCAAAATTGGCCAGGAATTGTTAATGAGCGTCCGAAATTTCTCGCAATGTAGTAAAAGTATGCAGGCCTCCTGCATGGGCAGCAAGTTAGTTCTAACCTTGCTGCATGCAATTGAGAGCTATACATGATATGGGTAAACTGCACTTCAAAGCATTCATTACTGCAGCGGTGCAGTCATGTTATCTTGCACCGTATTGTCTTGCATAATGCACAATTCACTTAACCTAATGAATCGCAGACTATGACAGCATAATTGGATCATGCACCATCAACCGCATGTATCGCAATGCATGCATGCACGGATAATGCTCTTAACTACATGTAGTGAAATGAACAAGAAAAGCGTGGAAATTGTAACTGAGCGTTGTCCGAGGTTACCTGGCAAAAGAGTGCTTATAAAAATCGCCGAGCTTTTTCATGTATACCGATAGAACTTACGTATAAGCGTTGAAAAATACAACCATTTTGAAAGTAATGCCGCGAGTGCTACTGACAAAGAGAATGACATGAGGCATATCCCACTGGGTTCGAGCAAGGATTGTAATAGTCAATAATCCTTGGTTAGAGCTACTAGCTGGTTCAAGTAGACAATGATAAATTAAAAGAACAGATCACATTGCACACTGCAATGAGGCATAACAGATATATTGTGTGCACACATGATTTCTGAATGTTTTGGTCAGTCCCTATCGGCATGCGTTGCATGATTTGTTTATCAACTAACTGACTTTTCACATATGCGTGGGCGTACCGCAGTAGCCACACCTACGCGCAGAAGCTGTATTAAAGACTTTCGTTATTTTACTATTTAATTATACCAGATGTTACATGTGCACGTGAGCCAAAGTTTCGTCGTAGACGTATTAACATGATATTTAAAAATCTTTTTAAATACATTTATGAATAAATTTTACTAATTATGCGCGGTTGAAATTAATTTTAATGTCTTGATTTTACTAAAAGGGTGCTTAATGTTTTTTTCATGAAAAATGCATATTATAATCAAATCGATTTTTAGAGTATATTAAACATGTTTGAAATTCAATGTGGAAAAAAACAACAGGATGACCGCGTATGTATGGGCCATTTCTGGATATGTAAAAAATTGGAGGGCTTCATCCAATCGCTTGACAAAGAGACCAGCAAATTCCTTGTCAGTCACTTTGGTGCTGTTGATTATTTCCTTCTTCTGTTTGCGTGCTTTCAATCAGTGTTTGTTTAATCCTTACCATCTTCTCTACAGACTGTCTCATGTCTTCCACCTGCTGTACGATAATCTGAGTTTGACCTATGCCATGAACCACTGGATGTACAGACAGTACATACCAATGCCCTACATGCTAGCTCCAAGCTCCAGTGGTTGGCTCACAATCATTAGGTATATGGGACACCACAGCTGCTCCAGGATTACTGGATGATGGAACTGTGCTCATCCAGTGAAAATCCCATTTGGATGGGAGGGGCAACTGCACAAATGCCAGCAACAATTTTGTGCGGATTTAAGTTTGCTGGTTGACCACCTGACTTTTGTGGTTCGTTGTTTTGGTAAGAAAAGACCAGTGTAAACTCACATGTATACATACATGTATACATGCACCAATTCAGTACACATAATTATTTTATGGTACCTTCTTGCAGACAACTGCTGTGTGCACTGTCCAATCAAAAGGGCAAAGTAAACTATGTACTCTTCAGATAATTTCATCCGTCACTTATTTTGCATAAACAAAAGATTGTGGGTGAGTGGCCCATTATGTCATTGCCTGTGTTAATTGCACAGACTGAGTCTGCCATAGATAATATATATATTATCTATGAGTCTGCAAACTGTATGAACTTGCACTTGTATAAACTCCTTTTTCCCCTTCTTTCTCTAGCCTCCGTCAAGAAGCGGCCATACACTCTGCATCGCTGGTTTATCTTCATTACGTGGATCCCCATACAATACTGCCCCTTTTATTCATAAAAAACTCACGTCTAGATCACAGGTTTAAAAAAATCGTGGCTAGTTCTGTGTGTTGTATATGTGTTTCCCCATGTGTGCTGATGAGCGTTATTGCTCGCCAAACGTTTTCTATCGGTTGGTTCCTCCACTACACACGCTTAAAGTAACCCTCTCTTTTCCCGCCAAAGACACATGGGCGTGAAAACGAGCTGCGCATATCACTGATAATAATGTTTGTACTTGCGCGTCGATGGTTTTGTTTACAGATATGTTACAGCATTTGCAGATGCTATTTATTTTTACTAAACGTCTCAAAGTAAGTATGATTTGTGGTTCGCAAAACATGAACAGTATAATGAGATATGATATTACCAGATATTATCTCTGATATTACTTTTGGTTTTGGTTCTTTGTAAATTACGGTATTGTCTAATTATCGACTTTTTGTCCAGCCGCAAACGTCCGTGTACTTGTAACTATGATAGTTAATTGTGTTATTCTGTAATATTGCAGGCTGTTATTTTTTTCTATCATAGATTCTTTTATCTAATGTATTCACGTGCTGCATGCGCCGCGAAAATGGCAGATGGGAATGATCCTGTTGCCAGTGGCGGATTTAGGGGGGGAGGGGGCGTGGAGGGCGCACCCCCCCCCCCCCAACATATGGATGATGTATCGAAGCGAATTGCTCCCCCCCCCCCCTCCCCCCACTTTTCGTATATCGGACCTGAAGCGCCCCCCCCCCCCCCCCCCCACTTTTCGTATCGGACCTGAAGCGAATTGCCCCCCCCCCCCCCCCCCCCCCCCCCCCCTCCACTTTTCGTATGGGGCCTGACCTTAAGCACCTCCCTCGCTTAAATCCTGGAAGCAGGATACGCCACTGGCGCCCCCCCCCCCCCCCCCCCCCCTAACTCTAAATCCTGCGTCCGCCCCTGGTTGCCGATCTAGATCCTGATCGAAATGGTTCTTCCGACGATATGGACGAGCCACATTGTTCTGCCGATACCCCAACCTAAGAAGCGACTCCGTCCGCAGTACAAAACAAAGTGGCAGCATAACTGGGCATCCAAATACCCTTGCATCACAAAAAAGTCTGAGACCCTAGCGGAGTGCAGTGTCTGCTTTCGAGCATTTAACTTTGACCATCAAGGTGGAAGAGACATCCTGCGTCACCTAGGTGGAGCTGACCATAAAAAACGTACCAAAGAGTTGGAAAAGGTCAGCAGAATTGATGAAATGTTCAAACAGACAGCTGTGACAACTGATGCACTCTGATGCCACGAGTGACAACTGATGCACTCTGATGCGTTGAATGGCTTTCATGCACTGCGTGCATCCACTTCTTATATGTCCGTAATGCCGTTGCGGAAATTTGCTAACAGTAAATACGGCTAATTTTTTTATGCTCCCGCATTTCGGCCCCTAAATTACCCATTCTGCCGCAAATTCATGCCCACGCTCACGCAAGCTATCAAAACATAGTTGGCAGGTCTGTCTGAAGTAGTTTTCAAGGCTTTAGAAAATCCGCCATTTTGGCGTCTTTTGGGGGTTGGAATTGTTGCAAGTATTTAACAGAATGTCAGCTCACGTTTCTCCTGGTATGGTGTGGTATCCGTGCCAAAAATGAGAAATTTGTAATGCGTGTGAAATTTTTCACGCGTGTGAAATTTATTGTACGTGTGAAATTCCTTATATGTGTGAAATTTCTCGTTTGTGTGAAATGTATTGCGTTTTCCGTGCCAAAAATGAGACATTTCTCATGCAAGTAAAATTTTGCATTTGTATGAAATTTGTCATACGTGTGAAATATCTCGTTTGTGTATACCTGTAGTGTGTTATTCATGCCAAAAATGAGCAATGTCTCACGCATGTGGAATTTCTCATGCGTTTGAAATTTCTCACGCTCATGCGTGTTGAATTTCTCATGCGTTTGAAATTTCTCATGCTCATGTGTGTGGAATTTCTCATGCGTTTGAAATTTCTCGTGCTCATGTGTGTGGAATTTCTCATGCATTTGAAATTTCTCATGTGTGTGGAATTTCTCATGCGTTTGAAATTTCTCGTGCGTGTGGAATTTCTCACTTGTGTGAAATTTCTCACGCGTGAGGAATTTCTCATGCGTTTGAAATTTCTCACGCATTAGGAATTTCATATGCGTGAGGAATTTCTCATGCGTGTGGAATTTCTCACGCGTGAGGAATTTCTCATGCATTTGAAATTTCTCACGCGTGTGGAATTTCTTATGCGTGAGGAATTTCTCATGTGTTCGAAATTTCTCACGCGTGAGGAATTTCACATGCGTGAGGAATTTCTCATGCGTGTGGAATTTCTCATGCGTGTGGAATGTCTCATGTGTTAGAAATATCTCACTCGTGAGGAATTGCTCAAGCGTTTGAAATTTCTCACGCGTGAGGAATTTCTCATGCGAGTGGAATTTCTAATGTGTGTGGAATTTCTCATGCGTTTGAAATTACTCAGGTGGGGAAGAAATTATTTTTTAAACGAAATTTTAGATCGAAGAGACGCTGTGTAAAAAGACGCGCAGGATCATCGTAAATGGCTCGTGTGCAACACGCACACTCCTCCTCCCAGCCGTCATTCAGTCGCCAGTGAGTTAGTTCTATTGATCGAATCAAATTATGCATGTCCTTGCTTTCCTACGTACTACAGAGGTAGCAGAGTTTCACACGAGCCCATCGCTTGCGTTATATTTATACCTAAATGAAGGTAGCTGTCCTTCAGCGCTGGGCCACATGGGAGTTGGTTTCAGCATTAGGAGTTAGCTCATTCAATATAAAATAAGGAAACGCGTATAGAAAAAAAGACGTCGGGATTACCTGTTTAGTAACATCATCACATTTATATCTTTGATCTTTCTGCTTGTCTGTGTGTGAAATAAATGTACTTAATGTATACTTCGTGATTGAAGGTGCATCTTCTATCACGAAGTATATATATTAAGTATACCTATCATTTCACCAAGTTTTTAAATGCCATCAACTGAGCCCTGGGCGGCTCTTGAAAGCTGTACCCTATAGCTCACATTGGTCAAGCTCAGTCGTGCATGTGGTGGCTGCATGTGTGTGCCGCATTGGTTAAACGGGAGGCCAGTTGAGATATAGAGCCCACTTGTCCTCTGTACCCCAGCATCCATACGCCTCAAACACATTGAAATTGAGACCTAACCCAGCTCTGCACACTTCCCATCCTTGTTTTGATGTTCTGTGGCAAAGGCTGCAGACCTTGCTCGCTTCAGGAAAATTATTTGAAATTTGTGCGGATATGTGACAGCAAATGCAGCAGGCATCCCCAGCATCCAGTTGGCAGCCAGGACATCAGCTGGTCCTATAATTATTTCCATGCCCCAGCTGCTTACATTATTATCTGGGCATCCATGGCCACCAATCACATTACATACCTAGCCCATGCTGTTACGATATTCACTGAATTCGCGAGTTGCATAGTCTCACTGTGACTCCATCATATACTCCCCTATGAAGCAATAGACACTGTCCTCAAAATTAGATGATCGTTTGTATTATATCGTCCTCAGTGGCTGATAAGGCACTGCTTTCAGTGGAGACCTCCAAATTGACCAAATCAGTTCCATGTTGCCCTCAAATGGTGGAGGAGGCTCACTATGTTCCCTCTGCCCAGATCCCATCCTGGATCCCCTGGACCACCATGCTGTAACAAATGCAAATGAAGGGGAGATGTTGTATGTGCAATGTCATCAGTAATTTATTTTCAGTGCTGAATCGTGTTTTTTTGGCATGCACGCTCAAGTGTCAAGGTTGATGTAGGCTATAATCTCACTCAGATAATGACCACTCAAGATCTGAAGATGTTCTTGTTCACAACTGGACACGAGGCAAGCCAGCAGCATTTGACTTCTCGGAGACCTCCCGTTTAATTCACTCAAGTTATAGGAAGTGGGAGTGTCTCCAGGGGCAGCTCCGAGATCAGGAAGCACAATAGAAATGATGGTTAGTGTGGAGAGCTAGGATGAGTATGCATCCCTCTGGTCTTTGAGACTTATGGTGCATGCATGGGACAAGAGGCTGTGAAGTGTTTTGATATCAGTTGCCATCCACGCTTGCTATATCCCCTACTCTAAGCCAAAGCCTGTCACTCTACATGACCTATATGGCTGACTCCGACAACAACTATCGGGAGGTATTGCAATACATTTGAAACAACAGAAGATCAAAGATATAAATGTAATGATGTTACTAAACAGGTAATCACGACGTCTTTTTTTCTATACGCGTTCGCTGTTCAGGCACACTTATTTTATATTGAATGAGCTAACTCCTAATGCTGAAACCAACTCCCATGTGGCCCAGCGCTGAAGGACAGCTACCTTCATTTAGGTATAAATATAACGCAAGCGATGGGCTCGTGTGAAACTCTGCTACCTCTGTAGTACGTAGGAAAGCAAGGACATGCATACTTAGAGTCGATCTATAGAACTCACTGGCGACTGAAAAGACGGCTGGGCGGAAGAGTGTGCGAGTTTCACAAGAGCCCACATGATCTATTTCTCTTCGCTCTAAAATTTCGTTAAAGAAATAATTTCTTCCCCACCTGAGAAATTTCAAACGCATGTGAAATTCCACACGCGTGAGAAATTTCAAACAGACGAGAAATTCCACGCGCATGAGAAATTTCATACGCATGAGAAATTCCACACGCATGAGAAATTCCACACGCAATTCATGCGTGTGGAATTTCTCATGCGTATGGAATTTCTCATGCGTATGGAATTTCTCATGCGTATGGAATTTCTCATGCGCGTGGAATTTCTCGTGCGTTTGAAATTTCTCACGCGTGTGGAATTTCACATGCGTTTGAAATTTCTCAGGTGGGAAATTTTTTCTTTACCGATATTTTAGCTCGCTGTGTAAATAAAGATACAGACTACTCCTTCGTCAGTGTCGTACGAAGTGTGCTTGTCCTTGTTTTACTTCAGTGACGTAGTTCTAATCGAAGCTTGTCCTTTGTTTCGCGCGCGTCAGTGACGTAGTTTTATTCAAAGTGTGCTTGTCCTTTGTTCGCGCGTCAGTGCTATTAATCGAATCACAGTGTGCTTGTCCTTGTTTCGGATGGTGCATCGCATGAGTTGAGTATCTTAACCAGCTTGGGCAAGGTAGGTAATGTGATTGGTGGCTATATCCATGAACAGCAGAAGCAATAGAAGCAGTTGTGCATGAAATAATAACACTATCGGATGTCCTAGCTTCCAACTGGATGTTGGGGATGCCGCTACATTTGACGCTGTCACATCTCTGCTCATTCAAATAATTTACCTGAAGCGAGGGTTTGTAGCCTTTGGCACAGAGGAGAAAAGCATCAAGCCAATGTTGGAAGTGTGCAGAGCTGGGTTGGGTCTCAATTCCAATTTGGTTGAGACTTATGTGTGCTGGGTACAGAGGCCAAGTGGATCTATCACATCTGGCCTCCCGTTTAGCCAATGCAACACACACATGCCAGCTTTTCTTTGTTTTGTTTAGAAGACATCCGTTATCATCATGTGGTAATTGTTAGCGTTTGCATTCAAATCACAGCAAAATGGATACAGAAATTATCAATTTTCACCAAAATTAAAACTCTAGTAGAATACATACGCAAAACGCAGCAAATACAATAACTAATTTTCCAAATAATGCAACACCTGTAAATATATGTCTATTCCAAAGTTATCACTGTCACCCATTGGATTTATTGTTGTGCACAAATCTTCATACTCAGAACTGGAAAGGCAACAAAGTAGTGGAGGTACATGAACTGCATCATCATCATCATCATCATCATCATCATCATCATCATCATCATCATCATCATCATCATCATCATCATCATCATTATCAATATCACCATCATCTTGTTCAGGTAAAGGGCCACTATAGTCCACTCCATAATCCTGCAATTAAAAAACAAAAACTTGTAAAAGGAATTCCATAAATAATCTAGTGGTGTGGAACAATTTTCAGGTTTTTAAGGTTATTGGACTATGTGCATGATTATCTATTCAATCGTTCATGCATTTGGAATAACTGATCTCAGAAATAATAAATTCTGTTTATTTTAGTCGCAAATAGTCGATATTCGTTTCTCACTATTTGGCAGAAATCACTCAAAAATCAGTTGTCTTTTGTCCATCATTTCTGCTGGAATTGGGCTGTGTGACCTTCCCGCCCTTGTGCAGTAAATGTGAAAATCACTTACCCAGTGACTCACTTAATCATACATCTTTTGATTACGTGCCATGGGCTTGTTGTAGTAAGTGCGGTGCTGTTTGTGTTTTGATTGTGCAACCAAGCCATTTTTCAGGTTCAGGAATTGCTTAGTGCTAGAGCTTTTTTGATTTGGAGAAGGCCATGGCCACTGAGGGATACATCAGTCTATAGACAGCGATGGCTGAAATGTAATTACTCACCCTGCGCACACAATTAACGATTTACCCTAGCATTTCAGTAGTAAGTGTGTGCTAGGGTAAGACGTCGTGACAAACCTGCATAATCTAGGTAATTGATGACTAGTGTACCGTGAAATTATGTCCAAAATCAATTCGTGTTTGAAATAACAGATTTTGAAGTTGGAAAAAACTTTAAAAGTTCTCTGAAGTTTTTAATTTAGTCGAAATAATCTTTTTTTATTTTTATGAAAAGTTACGCACCCTAAGTATATGTAAAACAACGTTTAGTACAAAAGTAAAAGGAGTGTAAAGGCACTGTAATGCTTAATGCACAAATGAATACACCTGGACACATATTGGCACTCATCTATAGCCGGTCACAATATCTTCTACATAATATCAATACCTGGTCAATTATCTCTGAGTCTTGATAGGTCTGCAGCATACCTTCAGTCCATAACTGAAGTGGACTTGAATTATTTACTGTACGAAGAGGATGGTTTATCCACGCACCTTTCCATTCATTAAGGTGATTATTAATTTGAGGTAGAAAGACAAAATGAAGACAATATAAGTGAATCTCTTCACAGGGGTCTAAAATACCAATTGCTTCCATGTAGGTGAAAAGATCATAACACAACTTGAGTACGCCAGTATACACATCTCGCCATAAACGCTCAATGCGTTGGTTATGGACACTTCTCCCAACAAGCATGGAGCCCCTGTTAGGACCACGTGCAGGGTGATTCAACATGAACCACGAAACTGACACATTTTCTTTTCCTTTGTCTGACCTCACACGATAAGGAAGTCCGTACATGTGAACTGCTTCTAAAATAAGTTCAATACTGTTCGTGATCTATTGTTATTGCTGCAATGCAAAAATACAGGTATTCGACTGTAGCCATCAATACCACCATGAATAACAAGTTTCCACCTAAAAAGAATGATATTTCATGATTTGTTAGGTAATCTGCAATACTAGCTAAGTGTTTAAAAAAGCTATAACAATGATAAATATGTACTTGTAAGCTATACTGTATGGGAACACACCTTATTAACTTGTGATTGCCATCAATGTGCCACAAAGCAAGAGGAGCACTAACAGAGTAAACCCGTCTGACCAAAGATTCATGCCATCTGACAGCAACACTTTGTGGTGAAACGCGATGAAGGGAATCCCTGATTCTTTGTTGTTGAACGCGCAAGTTTCGATTCTTTAAGTGACCAGCCATCATACGGTACAGGGTTCGACGTAAGGGTTGCCATAAATGCCCTGGTACGACTATCATAGCATGTTTTTGTAGCTAAAATAACATGTTATTATAACAACGCGTCATCAACCACAGCACATACAAACCCATAAGGATAAAAAACATAACTTTACTGGACTTTACTTATTATCATTCTGACTCCATTTCATCATCTGAGTTGGAATCAGATATGTTTAGCGATAGCCTGCGTTTGCAGGTCCGTTTCCATGTAAGGATGGATGATGTTCCTTCCTGGGATGCGCATACTGTACAAGACATATTGCCTTCCTCAAACAGCAACCATGGAAAGGCAGTCAGCCATCGGTCATTGAACTGGAGAGCAGGTTTACACGTGCTTGTAATAGCAGGCTCATCCGGATCCATTGCAGAGCGCAAAATAACGGGAATGTTTATACATGTATACGTATGTACTAATCACCCAAGCGCTGCACGTAAGACTGTACAATAAGCCCATTGTTTACTTCTACAATGGAGCCCTCTTCGTGCATATGTAGATACGGGCTCCCTTTTAAACCAGCTGTATGTTAAAGCGTGGTGACCGCGGTTCATGTAATTATCGTAAATTCAACCGAATTCACTATGTCCGCCCCTTTTACGGTGATGTATTATGACGTTTTTGTAATTTACAAATTACCGACAATCGTCATCAAAATATGAATGTCATTAGAATGGCAACCCTTACGTCGAACCCTGCGGTATCCAGAATTAGGGAACAGAAGCAATACATCACCTACAACCGCATCAAGCTGTTCATCAGACATTGTAGAATAATATTCAGATGCATATAATCCGGCTTCACTCATGCGTCGTCGGATGGTACGCACTGACACACCTAACAGCTTTGCAATGCGGGGCACTTTAAAATGGAGATATAGCATGTTTTCAAGCAGATCTTCATCAATTATAAATTTTGGTCTTCCTCTACGTCCATTTCTTATAACAGGTGCACTAATTCCACGCTCCTCCTGGCTGTTAATAATTTCAGATGTCAGCAAAACAACAGCGTCAGCAATGGTGTCTGCAACCTGAATAGCACCACAAGCAGCAACGCATCTGAAGAAGAGCAATATTTAGCACGATAAATGTATTTATAAGATTGCATGCTTTGCTTAGTGCACAGCATACCATAAGTATTAAAAACATCTTTTGTATGGGTTTGACAGCTAAATACAGCACTATATGTACATCAAAGCCATATGCAATTGTAAACAACAAGTAAATTACAATAGCTGTACCTATGAAGTACTTCACATTGGAATACCAATGTATCAAGCATGTGAGTGTCGAGATGCTGATCAAGGAGCTCCCCAATCATTCCACTGATTCTTTGTATTGTATTAAGCAATGCTGACTCGGGTGATGACATGGTGTCCAAGTATGAAAAACTGGGGGGGAAAAGTAATATCGGAAGATTGAAAAGCTAAACAGGATAATACAACTGCAACATATCAAAATAATAGATGATATCGTTAACAAAGTGCTGTGCTTTTGTTATACAAATATCAATAAATAATTATAATTAAGTGCATCGTTACAAATGCCATAACTGGCCATATTTCAGTCCATATATTGTGCACTAAAAATAAATACAAAGCCCAATTTACTAAATGGAGATCACACTTGAATGCTGCCAGTAACACAACTGATTCCGGAAGTGAGTTCCAAATAGGGTCGGAGAAAAAGTTAATTGTGCCTTTGATATCTGAAGAGACCTCATGTTTAATGAGTGCCACCAGTGTCATGAGCAATGTTAAATACACAGAAGAAATCATATCAATCAAATAATGGAAGCATGCCCTTTTGTGTAGCAATCTAGTTAAGAATCGTCTAATTTTGTGATACATGCAGGATATACTATGGGCACATCATTTACAGGACCACATAATGTGGATGTTGGTACTGCTTCTTGGGACAAATATATAGTTTTCACTTATCTAGAGTATTCAACAACATTTAATTTTGCACACTCACTGGTATTGCAATACCTAAAGCCAGATTAATTTGCTTTAATGCTTTAAAGCCAATGACACATACTCAAACGTGTGTACACATTGAACTGGTGGTGGTTACATAATCAAACAATTCTATTTTTGTATTTTGGGGGGAGCGTGGGGTGGGAAAGCTAAAGGTGGTATGCACTCCATACTGATATAGATTCTAAAATGCCACGACTAGTTCATACCCATCATTCAGTACCCCAGTTTGATCACCAATGCTCACAAGCTGCCTACACTATGAGATTACCAATGCTTACAAGCTAATGGTGTAGTGAGGAATTAGCTATTGGTGTAGTGCTTGCTTCGATTCTGTAACCAAAATGGCTCTCAAATGAGCCCATTAATAACAAACCTAACGATCACTTCTGATGCTATCTGTTACAGTAGCTTCATCTATCAAGCAAGACCCTGGAATATAAATCCTTGCCCCCTGTATTTTAATCAAGACCTTTTAGAATGGTCTCCACAATCTGTACATTAAGTGATCAATTAACCTCAAGTCTGAGAAAAGTTTCCCATTTTCACCTACATGTATAAACAATACACTGAATAATATTGAAGACAAGGTACATGTCTCAAGATTGATTAGAAAATTTGACTTCATATAATGTTTGAAGCCACATGATGTACTAGGGGATTTTAATGCTTTAATGTTACTTGGATGCAGGGATATTGAACTTTGATGGTATTATAGCTGAAAATTTGGTTTGCTTCACCCGAGTGACACTTTATTTGCGTTAATTGTGGTGGTGTTCCATTTGGTGTAGTTATTAATTGACCACTCCCCATGAATAAAATGCTGGTCCACTTGTGCCACCTCCTCCTAACTTAAAATTCTGTATCCATCCCCTCACCTCCTCCACTCCACACACCCCCACCCCCTTCTAGCCTAAAATCCCTGATCTCTGTCAGAAGTGAGGTCGGCATGCGATGCGATTGTACCATAGATGTTTCGATCCTGCCAATACTCTAAATTTTGAAGTAACAAGCATCCGCGCCTTCCACGTGCGTATGGAGTTGATGAAAAGCAACACGTGAATCTGATGACATGCCTAAATGAGGCTATGTTTACGCAAGCGCAGCATGGGATGATGTTCTAGTGACCTATTAGCAGCTCCATACATATCTCTGGGACCCGAGTGATCAGTTGAACAACAACGCGGACCCAACAACGTGAACTAGAGTAGGAAACGAACTATAGAACCTACAGATTAGTGATACACGCATATGCTGAGCCATTATATTCTACTCACGAGGGTCTTCGACACGAACGTGCCAACATGATGTCATAATCTGTACAAGTCTCCACATTTTTAACGCGCACCGTGCTTAGCGGCGTTAAAGGTACTTGGCGTTTGTATTTCTTCAGAAGTACTTAATGTGTTTATATTGCCTCCAAGGTATATTAGCTGTACCCTCGTTCATTCTAAAAATGTAATTCTGCATCACTATAATTACTTTGAATTTTCATATCCTCACAGGAAAAAAAAGCGTAATCACTTTAGAATCATTACATGATTGAACAGTAAAAACACACGCGTTTGATTTTATTGTTCAATCACACAATGATTTTACAGACGATTTAAAATCCTTTATAAAATCAAAACTTTGATTCGACCATTTTTTTCCTGTGATATGTGAAGCCAATCCTGAAATCTTTTGGAATTTGGCTTATTAAGGACATCAGAAAATTTAACTAGATCGCTATACAAAAGTGCATCCGTTATTTGATCGATATGATTTCTTCTGCATATTTAACATTGCTCATGACACTCGTGGCACTCATTAAACATGTGGTCACTTCAGATATCAAAAGCACAATTATCTGTTTCTCCGACCCTATTTGGAACTCACTTTCGAAATCAGTTATTACTGCCAAAAATGTGGCAGTATTCAAGTCTAATCTCCATTAAGTAAATTGGGCTTTATATTCTTTCTAGTGAACAATATATAGACTGAAATATGGCCAGTTATGGCATTTAATGCACTTAATTATTATTGTTCAATGATATTTGTATCAGAATTATTACAAACGATCAGAAGAATACAATGTATAAATAATACATTTCTAACAAAAGCACTTACACAACCACTGGCACAATTTATTTGCATTTTGCCTCTTCAATTTGATGACCAGTCTTTGATATAACTGGTTGTCTACAAATGGTTTTGCCTGGTTAGTGTGACATGATCTTCTGTCTGCAAGAATGGTAAAAAGTGGTTTGCTTTCTAACTCCCATCCACCAAATGTTTCTACTGCCATGAATGTTGTGGGTGTGAAGGGCCTCTTGATACATATATGTAGTGTGTTTTTCTCTCCCTCCAGTGAGCTGCACTAAGCTTTTTAGTTTTAGCATGATTATACATGGGACTGTGTTGGGCTGACAAAAGAAATGTCTATGGCTACAGGCTTGCACGCAGATAGATATCTTCATTATCCCATCGTTAAACCCTCTTACTATGTATTGAAAGCGAAAGTGTTGTACAGTGCTGCTGGTCAGATCACAGAGGCAAGATGCACCAAGCCACTAATCGAATGTTTAGAGACCAAGGTGATTATGTGCCCTCATTGTGGTTGAATTGTATGAGAAAAGAGGCCTCTGCTATTATCTAAGCTCAGTTCGAGTAGGAGAGAGGTCAGGGTTTTTGCTCACTGTTCCAGCACTCATTCATCTGCAGCATATACATCATAGCTTAACTCCTCGTTTTTATCGGAAGTGGGTGTGACAGCAAAGCAGCTGCCCTATTTACAAAGCACAAAGCTAATGAGGTAAATTGTGATGGAGTGGGAACGAGCAAGCCCGAGCATGGGCGAAGGTGGCAATCAACTCATTCTCTGAACTAGCCTCTAGACTGCTACAAGCTCATCAGGGCCACATTTGTGGAGCTTTGTGAACTGTAAGGAAGGCTTAACCTACATCTTGTAAGGGCAAATGCGATTGCTATATACCTAGGTCCATGTCGTTTTGTGTAAAAGTAGTATGAATACCATTATTCCATTTCCAATAATAATAATAATAATAAAAGGTCTTGTCAAGAATATTCCAAGCCCAACATTTCCACATCTTGTTGGAGTCTTCCTCCCCTGCTAACAGAGCTCACCTCCTGTCAGTGGCAGCTCCTCATGCTTCCTCTCGGCTATTGGCGGTCCCTTCCCCTGGTTTGGGCTTGCACCTAGAGTCATATGAGTACCCGGTGGCCATTAGGTGGTGGCTGGGGTTGGATACTTCTGGTCAGTCCATGTGCCCATTTTGCCCTAATACTGCTCTTGATCCTCTTGGTTACCATGCTGTGACCTGCAGGCATGGGGGAGAGATTTGGTCTTATGCCATGATGATCTAAGGGATGAGGTATAAGAGTTGGGCTGGTCCTGCATTCAATTAGCTGTGGAGACATATGGCGATTGGGGCATGGAGACCCACAATACCTTCTCCAGGCTGGCATCCTACCTGGCCATTTACCAGTCCTCCCCCAAATCAGCAGTTGTGGCAGAAATTTATGGCCAGTTGAATATGGCCCTGGTTCGTTCCATTGCCAGAGCCATCCTGGCCAGGGAGCTCCCACCCTGCTAACTGCTATTAGGTTGTGCCTTACGAAATAATAATTGTACTCTTAATATAGTGTTGTTTATGTCAATGATGTAGGTGCTCATGTATTCTTGCAATTATTCTTTTTTAAATAATATGTGTGTTTTGTATGTCCTAAAATAATACATACACCGCATTATTATTATTACAAGAATACACGAGCACCTACATCATTAACATAAACAACACTATATTAAGAGTACAACTTATTATACACTAAGGCACAAATTAATAGCATTTAGGAGGGTGGGAGCTCCCTGGCCAGGATGGCTCTGGCAATGCAATACAAGCCAATTTCACTCAGGCTACAATGCTAAATTCCATCTACAGCAGGCTAGGCCTACTCTTAGTTCGAGCTTTCATTCCAATACAGTAGCCACAACAATGGACCTGCTTGAGGGTTAGGGGGTAGCTTTGTGCTTGGTTATATGTACTGTATATCTTCAGATATTGTTTTATAGTCACAATTAAAATAAATTATTATTTTTTATTCAAAGATAAATACAATACACGTACACAAAATTACATAAACACACACAGCAAAGCTAAACACATAGTCTATACAGAATGGGGTCAAATTCAACCTAACATAGATCTTGTTTATAGTGATGGACTTGGGCTGCCTTAGTCTAGTGGCCAGTCTTCCAGCAAGCCTAGAGACCAGATCCCTCGCCACACCTATGGTGCCACACCCTGTAATAATGTGGTGGCGGAGTGTGATAAAGCAACAGGCCCTGCATGGGTTCAAATCCCATTCTCATTGCCCAGGGCGCACATTCTCATTGCCCAGGGCGCAACATCCAACATTCAAAAGATTCTACCACCAAAGGAATGCAAACCCAACCTAACTCTTGACATTATGCATCATTACTGTGGTGCTTTCTCTTTTTGCCTGTTGTGGTGAGAAACCACGTCAGGGACATTTTTACATGACAAAGCATGGTAGCTAAAATGATTCAAAGAATGGGACATGCATTGAGGACAGAGCTGATCTTCACTCACGGGAAACCCTAACTGCCACCTAATGGCAACTTGATCAAGATAAAGGTTAAGCCTTGGGGTAGGTGTGACAGATAAGCAAAGCTGATGAGTGCATGAGGTGTGGAAATCGAAAATGGCGAGCCATATCCAGAAATGAAACTATAGCAAATAACTCTGTAAACTGTCATCCAATTTGCAAGATAGAAGTTGTGAACTGTGGTAATAATGCGCGACATTAGAAGATACAGATCCATTGGACAAGTCAATAGAATGCAATAGATGTTTAATAAACACTCCAGCATAATTATACACAATACTACAAGGACCACAGGGTTCTGCTCAGTATGGCTATTTCTTCCACCCATTAGCAGCAAGTTGAGATGACCATAAACTCTGTGGAGGACCACAGACTTTGGTTAGCCAATGGTAATGGCAAGCTGTGAGCAGTGCTGAAGCCTCAGCCCCCAAGCTCCATACGATTCTACAACCATGAGGACACACTCCAAACCAAGTTTCAAGAGCTGTTGATCATTGGCCTTGTGCTTTCTAATCTCAGTGGCTAAAGCATCAGCACCACCTGCGACTATCTCGCTTCAACAACTATCAGTGGATTAAAAGTGATGATGTCACAGGTACATCAAGAGCTGCTGTCCTGTCCAAATACCAGATAACCACACCTGCTGTGATCAGGAGACATGTTATTCCCAACCTCTACATTTGTACCCTTCGACATATACAATTAATTTTAATAAATACAGTTGCAGCACATTAGCTCTGGTGAGGGTCAAACTATGTTGTTTGGATTCTAAATGTATGTTTGCATCAAACAAATATGGACATCATGCTATAGTTTGGAAACGCAATACTCATCTCAAATTTAGATGAAACCAGCTGATTCTAACATGATTATTATTATTTTTATGCATATAATTATGTTTTATTTTAAAAGAAAAGTATCATGATGCAGAACAAATGCAATAGTGTTATTCTTTTTATTTATTCAAGTACACAATTTGCATCATAATACAACAGGTAATCCTGCTACCTCACATTGATGGATACAATGAAAAAGAATGGCAAAGACACTCGGATGGTGGTAAGCATAAATAGAATTTGATACATGCACCTCTATTTTACAGCTTGATTAGCTTTAGCGGATATTAATCCCCTCCCATGCATGCTATACCAACTCCAATGACTCTTCACCATATTTTGTGTGGTCTGGTGTACAGCTTTATAGTCTCATAGCTCGACCCACAATTATGTAACGATGTAAGCACTATACATTTTTACATCAGAGCGAGATGGCTCTACGAGCCAGAAATTGTATACCTGATAACCAATGAAAGAAACCCAGGTGGTGCATATTAGGGGAAACCAACTAGCACCTGCTCAGCCCAACACCCATGAAAGCTAATTATAGTATTGTGTTTATGTTTTTTGTATCATCATGTTTCTATACTTATATAATAATAATAATGATCTCAAGCTTTTGGTATCCCTTCTGTAGGTTTTGGCTTGCACCTTGACCCAGCTGAGTTCCAAGCTGCAGTCAAGTGGTGGCTGGGTATGAACTCTTCAGTAGGATCAGTGTGCCCATTCTTCCCAGACATCACTTTGGATCCTCTTGGACATCACACAGTGTCATGCAGACATGGTCATCAGACACAATCACCTGTGAAACATTTTTACGGAGTTCTGTCATTGTGCTCACTTTCTGTTTGTGTTGAGGCTGGCTAAGGCCTTTTAGAAGTCAACAGCAACTCCCATCCAGCAGATGTTCTTGTTGATGGGTGGGAGAGGGCAAAACCTGCGGCCTATGATTTAACAGTTACCTTTCTCCTTATTCCTGCCACTTTGGTGATGCTTGTAAATCAGCAGGAGTTGCAGCTTACACCGCAGAGTGTCGGAAGCATTCTTCCAATGACTCAAAGCGTCAGGAGTTGGGGTGGCACTATATTCCCCTTGCTGTTGAAACGTACGGCAATTGGGGTAAAGAGGCTCAAAACACCTTCTCGCAACTGGTATCTCTCCTTTCAATCAGCCAGTGCTGCCAAAGTATATGATCATTTCAGAGATCTATGGTCAGCTCAATCTCTCTCTAGTGAGGTCAGTAGCAAGGGCCATCCTTTCTAGAAGAGTTGTTGAAATATACAAACACAGAAATACATATACAGCAATAATACTAAACATAAATTGTACACAGCACTACAGCAGGTAATGCATGCTATTACTACTACATAAATGAGCACACACAAAATACACAACGACTATGTCTGAACAGCTGAGTGTCGACCTATAGTTAAGCTGGGATGTCAGAGCTGACGCCATATGCCCGGGATAGCAGTGCCCTTGCATTTGCTCTGACTAGAACCAAGCTGAGCCTATCATACAGTGTTGAGGTGGCATGCTATTATATTATTATTATTTTTATTTTAATTGTCAAGTATACATGACATACGAACCAAATACGAGTAATAAATGTGTTAATTATCTAAACAAAGTTACAATTAGTTAAATAAATTCAGCCTGACTGTGGTAGTCTGGAGAAGATGGCTCTGGACACTGACCTCACCAAGATGATGTTGAGACGTCCATAAATGTCGGCAACCACTGCAGCTCTGGGCTGGGAGAGGCTAATTGACAGGTGGGATGCCAACCTAGACAAAACACTGTGACCCTCCCTACCCCAATGACCAAATGTTTCAACAGCCATGGGGATACATGTCCAGCCCAGTTCCCGTGCACTTGGTGCTGTTAGCATTAAGCTTTCTTAGCTCAGCACCATTAGCTGCAGCTCCAGAGTGATGACTAGCTTCAGGTAGGATGGCAGGGCAAAGTGGTGAAACCACGGTGATATCCAAAGCTGCATGTTTGCCTCTATCCCACCCAGCAATCAATACATCAGCTGGACGAGTATGGTCATGACCTCCACCACCTTTCTCCACTGCTATACTGAGATGGGCAGTGCGGCACAAACTAGCTATGGCTTCACGCAGGAGGTTGTGTCGCCACACTACATCTCCTCCATGTCGGCAAGTGACACAATGATGACCCAAAGGGTCCAGACCAACACCTGGGCAGAAAGGGCACATTGCAGTTCCCGATGTGTCCAATCCCAGCCACCACCAGACAGCCACCTGGTACTAATTGGGTTCCAAGTGTAAACCAAGTTAAATAGAAGGAACCACTGATAACCAGGCAGCAGCATGGGAGGCTGATTCAGATAAGAGGCGAGCCTTGTTGGCAGGAGAAGCATTTTCTAACAAACCATGGAAGAAATTCATGTCAATTTTGGAGGACAGAGCCTTTTGTGTTGGTGGAGAAGCTAGTACTCATTCAACAGTGAGTGCATCTGGTGGAGAGACTTTGGCATTGTACAATGTGACTGCCTGCTGAAGACAAGTGTTGTCCAAACATCCATGGCCAAGAAGAAATCAAAGACGCAATGAAAGCGGCAGGAGCATGAAGTGAGAGAGAGAGCGAAGACCAAGGCCTCCATGCCTAAGTCCAAGTTGTGCCTGCACTGCGCCACAGCATTTAGTATGCAGAGCTGTGCAGAGTCTGCATATCAAACATATGCAGACGGGTATCATTGAAGTGTTCATATGCAGACGTCTGCATATGAACACTTCAATGATACTCATCTGCATACGGCTGATATGCAGACTCTGCACAGCTCTGCATACTAAATGCTGTGGCGCAGTGCTGATTGCCATGCCTCATCAAAAACATCAACTGCAAGACTAGTTGAAAACACTCTCTCACTGCCTTGTCAAACTGTTCAAGAGCATCAGAGGCCAAATTGGGTGGGGTGGCACGAGCCAAATGAACCATCTGGCAATAACTTCCTGCTACCCGAAGAAGTGTGACAGCCACTTGCAAGTCAATTCCTGCCATCTCTTGTAGACACTGGAGTAGAGGTTTGGCCTGTGTGCACAGCTCTACAACTACCCTGGAGCAGTGTATGTAGTCACCCATCGGGGCTCCCGAAATAATTAAGTTGGGCAGGGTGGAGCACGGTATTGCAGAAGGAAACAAAGTGTTGCCTCTACGGGCAAACAATTCACACTTCCCCAGGTTAATTTGGAAACCAAGAGCTGGGCCCAATTCCTGGATGAGAAAGAAGGCTCTCGATACTGCTAGTCGATTACCTGCTAGGACCCCATCATCCAGGTACCAAGCATGAAACAGGATGTCAATGCACTCCGTCAATACTAGCTGCCAGTTTCTACAGAACAAGAGAGAACAACAAAGGTCCCAAAGGGTCTTATTATTATTATTATTATTATTATTATTATTATTGGACATGTACAACACACGCAAAATGACAACTAAACTTAATCAGTTAACCCAGAATATACACATTAAAATAATAAAAATAATAAAAATAATGATTTCCATCGCACTTGCACAGTGTACAAACATGTTAGGGGAGGAGGTACTAGACAGAGGGCGCACACAAATATATAATGTCCACAATACACAACAAGAAATGTTCCGTTCAAAGCTTGGGCTTTATTTACTCAGTGGAGTCACGGTGAGCGTGTCTTTATTCAAAACTGGAAATCCGCCATCGTCTTTAATAGTTGATTCCAGACCGTTAGTAATATACCTGACAATGACACAAAATTTCTCACTTCTATTAGCAGCAGGACTGTTGCCTCCCGTTGCGGCGATGGACAAGTTGTCGTCGTGGTGTAAGCTGAAGGTTCTATTTATAATCAGTGGCGTATACAGGATTTGGGAGGGGGGGTTTCCACAAGGGATCCCCACACATTCAGCAAGGCGGTATGGGGGAGCGCTGTAAGCTCCCCCATCGGGGTCTGGGGGGGTGCCCCAGCCGCTTTGCAACTTTCGCAATTTTTAAGTCACAAAACATAACATAATTGCGATGTAATATAAAATATAATTGGGACAGTTTCCGCCCCACGGTTAAAATGTTATAAAAATGCATCGCGTTTGAATCGCTATAACTTCCCAACGGATAACGCTATCGACTTCCTATTTTCAACACTTCATACTACACCATTTCACTATGAAGTGTTTAAAATAGGAAGTCGATAGCGTTATCCGTTGGGAATTTATAGCGATTCAAACGCGATGCATTTTTATGACATTTTAACCGTGAGGCAATTTTCGCGGAAACTGTCCCAATTATGTATATAGAGGTATTGAAGTTTGGATTCACGTGCACAAGCTGTTACCTTTTACTTTACTTAAGATCAAACTATTCGTCGCGGGATCTGCCTTGCAAAGATGTTAACGATCTCTTCTAAATTGAATTCCATGCTGTAATGAATGTGCATTAAGGCCAGTTCAGAAAACCGTTCCTGACCCATTGATGAACGCAAACACAGGAAAAAATTGCGTCGAATCATTTAAAAGATTTGTCTGATGATTTGTTTGAGAAAATCCAATGGCCAATCATTAAATGATTGAGTACTACTTTCATATCGGAAATCAACAACAAAATCATAACAAAATCATGCAGGCATTTTTCATTTGATTCCATTGAAAAATCAATAGTTATTTCAATTGTGAAATACAATTATGATTTGTCTACGTATCCCTCAGTAAAATCAATAAGGAATTCAATTGTGAAATACGCTGCAAATCATAGCTTTGATTTCGACAAAATCCATTACATGTGTCTTTAATACATCACGTGACAATTACAAATGGAAGGACAGCTAGTCAACATAGCAGGGTCCGCCACGGTGCCACTTGGTGCTATTCCTCGCGCTCACGACGAGCTGCACGAACAGCGCGCGCTCTGCTAAGGTTCTCCAAACGTTGCTGTTCGAAAGCTGTTCGCTCTTCTTCTTCGTCACTCAGCACACGCGCTTCTGATATCGGTACCAATTGCACCGAAGAACGAATTCTATCAATGCCTTCCTCGTCATCAACGTTAAGTTCCCCTGACAGAATGGCGGTTTTCACTGCTTTGTCTCGTGCAGCCTACAGGACGAAAAACAAAAGTGAGTACACGTGTTTTTTTTTTTTTTAATCTTTATTTTTGACGTACGTATGTTAAGCGACTTCGCTTTAGTGCCAAACGGCGCTTTTTCTTCTTCTCTGGGTCAGATTTGATTATAACAGTAGTCCTTCTAGTCGTGTAGAAATCCTTATTGGTATAGATCAGAGCACATACATTAGTCAAGAATAATGAAATATGAACTAAATGATTCCCTTACCTTGATCCTTTTCGTGAGCGCAGTTGAGTTTGGAATGGGGTACTTCTTGAATATTAAGAGTGCCTCTACTGAACTGGTCAGCTGTTTTCGAAGATCTTCGTCAAGTTCCTTCCAAGTCTTTGACTCCATCGCCGCTTTTAGCTCCTCTGCGTGTTGGTGAAACGCATCTTGAAGAATGTTCTATACGACCATAACACGATGAAATTGTAGCAGTGGCCAAAGGATATATAGTAACACGTGTACAGACTGACTAAGAACACAAAAAGAGAGTATTTATACATACAAGTGCGCACACGATGTCACATGCAAATGTTCTGGCAAGTTCGAGCCCATCTGGCGCATGCGTGCACATGCGCAAAGAGATATTTGCATTACACTGCTCCCTCTCTTTTAGTGTTCCACGTAGGCTCCATAGCGATCCGGAGGGTGTCTGTTTCGTACTGGGTACCGTGGTTGAATGTTAATTTCTTGCGGTGGAGGGGGGGCAGCGTCCGTGGCTGGTTCTTCTGCCACTGGCTCGTCATCATAGCTGTCCAGCAGCTCTACATATTTTCCTGTTGGTTGACGATCAATTTGAGTCTCGGGCGTTGTAGGCGGTCTACTATTTTGTCGATCCTCAGCGGTAGAAGCTACACATGGTTTCAGCCTGTCGAAGTGAACAATTTGAGTTTTCTTTCGACCCTGAAGGCTTTTGATTTTGTAATTGCTTTCGCCCAGGCGTTCAACAACTTTCAGTGGCCCTTTCCAGGGGTGGTGTAGCTTCCTGGATCGTCCGCGAGGGACTGCTGGTGAATGAAGCCATACCAAATCACCGGGGCTGAACGGTTTCCCGTGGACTCTCTCATCGTATAGCGCCTTTTGTCTTTTATGTTCAGCTTGGCATTTTTCTCTCACTAGCTTGTATGCTTCTTGCAACCCCTCCTTCAACTTCTGCGCAAAACCTGCTGCGGTATCCGGCCCTGTCCGGTTAGTTCCATACATAAGATCGATCGGTAGTTTGACTTGGCGACCAAACATCAGAAAGAACGGGCTAAAACCTGTAGTGGAATGAATGCTCGAATTATACGCCAGGCAGAGCTTACGAATGTGGTGCTGCCAATCGGCCTGGTGGTTGTCAATTGTTGTGGCTAGCATGTCTAACAGAGTTCTATTAAAGCGCTCCACCATCCCGTTGCATTGGGGGTGGTATGGCGTAGTATGCGTTTTTCTGATCTGCAGAAGCACGCATATTTCTTTTACCAACTCTGACTCGAACTGACGTCCTTGATCACTGTGAAGTTGTTCGGGGGGAGAGAAACGGCAGAACATTTCATCTACAAGTTTTTTGGCTACAGTTGTGGCTTCTTGATTAGGTATTCCATACACTTCTACCCACCGAGTAAAGCAATCTGAGGCTACCAGAACATACTTGCAGCCATCCTCGGTCTCAGGAAGGGGTCCCATGATATCAACACACACTATTTGCATCGGATACCCAGCTCGTAATGATTGTAGGGGCGCCTTTCTTTTCGGAGCAGCTGTCTTCCTTGTTGTACAACGAATGCAGGTTCTGCACCAATCTTTGACTGCTTCGGTACATCCTGGCCAGTAAAAACGCTCTTTGAGTTTGTTTAGCATTTTTTCTTCACCAAGATGACCACCAATGGCGCCTTCATGAAGGTCCCGAAGGGTATCCACCTGCAACTTGGCGGGTAATACGAGCTGCAAGTAATCACGACACTTATCGATGCATTTTCTCCAAAGAACTCCGTTTTGGATGTTGAGAGAGCCCCAGTGCTGCATCAAGACGCGACTTTCCCAGCTCCATGACTTGGATACGTCTGCAGACGGTGTCTTGCGATCGAGCACTGCGCGGTAGACTGGTCCTATAGCTTCGTCTTGAAGTTGCAATTTACGCATCTCATTGGGAGTACACGTCTGGAACGGCGATAAGACCGCGCCAATACCTGTAATCACAGCATTGTCACCCTGACTTGTTTCAACGTTTTGATTCTCTCGACCACACTGACGGCAAGGAACTCTGGAGAGCGCGTCTGCGTTGCAATGGCGAGATCCTTGACGATGCACGACGGTAAAGTTGTACTCCTGAAGTTTCTCTAGCCAGCGTGCAAGTTGACCTTCAGGCTCTTTGAAGTTCCGGATCCAGACCAACGATCCGTGGTCTGTTCGAAGGGTGAACTCTCGTCCAAGAAGGTACTGTCGGAATTGCTGTACAAACGATACTACAGCTAATAGTTCTTTACGAGTGACACAGTACCTCTGTTCCGGTCTGCTTAGTGAACGGCTGGCGTAGGCAATGACACGTTCTGACCCTTCGTCGCTGATCTGGGATAGCACGGCACCAATCCCTGTGTCGCTCGCATCCGTATCGAGGATATAACGTCGGTTGTAATCTGGGTAGGCAAGAATTGGGGAGGAAACCAGGCATTTACGCAATTCGTCAAAGGCATTCTGACAGTGTATTGTCCAATCGAAGGGAACGTTTTTTTTCCGTCAAACGATGCAGTGGTTTCGAGATAGACGCAAAATTTTTGACAAACCGCCTATAGTAGTTTGCCAGCCCTAAAAATTGTTGTACCTCCTTCTTACTTAGCGGGGTGGGCCATTTTGACACAGCGTCGGTTTTGCTCGGGTCTGTAGCGATTCCCTCAGCTGATACTATATGCCCCAAAAATGCAACCCGTTGTTGACACAGACTACACTTCGTTGGCTTCAGTTTGAGCCCTGCCCCCCTCAACTGGGCCAAAACCTTGCTAAGGTGGTGCAAATGATCCTTAAATGTACGACCCACAACAATAATATCATCAAAGTAAACCAAGCAACTCGACCATTTCAAACCACCCAATACCCTATCCATCAGTCGCTGGAATGTAGCTGGAGCGTTACATAAACCGAAGGGCATTACTTTAAATTGGTACAGACCTTCCGGTGTAGTAAAAGCTGTTTTCGGCTGATCTTCAGGGGCGACTTCGACTTGCCAGTAGCCGGTAGTAAGGTCCAGTGTGGAGAAAAATTTGGAGCCGGCCAGCGTGTCAAGTGTATCGTCCACTCGGGGTAGCGGATAGGCATCTTTCCTGGTAACCTCGTTGACCTTCCTATAGTCCACACAAAATCTTGTTGTCCCGTCTTTTTTCTTGACCAGTACTATCGGGGAGGACCATGGGCTATCAGAGTGTTCAATGGCATTCTTCTCCAACATATCTCGCAACATCTCCTTCAGTTCCTCCCTACGTGCGTGAGGGATCCGGCGGGGTGGGAGGTGCACTGGTTGGGCATTGCCAGTGTCAATGCGGTGTTGGAGCACTTTTGTATGACCTAGGTTCTTGGTGCTGAGTGAGAAAACATCTGCAAATTCCAACAACAACGAAAAAAGTTCTTCTTTTTCATCCTTATTAACATCATCCCCAACCCTCGATACCATTTCCCATAAGAGGCTTTGATCTTCCCGTGAAATGTTGAACTTTTCTGCAACAGTTGAGATTTCTATGACTGGGTCCTGTTCCAGCAGCTCCATATGAGCAATCTCCGTCCCTTTCTTCAATACAACGATTTCTTCTCGAGGGTTGACCACGCGCACAGGGACTGGTTTGGCGTTAGGGCACACCACTGCATGAGCAACCATTACTCCATGTCGAGCAGAGGTATTGCCAGTCACAACCCATGTACCCTTCGCGACTGGTGTTGCCAGATCAACCATAAGTTCTACCTCACTCGCTGCTGGAATGACAATTTTCTCTTTGACAATAAGTCCGATGGGATTCTGCTGCAGTGGACAACTCTGCATTTGAAGGGGAACGGAAATGTTTCTGGACGGAAAGGTGAGCCTCTTTGAACCACAATCAATAATACCATTATGGGCGTTTACAAAGTCCAACCCAAGAATTGCTTCTACCATTATATCATCAGTGACTACGCACATAACCTTAAATGGCATGCCGTTCAGAAAAATATCTACCTTTTTGCATCCACTAACTGACAATGGAGCGCCATTTACTCCGACAAGTCGTCTACCAGCCCATTGTTCAAGAACAAGTGTACAGTCACCTTTCACAATTTGTTCCCAGACGTCCCTTCGGACAAGCGACACTGCTGCACCCGTGTCTATCACAAAGTCTACACCAACAGCCCCAATAACTCCCCTTATGCGGTAACTTACTCCACTATTTACAGCGAGGGATGGTACGGTCAGCTTATCATCCTGAGCCTTTACAGGTCTTCTTCCCCCATGTGGCAGGCTCGTACCACTGAGGGACGGAAGTTTCCCTGACGCTGTTCTGAGTATCGGCCCCGACTGCAAAATCGTGCGACATGGCCTTTCTTCCCGCAACTCCAACAAACGATTGTCCTACGCTTCCCATCGTCATTCTCCCTGGTAGGCTTACTTGCCCCACGTGTTCCTAACCGCTCTTTTTCTCCTATGAGCACCTCCACTCGCTGCAGTCTCTCGCACAGTGATTTCATGGTGGCTGTTAACGAGTCGCGCCCGTCTTGCGAAGTGACCGCTGAGACTGGTTCCGCTGGTACGGTATAGTGCGTCTCTGGCTCTTGTTCCTGTGAGGACACAGCGTTAACACGTGACGGTTTACCTGTGCTTCGCAAGTATGACTCCAGTTCAATTACAGCCGCAGCCGCTTCTTCGACGTTTCGCGGTCGTTTCTGTTTAACGCTGAAGGCGACTTGGGAGTTTTCAATTTGCTCTAGAAACTGGTTCAGCGCCAGTCGCTCGCGCGCGTTCTCTGCTAGTTCGGGATACGCTTTATCTGCAAGCACTCGCACCGCGTCACCAAAAGCAGCCCAGTCCTCGTCCCTACGCTTTGTTCTTGCGTTCAGCTCCACCATGTACAGCTGTCTTTTGCTGTCGGGATTGAAACGACGCTGTAATGCTTCTACGCACGTACCATAGTCCGCTTTAACGTCGTCTGGCAGCCTTCTGAAAGCCGTTTGAGCTTTCCCCGTTAGGCGCACCCGGAGCCATTTCAGCCTGTCTTCTCCACTGACCCATTTGTTAACGGCGGCTACACTTTCGAAATGGTCCATCCATTCCAACCAACCAGTGGTCTCGCCGTCAAAGGGTTCCGGCAACAGTAGCGGTTTCGCCATTCCGCTAAGCCGACTACGCCAATGTAGCAGTGGCCAAAGGATATATAGTAACACGTGTACAGACTGACTAAGAACACAAAAAGAGAGTATTTATACATACAAGTGCGCACACGATGTCACATGCAAATGTTCTGGCAAGTTCGAGCCCATCTGGCGCATGCGTGCACATGCGCAAAGAGATATTTGCATTACAAAATCATGGCATTTTTAAAGGTTATATATACAAACCAGTGGTACGCGGTTTTTGGCTGACTTTGAGGCTTGTGATTTTTCTGCTTCTAAAAGAAGGTTACACAATTATATTAGACTGCAATGTGTGCGCGACTTACCGTCGAACTGTGCCACGACATCTTCTATAGCGGAAATGCGTTCATCTAGCTCCTCCAATTTAAGGATCCTTTCTTCCATTAGACGTATCTGGCTACGAAGTATTGTCTCTTCTCTATCAGTTTCATGGTCTGCTAGAACAGACTTTCGTGCTTCCTTTGAACTTCTAGAAGTCGACATTTTATCAAACACGTGCACATAAACTGCGCATGCGTTGTGAAAAGCAAAATGCCACCAAGAGTTTGCGCTCAAAAAAGAGTGGGGCTATATGCCTGCAATTGTTCAAAATGCAAAAAAAAGTGCCGTTATTCTTACTCGACCGTTTGTAGACACCGCAACATTTACGGGACTGAGGCTGGAGAGGCAGACAAAGACGTTTGTACGCCAGAAACCAGGGAAAGTCTGCAGCTGAATTCCAATCTGGATATGGATGTAACGATTTCAAATGGTTTATCTACAGGTGCGTGGGAAAAGGGCAGCTTGCGCTTGCGCATGGGGCTGGGATATTAATCTACACAGATCATGGTTGTGGTTATATTTCTGGTACCACATACGTACATGTGCGTACGCGTATGTAGCAATATGTAATAATTTTTTTAAATTTTTATAATGCAAAGATAAAGCTGCTACACATACATGTAGAATGGACACACATAAACACACAAACTAACATCTAAAAGGAACCTTGGCTTTGGCAACAGCCAAGTCAATGGTACTGTGTGTCAATGGTCGTCCTTGTGAAGATCTGGCACCTCTAAGGCACATAATGGCAGAGCGCAAGAGGGAAAAACCAATGCAGATCTTCATAGATAGAAGGGTGGCAATTCTCTTATATGTAACTGAAGCACACTTACCCATTCCTCCTGATGTGCTAAATACTAGAGGAGTGAATGAGCCATGCATGTTCAACTTCCCTTATTACGTTAGTCATAAGACCTCTGCTTTTGGCATTCATGAATAATAGTTCCATCTTCTACGCTCTGGATTTATGGATACAGCATGCATGCATCCATTTTTGTAAGCGTTGTACAGTACATATATATATTTCCCATGTAGCAAATGAACAGAATTCTAGTGACAGTGATCATGACCTGTTCTCAGTACAAGATTATATTTATGTGGGGACACAAGAGTGTTCTGGTAAGTCATTCCTCATTAGAATGATTCATTACCCCATGTACTGACCACACAAGGTACAGAAAGGTTATCAGATGCATGTTTTGAGGAATCTGATACTGAATCCTCTGAGCCTGAAGCTGATTATTCTGTGCACAGGATGGATTCTGAAACAGATTTTGATAACTTGGAAATATCTCAAGGTACAGAGCAAAACAACTCAGAAGATGGGAGTGCTGTCATTGGAAATTCAGTTCAGATGGAAATACAGGATGCTAACAATCATGAATCAAGTACATCTTATCAAAAACATATGGAGATAAGTGCAGGTCCACATTACAGTTTACTAAAGTGGATTTGTATCATTTTGATTCGAATATTTTTTAAATACAAGTTAACTAAGTCAGCCATTTTACCTATGTGCGGGCTCATTTCTACTTTACTGCAGCTCATTGATCATCCACTTCATAAAATCTTCCCCACAACTTTAGATGGTGTGTTAAATGTTTTGTCACTGGGTAAAATAGAAGGAACAGTATTTATTGTCTGCCCTAACGATTCATGCAATCAGCTGTATACAGAAACATCTCTGCCACCTAGCAAGACATGCACTCATGTCACATTTGGTAAAAGATGTGGCCACGAGCTAGGATACTTTAAAAATATGGCCTTTTTGAAGAAAACATGGGTGCCACACAAAACATTCTACTTTGTGCTACCATCTGCTTGGATTACAAAGTTTTTAAGTGATTCAACATTTAAAACATTGATTGGAAAGCCCATGGCTCCTAGAGGATTGCCTGATAATGTGATGATGGATATTGTAGATGGAAACGTCTGGAAAGAGTTTTCAAAGACTAATCCATCATTTAATGATAAAGATGCTCTCAGCATTGGCCTTCTATTAAATGTTGACTGGTTTAAGCCATTTGATCGATCGGAATACAAAGTATCTGCACTAATGATGAGTGTAATAAACTTACCAAGAAATGAACGATTTAAAAAGAGATGGACCATGGTACTAGGCATTATACCTGGCCCTACAGAGCCAAAGGGAAATGTAAAAACTTTCCTCCAGCCTATGGTTGAAGATCTGCTTTTATTGTGGAATGGAATACCAATAACTAATTCAACTCTAAAGATAGTTAAAGCAGCTTTACTAGGTGTTTCATCTGATATGCCAGCACTAAGGAAAGTCTCGCAATATTTAGGTCACAAAGCTGATTTAGGGTGTTCCCGCTGCAACTTTATGGCTGAAAGGGATCTCACAAAGAAAGGTGCTTCTGGTAAAATGTCATACTATACATGTGTTGCAGCGCCAGACAGAACCAATGCCCAAGTGCGAGACCAAGCCAAGGAATACCAGTCAGCTGGCTCTCTGAAAATAGCAAAAGAAATTCAGAAAAAAATGGAGTTCGCTACTCAGAGTTAGTTCGCTTACCATACTTTGATATGGTTAAAATGCTAATAACAGACCCAATGCACACTTTCCTTTTAGGTATGGTTCAGAATGAAGTAAAATTGTGCCTTCAAAACATTCTTGATAGCAAGCTTGCCGAAGTTTATAAAAGGATGCAAAGTATAAGGTTGCCATATGACATTGGAAGATTGCCTACAAACATAAAAGGTGCTGATGGACTTTCGGGGTTAACAGCCCAACAATGGAAAAACTTTGCTTGTGTTTATGCCAGACCTTGTTTTTCAGGTTTGCTACCAGATAAGTTTTTTAAGTCTTTGTCCCTACTATGTGAAATTGTGGTGCATATAACTAAGCCAATCATGAGTGAAGAAGATATTGAGACATTGTACAGGTTAATACACGAGCATCATAAATATGGGAAATGGGATATTTCTATAAATTATCACATGGCCCTACATATTTGTGATATTATTAGTGATTATGGACCACCACATGGTTATTGGTGCTATGCTTATGAACGGATGAATGGTTATCTAAGTGAGATTCCAAATAATGGACGGAATATTGAATCACAAATAATGGTCAAACTATTGCAGCAGCTTTGTTTCTCTAGTTGTGAATTGCCAAACATATCGGCAAAGACCTCTACAGCACTGAAACCTATACTGGCAACAGATGTGGAAATGGATGCAGATAACTATGCAGTGTATCAGTACAAGTTGTACACTTCACCTGTTTTAGACCGTTTTGAATATCAATGCAGTATAGACAGAGGTGAAGTTGATCATTGGCCAATTGAATTCTTACATCCAAGTAAGAGTCGTGTAAAAGTGGACAAGGAGGTTTACAAAAGTATTGAGGATTTTTGCAAAAAAGTATACAACACGGATGGTAATGTTTATGCGAATCCTATGATTGACAAATTTGGACGGTGTGCAGTGAATGGACAAACATACTCCTCTGACTTTAATTCTACAGACAGGGGTTCTGTAGTAAAGGCCTTATTTGTGTTAAAAGATAGCAATGAACTTCAACCCTATTTTGGAATTATCAGGTTCTTTTTCAAGCTATGTGTTACTTTGACATATGACACAAGTAATGGCAAAAAGAATGAAGTGTTTGAGAATTCCTTAGCATATGTAACGTGGATGTGCTTCAAAACACCTCAAATTGATAAGACTACTGGGCTTTATATGGTAAATGATGCATTTTATGAACAAGACAGAGTCATGAGCCCTAGAAGATTTTTGAACCGTTGTGCTCTTGCACCCACTGGAAGAAAAGGAGCAGCATCATATTATGTCACTGAGCTTCCACGTTAATTAATATATAATGTCTTATGAGTCAAGTTTGTCAGTTATTATACATATATGTGTGTTCTTGCTTCAATGTAAAAAACATTCCATTACTTATTTTGTTGTGGTGCACGCATGGCATCTCTGAACAATGATTAGAAATTGTGCTGTTAACATTTCTACTATAAGCATAGCGGAAGCGGGGGGAAAAATATTATGTGAAATCAAAAACATGATTTGCTTATAGTGTAGAATCATTCACCTGATTTGTAATGTATTGAAAAATCTTTTCGAGATTTCACATTTGGAAAATCTTGTTATGATTTCATGAAATCTGTATAAAATCATATGCGGGAACAAAATGTGATTCGACGCATTTTTTTCCTGTGTTGTCGTCATTATATAATAAGGGGGGAAATAAACTTTTGTTTTACCTGAATATCTTCAGAGGTCGGTCGTAAAAACAGTTTCGACTGCTGAACGAGGTCTCTTAAGTACGGCACAGTCATCCCTTCTGGAGGTGTTCTAATAACAACAAGCTTTCTTCGCGTAGTACCGGTCCTGAGCATCTCGTATCCGCACCCGGACAACTGCGGAAATGAATCATAAACAACAGCGCTGATCTCCTGCGGACCAGCATTAATATTAAACGAGAGTCTCTTTAGCCCCAGTCCCAACAATGCTAGGTCCATTTTTTCTTGGGGTGAAGGAACCCAATCGTGATTGCGGCGCGACAAGCAGATACAATCGTGACTCAGGTATTTTATTTTTTCCAGCGTCATGGAGTTGCGAGGACCCGCGCAACTACGTTTTCGTTTATTTCCTGTTTTGCTGTAAAATCCGAATAACTTTTTTTGTTCTTTTGAAGCAGCATTATCATCGTTGCCCGCCGCTTGCATTTGACGGCGGCCAAGTGGATTTGAAGCTCCGCCGCGTGCAGGAGCTTCGAGGGATGGGGACCAACTTTGCACAGAGCTATCTTCTCTAGCATTAGGCTCCACAAAACGTCTGACAGGGCGGATTCCTCTGCCTTCCTCTGCCTGGTAGCCACGTCCAGCAGTAACAGCATTGGAAGGAGACACGATGTCCAACGCTGTTTGTAACAGCTGTTTGGCCCGGTTTCGAGTACTTTCCATTATCAAGTACACAGCCAACTTCTAATTTCTGGTACATACCTGTAAGACGTATGTACCGTATATGTAGTCATTTTGGGCCAGATATGTTGACACACCTTGGTACATACTATGTAGACAAATTTTATGACCCAGAATGTAGCTACAATCTGTACCATAAACCTTTATCATTTCTGTAACATACATGATATCATTTCTGTACCAAAAACCATCTTCCATATATGGGTGAAATATAAGTGTTAAATAATTATGATTTATTAAAAATATTTATCTTGTACAGTACACATTGCAACAATAAGTAGGGTTAGACCAGTCATGTTGAAAGACCAATTTGCTACACAAAATATTCTCTCTCTCAACAGTTCGTGCTTGCATTGTCTCTTGGAAGATACAGGTATCTGTGCACTCATGCACCAAAGGTGCAGGTCTCTTAATGTTGCAGCTTGGAGTGCAGAAAATGGTGTTGCTTAATTCCAGCAAAGGACAGTCATAAGGATTCAAAATGGGCTGGTTGTCAAGGGACACAAGAGGTAGAATGCCCTGAACTAGGCACCATGCAGCATTGTGGGTAGTGAATGTTGCCAGCAGAATTCCATACATAAACTAAAAATGAAAATAATATAAATACACTGCTCAAAGAGACTATACATACCTGATCATATGATGTCACAAATTCTATGTTTTCACCAGAATTAACAAGAGAGCGTTCAGAGCAAATTAACGCACGATACTCTAGTACTTTATCAGTAAGTGCATGCTCCCCAAGCTGAACGTTGTAGTTGTGGGAGTTACTTTGAAGCTCCTCTAAAGTATTCTTCTGTTTACCAGCTAGTGTCAGTGGTAGATCTTTCAGATATATCTTTTGTCCTTTCTGTATAAGAAATTAATATATTAAAATTGTAACACAATGACACTATATATACCTTTCTGGGTGTTCCTGGCTGATAAATAGCTCGAGTCCCTTGCAGATCTTCCATTGGAATGCCACACATAATATGCTGCATTACTGGTGACAAAAAAATCATCTTTAAAGCATCACCACACCTAGGGATAATGAAAGTACATGAAAAACAAATTCTATAAGCTGGCATACAAATCACTTTTCACCACTGCTGAGATTTCCACCATGGCAAATATAACGGATGTGCTGCACAACAGAAAAACGGTGAGCTATATCTCGACTTGGAGCAAGACGGTTTCCAAAAACATTGTATTGACGAACCCTCGAGTTAAAAGACTCAAACCTATCATTATTAAGCACCATATAAGTTCACATTACTTAACAATATAGTTTACCTCTCTGCACTGAATGCGGAGGATGGTCCAAAATGTATCATACAGTCAACAAGATGAAGAATGAGGTGAGTCTTTGGCTTGTTCAGCAGCAATGGCATGTGTGTTTTTACAGAGTCAATGAAAGAACAACATATGCCTTTCCATTCTTCACTTAATTGGACACAGAAAAATTCGCAATACGCAATTTGGAACACCTGTAGTGACATACACTTTGTTGTGATTAGTTACAATTAAATCTCACCCCCTAACCTTAGAAAATGTCAACAATACTTGTGTCTGTCCACCATCGAGGTAGGGTCCTAAAATAAACAAGGCCATCTGGGACCAGCCCTTAAAGTCTCTTCCAACGAAGGATTTGTAATGTTGACAAACATTGCCATACATTTTGGTCCTGAACCCAGAGGTGTCAAATGATTTTACACGTGCAAGGATTTCTGCCTTCTGACGAGCTGATAATCCTGACATAACATGTTTTAGTATATACTTACAAATACCAAGTAGCAATGTATGGAGCACTTCAATTGGTAGGCATCTAGGATGTAAAAAATTTAACATAAAAATTGTAATATAATATACATTCTTTGCATACCTGTATAGATCTGCATGAATGGAAAACAATGGGTTCAAAGTCTCCCTTACACCATACAACTTCCTCATTTCAATTTTCTCTTGCTCAGTCCTTAACGCTTCAATCTCTGCAATCTGTTGTAAAGCAAGACTCATTGTTCGCAATTCACTCAGCTCGTCTGGATTTTCAGTCTTATCACACTTCAGAAAAACAAGGGGATAAATGAAAATCTCTGCTATGTAAACACAATACTTACTAACCATACAGATGCGACAATACTTTATAGCGGAACTGCCAAGATGGTTCAACAGTTCAGATGCCCGTGGGTTGTCACAAACAATACACATGAGCGGAGCAATCACTAGTACCATTTCCTTATACAATGCATCATAAACTACAACCCCTTCTTGTTCAAGTCTTACTAATTCTTCTGAAATTGGTTTACTCATGTCCAAGGGACACACACTATCCGAGCAACACAAGAAGTGGATGTTTTCAATTCTAGCATTTATATGGCGTGGAAGTCCAGCTAATGACATATACCACGACTCAAATTTGTGCCACTTCTTGCTTTTGTTACCGCTGGTGTCATCGGAAAATAAAATAATAGGTAACATCACCACTGGCTTGCCTGCTGCCTTTGCCTTCATAGGATGAGGTGATAGATAACTAGTGGTTTCCTTATGAAATAATTATTGCAATAAAATACTAAGTATACACATAAGTACATTTGATCTGTACCTGTAAAGTCATCCTGGAGAAGTTTGGTGGTGTCCACCGTACTACAATTCGTGGCGGTTCAGCAAAACCCAGAATATCCCTCACAGCAATTACAGCAGAAGAGTGATATAGAATGAGTGCATCTGTGTCCATGTGTGTTGCTGTTGTATCAGGAACCATTTGCCTGAACTGTGCAAGATCCAAAAGAATATCCACCTCGGCCAACACCTCTTTCAGGCAGCTCTGTAAGAATATGTAAGAATATACTTCAATAACAAATAAGTGATTAATGTCTAATGTCGTGCATGGGTGTACGCTGCAGTACATGAGAACCAAAAAATTTGCATTCATTCAGTTTTTTTGGGACCTTTGACTATTTTGCCATGCCTTTTCTAGCTGAAGGTTTGAAGGCCTAATTCCTTTCACCGTTCTTCTTATGGAAGCTTATCACAGTTACCACACTGGGTACATGGAAGTGGAAGGAGTTAGGCCTTCAAACCATCGGCCCAAACAGATAAGGACAGTAAAACATGGCAAAACAGCAAAGAAGCTGAACCTGTGGAATGTAAAAAGTGTTGCTTTCTGTGCACTGCTGTGTACAAATGTGCACCATGTGGTATGCTCAGGACATTAAACAATGGCAAAGTACCTTATGAAAATATTTTCTGTAGTAGTGCCAAGTAGTGGATAGACAACCTTTACACAGTCATAAACAAAACAGGAAGTCCCATCAGTAAGTTTGACCATGGGTGACATGAAACGATTATCAGTATGCCAGCGATTTCCATGAAACATCTCTCTGATAATTTAAGATTAAGTAAACAACATTATATAAACTGCAACGCTTACGTGTATTTATCTTCAGTACAAACAGGATGCCGCACAATAGCACTGGCTATGTCTGGTCTGCCAAGGCTCTGACGGATGATAGATGACACAGGGATGCAATAGAATGGCACTTGATCACGAGTACAGTGCTGTCAAATAGAAGAACTGCAGTAGTAAAACCGCTGCTCTTATTGAACATACACACACCATGATGAGAGTACAGTCACCAAGTAGCCTATACATATTAATCACAAGTGGCAGTGATATAACAGGTGAAATACCTTGGCCCATTTGACTCAGGCTACCTACATGTATGAAGTAATGTAATGAGCCCCTTACTTTCAGAGAAGCTTCTGTTTCAGGGAGCTTAAATGCCATAACAGATGACATGCTAGGGGTTTTGACACCCATACTTTTTAAGATAAACCACACAAATGTGAGGTTTCTGCGACCCTGTTTAAAGAAATAGTTTACAACAAAAGGGGGTGAGGTGCACATTTACCATAGGGTGAGGACTGTAAACAAGGAGAAATAACAGAGCAAAGATCTTCGATGGAAATGGGTAATAGCTTTCATTAGTTGTATTCTCAAGCTCTTCGAAATACGCGCCAAATTCGAAATCACTGTCACTATCAATTTGCTCTTCATGGGTGTCATGAATGGTTTCATCCAGAGCACTATCAGAGATATCCTCAAGCCCAGTGTCTCCATATGTGTAGTCAGTTGGATTGGATTCCTGATATGAATTGTCCATGCACCACCAAACCGTCAAACTGAGAACACACATACACACGCATGCACATACAACGCACACTCAAATAACACATACACACACTAACAACAAACGCACACGCTAACAACACACGCACACACAACACATGCACACACTAACAACACACGCGCACACTAACTACACATGCACACACTAACTACACACGCACACATACATGGGTGCCCATACATGCACACACTAACAACACAGGCACACACAACACACGCACACACTAACACACGCACACACAACACATGCAAACACTAACACGCACACAGAAACAACACAAGCACACAGAAATCCAACCTCTTCCATGTGTTGATCGTCGTCAAAGACACGTAAGCGCTCAACGAATGTTTGATGGGAACGGCTGGTGAGATGCCGCTTGTATATGCATGGAAACGCGAAATCTTCGTCGCATACTTCGCAGTAAAAACCTAAATTAAGTTTGTTATAAACTACTGGCGAGTTAGAAGTAAACTTACGCTTTGTCTTAGTCGCCATGTTTGTGTTTGCGGTTTCACGTGCACGTGGCTTATTTTGCGGCAAATGGCGGCACAAGCTGTACATGTAGCACGGTTTCAACCATATTCAACCACCACAACACCCATCCGCGGCAACCTAGCATCATCCAGTCATAATGACGATGCATCATCAAGTGGCAGCGCAAGGATTACTGCCAGCATACCTGTACCTCAACACCCACTAAGTGGAACACTGAAAACAATCCTGGATACAGTTCAATCTTTCCAGCAAACCCTTGAAAGGATAGAGACCGAACAACGTGATCTTAAGAAAGCCTTTGATGATTCCATGAGAGATTCATTCTCCATCAACAGTAGTCCTTTTAAGGTTCAAAATTTTAAAAGCATTGTTATTAATACAATGATGTGTTCCTTTTTCTTACAGGATGATCTGCTGGTAAAAACAGCAAACCTATTCTGTAACACACTTTCAAGACAGCCAGAGAACAAGGATGTCCTAGTAAGTTATTGCCTACTAAATATCGGCATACTGCTTGTTCAATAAAAATCCCAGGAAGTCATCGGAAAAGTTTTGAAGGCTGAAGTACGTATAAAATACAAATTGAAAGCTGCAACTTCATTTTGTAATGCACGTCTTGGAGAGTTGCGAGCTGAGGAAAGGAGAAGGGTGAGTAATGAGGTGTAATAAAACATAGTATTTAATGTGTTCTTGTAATTGAAGATCTTTGCACACAAGCCCTGTGAAGCATATGCAAAGATGAAATCAGATGAGTTTGTCACTAGGTTTCTGCCATTACTGAAGGCAGAGAAAGAGAATATTCCTATGTATCATTACTACGTGTCACTGCTGGTAAGTTGTAAAGTTAGTATAAACATGGCAGGAATTGAAAAACTTATGTACACAGCGAAAGTACTGCAGAGAGGAGCCCTCCAGCAAGAGTAAGACATACAAGGGATTTGCGCAGTGGCTGGGAACAAAGTATAACTGTGGCAAACCCACTCTTGCTGAACTACAGCAAGTATTTCAGGAAGAAGGCACCTTGTTTTCAGACCATGCTGAGGAGTTGCTGTACCTAGCCTCTCCCACTTACCCTGAAGGCTGTTCGTAAGGAAAATTTGTTCTTCCATTGTGGCCGAAGTAAGGCTCATCCACACTACCCCAGCTACTACCAGATTCGATCACTAAGTCCTGATGAATTATTCTGACCTTATTGCCATATTCTGACTCATTGATTGGCTTGCTATGCACCGATTGCCGCGATGAAATATTATACACGCCATCTTGCTAAAACATATCGTGTAAACATTGTGCGTTATTTCGAATACACAGCCAATAATTTAGATACGGAACATATCTGATGAATAATTGGGTCAGAATGTAATCATTTCTGTACCAAACTATGTTATCACATACTGACACATATATGATCAGCAGTCATCTGGTACAGGTTGTTGAAACAATATGATACAGATAATTTGTATCATTATGTGTCATGTATGAAACATATATGCTTCATAATTACTCTGATAATCATTCAATGCCATAAAAACGTCATAATAATTTTAAAAACCCATAGAAACGGTTAATTAATGCAATAAACATTAAAGCAATACAATCTATTTGTCCAGTCATGATGATACTCTAACTGGTTGCATACAACACGTTCTCTCTCCATGGTTTGCACAGAAGCACTTTCTTGGAACACACATGTGTTGCTACAGTCATGGACGATTGACACAGCTTTTAGAATGCTGTCGCTGGAGGTGGTGAAGACATCATTGCTGAGTTCCACAAGGGGACAGTCGAATTCATTTAGCAAGGGCTGCCCTCCAGCTGACAGCAATGAGTCGAACCCTTGGACTAAACAATGCACCATGCCACTTGATGTTTTGAATACTCCAAGCAAAATTCCATATTGTGTCTATGAATGAAGTGTTATAAAATAAAAAAAAAGATACATAATGCCGTACCTCAGCATTCAGTGTTGAAACACGGATGTACTCCCCACAATAAACAGTAGAAAAGTCTCGAGCTACAACTGCATTATAACCAGAAACTTTGTCAGTACAAGTGACCCCAGTAAGCTTAACTCGATAAGACAAATGCTGAAGGTTCTGTAGCGTGGTCACTAGCGCACCCTCAGATACAAGAGGCAAGGCAGATAAAGTATAGGAGCCCTTCATACCCTAAGAGGTAAGTGCCATATCAGTGATCATTATCACTATACTATGCATGCACATCTCTTTAACTCCAACCTTTCTTCCAGCTCCTGGCTGATATATCTGCTTATGTTGCAGAAGCTCTTTAATTGGAATGCCACACATATTGTGGAGCGTATGTTTGGAAAAGAACAAGTCTTTCAATGCATTGCCACACCTTGAAAGAAAGTGCTTTAATTGGAATACAAGCATTTAAATATATTTATAAATACCTTCCATTTTCATCGAACATGCCCCCATGGCAGATGTACCGCAATTGTTGCAGGACAGAGAAATGATGGGCTATGTCATGGCTTGGCGAATGTCTGTTTCCATACACATTATAAGCTCTCACTTTAGAGTTAAAAGACTCAAACCTACACATGTGCTTATGATAATTGTAAATACACAAAGCCTTGGACACACATACGTACCGTTCAGCATTGAATGCAGAAGATGGGCCAAATTCGTGCATGCAATGCACCAAGTGAAGAAGGAGGTGTGTTTTTTTTCTTTGAAGCAGATGTGGCATGTGGATCTTAATAGCATCAACAAATTCCTGGCACACTCTCTGCCACTCATTACTCAGATCTGTTTCATAGAATTCGCAGTAGGTGATCTGGAACAGCTAAAATGTAAAGAGATGAAGGATGAAAACATACTTACTATTCATAAAAAGAACTTATGCAGTACCTTAGATAAACATAACAATACGGCTTTCTGTCCTTCATCTAGGTATGGACTGATTATGAAAATGGCCATCTGTGCCCAGGCTTTAAAATCTCTCCCGAGGAATGATTGATAGTACTGGCATACATTGCCATAAAGCTTCACCTGCATCCCGGATGTGTTGAAAGCCCTTAATCGTGCCAAAATCTCTTTCTTCTGTCTTGCATTCATTTTCGGCATAAGCTCTTCAAGTAGGTATTTGATAGCACCTAGCCCCATGGTATGAAGAACTTCTACGGGAGTAGACCTATTCAAAGAAAAGAGATGCACAACAATTCATGATGAGTTACTTTCTTACTGAAACATGTCAGCAGGTATGTGAAGCAAAGGATTTTCATGCTCATTCAAGCCAAACTCCTTCCTCTTTTCAACTTTGTCTCGTTCTGTAGGCTGAGCAAGTATTTCTGCAATCTGTTGCAAAGCAGAGCTCCTTGTTCTCCTCTCACATACCACATCTGGGTTAACAGTTCTCTTTGCCTGGATAATACAGACAGACAGCAAATAATATTTTTATAAAGATGGTCATGTTTCACATACCATACAAATCCGGCAAAACATTAGAGCAGTACCACCCACCAGATGATTACAGAGTTGTGATGCCATAGGGTTGTCACAGACAATACAGAGCAGTGGAGCAACTACCAGTACATCTTCGTCGTACAGCGAGTCGTACACAACTACTCCCTCCGTTTCAAGTAAAGTAAGTTCCTGTGCAATAGGCTTGCTCTGTTCCAATGATGACACAAGATCAGAGCATGATAGGAAGTGGATATTTTCGTGTCTTGAATTGATGTGGCGAGGAAGGCCAGCTAGCATTAGGTTCCACAGCTCCATCTTGTGCCACTTTTTTGTCTTATTACCACTTGTGTCGTCTGAGAAAAGTACAAGTGGTAACATAACAACTCGCCTACCAGCAGCTTTTGGTTTAAGTGGGTGACATGAAAAATAACCATCTGTTTCCTAAAGAACAAAAATGAAGCTATATCAAGCAACACATCAAAACAAAACCATACCTGCTGATCAAATCTAATGAACCGTTCCTCTTGAGCAATCCATTTAATGACATGAAGAGGTTGAGCGGTCAGACCATTGATAATGGAAATAGGAATAACAAGTTGGTTATAAATAATGAGAGTGTCTGAGGGAAGATGAGTCACAGTAGTTTGAGGCACCATGTCTTTGAACTGCTGAAGGTTGAGAAGTGTATCAACAACAGCAAATATAGCTGTTGCTGATCCCTATAGTAGCAAAATATGCATCACCTGTAGGAACATACTCGTACGTCACAATACCTGATGACAGTACTTCACTACAGTTCCTTTCAGGACACCAAATTTGGAATGTCGAAAGGAAACACAATCCCTCACAAATATTGCAGCACCATCTAGCAAATTTACCATGGGCGCAAAAAATCTGGCATCGGAATGCCAACGATTCGCATGAAACATCTCTCTGGGCAGGAAATACATGATGGATCAAAGTTACAATAAACTGTACAACTTACGTATATGTGCCCTCAACCTGTATAGGATACCTCACAAGACTTCTCGCTATGTCTGGTCGGCCAAGACACTGACGTATAACAGCATCCAATGACACAGAGTAAAATGGAACTCCTTGATCATTCACATGCTAGTGAAAAAGAAACATCTACTAACTGATGGTAACATTTGTATCACTTACCCTTGCAGGTATCTGTCTGCCAGGTAGGTTAAAGTTCTTAATAGCAGATAGACTTGGTGTTTTAATTCCCATGTGTTGAAGAATAAATAGCACAAATGAAAAATTCTTTTCACCCTGGGAGAGGGGGGAGAGGGGGGGGGGGGAGGAGGAGAAATAACATGCACCAATCAAACATTAATGTGCAAATCATTATACTATTACCATGGGATGCGGACTGTTTAGAAGCAAGTACAACAGAGCAAAGATCTTTGAAGGAAAGGGAAAATAACTTCCATCGGTTTGCTCAGCCTTGTCGCTCATTTCCTCGAAAAGATCTTCAAGATCAGTAGTGTCCGTGCCTACTTCAGCTTCATTGTCAGTGTCAGAATCACGGGTTTCCGTCCTGCCCACATCTTCAGAATCGGGAAGTTCTTCAGCCTCTTCATTTGCACTAGTAGATCTAGATGTCACGGTGTGAATTGCAAGGCTTTCCACGAACAACTTGTGAGAACGCCCAGCGATGTGCTGTCTGTACTTTGACGGGTAGGGAAACGTCTGATTGCATGGTTCACATTTGTAGGAAACTATTTGGCGAAGATAAAATACAATGCAAAACTTGTGAAACAGAGATAATGTCTGGTTTACCGGTGCGCTTTGACATGATGTTTATGCGGCATTAATTGGAATACAACAATAACATTAATAATAATACACGTGCTCATTGAAATGGCTTCACTGACCAGTACGACTCCGTCTCGACCTGATCGGCAACACCAGATATCTCAAGGAGCTCCAAGAATTCGTGCTTCTGGACCATCAGGCACTCCGTCCACATCAAGCGCTCCAGTTGCTATTATGCCAGTGCATCCATTAAGTGGAATGTTGAATCAAATTCTGCAAGAGCTAACCCTGTTGAAGGGAGAGAATGCAAAGCAGAATGCATCTCTCGCTAAGCTGAAACACCAACAGAGCAAACTGCAGACCACACTTGATGAGCTGGCGCTGAAGTCCTTCAGCATTGAAAAGAGTCCGTATAAGGTACATAATTTGCTTTGTACATGTTATCCATGCAAGCTCGTGCACAATGCGTGCATTTGTTTCATTAACAGGATTCCTTGCTTAAGACTGTTGGGACAATATTCTGCAATACTCCGAGCAGAAAGCCCTCCTCTGTAGAGATATCAGTAGGTTTATGAAACAATACATGTATGTACATGCATGTAGAATGAAAAATTATGGATTCAGGCTGGGATTAAGGAGGTGATGGGAGAGGAGGCTGATTGTCTCACTAAATTCAAGATGGCTTTCACGTTTTGCACCTCACGCCTTGCAGAACTGCGAGCAGAGGAAAGACGAAGAGTATAACTGAGTTGTAGAGTGTTCTGTGTTGTTTATAGTTTTTGCTTACTTCATTTAGATATTTGGTATTAAGCCGTGTGAGGTGTATGCTGCAATGCCTGCGACACAATTTGTTTACAAATTTTTGCCAGTCCTAAAGACAACTATTGAGGATGCCCGGTATTATCACCATCATGTTGCATTGCTGGTAAGTTAATTTGTGCATTAGTTCTTATATGCAAACAACTTTCAACTCCAGAGAAAATACTGTGGAACGGATCCTTCTGTGACCCGTAATAACACATACAAAGGGTTCCAATTGTGGCTCGAGACGAAGTTTGCTAATGGTGTTCCATCACTCCAAGAGTTGGAAGCTATTTCCAATGAGGATATGCCACCAACTAGTGATCCTGCAGCAGTTGAGTACCCTGCTTCTCCACTCCTACAAGATTCTCCACTATACCTGGATGATCAAGTGGAGCAATAGCTAGAGACATGTACCCATCATCTATTGTATCACTATTTATCACAATCATTCATATACAATGTACCCATCATCTATTGTATCACTATTTATCACAATCATTCATATACAATGTACCCATCATCTATTGTATCACTATTTATCACAATCATTCATATGCAATGTACCCATCATCTATTGTATCACTATTTATCACACATTCATATACAATGTACCCATCATCTATTGTATCCATTTATTCATTCTGACTTGCTTTCACAATCAGATTATCTTTCAGTTGAGATTACATTTTTAAAATGATACATGTATGAGTCATAAAGGAACAGCTATGATAATTAAGGTCTGGTACATATTGTTAAAATTGGAACAGAATGATAGCAACAATATGTATCATAGTGTAGTATCAGGTATGTAGCAGGATGTAATAAAGAAGTGTATGATACATCCATGGTACATACGTTGTCATCAATCCGTACCAGATTGTAGCATATGACATATATGTTACAGATATGTTGAGAATTGGCTGTGTAGGTAGAAATAAATTATTAATTCATTGTCAAGACATGAGAAATATGCATCGCCCTCACCTCACACTTGTCTATACCAGAGATAATATCTAATATCTCCGTCTATATACACGCCCCTCGCATTTCAAGTAACAATCAAGATTGTCGCTGGTTCAAAGTGACGACTTCAACAATTGCCATGAAAACCTTATGCCGGATTCAATATGCGCGTGAGATGAGACAGCGAAAACAAAAGTAGCGCGTGTGTTCACCTCCAAAGGTAGTACGACGGTTTGCCTTTCGCGCATGCGCTTCTGAGAAGGATTTGTGGTGTCTGGTACATAATGCTACAAACCGTACCTGGACTGGTTATCAGGTTTGTTACATATTGTTAACAGTTTGAGTCAAAATGTAGCTTCATTTTGTAACATATTGGTAAACATTTCTGTACCAGATTGTAGCTTGTTGACATACATGGTACAAGTTGATAAACATAAATGAGACAGAATGTACGCACAGTCATATCTGTACCAGATTGTACGAAGTTGGCTGTGTAAAAGTGCTAAAGCCAATGCTTCCGTTCTATTAAATTTGCCCATCGGTACATTTGCGCATGCGTAGGCGAAGTCACGTATCACGTGCGCGGAGTGATGTAACTAAAGAAAGTATTTTTTCTTTCCCGACGATCATAACTAGACCAGAGAGTATGTACATGTAGCGAAACTGCGTGAGTGGTCATCATTAGAGATGGATGTATTCGGAGGTGCTGCAACCGTCCTGCTCTCAAGGTGTGTACGTTTAGACATATCGTAAAGTATGTTGTGTTACGTCACGTGGACGGTACCATGTTAGCTGTGGAAACAATAGTCATGTATGGTGGAGTTTTTTTTTACATCGCTAGTAAGTCTTTCTGATGTACGAGTGGGCTATTCCATTAAAAACTTGTATACCTCTGTGGATGACAATAAATGGTGTCCAGGGGAGGAGGTGTTTGGAAATATGGTGTTGTCCACTGATGATGATGTGGCAGATGTAGAGAGGGGCAGGGGGCGGGGTGAAAGAGGAGGGGGATAGCTGTGTAGAGAACATTTCAGGCTTCTAGAATCTAAGATAAAATGCACTGGGTCCTATTGCTGAAGATTTCCTTCTTCAAAACCAACACTGCCAGATTGCACTACAAACTTGGGTCCTGTGGGCACTTTCATGTTGGCCAGGTAATGCTTGGCACTTCACACACACACACACACACATTCACCCGCCCTCCCCCATGCACACACACATAGCAATAGGCACTGTCATGAAATAAATGTGATCTAGACTTAGTACATGCATGTTTATAGGCCCTACATGTGTCACTGTTATGACAGGTACATGTAGATCCCATTACTTTGTAGTACCCATGCAGGAGTACCTCTGTGAGAAGTGATTGGTGTGTGTGTGTGTGTGTGTGTGTGTGTGTGTGTGTGTGTGTGTGTGTGTGTTCAATTCCTTTTTTACAGTCATGAATAAAACACCAAGGTCTAATGACTACATTGGAAG
>JABACO010000001.1:14792985-15017985 GCA_013339895.1 Ephydatia muelleri | reverse complement strand
CGATATCCAGATATGATTTTCAATTGATTATTTCATATTTAGATATAACATACGTCACTGTTGTTTTTACTATTTATACATACATGCAATGCATCGGAAGCAATCAATAATTGAGTAGATATAATACAAAATATTTAATGTGCATCAATTGGGGATACAAAATATACGGCTTGTACTAGCTCAAATACTTTTATCGTCGTCTTTAAGTAAGCAACTAAGTTCATTAGTATATGCCACGAGTTGTGTTTATATATATGTAGTAGCAATACATTTATGTACCAGTACTAGTATTGCATTGTTTTATTGTACAGTGGTATGAAGTGAACATTTCTGAGTATTGCGCTAGCGAGTGACAGACTTCTCACCCACTTCAAGTAAGTATACGCGCTCTGTTTGAGAATGTGTAGGAATTAGAGAGCATTATGCAATCGTACTAATATCATATGCATTTAGCGAGAACGTGAGTGGTGTGTTGTTGGATGATTGTAAGTGGAGTACGTGATTGTAGGTGATGTGGGGTGAGTTTTTAATGGTGATGTCTGGTCTCAGTGGTTAGGGTTGGTTTACATTACTATTGATATGTACAAGTGCATGGTAAAGACATACAATTTATTGAACTCTATTTGGCAAACACATGCTACTGTAGACCTTTGTGTCTCTGTGTTTTAAACTGACATTCATAGCTCTAGTTTGGGTGCAAGACCAGGTGGATTTATGTGCAGACATAAATTATCTTCTCAGTGTGCACTCCATAAGCACCATAACCTGAATAACCTAGGTATTCGGAAGGAAGTTTGGCAAAACCTATTCGGAAAAAATCAGATCCACAAAAACCTGAAAAATCTATGAGTGTTTTTAAAGTATTCGGAAAATCGATTATCATTATGCAGGGGAGGTTACACACCCTATTTTATCAGGACTCATGATCCAGTTGGCTTCACTAAAACACATTAGCCCTGCTTTTGTACACCACCCAGTGCTTACCAGTGTATCTATGTGTGCCTGAGACTGTATGTGCACTGTACTGTATTTGTTTTTGACATTTATAGGTATATGAATAATACAAATACTGCAGTATTGTATTTACTTGATTACAAGCGATGGCTTCTATTCAGGCTACAATTGTACCTGCATTAAAAAATCTAATGGTTACCTAGACTTGCTATAGTTGTGTAGTAGTGTTGATTACAGTGCCTAATTCTGCTATCATTTTAGTATGCTAAAACATTTTTCAGCCAGTTTCACAATGAATCCATTGGTATTAACAGTGAGATGAACAAGCACGAGTGGAGCAAAGGTTCGCCTATATCAATAGTGCCACTACACTACAACTATATTACGTTTGTTACACATTTTTATCACATTGGATTTCTAGGAATGAATTTTAACAGGAGAAGTGTCCTGGAGACTAAAATTAATAGGACGTTCTCACTAAATTAATGCATCACGTGACGTACGCATGTATTTTTGTCCCCCAATTGTGTGCCCATACCTTTGATTAGCACATACATCAAGGTGTTTATAAGTTGGTACACTTGTATAATGTGAGTGTGTATTTTCGTTCTCCAATTTTGTTGTCCATACGTGGAATTGTGCACCTATGTACAGCTGTATGTTTACATAGCACTAGTGGGTTTTTTGCAGCATTGACTTTTTCATGGCTAAGCGCATGATATTAAAGGTGAATTTGCCGGATGAAAGGAATACAGCATGCCGGTTGCATATATACAGTGTAGAAGCAAGTACGGAATGGAGGAGGCAGAAAGGTTGCATACTGCCGAATGAAATGAAAGATGAATAAGAAACTTGAGAAACGGAAAATATTATGCAGAGGAGGTCCAAAGGCTCTGCACTATGATTTGAAAAAGTAGCCGTTTGGGGAGAGGCTCTTGGATATGTTTTTAAAGCACATTAGGGAATCTTTTTCACATAAAGTTTATACCCACTGGCTAATGCACTTACAGTAAGCAGACTGATACATTCTTTCACATGACCTTCAGTCACTAAAGGAACACTCGTTGCTCCAATTTATTTCCATATTCCATGCATGTCTGCCCAGTTGCAGTTTCATCCAAATTGGCAATTGCAGCAGAGGGCAGTAAGTTTAACCTTGGTTGTTCTGCACAATACCACACAAAGTCGAACTCTGAACTGTGGAGGCAAATGTTGTTTGTTTTCATGCGTGCGTATGGTGAAACCCCAATCACGCATGCAACGATTGGCTTTACTCAGTGGTTTTAAACACCCAGATCCTACATCATCGGTTGATCTCTTTTCTCTGCGAGCTATTCTGTAGGATTAGATTGTCATGACTGAATCTAAATCGTAATGCACAGCCCCTCTACATAAGCCTTCCATTTCTTTTTACACAACCATGCACTAGCGCTCATTTCTTTCAGAGTTTTGGGACAAATCACTAAAATAATTCACTTATTGTCGTTAATATTAACCATCTGAATGTATATGTGCAGTACATGCCAGAAGCCTTGATAGTTACTTAATATTGTGGTGCGTGTAGTGTATTGTGTACATGTATATGCATTGTAGCTGTGTTTAGATACAATATCAGTTTATAGTATATTAAAGAGAAGCCACATGCACTACAGTACAATAAAATAGAGCGGTCAGGAGGACGTGAACTCCCTGGCCAGTATCACACTGGCAATGGAATGGATTAGTGCCATAATCAGCCAGCTGTATATCTCGGCCACAACTACACGTACTGGCTTGGGAGAGGACTGATGAATGGCCAGGTGGGATGCCAGTCTGGCAACAATGTCATGTGCCTATTTGCCCCCATTGCCTGTAAGTCTTTACAGGCGATGGAATGCACACAACTAACTTAAATTGATGCATGTCACTCGATTTTACTATACCAGTGCTATACCAGAAAGACATAACATTCGCACAATCATATGGAATCACTACTTTTGATTAACGGTGATTGTCACTAGGTAAAAAGAGTACAGAATCCTCATGTGATTAAACAGAAGTGACACACTAATTTCAGTGGTTTCAACGCTCAAATCCTCACGTGATATAATGAACAACCAGAAAAATGATAACGCAATATGTATTATTACATTATGAAGAAAACAAAACTATTATCTCAACTGTACACAATGTAAGGAAAAGTTCACTTATGACTTTTGATGCTCATTTGTGCATTTTATCAGACGCTTTTCCGTAAACGTCTGTTTAGATCAGGATCGGGATCAGCGCTCATCGCACAGTGTCTTTCGTCAACTGGGTTGTAATCCTTGTTGTAATGCTTGTTCAAGTGCTCACTCATATGGATGCTCTAAATCTGCTTTTGCTTCAGGATGGGTTCCTGCTGATTATCGTGTTCTGAATTGTAGCTCACTAAAACACACACACACACACTTTTAGTGAAATATATAGCACACTTGAGATTCCAGAGTTGCGTAGCAACAATGCTGGTATCATGGTATGTGTACCATGATGTCAAGACCAGCATTGTTGCTACGACATGGCTGTTTGTGGCTCATTACACATTGAAGAATAAGATCTACGCCCCGAAATATTGAAATGATTACATCATACAACATGACCTCAACATGGACTTTGTATGGCTGCCAATTCTCCTGGGAGAAAACTAATGTGGATAAATGGCGGAGGGTGAAGTCTACCTAGATAGCCAAAAGACTAAATGCAGCCTGCTGAAATGACAGCACTACAAGTTGTCAAACATAGGTGATTTGACTCATTTTAAGTGATTTTTAATACCATGTAATTAGTGATGTAAAGCATATATGATAACTATTCCTTAGAATATTTGGGTCTCTTTGCTACTACTGGTATTGCTGCGACATTTCTGGTGCAATGGAGATGAGGTGTTCCTTCATTACGTGCTGTAACTTCTCGTGTATCAATGCATGTGTCCTGTGTAGAGCATCGAATTTGGCATGTATGGATTCGGCTCCTTGTTCTCCAAGGAGTCCGAACCCTACATGCCACTTCTGTACCTAAGCAACAGTGTGGTTATCAAGAAGATGCATTTTTTCTGGGACAGGGCTTTGGGAAATGACTTTCTGAGGCATCCATAAAGTTTGTGATTGCTTGTCCTAACAAAAATTATGTAGACAAAGTCTGTGTTTAATTTAAAAAGTTTACGTGTAAACTTACTAAGTTGTTGAATGCTGTTGCCAGATAGAAATGATGAATCATACAACTTGTGGCATGTTGCAAACATCTCCAATATGTTCTGAAACTTTTCTGACGTTTTCAAAATGGCAGTTGTCAGACTTGGTTCGTCATTCATCACCACCTTAGTCAAGGAATTGCACAGGGTTTCGATGTTCTTAGGCTGTGTGCACAGTGCATTGGCACAGTGATACAGAGTAGGAGCCTTGACACTTATGTATATTTAAGTACATGTACCTGCAATGCCTTGTGCACATGATCGCCTATGAAGGCACTTCCATAATAACTTTGCCTATCAACATTAAAGGACTGGAGAGCAACATTAAGCTGTTTGAAAAGGGGTCCATCCATTAATGGAAATCCCTTTTGGAGATGTCTTTTGGACTCTTCAATTCGCTTTTCCTTTGATAATAATTGTATCAGTATAGTTAATAAATTGTAAGAGTGTTGTGTAACTCACCACTTGTTTTATCTTGTCTCTTAATCTCTCTGCTTGCTCAAGGAGACCTTTAACCACTTCATTTGTCTCACCATACAAATATGTGGTCAGCTGCTCATGACCATTGAACCCTTGTATTTTGTCTTCCTTGGCTGACAGCATCCTCAGCATCTCCTGGTGGTACTCCTCAAACGTTGAAGAGCTACAGTAGCTGCAATTTACGAAGAGGAACAGGCAAGTTCCAAATCCAGCTCGTGGCATGTTTCTCAAGGAGCTTGAAGATCTTTGTGAAGACACCCGGAGTTATATGGAGACCTGGTAAGCACACCAAGGGGAAGGGTGTGAGAGGGGAAGGGGCAAGTGCAATGACCAACGTACAATCAATTCTAACCTGGGATAGAGGAATGTTAAAAATCGGCTTCGAGATGCAATTGTGGAACAATTGTGCATCACTCCTAATCCCTCCGTTTGCCATGTAATTTAGGTTATCCTGAGTGATGGTCTCCAATGTGTGCTCCTCAAATGCTCCTCAAATGTCGACAGGAACCTTTCATCTAATCTTCGTGGATATGGCAACACAAGCAAGGATAGCACCCTATGTACAAAGGTTAGTCATAATGGGTGTTATGACATCTAGTATTAACGCACCACAAGCTCCTGAAAGGCCATACATCGTACCTGAAAAAGTCGTAGTCACCACAAAGAAACAACTTGATTTTATATTGCCTATGTAAATTAAAATCACCTGTCTGTAAAAACATTATTTGAACCAACCACCATTTTATCTTTTGCAGTTCTTTCTCCTGGTCTTGAAAACGATCTAATGCTACATGAAGGTTAGGGACGCTGTCATCGGCCTCAAAGCAGCAGAAGACACAGGTATTTTGGGGACAATTGGGCGAGGGAACATTAACAATCTGAAAGCTCATCTTGAATGTCCCTCCACCCTTGTCCCCTCCCAGCTTGATCCATACTTCATCACTGGGGATTACATCATGCCAAGTGAGCCTGCCAGTTCTATGTACATAAAAAACACATACAGCGTATGCATTGTAAAAACCATCTTGCATGTAGTTTATTCATTACTTGGTATTCTCATCCAGCAGTTGGACACCTTTTCCACCAGATTTGGAACATAGACCAGGGCAGCTCCTCATATCTCCTCTCCCCCAGATTTCAGTGAAACTGAAAAAGGGGCAATCTCTCCTTTGAGGTTGCCCCTGATCATCTCTCTCGAGATTTGCCGCATCCTTCCTTCACTAGCAATGGAGATTCCTGAAGCCTTAAGCCACCTAAATTTATCTGTAAGTGATAGCAGAGTTACATATATTTAAATAAATTGCTGTGGAATGTGTATATGATAACCTTCAGAGGTGTCGCAGCTTGTGCCAAGGGATTGCTGACGTCAAATAGTGGCCAGGACTACATGAACATACATGCAATAGGGGATTAGCTTTGTATTATGTATGGGTCATTCACCTCTCTGTTAGGCCTGTAGCTTAGCCATAGTTGACTTCAGTGTCCCAATGATATGCCCAGGGGAATAGCTTGGAGACTGTATGGCCAACGATACAGAGTGGAGAGTGTCTACAACATCTGTAACAAAACTGTTCTTTTCTCCTGCACACTGGAAGGCTTGTAAAGGTTGTGTTGTTTGTTGCCTAGGAGCTGACAGGGGTGTACACCAACAGCTATGACGGGTCTTTGAACACGGCCAATGGGTTTCCGGTGTTTGCCACGGTGATAGAGGCAAACTACATCAGCAAGAATGAAGACAAGACTGCAGTGGACAACCTGACTGATGAGGATGTGAGGGCAATCCAGAACCTCACCAAGGATGAGAACATTGGAGAAAGAGTGGGTCTTGTGTGTGTGTGTGTGTGTGTGTGTGTGTGTGTGTGTGTGTGTGTGTGTGTGTGTGTGTGTGTGTGTGTGTGTGTGTGTGTGTGTGTGTGTGTGTGTGTGTGTGTGTGTGTGTGTGTGTGTGTGTGTGTGTGTGTGTGTGTGTGTGCGTGCGTGTGTGTGTGTATGTGTGTGTGTGTGCGTGTGTGTGTGTGTGCATTGTTTGTGGAAGTATGAAGTGATGGAGGAAGAGAGTGTGCTGTGACAAGGAGAGAGGGAGGATGGAGAGAAGGAATGAAGATTTCCCATGTGTGTACCTATGTCTTGATGTATGCTGTGGGGAGGGGGAGGTTGGTGAGGGGAGGATTGAGAACGGAGGAGGTGGGGAGGGAGGAGGTGAGGAGGGAGTAGGTGGGTAGGAGGAGGTAGTGGTATGGAGTGTTCCTCCATATGGAACAGTTGAGCAATTAGTACTCCAGTGGCATATTGTGCAGCTGAGATGAGAAGAGAGTGGTGTTAAGACCAGGGAGATGAGAAGAGAGTGGTGTTAAGACCAGGGAGATGAGAAGAGAGTGGTGTTAAGACCAGGGAGATGAGAAGAGAGCGGTGTTAAGACCAGGGAGGAGAAGAGAGTGGTGTTAAGACCAGGGAGATGAGAAGAGAGTGGTGTTAAGACCAGGGAGATGAGAAGAGAGCGGTGTTAAGACCAGGGAGATGAGAAGAGAGCGGTGTTAAGACCAGGGAGATGAGAAGAGAGCGGTGTTAAGACCAGGGAGATGAGAAGAGAGTGGTGTTAAAACCAGGGAGATGAGAAGAGAGTGGTGTTAAGACCAGGGAGATGAGAAGAGAGCGGTGTTAAGACCAGGGAGATGAGAAGAGAGTGGTGTTAAGACCAGGGAGATGAGAAGAGAGTGGTGTTAAGACCAGGGAGATGAGAAGAGAGTGGTGTTAAGACCAGGGAGATGAGAAGCGAGTGGTGTTAAGACCAGGGAGATGAGAAGAGAGCTAGTGGTGTTAAGACCAGGGAGATGAGAAGAGAGCTAGTGATTTCAAGGTCACAATTAACCCTGCCCTTGATGTGGATAGATATCCCTTGCCGAAACTTGAAACACTGTTAGCAACAGTGTCTGGGGGAAAATGGTTTAGTAAATTGGACCTTACAAATGCATATTTACAATTGGCTTTAGATGAAGAGTCTCAGAAACTTTTTACCCTTAATACTCATCGAGGGTTGTACCAATACAGGCATATGCCGTTTGGAATAGCATCTGCTCCAGCCCTGTTTCAGAAAACAATGGATTCTGTACTGCAGGGGATCAAACATGTGGTGTGCTACATTGATGACATCCTAGTGACAGGCAGTAATGAGAGTGAACACTTAAGAAACCTGGAGCAAGTTTTCAACAGATTGAAAGAACATGGAATACGGTTGCATAAGGATAAGTGTGTTTTTCTCTCCCACTCAGTGGATTTCTTAGGCCATCGAATTGATGCAGAAGGGATCCATCCATTGCCAAGTAAGGTAGAAGCCATGGTAAAGGCCCCTGCTCCTAGAAACATTACCGAATTGAAATCATTTCTAGGAATGGTAAACTATTACGCCAAGTTCTTGCCAAATGTGTCCACCCACCTGTTTCCTTTGTATGCACTATTAAAGAAAGAACATGGTTGGAAATGGGACAAGGAGTGTCAGCATGCCTTTGTCCTAATAAAGAAAATGCTTAGTTCCACACAGGTTCTTACTCCTTATGACCCTAAACTACCACTACGTCTGGCAGCAGATGCCTCAGCCTATGGACTTGGAGCTGTCTTATCACATGAGTGGCCTGATGGCAGTGAACGCCCCATAGCCTTTGCATCACGTACCTTGGCATCAGCAGAGCGTCACTATGCTCAACTTGAAAAAGAAGCATTGGCCTTAATATTTGGTATAAAGAAATTTCATCAATACCAATATGGGCCTAAGTTTACTCTTGTGACAGACCATAAACCTTTGACTACCATACTAGGACCCAAGAAGGGGATTCCAGTGGTAGCAGCATCCAGATTGCAACGTTGGGCTATGCTTTTGGCAGCATATACTTACGATATACAGTATCGGTCTACACATGACAATGGAAATGCAGATGGAATTTCACGTCTACCATTACAGGAGGACCGACCTGATGTGGAAGGGGTAGAGGCAAGTGTTCTCAGTGTAGAACAAATTGAAGCACTCCCAGTTACTGCAGCTCACTTAAGGCAGGCAACTCGTAGTGACCCAATATTAAGTAAGGTATTGCACAATCTAAAGCAAGGTTATTGGCTTGATCAAAGATCTGAAGCTTTAAGCCCCTATGCCAATAAGCAGCATGAGTTGTCAATAGAGAATGACACCTTATTATGGGGAATAAGGGTGGTGATACCTGCTAAACTTAGACGGAGATACAGTAGTGGTCAAAATAAACTTGACGTTTTTTGTAATGCCGTTGCAGTCGCACGGTCGTTTCAAAAGACTGTACGCTATACGAACGGTAGTGTACGCGGACGCCTCTAGTTTACACCTAATTAACAAGTTCTTTGATAGCCGTTCGCAAACGCCGTTTTCCAGAACGTTATCACCGTTCGCGAGCACGTTTTCATCGTTCGCGAGCACGTTTTCACCGTTCGCGAGCTACCATTCCCTCCTCTAAAAGACGCTTTCTAATCGCCGGAGCCTTTAAACCACGATCCGCAATTTCTTGTATGACGAGAACACCATTTCTAATCGCTTCGTTAAAACACGTGATGGCGCTGTATTAATCGCTAATTTGAAGAACGTACAGTTTTTTTAAACGGCACGGTGACGCTGCTTATATTTTATTGGCACATAAAGTGGCGCTGTATTAATCGCTAATTAGAAGAATGTACAGTTTTTTTAAACGGCACGGTGACGCTGCTTAGATTTTATTGGCACATAAAGTGTCAATTACTTTTTAAAAGTTCTATAAAACGGCACGTCCCTTGAACTATAGTCTACTGACCGTGCGACTACAACGGCGTAATACAAAACGTCAAGTTTTTTGTGACCGATACTGTAGCAAGAGTTACATCATAACCATCCCGGCATATCTAGAAATTGCCATCAGCATATGTAGTTGCATGGGTAATATGTGTTTATGATTATATTATATGTTAAAATGATGCATACGCGCCTTTCTTGAACTTGAATGGTAGCCCAATGGACGAGCAAGTATATACATGTATCGTTATACTCCCAATTCTTTATAGTTATGACTGTGTGCAAAAGAGAGAGAGAGAGAGAGAGAGAGAGAGAGAGAGAGAGAGAGAGAGAGAGAGAGAGAGAGAGAGAGAGAGAGAGAGAGAGAGAGAGAGAGAGAGACTGAATGCAGTGTTAGAGAATATGGAACTTTGCGATGTGGTGTATTTTTGTTATCATTCAGGAAAGTTTGTTCCGGCAGTGCATGAGCATTCGCGCATACATGTGCCATCATACATGTATGTGTGCCATGCACGTAGAGTTCTGCTGAGTTGTTGGGCGAAGTGAAGTTGAGTGGAGCGTGTATATATTTGTAGGATAATTCATGTGGTTAAGTGCATGACTTCGTATATCAAGTCTCTGACAGGATTAGTGTAGGCACCTGCCCATATACCTGAACTCAGCTGACTTGTGACATGTAGCGTCTGTCGGTCTAGTGGCATGTCTCACCTGACCTGCACATATCACATGCTGTGCATCCATTCTGTACCTATATACAACTGTAAGTGCATGTACAGGTACATGAACAGAATCTATCGATGCTGACTCAAACTGTGTTACATTAGCAACATTCCAATTCTTCCTATGCATGCATGTGACCCAAAGTTGAATCATGGATGTTGGTAGACTAGCAATATACTCACCATTTCGTAATAGGCTTGACGTAGCGAATAGAGTTGGCAAAGGAAACTATAAACACATCTAACATGTATTTAAGACACACACTTGCCATAGTCCTCCAATTAAGCATTAATACGACACATAGAAATGGGCACGCTCCGGTCCGTTCAACTATAGTGTTGCTCCATTTGGAGATAAATTATATCAAATTCTTTTTTCTCGTGAGTATTGGAGAATGTTTCGGTGTGCTAGCTTCTTGTGCGTTGAAATTTAAGAAAACACACCACTGTTAGATCCTCATTTAAAAAGTAATAAAGTTCGGTGGCATATACATCATACATATATATTACCACCACTACTATGAAACAAGTAAATAAAAACGTTCTGTGCGAAAAGGTTGGTGGCATCAGTATAGGATCGAAAGACAATGTCGGTGTAAAAAGCACGGAATCGACGTTTGACTGAAATGGGACCGGAAAAATGAACTGGACCTATATTTAGCACACTCGTACATGTACTTTCTTAAATAGTACATGTTGTAGCCGCCGTGTGCTAAATATAGGTCTAGTTCATTTTCCCGGTCCCATTTTAGTCACAACTTGTTTCTTTTTACACCACCATGCATATTGTCTTTGAATCCTTGGTATGAAGGTGAAAGCTTTAGACAGTGCTGTCCGCAAAATGTTCGGGTCGGAATTAGTATCGTCCTAGCATCCATCGAAAGCCTCCCAGCTATACGGTATTTACAAATAAAAATATAAATAAATAATATACATACCACTGCCTTTGTAATTATCATTATTAAACGTAATTCATACAGACAGCAGTGTGTTGTAAGTATCGTAAGTTGGAAGCTTTAACATTATTGGGAGGAAGCGTTCGATGGATATATTATGCAAGAACGATACTAACCTCGCCGTCAATAATGTTGCGGATTGTCTAAAGTTTTCACCATCGGCCTGTCGCCTGTTGCGCATATTATTAATTCACAGAATTGTGCAGCGCAATTTATAAATTGCGCAAATTCGGAATATGCGCCCAACAAAATAGCCTTCGCACGTAAGGATATGAAGCAGTAACACTAACAATTCACACTCCTTAAGTCGACGTGCACTATTTATGATTCATTAAAATTAACTTTAAATCATTTATTGGTCTCCTTGATTGCTATGAATGAATTCAAATGCTGCTTCAGATTTGTCTGCGCCGCACTCTGCTACTCGCTCTTGCAGACCTGTAGATAGATAAGCTCATAAGCTTTTTGTTCCAGATGCCAGATGCTAAACTCCCCGAGTCGATACGTGTAGGCAGTGGCGCCGTGCAATTTTGCTTACATACCAGTAATTAATCATGCATTGCATTGTGTCACATGCCTCCAAACGTTGAAGGAGAAGGTGGTGGCTGAAATACTCCTCAAGCAGGTCTGGCTACTGGTCCGTATGTAAGCGTTTGCACTCATCCATGTATTGACTTCACTGACGTTGCCTGGCTTAAACCTTTATGTACTAATTTTGACTATAGTGGCAAAAATTCGCTCTAACACAAATATGTTATGGGTGGGTCTGTCACGCCTAATTTTGTCCTACCCGGAAATGGTCCGGCGGACAAATTCAGGCAGCCTGAAATGGTCCGGCGGACAAAATCAAGCTGCGCGAAATAGTCCACCGGACAACTTTAGGCTGCTTGATTTGGTCCCACTATGCCTGTTTTTGTCCGGCGTACCGCTGTCAAGACTGAACCACTATATAGGTTGATGCATGGCTGGGGGTGAACCTTGACCAACTTACGTGCATGGTTCTCGCACCAAGTCGGAAACCGATTAAGAAGTCTGCTGCATGTGATGTAAATATCAGTTTCCTTTTATTAGCTTTTTTTTTGTTCATGTTATTACTGCACTGAGATGTAATAATATAGTGATTCATACAATAATATAGTACCTTTAATAGTTATGCTTGCTTGCAGTTAATGGCACAATATATCATACACTGACTTAAAACAGCACATTAATGACATTTACATGTATACAGCATGTATAGTATTCAAACACCTAGTAGCACATGCAAAACATGAAAATGAACTGTTTGCCTCGGAACTTTTGTAACTTCTTACATCTTTTTAACCACTTCAAAATGATCTTGCACATTGGTTATAAAAATTGATTCTTCTTGGTGTAGGTCATTTACTTCTTCATGAGGAGAATAAAGTGCCCACTCATAGATCTTTCCAGTAAAGTTCCATACATGAATTTTTGTATTCAGCCAACAAGAAGCAGCAGTTATTTCCAAATCTGTGGCCCATTCTCCAAGAAACTGCATCTTCGATTGCATGATGTAGGTTTGCATAGATTGATTACGAGTCAAAAGACTGGATAGTTTTTCATTTGAGGAATTAGATGTCATGTACGTTGTAATAAGTAGCCTCATTTCTTCATGATACTCCTGTGATCCAGTAACAATCATTGCGATGCAGCGGAAAAAACAGTTTCCATCTGAAATTATTCTAGCAGTTCCTAAAGGTTTCTGCGAGACTTCAATCATTTTTGCTGGAATTTTGCCATGATGCACATTCTTAGCCTGACAAAAATGTAAGCCTAGCAAATTACACATGGATATCTGCCATTCTATGCAGACTGGATTGTAGGATATCAAATGATGATCAGTTTCCTTTTCGAATGATTTACTATTGCCGGCCTCCAACAACAATGCAACTATATTTCTTGACTATTGCATGTGCTGCTATTTCTATACACCCACTCACAGAATGTATCCAACTGTGCTGAGGGCATAACAAAGTACTTTTTCCCGAGTAACTGTGTCTCCCTTAAACACAAGTTGCTTGCCCTGCGCCAAATTTGAAGTAGTTCCACAGCTTCAACTACGGTGAAGCCTCTTTCCACACATGAATACAACTTGTGTTTAAATTCTTCAAATTCCTTAATCATAGATTGACGGTGGTATTGTGACTTAAGTCGACCAGGGCTCCACCAGCTAAGATTAGCCAGCCAGTAGCCACCCCTTATTGGTTTTAGCCAGGGATAAATTGTAGCCGATAACAAATAGCCACTTAGCCAATAATAAACGTGAATACGTTTACAGTTCATGCAGTATTACCACGCGGACTTGCGGTTCAACATGGCTGAGTCGAGTTGCCCTTCCGAAGAACAAGGTACTAGTACTAATACAAAACGGATGCGATTTTCGTCCCTTAATGAATGGTCTCTGAGTTACTTTCAAAAAAACCTTGCATCTAACAAAGCATACTATATCTGCAATCTTAAGCGCAAGCTTCCATGTGGTGAGAGTAGAGATTGTGGAACTACATACTGTAAGACCACTGGACCTGCAAACCTTCGTTACCATCTTAAAAATGCACATGGTTTAGAAGCCCCTTCGTACCTGAAAGAACTGGTAGTTCTAGCGAATGATAACAAAGACTTAAAAAAAAAGATGGCCTTGACAACAATGTTTGCTCCAAGTACAGACAGCGCAAAGACTCAGGTTGAAAAACTTGCTCTAGCATGGTGTATGAACCTGCGTATGTCGTTCAAACTCCTGCGGGATCCGTATTTCATTAGTGCTTTTTCAGCTAGCATTCCTCCGGGATTTAAAGAATCTGATCTCACCACTGCAATAATCGAGTATGATAACAAGCTGTGTGAACGTGTAAAGGAACTCCTTAGCAATTCTGTAGCATCACTGGAGCTGGATGGTGGAAAGGATGTTAATTCCCGAAAGCTAATAGGTTTGGGTGTTTTGAAGGATGGGAGATGCCTTTGTTGGGTCTCTTAGATACTGATGATGACACGTTAGATACAGGTTATTATGACACAGTCATTACAGATGCAGTACTTAAGATGGAGAAAGATGGCTTATTCATTGCTTCTATTACAGTGGACAATGAAGCTTCTCCAAATGCTGGTATCAGTCAAGCTATTACTGAAGGGTCCCTAAAATGGCTTCTTCATTTTCGATGTGGTTGTCACACCCTGGAATTGCTAATGGAGGATCTGGCAAAAGCACTTCCCTCAGTTGCTTTAGCTATAAAGGTAGCCAAAGATACAGCAAACAACATAAAAAAACCACAAACATCTTCTTAAAGCATTGAAAACTGCCCAACTGGAGACTCCAGGTCATAATGTTTGAAAGTAATATTGCCATGCAATACTCGCAAATGGTCAAGTGGCTTCCTTTGTATAGCTCGTATACTGCAATTACAACATTATTTGATAGCAATGGCTGCTCGAGATGACTTGGAAAGTGAAAATTTTATTTTGCCAGACTTTCAGTTGCTTGAGTATGCCAGAAGTGTATTGTTTGAGTTCTATTTAGTTGAGCAACTATTGCAACGTGATTCAGCCAACGTAATCCATCTCTCATTCTTTTGGTACTCTATCAGTACTAAGGTGAAACAAACTGTGATCAACCTGCATCAAAAAGGTTTTCACCCTGAAGCAAATGCACTTGAAGAAAAAATGAAACAACGACAGCTGCTTATGGAAGAGTCAGGAGTGTTCCATTTGTGTCTTATCTTGTGGCCAGAGACAGTAAACCTTCCAAATCTGCAAAGATATGCTAACAGAGAAATAGAATTTCTTGTTATGCGTCAGTGGAAGAAGTGGCAGAAGTTTGCAGATATTGTTGGTCTTCCACAGGAATATCGCACCTCTGATCCTCAAACAGATGACGAAAGCAAACTAATTTCATCCTCAGCTGTCGTTCAGATTTGATGAAGCATGTTACCACTGGGGATACAGCCATCCGTACTGCTAGAGCCCATTTTCTGAGGGGAGAGCAAAATAGCTGAAGAAAAGTTAAAGCATTGTGATAAATTGCCTAAGCCATCGAAGGATTCAAAGGCACATGCATTTAACCTTAAAGCATACTGGGAAAGTATTGGAGCAGATATACCTGCATTATTTGTATTGTACAACGTTTAAGCTGTTGTGCTGCCTCTGAAGCTGGAGTTGAGCGGTTCTTTTCTACTGAGGGCCTCTTTCATGATGATGTGCGTTCATCAATATCTCCAGTCATAACTAAAGCAGTCATCCGCACCCGCTGGAACCACGATTTGGTGAAAAGGCAGTATGTCAGAGAGTTCCCAATGGACGTACAAGATGTTGAGTTTGATGAATAGAGTGTGTTTATTGTACTTTTGTCCTCACATGCTGAATGTAATTTATACAAGCAATATTATATATTAGCCAGTTAGCCAATAAAATTTTAAATAGCCAGAGATAAGCCAGCCTGCCTCATTAGCTACTTAGCTGGTGGAGCCCTGTCTAGAATGAAGTCATTAGCAAGGGGACATGTATGGTGGCCATCTATAGATAAGGACATAGAGGATTGTGTGCATGGTTGTACTGCATGTCAAGAGGTAAAAGCTACTGTACCTCTAGCTCCCCTACATCCTTGGGAGACCATGGCAAAGAGTACATGTTGACTTTGCAGGACCAATAAATGGAAAGATGTTTATATTGTTAGTTGATGCCCATTCAAAGTGCCCTGAAGTGTTTGAGATGCCGAACACAACATTTCAGAAAACCATTGAAATTTTGCGACAGGTGTTTTCAGCATATGGATTGCCTGAACAACTTGTCTCAGACAATGGACCACAATTCATATCAAGAGAGTTTGCAGAGTTCATGGCTAAAAATGGAATAAAACATATCCGTAGTGCTCCATACCATCCTGCCACAATGGCCAAGTGAAAAGGTTTGTTCAAACATTTAAGCGAGCAATGAAGACAGGTACCACCAAAGTAACATTCAATCAGAGACAGCGCTCTTTTTTGTTGTCATACAGAACCACACCCCACAGTGTGACTAATGTTCCCCCATGTGTTCTATTTCTGCAGAGAGAGGTGAGGACAAGGCTCCAATTGCTGAGGGAAACTACTGAGCAACAGGTCTGCAAGAAACAAGCAGAGCAGAAGTGGCACCATGATAAGAAGGCCAGAGATAGGGAGTGTGCAGAAAGAGAGACTGTCTTGTCAAGAAATTATGGCAGTGATCCCAAGTGGGTTCGGGGAAGAATTGGAAAGCAATGTGGTCCTGTGTCCTACCAGGTGGAATAGCCTGATGGTAGGGTTTGGAGAAGACATATTGAGCAGTTGAGTGCTGTACCTGAAGCCGTATGTGTGCCAGTGCCTACCACCAGGTGGATGAAAGGGCACCCGACATGACAGAGCCAGTTGAAGTGGCCGAGGAAACAAGGCCAAGGGAGGAACTGATGAGGCAACCTGAAATAACAAGTACTGATCTGGACGTGCAAGCTAGTAACCCAACTGCGAGTAATGAACAAAGAGGAGTAAGAAAAAATGAAGGGCAGTCCACTGAAGGAAAGGATCACCGGCCAACAACAAAAACAACAACAACAACAACAATAACTCCATCAACCACTCGACGTTACCCTGAGAGAACCCGCCGCCCCCCTGAGAGATTTTATGGGGGAAGAGTGTAATATATGACTGTATTATATGGACTATGCGCATGCGCAATGATGTATAGATTTTATATAATGTATGCTGTGCTGTAATTGTCAGTCTGATGATTAAGTGATTCAATTATTACAGGTGGGCCGTCAAAGAAATGCACACCCAATTAATTCATATCATTTTGTACAGTGACAATATGTCTGCCTCTCTCCCTCACTCCTCTCCTCACTCCCTCTACCCTCATTCCTCTTTTCCCTCTATCCCTCACTCCATCTCTCTCCCTCTTTTCCCTCTCTCCCTCTTTCCCTCTCTCCCTCTACACTCCTCTCTCTCCCTCACTCCCTCTCCTCTCACTCCTCTCCGCCCTCACTCCCTCTCTCTCCCCTCACTCACTCGTCCCCCCACTCCCTCTCTCCACCCCGCCGCGCCCTCACTCCCTCTCTCTCCTCACCCTCTCTCCTCACTCCCTTCTCCCGACCCCTCTCCTCTCCCTCACCCATCCCTCTCTTCTCCTCACTCCCTCTCTCTCCCTCACTCCCTCTCTCTCCTCACTCCCTCCTCTCTCCCTCACTCTCTCTCTCCCTCCTCCCTCTCTCTCCTCATCCCTCCTCTCCCTCACTCCCTCTCTCTCCTCACCTCCTCTCTTCCCTCCCTCTCCCTCTCTCTCCCTCACTCCCTCTCTCTCTCCTCCCCCCTCCCTCATTCCCTCTCTCTCCCTCTTTCTCTCTCCCTCTCACTCCCTCTCTCTCCCTCTCTCTCCCTCCCTCCTCTCCCCTCACTCCTCCCTCTCTCTCCCTCACTCCCTCTGTTCTCCCTCACCCCCTCCCTCCCTCCCCACTCCCTCTCTCTCCCTCACCCCCGTCCTCTCCCTCACTCCCTCCTTCCCCTCACGCCCTCTCTCTCCCGCACTTCCCTCTCCTCCTCCCTCTCTCTCTCCTTCACTCCCTCTCTCTCCCTCACCCCCTCTCTCCTTCACGCCCTCTCTCTCCCTCACTCCCTCTCTCTCCCTCACTCCCTCTCTCTCCCTCACTCCCTCTCTTCCACTCCCCTCCCTCTGTCACCCTCTCTATACTCGTGGTACCAGTCTTTAACAGCATGTTGTGTTTGCTGTTGACAGCAATAGGTGGCTCAGGTCATGCATGGAAAGATGTAGACCTGGTCTAAGTGCATGATCATGTACGTGTGTGTGTGTGCCACACTGACACCTAACGACAGTTTATAAGTAGCCATGGGAACTGCACTCCCTGTATACAGTACACATGCACACTCAATACATACACACCAAGGCACTCTTAAACTGCTGTGTAGTCTAATTAGTGCACACCCCAGATGAACAATCTGCATGACCTTTATTTTGTTACAGGTGCCCCCCCCCCCCCCCCCCCCCAGATGAATGAGAACCACTGCTGCTGCAGGATGAGATGTTGGCCAAACTGTTTGTGGTCAACAGCCACAGGAAGCTCCACCCCTCCCATGTCTCCATGGAGATGGAGCAGTAGCAGGCTGGGGACCGGGTGCTCGGTGGAGCCCCTCCCCCATGACCTCTTGAGGAAGTACATCATCTACTCCAAGGAGGTCAGACCTGAAAGACAAGATAGCCGAGTTGTACACTGATTTGAGGAAGTGAGACTTTATGGGGTGTGATCTATGTGAGACCTGATCTTAATATACCGTACAACTTTTTGTGTAGATTTATGTCACTATTATGGGAATATTGGTAAGATGACAGTGGTGGCAATTATAGTTCCTCAAGTACGTGGAGAAGATAGCCCCGAGGCCCTTGTTCACCACGGGACAGGGGGCATCGGCCGTGGGTCTGACGGCTTACGTGCAGAGGAGTCCCGTCACGAAGGAGTGGACCCTGGAGGCAGGGCACTGGTGCTGGCCGATAAGGGGGTGTGTCTCATCGATTAGTTTGACAAGGTGGGTGCAGCCGGCTAAAGAAATGCACACCCAATTAATTATTAATGTCTTGTATCTATTGAGTCCACTACACATAATTATTACATTAGGTCTCCCTCCCTTCCTTCCCTCCCTTCCTTCTTATCCCTCCTTCCCCCACTCTTCTTGCCCTCTCTCACTCACATACATTCACACATGCACATGAAGCACACTTAAGCACAAACGTGCATGTTCTAATTGGTGCACACCCCCAGATGAACGATCAGGATAGAACCAGCATGCATGAGGCCATGGAGAAACAGAGCATCTCCATCTCCAAGGCTGGCATTGTGACCTCTCTGCAGGCACGTTGCTCCATCATCGCCGCGGCTAATCCCCTAGGAGGGAGGTACGACCCTTCCCTGACCTTCTCAGAGAATGTGAGCTAATAATGGTGTACATCGCACGCTGAATAGAAACTACGGGTGTCAGTAGTCCTATTGCCCAACATAATCTCTGTAGCTAATAAAATTAATATTTAGTTCCATACATATACACTGTACATGTATATGTAGGTTCTCTATGCTCGCATCCACCTGAGGAAATACGTGAACATGGCCATCAGGGTGCAGCTGGAGAGCTTCATTGACACACACAAGTTGCCCTCATGAGGAATATATGAAAGGTAGGGAGGGAGGAGAGAGAGTGGGGATTGTAGGTTAAAAGGGTGAATGGAAGGGTGTGTGTTAACTTAAGTGTGTATGCATATGTGCACAATGTTTATTTATGGAACATGTATTTGTATGCTCGACTGCTCGGCATAGGTAAATGAGGGTGGATGGGGAGAGAGAGGTATACAGTGTATGTGTGTGTGTGTGTATGTGTGTATGTGTGTACAAATAACTGCCTGCTACATGTATTGATGGCCTTATGTGACTGCTTTTAAGTTTCAGTACACATGTGTTGGCCATTAGCCTTACTGATGTGATATCGGCCATCATCCTTACCTTATGCTATGCCACCTCCATAGGCCTTTGCCCACTACCTGGCCTACAGACGTGACAACAATGAGCATTCTGAAGCAGCTGGCCACGGAGCAGATCAACTTCAACATGAATGGCTACGGGGTGGAGCAGGATGTGATAGAGGTGTCCGAGGAGGACTTCACGGAGAGGATACGAGGGGGGAGGAGCTACACCGCTGACAATCCCACTGTGTTGTCACGGAGACAAGTGACCTGCCCAGCAGTGGCCCCACAACCCGGCCGCTCAAATCATCTCTTTTAACTGTTCTAGTGGATGAGTTATATGTCATGATGATGTCGTACTGCGGGAGCAGAGGCGCGGTACCTAGATCTGTATATAAAGGCTGGACCATCTCTCAGTGAACTTGCTGGACGGAGTCGTGCACGTATTCCAGCTGGGCTGGAGGCTGAACTGTTGTATTGTATATGTATCGTGTTCGTACGTGTGTGTTGCTATTGTGTGTCCGCAGACTCTCTCCAGTGCCGAGCGTGCTACGGTTATCACAGTGCAAAAAGTTAGATATACGATACAGTATATTTTTTGCGTATTTTTGAGAATAAGCAAAATATACGCCTGAGTACTATATTTGAAATATAAGACGGCGTATATTCAAGAATCCGCAAGTGTTAAATACGTCTCTGTTTATATAGGCACAATGAAGTGTACACAAATATGCCCCCGTAAGGATATTTATATCATACCACCGTGTAATTCAAGTTTCACATAGTCTTGTGTGTATATTTGTGTGCAAGTTATCGTTTCTCGTATAAGCGTTAATAAGCATCTAATTACTAAGGAGCCGGCACTTAGCCTTTAGTACTTAATTATACCTTGCATGCGACCGTCAGTACTAACCGAACTTGACACGCTCAATGCCGACGTTGGAATTCGAGCCTAGCTATACAGATCGATGTAACTTATAAATCCACTTCGCACACACTACATCCTACATCATGCACACACTCGCACAATGTCCACACTTGCACGTACATGTCCACACGCACACGGACATACACACACACAGATGTCCACGCACACGCATAAACACACAACACACAGACAGATGTCCACACACGCATACAGACAGATGTCCACACACACGCATCCACAGACAGATGTCCACACACGCGCATATGCACAGACACACACAGACAGATGTCCACACATACATATACACACAGACGTCCATCAGTATCTGCCAAATAATGTTACTTGTCATAGGTTACAGGGGCGGATCTAGGGGGGGGGGGGGGGGCACGTGCCCCCCCCTTCCGTTCATCTAATTATATATTCATGTTACGTAATCGTACCGTGTAACTGCTGATGTAGCGTATGAAAGAAGTATTAACGCTTCGCGACCATTCAAAAGCGACCACGAAGGCTCTTCGCCTCACTGTATGACAAAATGCATAAACTAGCTACATACTAGTATTAGTAGTACATGTACTTTCATGCTTTTGTATTAAGTGATAAGTGCTAATTTTTCATTATGAATGTGTGTCAGTATTGCTATATTGCTCAAAGCTTCCGCGCTTCGCGCGGGAGGGGGCACATCCCCCTCCCGCACCCACCCCCTTCCTGTGCCCCCCCCCCCCCCCTTCCTAAATTCCTGGATCCGCCCCTGGGTTAGTGCTCTTATACACAGTTATCGTTGTTATTTACTATTTATACATTTTGCTCCAAATTTAAAAGTGCACCAATTAGAGTATGCCATTGCACGTGATGGCTAATTTTGGCGGGTTCCTGTGTGAGTGTGGCCTGGAAGGGTACGTGTCTTTGCTTATCATGTTGTGTTATTTGGGGGATGCGTTTGTGATGCAGTACATCAGCCCCATCAACCTGCTGAAAGCAAACCTAGTATACGGTAAGCGACTCACAATTTGTGTGCAATGCACTTTATTGGTGTTGGTCTCAGATTATCACAAACGGCCGATTCTGCTGAGGTAAGTTACGCAGTGGCATTGCTATATCAGCATTTTGCTTTTCTGCAGCGTTTCGATTCGAACTGCTGGTTAGTAATATGTATGGCACTAAAATGTTTTTTTTTCTTCACATTCCGTTAGGCCGAGAACTAAAACACGACGGCACCAACAAGAACATCTGTGTATAGGGATAAGTATGACCATTTCAATTGATGCCAAATGTTATTATGTTCCCGTCTTTATCATGTCACGTAGTACGTGCGGACCGCTGTCTCAAGGATTATGGTTTTCGGCTATCACAAGCGGTCGATTCTGCTGAGGTAAGTTACGCAATGGCTTTGCTACCTTCATTTTGCTTTTGTGCAGCGTTTCGATTCGAACTGGTAAGTATGCTGGGAGGCACTAAAATGTATTTGTCTTCTTGGTCGAAAACTAAAACAACGACGGCACCAACAAGTCCATCACTAGAGGTAAGTATGGCTATTTCAATTGCAATTGGCGCCAAAAGTTATTATATTCTCGTCTTTATCAGGTCACACTAAGTTAGTGGGAAACGTTGTCTCAAGCACTATGGTGTTTGAATTTTGTGTTTGGTGTTGTACCACTTATATGTGCGAAGAAATGTTTTATAACCAAGCAGATGCAAAGGGAGGCAGGGGGGGGACTGGTTTACGGTAGGTCAAAAACCCAAATTACGATAGTGCGCGGTTCACCAAAGAGTGTAACATTAATGAAATTCAAAGGTTTGCTAGGATACCACAAACCACACGTGACTGACTATATTGCAATATAAGCATCTGCTTATTATTATAATGTTCAATACGCAGACAGCTTATATTGCTGCATATATTCAAATATATCGCTATAATATACAGTGTCGTATAACAAACTTTTTGCACTGTGTATTATAACTGTGCTGGACAGGGGTGTGGAGCGTACATGCCACTGGACTTGAAACCAGCACAGGCTGGACCAAGTGCCCGATTCAAGTCCAAGATTTCAGGGGCACATGTGTTGTGTATGGATATAATATCAGAGATAATATTATCTCTGGTCTAAGTAGTCAACCATCAGTCGGTCCCCAGACTAACCACAGGCCTAAAAACCTCTCTCCGTCTAAGTCTAAAAATTTGAGTCACCAAATATCATCTTGGGCTGCGTACTGATCGTTGTGGTTGAAATGTAATTGTATTCGAAATTGTTAACTTCAATTTGGCTGGCACGGTTGTAAGCCGGCATGACCGTGGCTCCATTTCCCTCGCACTCCCACGATGCTATTAGAATGAAGGAACCACGCGCATGCTCGCATGTCACGCAACAGCAGCTACTCGTAAAGTTCTTTGAACAACATTAAACTTGATGCAAGACAAGATAAAATGGCACGAATACGTACAAATAGATGCGCTGCATAGGCCAGTTTCAGCATTGGGTTCTGTACCCCCCTCTCGGGAGTGGTGCAGAAAAGAGACCACTGCCACACACACCTGGATGGTCTTGCAGGGGTGGCAAAGAGAGTGACCATCTCTTTGGTAGCGGGAACAGGGGTCAGCTGGAAGGAGGCGCACAAGAACATGGTAGTGCCGGATACTGGTAGAGTAGGTGGTTGACGTAGATGAGACCACAGCTTTGGCCAGGAGGACCTGGAGATGGTGGTTCAGATCTTGGCCAGGTGAGCTGGAGTGGTGAGTGTGTTTGGGGTGGGTGGGCGGGAGGTGCAGGGGTAAGTTGGTGATGCCTCAATAAAAAGGAAAATGTAAAGTGACAATGCTCTTATAATAACAAGTGCTGCACCTTGCAATAACACCCTCTCCCTCCCACCTACCCTGTCCTCTCCTTCCTGGGGACTAGAATGTGAGGGGCGGGCTAAGCTGTACACGGGCTGGAGATCAGAATAATAACTTACACACACACAAACACACACACACACACACACACATTAAATGTACATTTACCAAACACACAGATCACATGACGTTTCATCTCACAGACCACTCAGAGTGTATTCACACACCTCCCTCCCCTCTTACATGTTATGTTCAATTACCTCACTGCTCAATGTCATGAGAGGTGGGTAAAGGGTTAAACTCACTATCTCGTTCCCAGGCTTGCAACTGTCCACGAGGTCAGAGATCAGTATGGTGTCCTTTGAGCAACGAAGCCTTCTGGCTGCCACCTTGCCGGGACTCTCCTGTACTACTGGTACTTCTCGTAAATGGTCTGGGGAGGAGCTAGACCCATTTATGGGGGAGGAGCTAAAACACACCGCGCACACACACACACACGCACGCACACACACACACACACACACACACACACACACACACACGCACGCACGCACGCACACACACACACACACACACACACACACACACACACACACACACACACACACACACACACACACACACACACACACACACCGGGTGATGCTGCATGGCTTCAAAGGACCAGTGAATATAGTATATTTGGGCCAATTCAACTCAGGCATTGACACCTATGTTTCAAAAGTCTGTAATATGTTATGGGACTTGTTTACTCCGTAACTCTATACACTAACTAGCCTTTAAGGTCAATTGGTTTCATTGCTACAAGGTGCGAAAAATTTGACAACTAATGTAAACAATGCAATGCCTCTTTGTGGTCATATATGCAATGTTTTTTAATCACTTTTACAACCCTCTAAGGGCTATATTCCAATGCCATAACCATGACTGGGGCATGTTCAGTGACTGAATTTTACTTTATTATCCTTCTCATTAAAAAATGACGACTTTTAAAGTTATTATTCTTTGAAAATAAGAAAGAGCATGTTGTTTACTACCTTTTTACCTAACTTCTACAACGGGATGAAATTTGGTTCCGTTAAAATGCCACATTGAAATGAGTGAGTCTTTGAAGATGTTTATTCAGCGTAATTTATTCAGTAGAGATACCACTGCAGTTTATTTTCCTTCCCGATGGCAAAGTCCATAGAAGAACACGAGTAATCTGGGGTGAGGGTGGAGAACCTGATGTTTGTGGTGTCGTTAGGGCGCAAGCGATGGCCACGTCCTGCTCTATGGCCATGGGCAGGACCACGTAGCCACAGTAGTCCATGTGCTCCCCAATGATGTTCACCCGTCCCGGGGCCCGGGCCACGAAGTTGCGCTTCCATTTCCTTCACGATGCCATGCACAAGCCACAAGCGCGGTATTTGGAATCTTCGTCATCTGCCGCAAGGTCCCTACAGACTCCTTTTCCCCACAACATTCCACAATGGAAATGATTCTTCTCTTTACGTTTTAATAGCTATTAACGGTACGTCGGAGCACAGCTACAAGCACGTTGCCACGGCAATATTCTGACGTCTGTCCCAGCGAAAAAATCTTGTGAATCTTGGTCAAGATCTTGTCATTCTTGAACAAGATCTGACGTATCTTGGTCATGATACAAGATTCTTGACCAAGGTAACCAAGATCTTGACCAAGATTTTTTCAATGACACTTCGATTTTTAAAAGTATTATGCGAAAACCATAAATAGTAATTGTTAAAATGGATTGCCATCAAGACAGATGTTTTTTCAAACAGATGAAATCACAGTATTCTATAATAAAAAAATTGCAAGAATCTTGAGCAAGATTATATGAATCTTGATCAAGATAGGACGAATCTTGACCCAGGAATCTTGACCCAGATCCTTGAGTCTTGACCAATAATCTTGACCAAGATTTAATGACCAAGATTTTGCGAATCTTGACCAATGTTCGATTACATGTTAAATCTACAATGTTTCATATCAGAAGATTCTTACCACAAGAATACAAATCCTCACCTAAATTTGTATTTTAAAAGTTAATTGTGCAACAGTTTAAGTTGGTTAGGGCTGACTATGCATGCCAGTGACACATTGCTTTCTTATGCTGTGGTGGTGCCTTCTCTCATACCATGAATTTATAAACTCTAATTTTAACAATACAATGATGTTTCATAATCAGCAAAATGTTCACAATAAAACACACAGCATATATGCAGATAACAATGTGCACATTAACAAATCAATGATGCTCAAAATGATTTGTTTGCACTACAATATAGTCTGTGGCAGAATGCTTTATAGGTATATGGACACATGGCATTCACTGCAAAAGTTACAATAGCATTGGTAACTGATAGCTTTCTCACTTTAAAAAGGAAACGATTCAATAAAGCAGATCCGTTGATCAATGAGCTAGCTGTTCTTAATACATGGTGTACCAATATCATTAAAGATATTCTCATGAAGTGTTTCAAAAACGTTTCCTATACATATCACACTACCATTAATCATGCAAAATCTTCGTACTGAAACAAATACTAAGTTCTCATTGTATGTTATTTGGCATACTGAACTGTCTCTTTTTCTTTTACTAATCATAGGTCGAGGTTTCACTTCTTCATTGTGTATTTTGAAAGATGGAACGATACTCACTCTTTCCTCTTCAACTAACATCCTGTCTTTTAATAAAGCATCCATTTCTTCTTTGGGTAATAGTAATTGTTTACATTTCCTGTTGTCCTCTTCATGATGAGATTTGTTTAAATACTTGATAAAAGATATTGTTTCATCATTGTTTTCTTGTGGTACTGCTGCACAACTTGGGCGTGATGCATCATAAATGACTCAACAAGTTGGGGCAAAATATTGCCTGTGCCATGAGCATATTTACGCAAGTAGCCATTGAGATTTTCAAACGCAAATGTTGAATAACACCAGAGAGGACCCCAGTCTTCGACACAGTCACATATGTGTGCTAACATATGGAAATTTGCGGTACACAGTGTCTTAGGATACAACTCTGGTAGCAGTTCATGGAATGTTTTTAGTAATTCTCTACATTTAGTTATGTCTTCCTTTCTTATGCAGGTGCCCAGAAGTATATGAAGACTAGTAATTAATAAAGAAAGATGGATCACATAGTCTGGTGGCAAGATGTGCATAAGTAATGGTATGGCATAATACAAGAGCCAAGCTGATGTTCAGAAGCTTTCCATAAAGTACTGCTCACCTTTAAAGATCGTGGTGAGCGTCGGAAGCAATGGGGTGGTTTAATTCTGAGCAACATTTTGTCAAGTTTATCAATCTCTTTGCCTATGTAAAAGCGATGATCTTTAAAGCTTCCATCTGACCAGTATTTTAAGAGCATTTTACTAATTCCCTTTAAAATCATGTGCATATAATCTATAGGAATATCTCTAACTATATCAATGTACAAAGATAAGACTGAATGACCCTTAACTCCATACATAGGCTTTCCTAATCTCTCAGCAAGAGTAGCCCAACTTTCCATGTCTTCTTTACATCGTTTTATGTAATCTTGGAGAGGAGGGTACAGCATTCTTTTTAACTCATAAACCCCTTCATGAAGACTATAGAGGCAGCCAAAGTAACCATTGAACTGAAGAGTGTTGGTTGCCAATGGTCGTGCCACTGAATCAAACACGCACAATATGATTTTAACCTTTATGACTTTATCTATACCATTTGTACTTATTGCAATGCCTTTTGTACCATACACCTTTAGCTTTTCAAGAACAGGTTGAAGTATCATTTCCAATTTTGGCTTTACTGGTCCTAGCCATATTCCTGCCAGTATAAGATTTGAAACGTTCATTCTTAAAGCTGGAGGCAAGCTTGTTAAGGCTAGCATTACTGGCCAAATACTTTGCCCTATACAAGAAAGCAAAATAAAATTAAATGCACATCTGCATTGTTTGTCTAAATGTAGGATAGCAATGCTAACATTTACAGGTCATGCATAAACACGTGCTTAAAAACTTACCACACGACTTAAACAGTGGCACTCCATCTGCATCCAGAATAAGAACTATGTGTTCTGCACATTGATCCTCAAGTGCCACTTTTTGCTTATATTGTTCAAACCTTGCTCCATCAGAAATATTAGTTATGACTCCAGGTATTGATGGTTTAGATACATGATTATGGATAGTACTCCAGTTTTCTGTATAAGGAACAAAAGATTGCATAAAATATTGTAGTATGTTACTTCAATCAACACAAACCTTCAACAATGCTCTTAATTAAGGCGTGATTCAAAACTGAGTAGCGTGAAGTTTGATGCAGTTTTACACTCGTGTTTGAGACATCCTTTCATTGCATCTTCAACCTCACCATAGCAAGTTGAACAATAGTATGTGTTCTGTCTCCATACATCCTAACATATTTTTCAGAAGGTACAGTGATTTAGGGCTTAGATTTGGCTTTGGGCAATGAATTGATACTAAGTCTAGTAATTGCTTTGTAGCAACATCAGTTAGTTTATTTGCTAAACAGAATCTGTATATTGATAGCCAACTAGCTTGAGTAGTAAGAGGGGCACCAGGATACAAAGGATCCGAAGGTAGTCCTGCAGGGAACACATACAGTGTGTGATGTAAAATGATATAGTTTTATTGTCACAATGCTCTTAAAAATACTGTACATTTGTAACATGTCCCACAATGCCTTCTTACCTTTCATTTTCATATTCAAATGTTGACTTGTGCTGTTCACTATACAGGGGTTACAGTCTTTGGAACTACCAGCAGCATAAGATACAGGGTCTGAGCTACATTCCTGCATAGTAGGTGCTCTTAAGTCTTCAGCATCAGGTACCTCATCACACAACCTGCCTACATCATCTCCCTGCATAGCATTTTTGCTTCTCTTACATGATTACCAAAATGACTGCTGGTAGAGCTCTCATCACTTTCAATATCTGTATCATCTTCACTCTCCACATCTCTATCCTCATCACTATTTACGGCAGTGGTGGCATGATTGCCCATGCGTGTACTGCAAGCACATCCCAGTCCACATCTGAGTCTTCTACAAACAATAAAAGTTGCAGCATAAGTGGCATTAGGGTGTGATCATGCACCAACACTAATACAAAATAAGACCACGCAAACTCTACACAGGTGTTAGAAGTTAAGATAGTATTCGAGCATTTGTGATCTTCCTATTAACAAGTACATACCATTGACAGGCTTAAGCACATCAGGAACATCAGGAATGTTGTCATCAAGAACATCACTATCCTCATCACTATTTATAGTAGTGGTGGCATGATTGCCTATGAGTGTACTTCCACCATGTGCAAGCACATCGCAGTCCACATCTGAGTCTTCTACAAACAATAAAAAGTTGCAGCATTACTAAGGCAAGTTGCATTTTGGTTGTGACCATGCACCAACACTAAGAACACACACTTACAAAATAAGAACACACAAACTCTACACAGGTGTTGGAAGTTAAGATACTAATTCATATTACTATGCTCCTACTGTTTTGCCAACGTGCTGTACTTTCAGGAACCTGGGAACTGCTATCAGTATTGTAGAGTTTTCTTTTTGTGATGCCTTTTCCTGTGTTGAAGCAAGTGCAATGCATGCATATGATCATTCTCACCACACTCTTTGAATAACTTCGTTGCGTGTTGACCCACTGCCATCAATTACGGTTAATCAAACCATTTTGAGACGTGTTTTAACATTATGATAGACATGCACACACAACGTAAACTGTGGCCATATAATCAAATTAAGGCATTTATAATTAGATAATTCATGGCTTACCACAATCCGAAGCCCTGGAAAGCTTGTGTCGTCTAGCAGTTCGCGAGGGGATGGGAATAAGAGGGCTTTGAAGATACTTGTACCTTCCTCTCCGTTTCTGAACTCGAAAAACTTCGGCCATTTTTATGTTGTTCAGGAGGGTTAATTATGATAGTCTAACACGTGTTTTCATTATCTCCCAGCAACAAATTCGTGCATAAGTATCGTTGTAACGATACGCGGTGATCGTTAAAGTAGTACGATTTTTGTCAATTACGATTGGATATGATTGGTATTGGATCGTACTAATATCGTATCTATATATTCGATTTCGAACTTTAACTATCGTGTTGTATCTTACTTGCAGAATGCATGCACGATTAGCACAATTAGCAACGTACTTTGTAGATTACATATCTAAGATTGTCTACGTTCATGTCTGGCCCACTATAATCGTTTCGGATCATAAAATAAAAGGGAATAGAGGCTACTTATAGATCTTGCTGATTCGTCATCTAGCTATTATACATTGCTATCAAAGTCTAGTAAGATGGAAAAAGTTTTGACATTGCCGCCAATAGCAATATCATTATATATCGTACATGCACTAATAACAAGAGTGATATCAATGCTCATACGTATACGTGCTGTCAATATTTGTCACGATTCCGCATTGTAGTGAATACTTGTAATACAAACAAAAACAATAAAATTAATAACAACACCAACACCTCAATACAATAATCTAATCAGTCATTTTCTTTTATTTTGTTAGTAAGTCCGAACACTTCTGGTTCACCTGGGTGCGAACTTTGGCTGCAGTGTCATTAAATTGTTCCATTCCAAATCTAGCTATAATGGCATCTGGAGAAAAATGAAAATGTATTAAAAATGCAATCTTGCATGCAGTACATATACTTTTTACCATCAATCAATTTCACTTTAGTTTGATCTAACGTCGGCAATGGGTCCTTCAACCCTCTTTTCCTCGTTTCCTTGAACCTGCTCTTTTCCATCACTTCTCTACTAAACATTACATCCATTGCTTGCAAACAAAACTTTATCGGATCTCTTGCTGGGATTAGCATCAAATCCTTCCCATCCACCTGATGGAAAAATATAAATGTATACACACACTAACGAATTTGTGTGGGCTCGATATGTATCCCAAGGCTGTGGAAAAATTCCACCTTTCAATTATATAGCTTCTCTCAGCCAACGTCTCAACATCATCTTGGTTATGTAGGTGTCTAGAGCCATCCTATCAAGGCTACCACAATTAGGCAGACGTTTGTAGCTAATTTCTAAGTTTGTTTATGTAACTATTGTTCATATTTGATTATTATAAATAACTTGTCATTTGTGTATTTACTGTATGTATGTATGTGTTGCAATCGGTTTGTATATTGTCATCCATCTATAATGAAACTGGTCAGTGCTAATTCTACAGCAATTCTTTATAGGATACCAATTGCATCATAGAGTTAAATCATATATGTTCTTAATGGAATGTGTGCACTTTGTGTATTCCTCTGTGAAATAAATTAATATGTAGTACAAAATAACTAAGGACAAATAGACATTTGAAAATGGGCATAAAGAAATCACCAAATGCAATAAGTCATCCCTTAAAGAAAATGGTACATTCTCTTGGTTTATGCAGTATCTGGATTGTCAGTTTTGTGAATCCATACACTTAATCTAATACACGGGGTGTTTGCAAATGAAGGGAAACAAATGCAGTGATTTTTGTGTTTTCAAGTTTGATTTGTTGCTTTGGTTATTTACATACATATTAGTCTAATATCTATGGTTATTTACAAGTAAAACACAAATTCTTTTTTTTTTTTTTTAAATTGTATTTAAGTTAATGGATAGTTTCTAAATCATTCAATTATTAAATAGTTCTTGCACATAATTGTGTTACATTAATAAGTTTGAATTTACATCTATTACTAGATAATGCGATATGCATTTGCCTAACTTCCCCATTTTAATAATTACAATGTAATACTTGTTTAAAGATTTTGCCTTGAATTGCAAAGACCCGGTATAATGCGATTTGTTAATCTAAACACAATGCACATAAATAATTATCAAAGCTTGGAATCATACTTACAAAATGTATTGTTATGGTAGACAAATTGAATTAACATATTCATTATGCAGTACTCTAGTACTAGGTTTCCAAACTGTATTGATTTACTATCTGTAATTAATCTGGTAGTGTTTAATTACATCAAAATTTTAGTTTTTTCATTTACGTTTCTCAATTATTTTTAAATCAAAATACTGCTTATTCAACCTGCAGATAATGATCAAAGAGTTGCAGCATACAACTGTTGCTATCACAGGTACATTTTTATAAGGCTCATAGATTATCACATATGCATGATTATATGGATTCGTTCTGCAAGTATCTTTGATGATTAAACTGTTTGTGCATATGATTTAATGCTGTAATTAAACTCATAACAATTAATTAAAAAAAATAAGCTCATGTATCAATTGATAGAATATTGATGATCATAATACTTACCACAAATTTATTCTTTTTCTCATCATCCACAGTTACTTTATCTTTTTCCATCCTCTTCAAAATTTGGTGGGTGTCTCGGATCATCTCCTTAATACAAAGAGTCAGAATGAAGCAATTTTAACCACAAAAACCATATCCATAACATGTTCATCAAATTCCAACACAATAGTGATAATGTACTGCCATGCATTAATACAAATACAAATCTAAAACTTTTGAAACACTGCTGTGTCTCGTCATACCCATGAGGTGCGTCAAGTCCCAGGCCACTGCTATACTTTCATGGCAGGCTCAGCCTCACTTTTAGTACTTTTTTTTCTTGTGTTGCTACTTTAAATTACGCAGAGTTATCCAAAAGTCATGATTTTGAATCACCCTAACCGTTAATATTTGAAATGCCTTTTTTTTTAATTACTACTTATAAGCTGATTGTGTTTTGATAATAATTTGTGTATTGAAGGTAATAGAAATAGAAAGGAAATATGGTTAGCTAATGGATCTTAGTTCGAACAGGATCCACTCCAAAGGGGTTAGCAGCTGTTATTTAATATCAATATGTTTAAATTGCCATTGTATCAAAATAATTGACTCATGGATGTCATAAGTGATTGAGGGACTTCACCTTGGGATGCCATGTTTCAATATATGCCATCATAGATACTAATGCCATGTTACAAGTAGCTACCTATTACCACATTGAGCAGCAATGTATTTTTAAAAAGAGACAATGCAAATAGATATAGTCTGCATCCCTCTGTACAATAGCATTTGGGATCGAGAAACTCAACCTAGCCTCTCATGAAATAGCTCATAGACTTGCACCAGCTCTATGGTACATAGAACAGGGCCATTCTAAATATAGTATGTGTACAACTTTGCTCTGTGTTTTATTGCCAATTGTGTACAGATTCGTTCTCAAGTATCATTGTGTATTCTTTCAACAGTTAGCATCATAAAAATAATAATAATGAAGCTGTTACTCTTATATTTTGCACACTCATTTATCCTCTTCCTTTCTATATATGCTAGTACATAAAATATTGTCACTTACTTCAATTCCAAGTTTCTCATCAATCTAAGTGTAACAAAATAACACAAATGGTAAAATAACAGTTTGATTCGCAATGTAAATTTCAATGTCTATCACCTACAGAAATTTACACAGCTTACTGCTCTGCATAGTCAATAGCACAGAATGAATGTTTTCCTTGCTGGTACATTTTTTATCTGCCATTAATAATAACTTTACCATAACTAAAATGCATTGTCCTCATCGATCAGTGTAGGAACCGGTTTATTGTATCCTCAATCCAATGTCATGCTATGCTATCAGTAAGAATCGATACAGTGCTTAGGTTGCAACAGATGCACAAGAAATGTATAAGTATTACAAAATGAAATTGGAACTTTGACTCACAAAGTGAGAACATTTATTGTTTAATGCTTTATTAGAAAAGTCCACGTTGAATTTTTTGCTCACTGATTCCATATGGTAGTCCAAAATATGTGTAAAAGCGTTATATCAGGTGTTTTTTGAATGAGGATAAAGTATTTAAATTGTATAACTCAGGTTTGATTTTAACTAAGTACTAGATTTAATTTACTGTTTTGCAATAGTTAGGCAAATGCTAATGAGATAACTGTAATTGTGCCGGTTAAGGAATAATATCAACACACTACAATATTAAAATCAAAGTTATTGAAGATTGAGGTTAAATTTCGAAAAATTATTAATCACTAAGCATTAGTATCCCATTCATATGGATTTGTATCCTATTACAATATTGCAATAATGCAAAACTTTTGCCTTTACATCTATGTATTATCATTATCAAGAAACAATGGTATAGTATAGTTGATTTGAATATTGCCTTTATACTTACAATTTCCTCCCTATCATCTTGATTGGTGACACCTACAGTTTCCTCCTGACCCTAAAAAAGAAATGCAGGAGTTAATGAATGCAAGAAATTTAACAATGCACAAAATGATTAACCTCTACATACAATTTTAATTTAAACTATAACGTGATTACATGAGGTAATCCACTATAAGCACAATGCTAGATTACAATATTTCATATACTACATTATACAATCAAGTACTGTTTGTTCAAACATTGTCTTGGATTGTTGTCTGTGAGTATGGGTTTCTTTATTGATCCACTCTAAAGGAAAGTTGAAATGCTTAAGTGTTATTACGCACCTTCTTGTTCAGCATAGATTGTGACAGCTCCTGTTCTGATGCATTGTCCAACTGAGTGTCCGCGTTCTAAATACAACTGATTTGAATTGATGTATACAACATGCACAGTTAGGTTACCATAAGATCTTCATCATCATCCACGCTTTGCTTGGTGTGGGGTTGTGCCTGGTCCTGCGACCCCCATACCAACATGGACTTGGTTTGCTGTATGAAATTAAAAAGAGTTGAATAATCATCACAAGAACCATGCTATAGTGTAAGCAATAAACTAAATTAATAAAGATACAACTATTCAAACGACTATTCAAATTGATGAATAACTTATGTTGAGATAGCATTAAAAGCATTAGAGTAGATGACAATCTTAGTAGAGTAGAGAAAATCTTGGTCCACCTAACGTTTACCATGATAGGATATTTATATTGCACTAAACATATTCTAAGTAGGCATTGATTGCAAATATCACATCACATATACATGCAATTCTGTCATGTGTACAGTCATAAACTTGGTAATGAATGTAAATGATTTCTAACTTTACATTGCTTATTCACTTACTTGAGGAGTAGATATGCTCTTTGAAGAGCCCTATAGTGATAGTGATAACATATTATATACCACATCACAAAATTGTAAATTAAGAACATTATGACATTAAAAATTCATTATTAGATGAAATCCTCATGCATGAAAAGAATATGAAATGATTGAAGTAATATCTGCCTAATTAATTCGATTTTATGTCTGCAGTTAAGCCAAGTACAGAGTATGCAAGTCAAATACATTGCAATCACATGGCTCTGAACATCACACTGACATCAGTCCTTTAATTTAACTTCCATGCATACATACATGTACATGCATGTGTAAATAAAAATTGTCTATGGCTTAAATACAAATGCAAGTTCTTCCTTCCTCACATATTCATAATAAATTTAAATACTTAATGCCTCTAAAAATCATGTATGGTTTTCATGTGGACATCCCCAGCCTGTCATGAATGTGTATACATGCAAATCCATACTTGATCAATCACACAATACATTGCAAAGTAAAGATCATGTGTCTATTGACCAATGATTTCATATAATTATATGACATTCCATTCCTTATTTAAATAGGAAGATATGATTCAAAATTCCATAAATTTGAAATTCTTACAGGAAATACATGTACATGCATAAGAAGATAAAAATTATCATACGTTTTTCAAAACAGTACAAATTCCTTCCTCACATATGATTCTAAAATGTTGAATATCAATTAAGAAGTTCATACCTGCAAAATATGTTCAAATTTTCCTTCCTTGAATATATTTGAGATGTACAAAAATAGCATTTAAAATCTGTTGCAAAACAAAACCTTGCAGCACATATTTTCTACATTGCTTACTCTAATTTTACTTAGCATCACAAATTTAAGTTATGGCTTCACTTAACTTCTCCACTGAAGGCTATTGACATGCAAGTATTCAAATGCAAGTTTAAAATGTATAGCATGTGTTGAAATAAATATGCAAATATTGAAATCAATAGTAGATATAGCCATAAATTTGAGATTCTTATATCATCTATGAAAAACATGTATTGCTATATCAGCTTTCCAATTATACTATTATAGCATTGTATTCTGGAAATAATGCTCTGTACCTCACGTTCTTCAGTACTAAACACTGGAAGAATCCTCTTCTACAAAAAAAAAGAAATTGTCAGGAACATCAATTGCATGCAACAAATGTATTCCAAGGCAACAAATTGATTGATACAACTATAGCGCAGTAAATGGATATGTAGTGAATAGTAAAATGTTTTAAAAAGGATACAAGTTAGCTTGGACATTTGATTAAAGTTGAGTGCATTAAAAAATATTTTTTTAACCCCTCCATGAAATGTATCTTTTTCCATCCACACTCACAAATGACGCATATTCATACTTACAGCTGGCTTTGCGAGTTTCTTAATCTACAATGAAAGACAATTGCATTTGTAATGCACATGTTAGATTGTTCCATTAAACAGTTTAAAGGTATTGTCTACAATTTAGATTCCTATCTTTTTACACCTAGAAATTACTCTAGGATGGCTAAAATAAAAAATAAAATTCAATGCATGCATGCCCATTTGTTCATGGGTATAGTGATTCGGTCTCAAATGATGAAAACCTGTATATTCCAACACACGTGTAGAACCTGGAACAATGTGGAAAAAAAAAAGTGTAAAGATAAATCCTAACAATGAGTATACACATTCATCAATACAACATGCCATGTCCACTCAAGAGAGAACACAATCCAAGCATGCGCACGCGCACGCATGCACACACGCACACACACACATGCTCACAAAAAACACCGCCACCATCATCTTATCTTTGTTGCTCAACTAAGCTCAATTGTGTAAGTATTTATTAATTATTTGAAAAGGTCTGAACATGTTATTGGCCACAAAGGGGATATGGTGTTTACAACATGCCAAACCAAGCACCCAGCTGAAAACTCATTCCACACCTGAGAGGCTGCTGCACCCACACTTATCAGTCTACATGATCTTATTCATATACTGATGTATAGGCTTCAGCTGCTGGGGAAATAATTTATTACAAGGACAGAATATGTATTGTCTTTACACTGGTGTGTGGATTGTGCTGGTATGTGTCTGTCCATGTGGTGAAGCATCTCAATGTGCCAGTTCAAATAAGAGAGACAACATGCACCATACACAATTTATGCAATAAGTGTGAAGCGCATATCACAGCTATACAATCCACATGCTTCCCTTTTCAATAAAGAATAGTTACACTGGGTAATAGGTAAAGAGAAAGTGAGAGACATGAGAGAGAGAGACAGGATAGAGAAAGGGAGAGAGAGAGAGAGAGAGAGAGAGAGAGAGAGAGAGAGGAGAGAGAGAGATGAGAGAGAGAGAGAAGAGAGAGAGAGAGAGAGAGAGAGAGAGAGAGAGAGAGAGAGGAGAGAGAGAGAGAGAGAGAGAGAGAGAGAGAGAGAGAGAGAGAGAGAGAGAGAAAGAGAGAGAGAGGTCACATGTACCTCTTCCTAACCTTATGTTCTGGTATGCACCAAAAAGACAAGTAATGGTTAACATTAATTATCTGTAGGGGAATACTTTGCAATAACTATACAATATCAAATTTATTAACTACATATCTCAAAACATATTGCTTAGTCTAACTAGTATCATACAAGTTTGTTAAAAGCCTAACAGTACTAAAGCATAGGTTCTATCTCAGTTTACCCCTCTTTAAATGTACTTTACTTACATGTGATTACCACACACTCATAGTAATAGCCCTAATTGTAAAATTAAGACTACTGCATTACCTTTGAAGAAGAAGTTTCTATATCTGTGAATGCATAATAAAAAATTATGGACATGCACATCATAAAAATTATATAAAACGTTCCTAATGCCATTACCGTGTATTTCAAAAATGGTGCATCTCACACTTTTTTGTGTCCCTGGAACTCTCCAAATTGCTCCATTTCTATCTTTAATCAGGGATGCCAGATCCCTATCAGACAAATTATCCTTGTCTGCTGTGTAGAGCTTGCCGCAGATACAAGCCTCCTTACTTCACTGCCTTCTGCTGTAATGTAGCAGACCTCTAATATAACAGAGTAAATATGTCAAAGGAGGAAACACAGTCTATTAAATTCTATAGCAAGGCTATTTAAGCGTGCTTCTTCCCATTGTCGTTCGGAGGTCGCTTAAAAACTGTCGCTCCGCGGTAGCGATAGTCTAGCAACGTTGCTGTGATTTGTAATGGACTTTCGATACGTGGCAAGAAATCGTTTGCCACAGATGGCGAATTTACGTGCAAGCGCTATAGCGATGCAGTGTAGCAGAGATCATATATTACAATTCTAATAAAGACTACGAATAAAAACGCTGCAGTGCCTCGATCGTGCTATTTAGAAACTAATCTATCAATGACACATTTATAATTGTGACAAGAACAAACTGGAAACTTGCGATTTAGTGATGTTATAAGTTTGTATACATCAACAATCCTTACTTTTGCTAGGTATACTTTCTTGAAAAGGAGTGGCAGCATTGTCGGGACCGCTATATTTGCGGTTGGGATTCCTTTTCGTCCGTAGTCTTTTGATAACCTTCTTCCCTGACATTTTGTGTGCACGTGCAGCTAGCGAAGTTTGGATTATATTCATTATTATCATAGATGAAAGGAATGCGTCACCTTCTATTGCTTACATTGCGACACCTCAAGTAACTTTCTCCATATTCAGTGCCTATAACTTCTAACTTATTTGTTCCCTAATAATATAGCTGGACGGAATACTGGTGTGGCTTCTTTACTACTGTGATGTTTCTTCTGACAACTAGAAGTGTAGATACTCAAGCAAGTCATCTTCCAGCAGTTTTTACAATATTAGACTTCACCAAGGTAGACTTGTTTGGAGGCTGTACAGAAGTGCTGCAATCGATTGAGACAACAAGTTGTTAGCCCATTTGTTACATATCTACTGCTACTATACTTCAAACCAGTTAAACTAATGTTGCATTTACTCAAACCTGATTGATTTTTCAAACAATGTCAGTACAGCAATAGTCAGTGAAAGCATAAACGCATAGAATTACAATGGTATAGTGATTCGGTCTCAAATGATGAAAACCTGTATATTCCAACACACGTGTAGAACCTGGAACAATGTGGAAAAAAAAGTGTAAAGATAAATCCTAACAATGAGAATAGGGAAGCCCTAGCTGCTAGAACGCCACAGTGCACCACACGCATCAACGCATAATTCCCACAAACGCGAAATACAAGGCAACTCCTGCGCAATCGCGTGTCATAGGTTGTGCCTTCAAAGTTGTACCACAATATCTCAGCGAAGAGTCTGAGATACGCTTGTTTATATGTGCCGATTGCGAGTCGATGGTGCATGGTTTCCTTCTCAGCACATACAACTCACTGCCCGGTGGTGAAGTCACCAAGATTACTGATATTATATATTTATGGTACAGCACGCCACCATTAATTCGTTGCTGATGCCTTAATTGAGCTGGAGTACCAACTCGAAATAGAGATGGTTATTGCGTATTACTACCAGTTCTTACTTCGGCAGGTGAGTATTATAGTTAATCCGACCTCTGTTGTTAGTACCTAAACCCTGCCAGGGGCCGTACCCTAGCTATGCCATTGCTATTACAAGTCGAGACAACCAAAATCATCGGACAATGGAAAGGAGGGATTACGACGTAACCAAGGAAACCCATAATTTGGCTCGTTCCATTGTGTCTCCCTACTAAGCAGTACTCGGGATCTGACTACTCTGATACAAGTAATTCATTAAACATGCAAGCTAGAGAGATACCGGTACCGTTCACTATTGTACAAGCATGGATAATCCTTTTGTCTTACACTGTAGTTTAATACTCCATTCAGTACGCATTGATTCACACTGGATATAATACATGTACATAAAGATTCTTCGATTAGAACGCTACTTATACTTGTGTGCTAGCATAGTTCATTGGCCATTCAATTTAAAGTGTCTTTTCAAATTTGCAACAAATGGAGTCATCGGATCACCATGCGAAGCCAGTTCTCGAGAAGCACTTCAAAAGAAGAATAATAATGGAAGACTGACACAAATACTTCATGTCATGAGTGGACATCCTTAACTGGTGAAAGTAAAAGGAAAGTTCTTAAGGTACAAATACACTTGACATTAGTAACATTCATCATACATGTACATTGTGTATACCAGCTGCTTCCTTCATAGATGAAAGACATCCCTCTGCCTAGTGCCCTGCGCACAACAGTAGTGAAGTTATGGGAGGTACTATGTGCAGTGAGTCAAATCACTTGTCACCAAATGACTTCTTTTCGTTGTTGACATACGGAATCCTAAGGATTTTGAAGATCTATACAGCATACTGTCTAATGAATCACCATCACCCATGCATGCAGAATGCTTCAAATCAATTCCACCAAAAGGTAAGATTAGCTAGTGTGCAAATATAATAAGAATGAAATGCTACTCTATTCTGTCTATACAGGCCAAACAATGGGTTCAACTCTTCTTAAGCATCAAAGAAGAGGGTCACCAAAAGAAATATATAACTTCTACATGCATGCAATGGTATACCATGTCCCAAACATTATACGCCAATACGGAAATTTGAAACAATTTTCATGTCAAGGTTGATAATGCACTGTACTTCTTTCTTGATAGTTATTTATGCACTTCAGGTGTTGAGAAACACAACGATGATGCAAAAAGAAACTACTTCTCTAGCAATCGATGGGATGCACCAGCTGACATTATGATGACAGAGTACAGGCTGGAGGTGCTGCAGAAATAGTAGAGAAAAGAGGGCATATATTAAGTGGGACTCTGCTTACTGGCATGAAGGTGGAATTGAGGCCCTCTGAGCAAAACATAGAGAAGCAGTACAAAGGCCAGCAATCCCTGAAGGTTAATTATATGCGACACAGTGCTGTAACAATTCATGAACCATTTCTACAGATATTGAACCACCTACAAGACTTCTTGACTAGCTCTTGCTTTAAAGAGCAATGTAAGCAAAATAAAATGCATGCCTTTTTCCGGCCTAGCTGTATCTGAATTCCACCCCTTTAGGAACATGTTTCCTATTCATTACAAGTTGTGGAAGACCATGACCTTTACAAAAGAATACCAGCTGATGTGGTCAGGACAAGATAACAGAGGTTCTAAAGGAGACCACCTGCAGGATCTTATACAATGGATTCACCAATAGATGTGCAGCAGGGCTTATCACATAAACCATATAAGTTCATCCCTGCATAGTACACAGAATCAGATGCATAGAAAACATATAATGGTTTGCATATTTCCTACAGGTAATATATGAGAGGGGAGGCCAGGAAGGATGTGGGGTGGGAAGCATTCTGATCTCTATATGAGAAGTGATGTCTTTGTTCAAAATATTACCATGCATTTATTTGATGAGCATGACAATGAAATGTAAGTTGGAAATACTTATTATATATTATACTTCTTCACAAGATAGGTGGAGTCTTGCCCAGGGTACAGACCACACCCAGACAACACAACTAACTAGCAGCTAGAGATATTTAACCCATTCTTGCCCAGGGTACTGGCCACACCCAGGCAACACAAGTAGATAGATTTAACCCAATCTTGCTCAGGGTACAGACCACACCCAGACAACACAACTAACCAACTAACCAGCAGCTAGATATTTAACCCATTCTTGCCCTGGGTACAGCATCAGCTAAAGTGATTCTTCCTAATGTGCACCCCAGCAAAAAGAGCTAGGAGTATGTGGCGCGCGCGCGCGTGGTGTGTCATTGCGCATATCGGGATGATGTAGGAACCGTTAACGTACGCAGTCGTAGAAAATAGGTAGATACACGCCGAGCGCACGTTCACGCCGATGAAAGAAATATTCAAATGTATTGAACCAAGGGCACATTACTAGCAACGACACGTTCCTCCCACTTACACAGGCACCAATTTGCACTAAAAGGGCACGCCCACCATTTGATGTTATTAAACATTATTGACTTCTAATAATATTATTACGTAATAGCAAAAAGTAATTAATTTTGTTGTTGATTCTCCTGCTCGCAAAATGAAAGCGAAAAATAAAAGAATGCATTATTTATATTAATCCAACTGCGTTAATGTTTAAAAACAATCAAATACTTTACATGCGTTTTCAATGTACAGACGTGTATGGATGTCCGAAATTGCTGGACATGCACCAAAAAGGAGATTTTTGTTAGAAGACAGTGCAAGTGGCACTGATGATGATGATGATGCTAAGAGTGAAAATGTAGAGGCAAAAAGTGAGCAAGAGGCAAGTGTAAACGTTTGCGTGTGTATGGTTGTGTGTGTGTGTGTGTGTGTGTGTGTGTGTGTGTGTGTGTGTGTGTGTGTGTGTGTGTGTGTGTGTGTGTGTGTGTGTGTGTGTGTGTGTGTGTGTGTGTGTGTGTGTGTGTGTGTATGTGTGTGTGTGTGTGTGTGTGTGTGTGTGTGTGTGTGTGTGTGTGTGTGCGTGTGCGTGAAGCACAGCCATGAAGCAAACAAACTGTGGATGAGTTTGAGGTTACACATATTGTGTGGTGCTAGACAGACATGTTAATGCGCATGTGTGTGTGTTTTGCAGAATATGGAAATGCAATTGCCCTCTCAACAGGTAGGGTATTAACATCTAAAAAAATTTTACTTACCTGATATTGAATTGTGCAAATATTTTGTAGTTTATTGTACATGGTGCTGAATTTTAAATTTCTGTAATCATGATATGTATCAATTTTCATTGTAAATTATGTGTTTGTATTGTTAATTCAGAGTGATCAATCCATCATGACTCAGTCAGAAAAGGATAAGGGGAAGAATTCAAAGGTAAGTTTAGATTCCTAACTCAACATGTACAAAGCATGAGATACAAACATGTAGGTACATATTGTATAACATATTTCATTACTTTGTATTAGTGTATGATGCAGAAATTAACATTGATATGAATCAATTTTCTATTTTGGTGAAGTTGGTATTTGTTTTTTAATTCAGTGATCAATCCTTCATGACTCAGTCAGAAAATGATAAGGGGAAGAATTCAAACGTAAGTTTATATTCTTAGCTGTACATAAAGTGTGAGATAAACATTTCAGACATGTAGATACATGTTGTCAAAGGGGCTGGGAGGATGGGCTGAGACTATCCGTTGAGGTCCAGATTTGAAACATAGGAGGCTATCGTTTATGCATACATGGGGAGTGTGGTTTAAATTAATCTGTAGTAAAAATCCTGTGCCTTGCCTGTGAGTGCGTGTGTGTGTGTGTGTGTGTGTGTGTGTGTGTGCGTGTATGTGTGTGTGTATTTATAATGACCAGTTGTGGTCACTGTTGTTTCTACCTACCTGCATCCAATTGAGTCCACCCCCATTTACCACTAACCTTGGCTTTTTACAAACTATCCTTATGGAAGTGACTTTATATCTGTAAGGCGTTGTGATATCTGTACACATGTCTATTGCCAACAAGCTGCTGCATTAATTGCTTCTTTCACTGGGACATTTTAACAAATACTTACAAGTAGTTATCTTTGCAATGACGCCACTGTCTGATGAAATGGTATTTTTGTAAAAAAACATATCTGCATGAATGCATGCATAGAGCAATAATAAACCACCCGTATTCAACACTGGAAAGCTGTAATTGCATCCACGTCTTGCACTATTTTATGTATTATACTGTGGTCTTATTATGAAGTAATTAATTTAACTGTATATGATGACTTCAGTTACCATGTTAATTTTATTTCATTTGTAGGAATGTAATTATGATGAGCTGAAGCGTATACGGATTGCAGTTGAAGGAATTTTAGAGCACCTTATCACAAACAGCCAAACAAATAAAGGTATGAATAGCTCAATAGGTGATATGCATTATAGTAAGTGCTTTACGCTTCATTTTTATAGGTATAGGAGGACCCATTCTGGCCTATAGTGGACCACATCTACCACATCAAGGTAGCCCTGCTCCCCCTGTTCCCAAGCAGATACTGCCAGAAGTGCAACCAGCAGCTCCATCTGGCGCAAATCACTCCCCGGAGTACTTTTTGACTGTAAGTTGCAGTAGTACAAATTATCCTATACAAATTAACACGAGTATTGACATAGGAAAGTGGTGTAAATTTATTGAATCTGAGAGGAGCAGATATCAACAAATATGCTCTGAATCTGATGGATGCACTGTACACTGAGGATGAGCTGAAGACATCCTCGTTTGTCCCAGTGGGAAAATCTTCCACCAGTGTGAAGCCACCATTATCCCCCCAAAGAATGCAGCTACTTGAGGGTTAATTTTACTTTTTGCATGGATGCATTAGCCCAATTCCAGATATTCAACCCATTTGTGTTGCCTGCATATCATTTCACAGAATGCTTAAGAAAAAAATTGAGCTGAAAGACAAAGCAACCAGCATCAGGACATCATGCAACCAAAAGTGTAGAGACAAAGGAAAACTAAAAGATAAAGAAAACAAGTTGTAAAGACAGTAAATGATATGAGTGATGTGATGCATGTGCTTTTGTATTAAATGTAATATAACCTTGCCAGTATCTTGTGTCAAGGAGACAGGATTGTGGGTTTGATCTTGGGGTAAGATAATGCTTATATATCTGGGGCAAAGTGACAAGATCGTGGCCAAGATCTAGATGCATGAAGGCAAGATCATGTGACCAAGATCTAGGCAAGATCGTGACCAAGATTTAGAACAAGAAGTCAATATCGTGGCCAAGATTTAGACGCAAGAAGGCAAGATTGTGGCCAAGATCTTGGGGGAAGGAGGCAAGATCATGAGGAAAGATCTTGAGTCAAGATACCAAGAATTTGGCCGCAATAATCTTGCCATCTTGATCTTGGGCATGATCTTGGTCAAGATCTTGCACAAGATTTTTTCGCTGGGGTGGCAATTCGAACGTCAGTGGCAATTCTAACGTCAGTGGCAAAAATGAGTGATCAAGAGGTAATTGTGATGATCTTGCACGCTGTACAGAATCGTATACATGTAAGCGTGCCAGTGGCAGTGCATGTCGAGCGCGCATGCTCCGAATATCTGTGTGCTCGTGGATTTTACCCATGGCAGCCTGGACTATCCAGTCGAACGTTGTTAAGCAGTGCAATAGAACACTCGCAGCCCTTCAAAAAAAGAGCAACACGATTATCTATATATTATCTCTGATTGTACCCATGGCAGCTGGACTACACACAAGACTGTCAGCCAGCAGGCATGTAACTTTTCATCACCGATGCATCCAGTCGAACGTTGTTATGCCCTACATCAGGGACTTTATACTTGTAGGTTGTACCTTGACGTGAAGCGCGCTTGGTTAATTGCCCCAATTCAATGGTGCGACTCTCTATCAGGACCCAGCGAAAAAAATCTTGTGCACGATCTTGACCAAGATCATGCCCAAAAGGATAGTTTCAGAGTTCTGTAACACGATGAGTGGCTTCGAAGCCACTCATCGTGCTACAGAACTCTGAAACTATCCTTTTGTTCTTGCTGTGTTCACCATCAGTAACCTACCATGGCACGGTAGCTTACCATATATTCACAGCTACGACTACGCACGGTTCTCATTGGTAGATTTCAATCTCATCATTTTGTGTGATAGCACAAATTGTTAGACTAATGTGATGACCATCATTCCTTTCACTTGTCTATGTTTGATGGCTGTGTACATCTATGACATTGATCTTCCTTTACTGTAGGAGATTAATAGGCAGCTTAGGGAAGCATCAAAGGTTGGGAATATTGAGGTGGTTGTGGAACTACTTCAACGTGGAGTACGTGTTAATGGCACAGATGCGGTGAGTTTGATCATTCCCATGTCAGGATACTATCTCCACCCCATGTCATGGTACTATCTCCACCCCATGTCATGGTACTATCTCCACCCCATGTCATGGTACTATCTCCATCCCATGTCATGGTACTATCCCATCCCATGTCATGGTGCTATCTCCATCCCATGTCATGGTGCTATCTCCATCCCATGTCATGGTACTATCTCCACCCCATGTCATGGTACTATCTCCATCCCATGTCATGGTACTATCTCCACCCCATGTCATGGTACTATCTCCACCCCATGTCATGGTACTATCCATCCCATGTCATGGTACTATCTCCATCCTATGTCATGGTACTATCTCCACCCCATGTCATGGTACTATCTCCACCCCATGTCATGGTACTATCTCCATCCCATGTCATGGTACTATCTCCATCCCATGTCATTGTGCTATCTCCATCCCATGTCATGGTGCTATCTCCATCCCATGTCATGGTACTATCTCCACCCCATGTCATGGTACTATCTCCACCCCATGTCATGGTACTATCCATCCCATGTCATGGTACTATCTCCATCCTATGTCATGGTACTATTTCCATACCATGTCATGGTACTATCTCCATCCCATGTCATGGTACTATCTCCATCCCATGTCATGGTACTATCTCCATCCCATGTCATGGTACTATCTCCAGATGTCCCATGTTATGGTACTATCTCCATCCCATGTCATGGTACTATCTCCATCCCATGTCATGGTACTATCTCCATCCCATGACATGGTACTAGCTCCATCCCATGTCATGGTACTATCTCCATCCCATGTCATGGTAAGTGTGGAGACTATATTTATGACTGGAGGGGGGTGAGGTGGGATGAGAGAGTGGGAGGACATATGAAAAATAATGTCCATAATCATACATTCATCTCTTCAGGATAGATGGTCATCACTGATGTGGGCATGTGTTTTTGGCAATGCAGAGGTTGTGAAGATATTGGTATCAGCTGGGGCACACGTTAATGATCAGAGTAAGGTAAGTAGTACCAGCCCAGCCCAATGACCCTTGGTGACTTGTATCCTGATGTGAGGCTGTACTCAGAGGTGGAGACTATAATTATGACTGGTGGAAGGGTGAGGTGGGAGGAGGGAGTGGGAGGACATATGGGAAGGGTAGGAGGGGACGGAGATGGCAGGGTGATGATCCAATTTGTTGCTCAACTGTGGGTGTGTCCTCTGTGACTTAATGGGGAAATTTGAATTGTATGGTGGGATGTTTCTGGATTGGGAGGGATGAGGGGAGCTTCAGATGGAACATGGAATGGGTATTGGGAAAGAGGGAGGGGAGAAGTGTTGGGGAACTAGCCTGGGGGAACATAGTGGAGGCTACTAGCACAATAATACTTGATGACTTGTGCACTTGATGTACAGTTGCTCAAGTATCTGTGGGAGTGTGTGGCCCATTATCATGAGATATGGTGTGCACTTGTATGTTTCTATTTATGTGTCTTGTACTGATGTGTAGAGTGCTATCAGTGTGGATAGGCATTGGGAGACTGGAGGAGACACATGAAAATACTATTTTCTGATTTCCTTTCCTTTCCATGCCTCTCCCCAGACCAACCTCCCCTCCCCCCATCTCCACACCTTTGTACCCCAATGACTCATCCTTGATCCTATTTGTTTGTTGCTCATCTGTGGGTGTGTCCTATGTGACTGTCATAATGAGGAATGTTGTGGTGTGATGTTTCTGGAATGTCCATAATCATACATTCATCTCTTCAGTATGGAACCTCATCACTGATGTGGGCATGTTGCAATGGCAATGCTGAGGTTGTGAGGATATTAGTATCAGCTGGGGCACACATTAATCATCAGAATAAGGTAAGTAGTACCAGCCAAGCCCAATGACCCTTGGTGACTTGTATCCTGATGTGAGGCTGTACTCACAGAGGTGGAGACTATAATTATGACTAGGGAGGGGGGGGAGATGGGAGAATGGAGTGGGAGGACATATGGGAAGGGTAGGAGGGGACGGAGATGGCAGGGTGATGATCCAATTTGTTGCTCATCTGTGGGTGTGTCTTCTGTGACTTAATGAGGAATTTTGAATTGTGTGGTGGGATGTTTCTGGATTGGGAGGGATGAGGGGAGCTTCAGATGGAACATGGAATGGGTAGTGGGAAAGAGGGAGGGAAGAATTCTAGGGGAACTAGCCTGGGGGAACAGAGCGGAGGCTACTAGCACAATAACACTTGATGACTTGTGCACTTGATGTACAGTTGTAACACCAGCCTCCTCAAGTACCTGTGGGAGTGTGTGGCCCATTATCATGAGATATGATGTGCACTTGTATGGGTTTCTATTTATGTGTCTTGTACAGATGTGTAGAGTGCTATCAGTGTGGATAGGCATTGGGAGACTGGAGGAGACACATGGCTAATACTATTTTTTGATATACTTTCCTTTCCATGCCTCCTCCCCAGACCAACCTCCCCTCCCACATCTCCACACCTTTGTACCCCAATGACTCATCCTTGATCCTATTTGTTTGTTGCTCATCTGTGGGTGCATCCTCTGTGACTATCATAATGAGGAATTGTGTGGTGGGATGTTTCTGGAGTCTCCATAATCATACATTCATCTCTTCAGGATGGAACCTCATCACTAATGGAGGCATGTAGGTATCACCATGCAGAGGTTGTGCAGATATTAGTATCAGCTGGGGCACACGTTAATGATCAGGATAAGGTTAGTAGTACCAGCCAGCCCAACGACCCTTGGTGACTTGTATCCTGAGTGAGGCTGTACTCACAGAGGTGGAGACTATAATTATGACTGGTGGAAGGGTGAGGTGGGAGGAGGGAGGGGGAGGACATATGGGAAGGGTAGGAGGGGTCGGAGATGCCAGAGTGATGATCCAATTTGTTGCTCATCTGTGGGTGTGTCCTCTGTGAGTTAATTGAATTGTATGGTGGGATGTGTCTGAATTGGGAGGGATGAGGGGAGCTTCAGATGGAACATGGAACGAGTAGTGGGAAAGAGGGAGGGGAGAAGTGTAGGGGAACTAGCCTGGGGGAACAGAGTGGAGGCTACTAGCACAATAACACTTGATGACTTGTGCACTTGATGTACAGTTGTAACACCAGCCTCTTCAAGTACCTGTGGGAGTGTGTGGCCCATTATCATGAGATATGGTGTGCACTTGTATGTTTCTATTTATGTGTCTTGTACTGATGTGTAGAGTGCTATCAGTGTGGATAGGCATTGGGAGACTGGAGGAGACACATGACTAATACTATTTTCTGATTTCCTTTCCTTTCCATGCCTCCTCTCCAGACCAACCTCCCCTCCCCCCATCTCCACACCTGTGTACCCCAATGACTCATCCTTGATCCTATTTGTTTGTTGCTCATCTGTGGGTGTATCCTCTGTGACTAACATAATGAGGAATTGTGTAGTGTGATGTTTCTGGAATGTCCATAATCATACATTCATCTCTTCAGGATGGAACCTCATCACTGATGTGGGCATGTTGCAATGGCAATGTTGAGGTTATAAGGATATTAGTATCAGCTGGGGCACACATTAATCATCAGAATAAGGTAAGTAGTACCAGCCAAGCCCAATGACCCTTGGTGACCTGTATCCCGAGTGAGGCTGTACTCACAGAGGTGGAGACTATTATAATGACTAGGGAGGGGGGGGAGATGGGAGAATGGAGTGGGAGGACATATGGGAAGGGTAGGAGGGGACGGAGATGGCAGGGTGATGATCCAATTTGTTGCTCATCTGTGGGTGTGTCTTCTGTGACGTAATGAGGAATTTTGAATTGTGTGGTGGGATGCTTCTGGATTGGGAGGGATGAGGGGAGCTTCAGATGGAACATGGAATGGGTAGTGGGAAAGAGGGAGGGAAGAAGTGTAGGGAACTAGCCTGGGGAACAGAGCGGAGGCTACTAGCACAATAACACTTGATGAGTTGTGCACTTGATGTACAGTTGTAACATCAGCCTCCTCAAGTACCTGTGGGAGTGTGTGGCCCATTATCATGAGATATGATGTGCACTTGTATGGGTTTCTATTTATGTGTCTTGTACAGATGTGTAGAGTGCTATCAGTGTGGATAGGCATTGGGAGACTGGAGGAGACACATGGCTAATACTATTTTCTGATATACTTTCCTATCCATGTCTCCTCCCCAGACCAACCTCCCCTCCCACATCTCCACACCTTTGTACCCCAATGACTCATCCTTGATCCTATTCGTTTGTTGCTCATCTGTGGGTGTATCCTCTGTGACTATCATAATGAGGAATTGTGTGGTGGGGTGTTTCTGGAGTCTCCATAATCATACATTCATCTCTTCAGCGTGGAACCTCATCACTAATGGAGGCATGTAAGTATCACCATGCAGAGGTTGTGAAGATTTTAGTATCAGCTGGGGCACACGTTAATGATCAGAGGAAGGTAAGTAGTACCAGCCCAATGACACTTGGTGACTTGTATCCTGATGTGAGGCTGTACTCAGAGGTGGAGACTATAATTATGACTGGTGGAAGGGTGAGGTGGGAGGAAGGAATGGGAGGACATATGGGAAGGGTAGGAGGGGTCGGAGATGGCAGTGTGATGATCCAATTTGTGTGGGTGTGTCCTCTGTAACTTAATGGGGAAATTTGAATTGTATGGTGGGATGTATCTGGATTGGGAGGGATGAGGGGAGCTTCAGATGGGACATGGAATGGTTAGTAGGAAAGAGGGAGGGGAGAAGTGTAGGGGAACTAGCCTGGGGGAACAGAGTGGAGGCTACTAGCACAATAACACTTGGTGACTTGTGCACTTGATGTACAGTTGTAACACCAGCCTCCTCAAGTACCTGTGGGAGTGTGTGGACCATTATCATGAGATATGATGTGCACTTGTATGTTTCTATTTATGTGTCTTGTAAAGATGTGTAGAGTGCTATCAGTGTGGATAGGCATTGAGAGACTGGAGGAGACACATGGCTAATACTATTTTCTGATTTCCTTTCCTTTCCATGCCTCCTCTCCAGACCAACCTCCCCTCCCACATCTCCACACCTTTGTACCCCAATGACTCATCCTTGATCCTATTTGTTTGTTGCTCATCTGTGGGTGTATCCTCTGTGACTAACATAATGAGGAATTGTGTGGTGGGATGTTTCTGGAATGTCCATAATCATACATTCATCTCTTCAGGATGGAACCTCATCACTGAAGTTGGCATGTGAGAAAGGCCATGCAGAGGTTGTGAAGATATTAGTATCAGCTGGGGCACACGTTAATGATCAGAGGAAGGTAAGTAGTACCAGCCCAATGACACTTGGTGACTTGTATCCTGATGTGAGGCTGTACTCAGAGGTGGAGACTATAATTATGACTGGTGGAAGGTGAGGTGGGAGGAAGGAATGGGAGGACATATGGGAAGGATAGGAGGGGTCGAAGATGGCAGTGTGATGATCTAATTTGTGTGGGTGTGTCCTCTGTGACTTAATGGGGGAAAATTGAATTGTATGGTGGGATGTTTCTGGATTGGGAGGGATGAGGGGAGCTTCAGATGGGACATGGAATGGTTATTAGGAAAGAGGGAGGGGAGAAGTGTAGGGGAACTAGCCTGGGGGAACAGAGCGGAGGCTACTAGCACAATAACACTTGGTGACTTGTGCACTTGATGTACAATTGTAACACCAGCCTCCTCAAGTACCTGTGGGAGTGTGTGGCCCATTATCATGAGATATGATGTGCACTTGTATGTTTCTATTTATGTGTCTTGTACAGATGTGTAGAGTGCTATCAGTGTGGATAGGCATTGGGAGACTGGAGGAGACACATGACTAATACTATTGTCTGATTTCCTTTCCTTTCCATGCCTCCTCTCCAGACCAACCTCCCCTCCCACATCTCACACCTTTGTACCACAATGACTCATCCTTGATCCTATTTGTTTGTTGCTCATCTGTGGGTGTATTCTCTGTGACTAACATAATGAGGAATTGTGTGGTGGGATGTTTCTGGAATGTCCATAATCATACATTCATCTCTTCAGGATGGAACCTCATCACTGAATTTGGCATGCAAGAATGGCAATGCAGACGTTGTGAAGATATTAGTATCAGCTGGGGCACACGTTAATCATCAGGATGTGGTAAGTAGTACCACCCCAGCCCAATCACCCTTGGTGACTTGTATCGGCTGTACTCAGCGGTGGAGACTATAATTGTGACTGGGGGAGGAGGGGGGGAAGTGGGAGGGTGGATGAGAGGAGGGAGTGGGAGGACATATGGGAAGGGTAGGAGGGGACGGAGATGGCATAGGGATCAGGATAGGGGCACAGGATGGGGTGTAAGAGAATTACCTCCAGAGGTTGGGAGAGAGGGAAATGTGTGGGGAGAGGAGATGGCGCCTCCCATCCAGTCATGTGCTCTATGTGTGCTGTTAACTGCTAGTGAACACTAACATGTGTGTTGTTGTATGGTTGGGTTTTGTAACTAGCGGGGGGGGGGGGGGGTAGGGGGGCAGAAGAAGGTTAGTCTGCACAGGGATTTGTAGTACTGTTCTTTACACTTGTATGGGTTTCCTTTTATGAGGGTTGTGTCTTGTACATGTGCATTGTAGATTGCTATCATTATGTATAGGCATATATGTATTCAATATGTAAACACATTTGGGTTAGTGTGTGGTAACTGTGGTTACATGAATACTCTACAATAATGCCATTTGATTGCTCTTAATCAAATGTACCCCTCCCCCGTGCTGAGGCTCACGGGCATGTTTGGCCCATAATGAGGGCAGGTGACAGCCGCAGCCAGGAATGTAAGCTGTGCTTCGTACCACTGGGCCTACAGGGACCAATGGATGACACTGGTCACCATTGGGTCGGCCTGTGTCCCAAACCAAGTCACTGGTCATGGTTTGGTGGCTGTCCCAGGGTAGAAGCCCGGAGGGTGTTGCCCAAGTGAAAACTACCCAAATGGTTGGCGAGTAGGATATGGTTTCAGGCTAGCAGGAATAGGGTACTATGGTACATGGCATAAATAAATACAACAGAGTAATTATTACTGTGTAGCCATAGTTCTGGTGTCGGATGGGTGGGTCAGGGGATGATGGGAATATGTCTGGTAGGCTGTGCTTTGTCATCTTCCAAGCTTCTAAATGGTGTCAGTGGGAAGGCCCACTCTGGCAGCTGCTGTGGTTGCACCGATATGTAAATTGTGGGTGTTGTATTTGGCTGGATCATAGCCGCATTGATCCAGCAGGGATAGGAAGGTGGAGCAGAAGCTCTTGGGTGTGAGTGGCCTCCCGTCTCTGAATTGGAAGAGGGGTGTTGAGTGAGTGGAACAGCGACAGCATTCTCTGTAGGCCTCCATTGCTGCCACTGGACCCGTGTCCCTGCCCTTGGTACACCCAATGCAGATAGTGGTACGCTTGCCCATCTGGTCGGTCCTCGACCGCTTGATGAATAAGTGGATGCCCTCTCCGGACCAACTGATGTCTGGACTGGTAGGGGTAAGGGCTGCCCTGAGCATCAGACGATCATGTTTTCAAGGTGTCTGGCTCCAACCTCTGCTGCATGTGACCCAGCATTTCCAGAGTCAGTGGCAGTCATGTAGGCTTGTGGTGAATGGGCCCCTGGAGGCATTGGAGACCTGGATGGCAAGTCTCAGCATCGGGTTCCTGGAAGCAGGGCTCTTGTACACAAGGGAGCGGTGCAGGTAGGAGACTGCTGCCACATACACCTGTATGGTCCTAGGGTTCATGAACTGGCTGAGGTGGACTGCAAGCCGTGTAATCGTTTCTTTCGTGCCAGGGACTGGGATCAGCTTGAAGGCGTGGCAGAAACCCTGGTAGCGTCTGGCACCAGTGGCTTAGATGGTTGTGGTAGATGGGGCCAAGGCTCTGGTCAGTAGCAACTGGATACGGTGGTTCAGGTCTGACGCGGGATTGGTGTCGGTTGAGGGTCCGCTTGGGAGGCAAGAGTGAAGAACAGGGGTAAATTATTACAGGAAAGGGCATCAGCAATGCTGTTCAGTCTGCCAGATAGATGTGACAGGTGGATGGTGAAGCTGTGTTGCCACTAGAAACAGGGTTGGGACGAGGTCGGGATGTTTCGCGGACTGTCTTGCCCAGGCCTGGACAATGGGGGAAGTTGTTGCAAAGGAAGTGGATGCGTAAGCCTGACCAGCGGTTTTAAAAATTCAGCGCTGATCGTAATCAGGGTTCCAGGAATGGCCATATGTGCTAGCAGCAGCCATGATGGCAAACAGTTCCTGCCACTGTATGGAATGGAGTGGGAGGCGTTGTTGTGGCTGCCAGTCACCCTGGAACCAAGCCCCATTGTAGTACATGTAGGTCCCAAATCCTGGGGAGCCTCAGGCATCAGTGAAGAGCTGAAGAGAGTCAGCTGCTGTCCTTTCTGGGTCCAGGAACATGGTGACACCATTCCAAGAAGGAAGAAAGCTGTCCCACCACCTAATGTCTGCTGTTGCCTTGGTATTAAGGCTCACATGATGGTGGAGCTTTCAGATTGTGGTGGAGAGATCGATCAGACAGCAGAAGAAGATTCTGCTGGCACCACCTTAGCTGCAGCTTGTCCCTGGGGAGGCGCAGGTGCTGTTGCCCAGCGTTTGATTGGTTAGGATCGTTCATTGAATGCATCTGTAGGAACATATGTTTACACCTTGGCCTTAGCAACAGCAAGCTTTCCCTATAGTCAGCTTAGTACCACTACATAAGACAGAGCGATTCTCTGCATTAAACTTAGCTTACTACCACTGTACCTAAACTCTACCTTTATGTCCAGAGGTGAGGGGAGGAGTCCCAGTCCCATTATGGCATTAACTGTTAGTGAACTCTAACACGTGTATAGTTGGGTCTGGTAACCAGGTGGGGGGCAGGAGAAAGTTAGTCTGTGCAGCAGAGTGATTTGTCTTTACACTTGTATGGTTTTCCTTTTATGTGGATTGTACGTTGTAGATTGCTATCATTATTATGTATAGGTATTCACTATGTAAACACATTTGGGTTAGTGTGTGGTAACAATGGTTACATGACTAATACCCCAATGACTCATCCTTGATCCAATTTTTTTTTTGCTCATCTGTGGGTGTGTCCTATGTGACTATCATAATGAGGAATGTTGTGGTGGGGTGTTTCTGGAATGTCCATAATCATACATTCATCTCTTCAGTATCTTTTCATTGAAATGGCTTATATGTGATTGAGAGATATTGATGCCATAGACAATGGACTGTATTAGTAGTCTGTATGTTGAAAGTGTCTAATCTCTGTAGGTTGGTGATACTGCATTACACGAGGCTGCAGAGAGAAGTCATGGAGAGTGTGTACGGCTCCTCCTATCTGTACCAGGGATTGATGCTAACCTTGTGAACCGTAGAGGCCTAACACCATTGAAGCTAGCTAGAGGCTATGAAGTATTAACAATGCTTCGGAAGTACACCACCAGCTGTGAAGACTTTCCTGTTCACACATATGGGAAAGTGATCATGTGTGGGGACAGTGGTGCTGGGAAAAGCACCCTCACAGAGGTGAGGCACACTTAGTGTATTGACAACTTCACAGTGTACAGTGTCATTAGTGATACTCAATTGAACAAGTGATTAAAAAAACTTCTCATCGAGAGAGTATGTTGAACATAGAGATAAGAGGTGGTGGTGGTACAGAAACAAAGTTTCAAGTTAGGGAAATGGTGTAGTTGGAGGTTAAAGCAGCTGGGGTTTTATGCATTGCAGGATGGTCACATAAAGTATTAGAACAATGTAGCTAGTCCTCTGGCCCCCACTATTGTAAACGTTCCTACACTACAGCACACATGTCTACTAATACAACATGTGCACTCACAGCACAGACATATACACGAAGACACACCACCCGTCTACTTTTACAATTTATAATTACTTATGCATTTGCATCCTGTTTATTGTTCTGCAACTTCAGCCTTCTGAAGCCCACCTCCCCATGTTTGTGTTCACAGTGACAGACATTTCATTGCACATGTAAAATGATGTAGCTGAGTATTATGCTTTTGCATGTACATGTACATGTAGTCCCCTAACCATACTGTCCTGGCACTCTTCATGCATGTCCATCTCGTTCAGTGGTCATGTTTTCTGAAAGTCTGGGTATTGTAGCACATCATTGGGCTTCCACAGCATGTTGTACATTGCACTAGGTGGCAACATAGATTTACATGTAGAGTGTTGAATATGGTGTGCACTGACTTTAGAATTTCCCTCATCTGTTCTGCATAGGCCATAATTGAATGCTCTCAGTCCATGAGTGTAGAAGGTGGAGGTGATCAGGTGAGTATGTAATGGAAGATGCCATTAGCTAAATGTAGTACTCCTAAATCTTGGCATATGCTAAAAAGAAAAGGCCATCAGACACACCATCGACATGGAATACATTGAAAATGGAAAAGCATAATTATTAAAATCAACAGGAAGGTGGGGGGGGGTGTGCCAAAACATACATGTACAAGACACCGTGACCCAACTTTGAAAATTTGTTGAGAGCTTTATAAATATCTTTTTCCATGTGGTATGTATGCGGAACATGGTGTGAGGTTTCAAAGTTGTTGTGGGGGGTGGGATAGTTGACAAAAAATTATATTTGGATTTTTCGTGCATTTAAGTTCACACTGAAGCAACATAACAATAACATCGTATTGTTTGTAGCATTCGTAAGTGTCCAATACATGCAAAATAGGGCATGAAGTGCCTAATCCTCGTGATTCAATATGAAGTGAGAGGGACTATATTCATGTGGTTGAGTAGATTTGCACACCCAGCCGCTGCACCATGAATCAAACTATTTGTGGTCTTTGCAAAAAGCTACCTGCCCTCTAGCTTACAAGATGTCCTATAAATATGCTGTGCCAGTTGAGGAGAGGTGTGGCATTAGTGGTAATGATGTAATAATTTTGATGGGCTGTGAGCGTTTTACTATAGGCAGAGAGGGAGAAGATAAAGGAGGCACTATGGCTTCTCAAGATGGACATGTTAAACGAGCCTAAGGTCTCCAGGTTTTGGAGCATGTTAATGCAAGAGTAATAATAATACGTAATAACGGACTTGACTGCTAATTGTGTATTCTCATGTGGGTGCACTATTTGACTGCATTGATGGTAATTACATAATTATTTGGTAGGCGTGGTTGGAAAGTGGGCGTTTCTGTAGGTGGAGTGGGGAAAGATGGTGCCTATCTCCCCTGATTAGAATTTAATTATATTATTAAACAATGACAGTAACTACTATAATTGTATTGGTCATACCCATGGTAAAACTCTAATATTGTTTTTTTTTTTAAGTTAATTACGAATAATAATTGAACATGAAAAAGTACAAGCATAAATACATGACACAGACACATGATACGCACAAAACAAGTTGCTAGCCTACTGAAGCTCAGGAGGAGGTACGGACCTGGACAGGATCACGGTGGCATTGGCCCTGACAAGATTCATGCTCATCCTCCCGTACAGCTCATGGGTGACCACTGACTTTGACTTCCCTAATGATGTAGCCAAACGGGACCCAAGTTTGGAAAAGAAATCCCTAGCCATCAAACCCCACGCCCCATAGGACTCCGCAACAACTGGGACACACACCCAACCCAAATCAGCACATTTTCCCGTGTTGGCTTTAAGCTTTCTCTCCTCGGTAGCCTTAGCTGCTGCACCAGCCGTCACTCCCGCTTCCAGAAGGGTAAGTGGGTTAAGCGGAGAAGTGACGAATAGGTCCAGAGCCGCAGGCTTGCCCATGCACCAGTGAGGGATGAGGATGTCTGCTAGACGTGTGTTGCTGTGGTCGGGAGTAAGGTTATGGCCTACTTCTAAATGGACACTAAGATGGGCACGGCGACAGGACTCGGCCACAATGTCGCGAAGCCTGTTATGGCAATAGACAACATCCCCACCACGCTTGCATGTTGTGGCATGATGGCCAAGAGGATCGAGACTCTTTTCAGGACACAGCACACATTGGGCATCACCAGAAGTGTCTAAACCTAGCCACCACTTGACAGCAACTTGGAATTGTGATGGTTCAAGGTGGAGCCCCTGGCACTCACATGGTGGCATTGATAACCAGGAGGCTGCATGTGGTGACGAGACGGACAGCAAACGAGCCTTATTCGCAACCGTAGAAGCTTCCACGACGGAACTGAGAAGTTGGTTATCGAGCTTCGCTGATAACTTGCCCTGAGAGATTGCAGATGACAGGAAGTCCTCAACCTTTATGCTGTCCTCAGCAGGGACTAACCGATTAAACATGCCCACTGCATCAGACAAATGTTGGGAAGAGTCTGGGGCTAATCCTAATAATAAAGGCAACGCTTGCATGATGGGCGAGAGACCTTAAACCCAGGCCATCCCTGCTCAAGCTATGTTGGGCCTGTTGCCAGGCAGCATCCGATGCATCAATGCCAGTAGTTGATGAGAAACACCGGCGAATATCCTCATCAAACAATTGCAAAGCCTTAAACGAAAGGGATGGGTGGGGGGGGGGGGGGGGGGGGGGGTAGCACGAGCAATGTGATTTAGGCGACAAAAACCTCCACAAAGGCGAATTAAAATTAATGCCACATGGGGGTCAATTGCACCAACTTCCTCAAGTTTATCTAGAAGTAATTCGGATCCAACACGCTTTGAAGAAATAAACGAGGCACAGAACTCTGCATCACCAATAGGGATTCCTAGAATTACAAAACATGCGTTGTTTGACTTAACAATCTGCTCGGGAAATCCCTCTAGGTGGTTATGACTGTAAATCTCACACTTGCCAACATTGATAAAAAGCCCTAAAGTGGGTCCATCCTGTTGGAGCAGTGATATAAACCTCAGCAAAGCAGACCTTGGACCAGCTCGGACCCCATCATCTAAGTACCATGCATGGAGCAAAAGGCTCGAGCAATCAATGCCCTTAGCTATTTTAAGTACTAGGATGTTCAGAACAAGGGAAAAAAGGAGTGTTATGTTTGTGTTATATGTTATGTAATTCTAATATTGCTGTAATATGTTTTTCAGTAACAAGCTGAAGTCATGGTAATCATAACTTTAGTGCTGCATATGAATGGTATCTTGAGTGATGGCATTTCGGCATATGTGTTAAAGTGAAGGTTATGCTACAAGTAATTTCTGAAGTTGTCTTGCCACATAAAATGTTAACATTGACATCCAGACACCAGTCGTCTTTGATTGTGGGTGCTGGCTCTAATTACCTTTGAAGCTATTAGTCTGTGAATGTGCTGTGCAAATAAAGTACAAGTGTTTTTAGTACAGTTAGGTTCTGTCCTGTGGTAACCACACCAGGCCATCAGGGCAGCAGATGTAGCTTTTCAACGCAACAGTATCAGGATTTGGTGGTATGCTTATGAAGGTCATGTTTCCACTACCTGACTTGGACACACCTGATTTTATTGTGCAAAGAATCCATTTAAATAGGAAAAAATTATGATTTTAAAAAGCATCTATGGTATTTTTACATTGATGGATGTGACTTATTTGAGTCTGCTTAAAGTAACGTAACCGAAAATGAAAATTAACTCAACAATGATGTTAGGTAACAGTAGTTGTTCCGTAAAGTACCACGTACAAGCCCCCCCCCCCTCCGCCCACAACGTGAGACCCTGAAAACAATGGCTAGTTTTTGTAACGATCGTATCTCCTGAACCATAAACGTTGCGACCTACCTTTTTCAAAGTCTTGTTGTACTCCATTCCTTTCATGAAATAATATTCTGTTTGGAATCGCATTGACATCCCTCACGAAAAACAAGGTCTGAAAACATACCTGGTTCAGAACAGCCATATCGTTTGAACCGCTCATCTCCAAACATGGAATTTCGGTGTATATATCGTACAAACAGCATTCAACACATGCGGCATGTTTTTGTTCCATTTACCTTGTAATTTCTCGCAGTAAACAATAACAACATAGTCAGTCCACATCGCTCCGCCATTTCTTTTTTCCATTGACCAACCTAGGCCCCATTCCGAACCATGTCTGCACGACATTACCTCACTAATGAGAGATGTAAATGAAGCGGCAGTTACATTCAGAGTGCAGACAGGAGTGTACACGGATGCGAGCTATGAATAGGAAATTCAGTTTAGCAGGGCTATGAATACGATCTCATTAGCGCTCTCCCCCCGATTTCCATTCCAAATATGTCGTGCAGACATGGTTTGGGATGGGGCCTAGGCTGGTCAATGGAAAAAAGAAATGGCGGAGCGATGTGACTATGTTGTTAATGTTTACTGCGAGAAATTACAAGGTAAATGGAACAAAAACATGCCGCATGTGTTGAATGCTGTTTGTACGATATATATGTTCCGTACCGATGCGTAACTTGGCCGGTTACGTAACGGGCCACCCGTTATGTAACCGGCCATCCGGTAGCGTAACTGGTCGGCCGGATGCATTACCAGTGTGCAATGCCAACCAACCGGTCAGCCCGTTGCGTAACCAATGTTTTCAAAGCTACACTGATATACATATATATGTTTTCAACGGTTGCAATTGAAGACAACGATATAAACACGGATCAGTTTATTATGCATATAAATCAAGAGCATGAAAAGCAATACCATTCCTCTTCTTTAGACGGAAGTATTTGTGTATCAGAACATTTTAAGTGGTACCATTTCTGACATGTGCAGCATTGCACCATATCTCCGTATGTCTCCGGCATCATACAAGTGCAAAACACTTCAATTTTCTCTTCAAAACAACTCTCTGCTTGTTTTGCTGCTTTCTTCTCAACAATAGGAAATGGTGTAAGTATTCCTGCTTCAAAACACTCTAGAAGATGTTTTCTCATCTTGCTTTGATCAAATGTAAGTTCTCCAATACACTGACCAAGAGCTGCATGTAATGCAAAGGCAATCGCAAAAACCCCACAGTCATTGCTACCACTTTGCCTTTGAACTTGTGGAATATGCACAGCTAAGTACGCATTTTGTTTTCCTTTCCTCTGCTCAATCAATGTTCTGTAAACTTGGCACAACTGATGAGTTAAAGTCGAGGACAAATGCCCTTTGTACTTACGGGAATCATATACATTAACTTTTCCACCCAGGCTAGAAGATGTTACCCAATGTGAGTCCGATACTAGATGTATTTGAATAGCTTCACCTTTTGAAGGAATGAAGCCATTGATTTGGACCAATAATGTACTCTGCCATCCGTCAATATGTGAAAACTGATGCTTCAAAATTTCTTGTGCAAGGGACATGTGCTCATCTGTAAGCCAGTCACCAGCTTCGATCATCTTTTTCATATGTGCAGAAAAATTGATTTCACACTTGTTCTGTGCAGAGGCATGAAGGTGTAAGCATGCAGTCATATGTTTTCTTTGAAAGAAATTTACTTTCTAACATGCCCAACATTATACATGCATCTCATTTTTGCTCACCTGTGTGACAGGAGCTCCAGCATTCACTGATACAACACCATTCTGTTGTGCATCGACATCAACATCAGACTCATCACAAATGATACTGCATTTTGATAAATCTACAACATCACTTTGTAAAGAGGGTTTACACCACAACTACTGTACGCTCACCTTTTTTAGTTTGCAGATCATTACATTTATTATCACATTTTGATCCATGGTGGCAATGATTACTACATTCAATGTTGTTCCGCACACAACTGCAACGTTTTGTGTTGCATCCTCCTGACTTACAAGTGCACTTGTTTTTGGTAAAAGTATTCCAAGGAGCATGCAATTTCGCTGCTTCTCTTAACGATACTACAGGCATTGTTCTCCAGCCTTCTGCTGCAAACTCAAAGGAAGCATTGAACAGTTCCAAATCCCCAGCAGAATAGCAGGTCTTCAGCACTCCTTCCTTGCAGCAAAGACGATACATGGAACAGGCCTTGCCCACAATCTCTACAACGATGCATGGCAAGCGTTGTATGTCAGTGTTAGCTCGATCAATGCGAGGTACGCGGACACTAACACTATCTCCTACTGCAAACTTTTTTATGTGGTGCCCGTTGTGCTTCGAATACTTTTGCCCCATCCTTTCTATTGACTTTAAGTATGAAGTATCTGCCTTATTGCGTATCTCCAGATTTTTTTTTGAGTACCAAGAGATCTAGGCAATGACGACTCCGAACGAATTTCTTCAAACCCACCACTATCCTCTGCAACTTCAGGCAGCTCTTCTTCAGTGTTAGCTGCAATGCCTTCCAACTCAGTGCCATTTCCCTGCAGTACACACAAATATTTTTTTTACTGTGTAGACTCGTAAGCCCCACCATACATGCATGCAGCATACTTATCCCACACTACAGCTCTATAGTAGTACCTCATTCTTTTCTTCTTCATTGTGCTTCAGATCCTCAATATTCCCCACAGAACTTGAGTCATCATGATTGCTCTCTTTATCTTCATCATCTGATTTGCACGTCACAGTATCCTTTTCATCCAGTTGTTCTTCATCAATCATAGCCTTCAATCGTGGATCAGGGATTATTATAGACCGAGGGGGCTGGCCAAAAACAAGCTCGTATGGCATTTGTTTTGTTGTTTCATGTACCTGAGTATTCATGGTGTCTAAAAAAGTAAACATGATTGCATGTGTATAGAGTATAAGAAGAACTGTAACATAAAAAATACATACTCACAGACAATATGAGGCAGCCACATTGACCAAGGAGGTTTACAACTTTTCTGCTCTGCAACTTTGGCAGACAGCATACGTTCTAAAGTGTAGTGAGCTTGCTCCACTACACCTTGGGATTGTGGATGTCGAGGCCTTCCACTGACCAGTTGTACTTGCCCTGGCCAGTCATTCAGAATCTCTTTAATCACAGAGTTTACGAATTCTCTGCCATTGTCACTATGAAGTATGCTTGGAAGGCCCACAATAGGAAATACATACTTCTCCAATACCTCGGCTACATTGTGAGCACCTTTATTGATCAAGGGAAATGCCAAATTGAACTTAGACCAGTGATCAATAATGTGCAAAATCCACTTGAAATCCCCATCTGGAAGATGGCACATGTCAATGAGATCAATCTATTAGTTGGCAAACAAAAGTGATAACAGTAATAGTTAGCAGCAAACAAAACCACCATACCTGAAGCCGAGATAAGAGGCCATCGGCTACAATAGGTCTGAGTGGAAGTTTCGTAGCTTGTGGTTTGCGCAAATGACAAGCTGAGCAAAGTTTGACATATTGCTCAACAACACTTCTTGGCAAAAAGGAGTAGGTGCCCTGGACCTATGTGTTGAAATAAAAAACCAATTACGTATATGCTAGAAGTTAAGCATATGAAAACATACACGTGCAAACGTCTTCTTAACACCAGCATGCAAACCGTCATTATTGTGGATTTGCTTCAAAATGTCCCAGAACTCCTCCACGAACGCCACTCGACGATATCCTTTCATCAGCGTTCTATCATTTTGTGACTGCATTGTATGAAGGCACAAATGCTAAAACAAATACACAATGGTATGCATAGTTATACAGTGTATAAGCTGCAACGAGATCACAGACAAAAACCTACTTCCTTTTCTTCCTTGACGGCCACAACTAACGCGTCTCGAATGCCTGCTTCTGGGAAGTCCAACAAGCGAAATCCACTGCGCTTGACCAGGTGGTGAAAATGCTTATCATCATCAGAATTTCCCTTCAGATACGAGATAATTCGCTTTCCATACACTTCCCTGATAACAGCACTTCGTGATCTTGGAGCATCTTGTGGAAATTTACGATGAACATAAGCATCAAACACTTCTTTCTCACTCGAAGTCATTTCGATTCTTAAATTCTGACACGTGCTATTATCTCGTGCCCAGTACCTCAACCAGTTACGTAACGGGCCATCCGGTTATGTTACCGGTCGTCCGGTTGCGTAACTGGTCAATGATTACGCATCCGTGCGGAACATATACACCGAAATTCCATGTTTGGAGATGAGCGGTTCAAACGATATGGCTGTTCTGAACCAGGTATGTTTTCAGATCTTGTTTTTCGTGAGGGATGTCAATGCGATTCCAAACAGAATATTATTTCAGGAAAGGAATGGTAGTACAACAAGACTTTGAAAAAGGTAGGTCGCAACGTTTATGGTTCAGGAGATACGATCGTTACAAAAACTAGCCATTTTTTTCAGGGTCTCACGATGGGGGCGGAGGGGGGGGGGCTTGTACGCGGTAGGTCATTGACGTTTTGAGAGGGAAAACCTTTATTTCAATTATTTTTGTTACTTTTGTTTCGTTTTGTACTATATGGAGCTCGTGTATTATGATATTTGTTCTTAAATTGTCATCTTGTTATATAATCATTCGAAATGAATAAATGTATATTTATTATAAGCATAACTTGAGTGCATGTACTAGTATGGGTCATCACTTTAAGCTTAAATTAATGGCTAGAAATTAAATACAATTTACTAATGATGATTTTGATTTATGTCTTGATATTTGTCTAATGATGCATTTTAAGAACCTATGTCTCCTTTCATTAATGTTCCATTACAAACAAATATTGGTCAGTATAGCAGTAGAATATGAAATCATGCTGCTATTAATATTGAATAATATCTCTTGTAATTCAGCACCCCGTTACACAGCAAATGAGAAAACCTGTAAAGGCCTTGACGGCTGGAATCATCTCTCATCGTGTTAAGAGTCTGAAAGCAAACATGACCATATACGACCTAGCTGGACACAGGGAATATTACAGCAGTCATTCTTCTATATTGGAGCACATCTCAAATACCACTCCCTCCATCTTCCTTCTGCTGGTCAATCTCCTGCTCACCATAAAGGACATCACTGCACAATTGTACTACTGGTCTGCAATGATCGGCAATGTGTGCAGCAAGTGTTCGCAACAGTCCTCCATCATTGTGGTAGGCACCCATGCAGATCGTATCAGTGATGAGAGGAAGTTAGAGTTCTTACATACTCAGATAGAGCAGGTAGCTAGGGATGCCATCAAGCAGCACATCTATGTTCAGTTTACAGCGCTTAATGTCACATCTTTTAGAGGAAAAGTATTTGGCAGCTTTTTATCATTACTGCACAGTACTATTGATGAAGTGAGGCTCAGGTGCCCAGCCATATCTCTAACTTGCCACGTGATGTACGCCTTCTTGAATGACAAGGTCCCTGCAGATCAAGATGCCATTCCTTTGTCTGAGCTTCTGACCCTATTGAGCCAAGAAGACCCCAAGGTTCTACCAACTGATGCCACTGAGGTGTCAAAACATTTGCGGGTCTTGTCTGACAAAGGTTTTATCGTGTTCTTTGAGAGCAGCACTAAGCATGTTGACAGCTGGATAGTCTTTCGTCCAGAGTCATTGCTTGAGAAGGTCAATGGAACTCTGTTCGCTCCTTCTAAGTTCAAAGAACACCTCCCCATAGCCAGCAACACAGGAGTGATCCCGATATCCATTCTCAAACGCCACTTCCCTGAACCAAAATACAATATCGATATGATTACTCAATTTCTTGTTCGATTTGAGCTATGTCAACCAATCACTTTGGTCCCCACCAGCAAAAACGTTCTGGAAGCTCTTAACTGTAGTTCCACTCCTGACCTGTTCTTTCCACCCCTGATCAGTGCTACACGACCTGACAAAGTGATCATTCCTGGGAATGCATTTATCTGGCAGATCTGCACTACCAATATCAACCAGTCCTTCTCCCCACGCTTCCTTCATGTGCTTGTCTCAAGAACAGCTGATCAGTTTCCCTTGCCAACTGTGGAGCTGTGTTTAGTGCCTGCTCTGAAACCTTACAATCGTAGATGCACTGTGTGGAGCCGGGGAATGAGCTGGAAGAGTAAGGAAGGGTTCTCCACTGTCATAGAGATGAGAGAAGGCTTCCAATGTCTTCTGTGTGCAGTGTCCTCCTCTGACAAAACCTGCATCGAGTATTCCAAGCTTATCTTATCAGTTATTAATGTGATAAAAGTGACATGTGATGAGTTCTGCCCATCAGTTTCAAGGGTGGAGCTGATCACATGTTCACCAGAGGCTACTTCAGACCATGTTGCAGCTACTGTTGAATGTGACACATTGAAGGAGATGTTACTCAATGGCATGACAACGATGTCTGATTCGACTGGAGATATGGATGTGAATCTTCTTCAGTGGAGAAAGATGGAGCCTCAGCTCTCCGGTCTGGTTAATGTTGAGCTCAAGCAAGGTAATTGCGTGACATGGTGTGCTTTAATTTCCCTTAGAAATTTGATTTAGTTGTTACTATCAGTGGATGAGTTGTATGGACACATCATTAGAATTTAATAATCTATCCTATGGGCATAATGCAGTTGTGTGTTACATGTACATGTAATCAGTATAATTTGATACACCAATCTCAATACAGGAAGTGTTAATGCACTTGGTGCATGTAGGTCAATCCGGGATACTGGCAGATAATGTGCATTTCAGACTCATGCCCATTTTAACTTTCATCAACATTGTTGTTTTAGTACTAATACAGCCAATGTTTTGTATACCCATTGAGCAGTGTTTCATATGCCTGAATGATCTTTTATTAGATGTTGTCACAGCAACCTTGAATGAATTTGATCATGCCAATATATTTCAGTCTACCAAATCTGCATGTCCCAAGTGGCGGGCCATAGGCTGGGAACTTGACTTTACCACTGATGAGCTGGATGCCATTGTTCGTGAACCTGGACGGAATGGGGATGAGGACTATTATGAGGCCATGTTAAGGAGATGGTTAGACTGGGCACCACCCAACCACACTCCTCCATCCCTCCAAAGTATGCTATCAGCTCTTCGTGCTGCAGGCAAAGGGAGACAAGCAAATGACCTTGCAGCAAAATACAAAGTACGTGGACACACAGGGTCAGTGTGCTTGTTACTATGTGGGGCAAGAGGCTGTCTCAGGGTTTTAGGAAGGCTGCTACTCTGAGTAGTTCTATTCACTTTTATATTGTTACCTACAACATACGAGGACATCACATACTGAAGTTCTGACCAATTTATTTCCTTTTCCTCCCTTCATAGGTCACTACCTCATGACACACCTCCAACCGGTCAAGTCCTAGTCTGTGTAGTATTTGTGATGTGTAGGAGACTGATATAGAGATGTGTGATATTGTATTATGTACAGCTCCAGTGTATATGAGTACATTACATTATTGTTAAAAAGTTCACTCATTAAAATATATTTTTTAATACAATGCAGATACGAAATTTGCTTGCAAATATTTAGATTTGCACAGTGTAGGACAGTTTGCATCCTCTAGAACACTACTCTGATCAGGACTGTTCCTTGTTTCGTTGCTTTTCGCACCACCACTCCTGACATTGCTAAATCAATTTGTGAATAGATAAAGCTGACTTGTACGTTTATGGTCTGGGATTGTTCCAAAACAGTGTGCGACATTATTATAGGTGTGTGCTGTAGACTACACAGCTACACATGCTTGTCATACGTACAGTACCATTGTATCTACTCATGCTATAGACTGCACATGTGGAAGACCTCCCTGTCTGCCATTTTGTTGCATATATCGACACGACACTGCAATTCGCTAGCACATTACATCAGAGCTTCGGTCACGTCACGCGTATTTGGTTTGCAGCCAATTCAACTACATTAATGGGGCGTGCTAAAGGATCGAACGCTCTTGGTACGCTCGGCTCTGTCACGAAAAATTTAATCCCCCCGCAAAATGATAAAATTTTGCAAGGTGCCAGACTGCAAGACTTTATCCCACCCTGCCATTTTTTATCCCACCCCAAGTACTATTCTTTCAGTTGTCTAACGCACATGCGGCAAGTGCACGTGTGTGCAAAAGCACTTTATAGATTTGGCGAAGGCACCAATGGGGGCGCTTAGTGAAGATAAGGACACGGCAGCTGGAAGTGAAGACGATTTATAGTTGACCACATTTATCTGTACCTAAAAGACAGTGCGTATCCAAAGCAGTCCTAGGTGTCACTGAAGAGACAAATTCGGTTGAGGTCAAAGAAGTTCGAGCTGCGAATTGGAGAGGAACTACGCCACTAGGCTGTGAGGTACATTCAGAGCCCAGCGGAACGGCGGAGATAACTTTGGCTAGCCATGTGCATCCCCTCTGGACATCTTAGTGTGAAGAAGACAATTGCACGAGTGCACTGTAAAAAACGCGGTGGTTATAGCCCACTAAAACCTTACCCCACCAGCGTTTTTACTGTCCCACCGACGATAAGCGGTGGACAAGGCACACCTTGAGCATGGTGGAACGGGAATATTGTCGTATAATTGGAGAAGAAAATCAACGAACTACATGTAAATGTAAAAGAGAAAAAATGGCATGCATATGAATCGAACCCGGGATCATTCATCTGCAAGCCTCTTGTATAACGCTTCAGCCAACTTAGACATACTAAATTATTCTGGTATTCGCTGGATTTATACCTTCCATGAGCTATAGCTGTCATGTTGTTAAATAATATTTATGAAGAAATGCGTTGTACCTTTGTGTCACTACTGGGGACTAAGCTAAACATTTATCAAACCCCCCCCCCCCCCCCCCCCCCCCCACCCTTCCTGTACATGTGTCAACAAGGCATGCAGTGGAAGCACATGCATTCGCTCCATTCTGCACTCACTCTACGCATTCTGTGACACTTGACAGAGTACAGAAATTACACAAACACACCCGGGGTTTTCCCCACACATGTCTCACTGCTGGGGACTCAGCCATACATTTTTCAAACCCCCCCTACCCTTCCTGTAAATCTGTCAACATGGCATGCAGCGGAAGCACATTCGCTCCATTCACAGTCACCCTATTCATTCTGTGACACTTGAAAGTGTCCAATAAATTATACCAACACACCAGGGGTGTTCCCTACACATGTCTCACTGCTGGGGACTGAGCCATACATTTTTCAAACCATCCCTACCGTTCCTGTACATGTACATGTGTCAACAAGGCATGCAGTGGAAGCAATGCTATGATAGCAATGACTCCCATACTGTTGTATACATGTATGTATGTATAACAAGTGTAGACCTAGAACAAGACAAAGTGACAGTGTATTCCTGTTATGCCCACCTTCCAATTTGTCAGTGAAACAAAGTTAATAATGTGTTCAAAAATGTGATACTGAAATTGCTAATACTGTTCAAACTATGTGATGCATATTTAGGAGGAGGATATTTAGTTGAAACCTACAGTGTAGCACGCTCTGGCATTGCAGCAAACTAAGGTGAGGCTAAATCTGGTGATGCTTGGTTGACTTACTACACTGCAATTGCAAAGCCAGATGAGCAACAAGCCAAGAAATACAACCCTGAGCTTTTATACCTTAACCCACCAAAGGGCATGTGGATCGAACCTAACTCTCTGAACTTGGGATCATTTGCCTTGCGCTTGCGTTACATTGGCTTAATCCAGCTGCTGACCCACTTTTTTAAATAGACATTATACTTAGCAGCTGTGTATATTGTTGGTGGTACGCAAGTATTATTTTAAAAATCATTATTTAAGAGTACTATTTAAAGGTAAAGGCATGGAGATGGGGATAGCCACACTTTAGCTAGATACCAACTGAGCAAACCACTTCACAGCTTCTTGACCCCAAGCAATATAGGTCTCAACAACCAAAGGGGTACAAACCCATCATTACTATTATTATAGACAACTCTCTTATAACATAAAAACAGCAATACACATACCCACATAAACTTAGACGAAAATAGTTCAGTGAAATGAACACACATAAAACCACATCAAGGAAAATGGGGTAGGCCTGCTCCATCATCCATGCCATGTCCACTTCTCCATTTTACCCTGGATCCACGCAAGCAAAGGTTTGTTGCACGTACAACCATTCTGGCACGAACCCCATCCCATTACTTCAGAATGTGACTTCTCCAATTTCGTTGTAGTTAATTTTAAAACAATAATAATGTAATATTTTAATGGCTATTTAAATTTTTTAAGCATAGAAATATTTATACACATATACATACATACATACATACATACATACATACATACATACATACATACATACATACATACATACATACATACATACATACATACATACATACATACATACATACATACATACATACATACTGAGACACACTAGCTATGAAAGTTACGATGATGAAATATCCCCCTCCTGAAGGGAACATCCACATCGTAAGAGGAGGGCTCGGGCATTGGCTCGTACAAGAGTCAAATTAAGGCGGCCGTACAGGCTGCAGACAACCTTGGACTTGGGGGAGTTGGTCCTTGTGGCAAGGTATGATGCGAGCCGTGAAAAAGCTGCACCGCTTCGCTGCCCCAAGCTCCATATGACTCGGCCACAAGGGGAATACACGTCCACCCCAACTCGGAACACTTGGCATAATTGGCAGAGTGCTTCCTTAGCTCAGCGGCAACCGCTGCTGACCCTGCTGTGCGACCCGCTTCAGAGATAAAGGTAGGGTTAAGCGGAGACACCACAGTAAGGTCAAAGGCAGCAGGCTTGCCACAGAGCCAATTGGAAGCTAGGATGTCAGCAGGGCGTGTGTTCCGAAGCTCATGTCCTAGTCCACTACCAGCCTCCGCCTTGGCGCTTATGCAGGCACGATGGCAGGTCTGAAGTACTACATCCCTGAGCTTGTTGTGCCTGGATATAGCATCACCACCTCTCTTACATGTTACTGCATGGTGGCCTAGGGGATCCAAGGGATGTTCTGGACACAATGCACAGGGAGGTGAGCCAGGTGAGGTATTTAGCCCGAGCCACCACTTGATGGCCATTTGGTGCTCGTTGGGGTCTAGGCTTAGACCCAGGCCTGGAGATGGTACTACAGAGAGCCAAGCGGAGGCATGGGGAGAGGACACAGACAGGAGACGAGCCTTGTCAGCCACAGAACTCTGGGAAAAAAGAGAGTTAAATTGAATGTTTTCTAATGCAGCTGATAGAGTGTGTTGTCGGCAAGGAGAAGATGTAAGACTGTTAATATCGATTGCACTCTCAGGGGGAACACACCTGTTGTAGGAATTGACCGCATCGGCCAGGAAATTATCTGATGGTGAGGCAAGGCCTGCAGTACTGATGGAGGCGATAAAGGCTGCATTAGAGTGATGAGCCAGTGAACGAAGCCCCAGGCCACCTCTACTTAAGCTCAACTGGGCCTGCATCCAAGAGCTGTCAGTAGTGTCAATAGCTTGGCACTCTGTGAAGGTGCATCTGACCTGCTCCTCAAAGGCATGCAGCTCATCCAATGCCAGGGATGGGGGAGTGGAACGTGCAACATGGACCAATTTGGTAAACCCACCACACATGCATAGCAGAATGAGAGCAATCTGAGGATCACATGACCCGAGCTTCACCAGGGAGGATAGCAATGTGGAGGCAGCAGCACGTTTAGAGGCAATAAATGATGAACAAAAGGCAACCTCCCCTATGGGGGCTCCGAGGATGATAAGGTTGGGTGTACAAGATTTGTTCATCTGAGAAGGGAATACACTGAGGTCACCTTGGCCAAAAAGCTCGCATTTAGATGGATTTAAATGGAGCCCCAATGAGGGACCTAAATCTTGAAGTAGGCATACAACATGCTGGACAGAGGTGATATTAAATTATAAATACGTACACAATATTAAATAAACACACATAGCAATAGCGATGACCAATGAAGGTCCAACTCCTGACAGCTAGGCTATTGCACAGGTCTTCACCAAAGTGAGGATAATAATGATTTTTTGTGGATGGGGCTGGGCCTCGTAGGAACGTAAGACCAATTTTACATACAGTTACGAATAGCTGATAACACTCACCAATATGTTTCAAAACGGATGCGCTGCTGGTATTCCCGCTAAACTGCTCACAAAGTGCACAAGTGAACATGAAGATAGTTCTTCCGCCTTCATACCCTTCTCTCATGTTCTATTAAATAAAGAGCTTGCGCATGCGCGGTATATTTGCACATGTTTTTATTTTTTTGCTGTCGTGCGTGAACTTCAGCTACTATAGCAGGTGAGCAATAAGGTTGTGCTTGTGTCTTGCATCGAAAGAGACAAGAAGTTCTCCATTCCCACCACAAAGGAGCAATCGGACTTGGAATTTCTCCAACAAAAAGTTTTTCACTACCTTTCGAATTCGTTGAACGCAAGACCACGCAGTTACGTGTCTGTGCTTTGATGAAGAATTTGGTGGCGAGTTCGTTGACACCTAGGATGATGCAGTTTTCGGCTGTGGTTGTCGTTCCACTGGCACAAGCAACACATTTCAGCGGCTACGAAACAAAGGTGAGTGTTTTTTATTACTCTCAGAGTTTAGCATTTTGACCCTTCACAGAACTGGAGGCTACGGAGACTAGGACATTGAATCATCGCGCAGTATCGTATCGCCGTCAGGCGTTATACGCATGGACTCCCAACGTCAGTGGTATTCAAACGCGTGAGAATTCACCTAGTGTATATGACATTAACGCGCGCTACTTACTTACCCAGCGCTAGTGCCTTTTAAAATCTGTGGCTGCTAGAATTCACTGCTCAAGCGTCTTGTGACATAGAGGCAAGCGTGACTTTACCCAACGCTAGTCACATACCAGTCTGCAGAAGGGTAAGTCCTCAAACTTCATTTTGTTAACTTTATTGTAACAACAGAATGAATGCCTTCCCATAGTGAAATGAAAAATCGAACGACTTGCGCTGAGGAGAGCTTGTGTATTGAACAGTGAAAAGTTTTACCGGTGTTCAGACCAGGCAAGCTCTTAAATTAAATTTGGGATGTCTTAAATTAATGTACACTTCTTTATTAGACGTGGATGCTCATGCTGGTAATATTTTTCTGAATGGAGTGAAAGAAGCAGCAGGAAGGAATGCAGATTAATGTAGGTAATGAAAACAAATCCAGTGTGTTCTTGACAGCAACTTCCACTCCCAGTTTATGCCCTTGTGCTGCTGCTTGATATTCTTCAGGATCCTGGAGTACATGTTACATTTACAGTGCAAGCAGACCAGGCAACCTTCAGTGGCTCTTTTCATGGCATCTTGGACTTTTGCAGAGCACTGGGACTCTTTGAATGTACTCTGTATTAATTTTGTGCCCTTTTGATTCTGATTTAAAACTGGTTAGAGGTTATTAAAGTTAATTTTGGTATGCAGTACTAATGTGGGGCTATATATAGCACAAACCTGACCAAATCTAGTGGTGTTATCACACAAAAACTCGTGGGTACAGGCCTCTTCAACTAGTGGGTCATACCACTCAAAAAGAGAGGTGGGACTGACACACCTCAGATGGTGTGCCAGTTGGGACAACGCTAGCACACCAAATTTGGTGTGATGAAGCCACCAAATTTTTTACAGTATGAAAGAAATACTTACATGGAAGGGTGTAATTGAAGATGTGAAAAAGATAATACAATTTATTGCCATCCTTGTACATTCTGTGGCCTGTGCAGATTTCTACAATGTGATATGTGCCAAAGGGTCAATTCAAAGCTTGACACTGCTCCACCTGAGCTTCATCCTGTACCAGTGCGATCACCCTGGTTCCACGTGGGAATGGACTTTGTTTGTCCGATGTCTCCCTTGTCCTCAAAGGGCAATCGTTTTATATTGACCCTATCTGACTATTTCACCAAATGGGTGGAAGCTGCACTGTAAAAAAAACTTGTGTGTGCTGAGCACACCAAATACGGTGTGCTGCGCCTGGTATCAGTTGGCACACCACTATTAGAGTGCTTAGCACTCCATTAATAAAAGTATGAACATCACACGTTAGAAAGTGTGTTTTGCACACCTCTTTCGGTGTGTTTAACACCCTCCTTTATTTATGTGTGCAAAGCACACCCCACCTCACCTACACATGAAATTTTCATAACACTTTGGAATACAAAATGAAAATACAAAAACCATACAATGCTGCACGTAGATGTTCAATTTCAGTCATGCTGTAGGAAGCCTTGCTAAAAAGTTTTTAACAGACACATTAATGGAAATCTGTGGCTCTTGTAACCTAAGTAACATAACTGCCAAAAAACTATATAAATTCTGGCAACATGTAGAAAAACAAATGTTCCTATGTATGCACACTTGAACCTCTCCTGTTCAAATAGGGGAGGGGCCTGGGGCGTGTCACATGCACAGGCATGTCATGTGGGCTGTGTGTGATGTCTCAGTAGTGCAGCCTCACCTGTATTTTGGTTTGTTTGGTTGGGGGCATGCAGGTTATAATGATGGCCTTCTTTTGTTCGTTGTACGTTATTATTAACTTACAATTTGGTTGGGGGCATGCAGGTTATAATGATGGCCTTCTTTTGTTCATTGTACGTTACTATTAACTTTGTGTAGGTCTATTTACATTTTTATGCATACTAGTAGTAAAGTACTTTACTATATACTAGCGCGTCTATCGATTTTACAGTTATGCACCTCAGCGCCCGCGGCGCGCTATGTTCTTAATTGGTGTTTAATATGCGGCTATGGAATGTTGGGCTAACTTCTCATGGGTAAGTGTGTGCGCGTGTTCTGTGCGCGCGTGAGTGCGTGCGTGTGTATGTATGTGAGTGCGCGCGCGTGTATGTGTGTGTGCACGCGCAGATTGTGTATATCTTGTGTAAGTGACTATGAATCTTTCCTCTCTCCCTCTCAGTCTGCATGCATGTGTTTGCATGGGTGCGTGTGTGTGTGTGTGTATATATATATGTATGTATGTATGTATGTATGTATGTATGTATGTATGTATGTATGTATGTATGTATGTATGTATGTATGTATGTATGTATGTATGTATGTATGTATGTATGTATGTATGTATGTATGTATGTATGTATGTATGTATGTATGTATGTATGTATGTATGTATGTATGTATGTATGTATGTATGTATGTATGTATGTATGTATGTATGTATGTATGTATGTATGTATGTATGAATGTATGTGTATGTATATATATGTATGTATATGTATGTAAGTATCTATGATCTGTATATGTCAATATGTATGTGTGATGTGTATGCATGCTTGTGTATAAGTTTTGGTTTGAAATAGCTCATTGGGACCATTCATGGGAAATACAAACATCCCATATGTGTGGATAACAACACAACATTAGTACTATTTTGAATGCATCTGATGGAGAGACAACAATTGGCATCCAGTATGAAAGTGGGAGAGTGGTAATAAGTACATTTAACTCGTACTGGTACTATCTCTGCACCCACTCCCTCAGTTGTAAAATACTATGGACAAAATTTCTACAATTCAGGAGCCCTTTGCTTGAATGCAAAACTAAGTTGCTTGTGAAGCCAGAACAGAGTAAGACTATGAGCTGCGTGTGTTGTTAGTGTGTGTGTGGTGTGTGTGTGTGTGTGTGTGTGTGTGTGTGTGTGTGTGTGTGTGTGTGTGTGTGTGTGTGTGTGTGTGTGTGTGTGTGTGTGTGTGCATGTGTGTGTGTGTGTGTTGCTTACAAGTGTGTACTAGTATAGACCTATTCATTATGTGCTTGACCTGTGCTATGTAAACTGTGATTAGCCTAATCTGATGTTAGACTACGTAGCAGTTTTTCTCTGAGAACAGTAGGTCCAGGGTAGGCCTATGTAGGTACATGTACATGTAGGTCCAGGATAGGCCTACATAGGTCCAGGGTACTAGTATAGGCCTATGTACATGTAGTTACATTGTAGGTCCAGGGTGGTACAGGTGGTGATGAACACGTAGGCAAAGATGAGGAGAGTGAAGATGAGGATAACTATTCAGATGGAATTGAAGTTGACTACATAAAACTAACACCTGGACCCTTGCACAAGTACATGCATGTACTGAATTACAATTGTATGGCCCTTGAAGATGTGGTAAATCCATTGTATGCTATGTAAACTGTGGTTAGCTAATCTGATGTTAGGCTGCCTGGTAACTCCCAGTTCTAAGAGAACAAACTGTGTACCTATGTCTTAAAAGCACACACTTTATATGTGTAGCACCTATATACAAACCACACCTTGTGTGCAGCGATGGTGATGACATGCATGGGAGCATTAGTCCTGATGCCATAAACTTCACAATCAAGTACATGATGGGAGGGGGGTGAGTGGCCTGATGCAAAGCCTTTGGCCTAGTGGTAGAGGCATTTCAGTCTGTTGCATAATGTCCTGGTACTTTGTTGTTTTAGGGTTCAATAAGAGAGCTCTATTTTAAAAGTCTGTTTGGGACTGTTTCTATGGAGATGACAATCCTGTATCTATTTTTTTGTACTGGTGAAGAACAGCAGGGTCCAGGAATGTTGAGACTGACCACCTGGAGTCATCCACCTCAGGCTCAGCGAATTTACTCAAGAATCAGAGTTTTGACCCTAGGTTCCAACCTACCTGGCAAGATGTCTGCTGGTCCGGAGGGCATGCACTTCTTCATCAAGTGGTCCAAAACCAACCAGATGGGCAGGTGTGTTCAGCATACCAAAGGCAGGCACTTGTGTCCAGTTCCAGCAATGGAGGCCTACAGAGAATGCTGTCACTGTCCACTCACTCCTCACTCCTCTTCCACTTCAAAGATGGGAGAACACTCACATCTAAGAGCTTCCGCTCCACCTTTCTATCCCTGGTATGGTGAAGCTATGTGGCTACAATCCAGCCAAATATAACACCCACATTGGTGCAGCCATGTACAGTAGCTGCCAGAACAGGCCTTCCCACTGACACCATTTGGAACCTCGGAAGAGGTGAAGCAAAGCATACCAGACAAACGTATTGGTGCAGCCACAGTACATGTAAACTCTAATTGCTAACTAGCAATAGCACAAATTGTGTATGTTTTAACTGCACATTACATGTATCTATGTTCACACAAACCACACACTGTGTGCAGAGACAGGGGTTGGGCCTGATGCCATAACATGGGAGGGGGGTGGAGTGTGCTTTGACCCTGATGCAGGGCTTTGACCTAGTGGTAGACTGCTCAGCGCCCCGTTGTGTAGACAAAGCTTTCCTTAATGTAAGTATATTCTGTGATAGCGCTCTTCCATTGGCGAAGTGCTTCGCAGTTAAGCGCTTTACGTATATTGATCGACGCACACATGCAGACAAATATTGAAAATGCGGCACATTCAGACTTGGCGATCTAGGTAAGACTGAGAAGCATACGTAGGTCGTAGCTGTACTGGAAAGTGCTAGCGAATCATTTTTTCCCCTGCGTGTAAGCGTATCAGTGCACGTGCCTAGCCTACGCGCTTCATTCATCGAGCTGCATGCAGGCTAAACGAACACTATTTACAATAAACTTCAACTATATAGGTCAAAAGTGTCCATGACGACGTCTTGTATATAATAAACATAATAGCCTTCACCATAATGCATTAGCAGTGAGCTAGGGTGGGTGGGTGTCCCTTTAGCTGGCAGTCTAGACCTCTGGGAATTGGGGGGGGGGAGGCTAGGGAAAAGGTTTCCACTTAGCTACCTCAATCTTCAGCTGAATTAACTTATTGTGCACATTTATTCACCATTAGACAATTATTGCCAATATTTATTAGATAATTTAGGCACATGACGCAATGGCATACTTATATGAATAAATTATGCGCGGTAGAAATTAATTTTTTGTCTTGATTTTAGTTAAAGAATGGTTAATGGAATAATTTTTCGAAGTACATATGGGACAGTTTCCGCGAAAATTGCCCCACGGTTAAAATGTTATAAAAATGCATCGCGTTTGAATCGCTATAACTTCCCAACGGATAACGCTATCGACTTCCTATTTTCAACATTTCATAGTGAAATGGTGTAGTATGAAGTGTTGAAAATAAGAAGTCGATAGCGTTATCCGTTGGGAAGTTATAGCGATTCAAACGCGATGCATTTTTATAACATTTTAACCGTGGGGCAATTTTCGCGGAAACTGTCCCATATATCCAGTGCCGGATTATCCATTGGGCAAGTGGGGCTACAGTCCAGGGGCCCACAACCTTAGGGGTCACCAAACGGGCAATTATGCATGCGGTGTTTGGTCAGACCCTCCCCCACCCCTTCCCAAAGACGCACTGTACACTAAAGAAACCTCAAAATAATTATCGGTTAATGCATTATGCATATCCCCTCCCCGCTGCTTTGATAATCAACTCCGTCCGTAACGCAGGTTACGGCAGGTAATAGAAAACTCTAAGTGTGCGTTATTATGAATAGTAGCAGCTCGACCTCGAAAAAAAGCAGTGATTGACCAGGAAGGGTACAGATGAGTGGCGCTGCAAAACGAAAGTTGAAGAAACAGCAGGAGAAATCAATTACTAAGCTTCGCAAGCTGGGTTTTATCAACATCGTAGCACCCACAAACATGTCTGAAAGCTCTGCCAATACAACAGTGGACCAGAGTGGAGATCGTGCTTGCAATGAGCTTAATAGCTCCAATCCAGAAGGCATGATTCCTTTGGAGGCTGAAGCTGTCTCGCTTGGCGGAGAGCGGACATGAAGACAATGCTTATCCTGGTTATCCAATTGAAAAATGCAGTAGTTCCGAATGCAGTAGCTCCAAATCCAGTAGCTCCTTATTGCCAGAATATAGTGGCGATGTTGCTTTGTGGAAGAACATTTCAAAAGAGGTGCGTGAATACTGGAGCATGAAAGGACCTAAAGAGTGCCAGAATTATGATGGCGATTTTGCATGCAGCTTCCGAGCGACAGTTTAAGGACCAAAGCAGAAAATTCTCTAAACATCTCCTCTTTCGAAAGCATCTTTCTGGTGAAGAAATTGCTCGAGAATGGATTGTTTACTCCCCTTCCACAGGAAGTATTTTCTGCTTTATATGTGTTCTGTTTGGTGACAAGCACATTACAACACAGTTTTCAGGTACTGGATTCAGTGATTGGAAGCATGCATCCAGTAGATTGATTGATCATGAAAATAGCGCTGCACACCATAGCGCTCAAGTAGCATACTCAAGTCAGAGACAAGTGTGCGGAAGAATAGATTGTGAAATTGGGAAATAATTAGAAGCTGAGAAGAGATACTGGCATGATATTCTAAAACGTGTGGTTGCTGTCATTAAGTTATTATCAGAACGTGGTTTGCCGTTTCGAGGAGATAATGAAATCCTTAACTCACCACACAATGGAATCTACCTCGGTGTACTTGAGCTGATAAGCAAATTTGACCCATTTCTTAGAAACCACATTGAAACCTATGGAAACAAAGGTAAAGGTATGCCATCATATTTGTCATCGACAATATGCGAAGATCATGGGCAGCACAGTGTTATCTGTTATCATTACTGAACTAAAAGAAGCCAAGTATTTTTCACTTTCTGTTGACTCAACTCCAGACCTATGTCATGTAGACCAGCTTATGGTTATATAGTACGATATGTAAATAAGCAGTCGCACAACATACAAGAGTACAAGAGCGTTTTCTTCTTTTTTTACCTATCCAGAGTCATACAGGTGAATTCCTTGCCACTACAGCAGTGCAGTTCCTTGAAAAACATAGTATAGATATTATGTACATGCGCGGACAGACCTACGATAATTCAGCAAACATGTCTGGGAAATATAATGGTATGCAAGCTAAACTATAAATCCGTTGGCATTGTATACGTGCCTTGTGCTGCACATTCACTAAATTTAATAGGTGTTTGCGCTGTTGAATCTCGTGTGGAAGCAACAAATTTCTTCAGCTTGGTTCAGAAACTGTTCACCTTTTTTAGTGCTAGTACAAGCAGATGGGGGATTCTTGTACAATATCTTGAAGGGGGAAAAAGAGTGCTCAAGTGTTTGTCCGATACGCGATGGTCAGCTCGTGCTGAAGCTACTAAAGCACTGTCAGAAGGATATACGATAATATTCGAGCTGCTCTTCTACATATTCTGAACAGCGAGCAGATACCCAACAAGAAGCTAACGGCTTCATATTTCGTTATCTTACCTGGACACTGTTTTCATGGCTGTATTTTGCAACATCGTTTTGGAAAGGTTCAACAGAGTTAGCATGGCTTTTCAAAGTGCTGAAATTGAGCTAGGAACAGCTGTCAGACTGCTACAGTCACTCCAAGACTTCGTGTCAGAACTTAGAGGGAACTTTGATGCTATATTGAGATGCGTGTGAAACAAAAGGATAAGTGCTAAATATAAGGATGCCGAAAAAAAGAATAAGGAAACCAAAAACGCAATTCGGTGATGAATCTAACGGATTGGTGCTTCATCAGCATGATAAGTTTCGCATCGAAGTGTTCCTTACAATATTGGATAAACTGTCACAGGCCTTGACGTTACGCACACAGGCATATGATGTGGTGCACAAGCGCTTCGGATTAATTACAGAATTTCTAAGCATGGGAGCAGACGAAATAGAAAAAGCGGCTCAAAACTTACAGCAATGCTATCCTAATGACTTGGAGCTCAGCTTTCCACAAGAGTTCAAACACTTTTCCTGTTTTATCGAACGTTTGAATTCAGACAAGGAAATGCCGACATGTACATTCACATGTACAGCTATTAATTTGTACAGTATTATTTTTAACCATTGTCTCCAATCAACCTTTCCAAACGTTGAAATTGCTTATCAAATGTACTTGAGTTTGATGGCAACCAATGCATCAGGAGAGCTCCAAGCTAAAGCTTATCCAAATTGAGAAAAGAACATGCATGCATCAAGACAGACTTAACTGGCTATCACTCATGGCAATTGAGTCTGAGGTGCTACAGCAGATTGAATTTGAAGACATTATTGAAAAATTTGTGGCTGCAAAGTGTCGAAAAGTTGTAAAATTGTAAATCCTGTTTGCACAACTTGTGCTTCTTATACAATAGTACTAATCACTTAATTTAGTATATTTAATTCCATGCGCAACGATTGAAACTCAAAAAAGGGAGGGGGAGGGGGGACCGTTTCAAAATAACTAGTCCAGGGGCCCCAGTGACCCTTAATCCGGCACTGCATATATCATAATCAGACCGATTTATAGTACATTATAAACTTGTTTAAAATTCAATTTGAAATAAAAAGCAAGGGGGACCGCCTATGTATGGGCCATTTCTGGATATGGGCGTCTTGTGTGCAGAGACGTGACACTAGCACTTCAAATTATGTTCAGTACACTGTAAAATTTAATTGGTACTAAGCTGTAAACATGAATACAATAGTAAACTCATGATCATGGCCACATGCACTTTGTTTCGATTAACGGGGTAGTAACCTCACTTAATTTCTTCGATAATTTCATATACCGGTAGCAAAGATAGCTGCTTTGGTCATATTAATCGTTATGTAGGTTCATTAATGCAGCGCATTCCAGTCTAACCTTACTTTGAGACACCATGCATGATATGCAACTTCAGCCGTCATTTTAGCGCACTCTCTGTATGTTGGCGCTCCTATTTTTAGGGCCTGGGGGGAGGGGGGGACGGATGCCAACTGGGCCTTCCCAGTGAGTTGAGAGGTGCCAGACACTGCGACAGGCAGCTTTTCATAACATGCTCAAACGTTACTATTAATAAATAGGCTTCACTATCATCCTTATCACTCAATTTAGCCCACGTTTCGGACTTACACTTTTGTGAGTCTTCTACCAGCGTCATGAGAGACACCAAATGTGTCAGTATCGCTTCCGTCTGCTTCCTGCTTTCCCTATCACGAGTCCGTCTTTCTTCCTCCAGCCTAGCTCATTCTTTCGCGAATTCATCTTTTCTTCGCGCCTTCTCAGTCGCTATTTCGTCTTCTCTAGTCTCCTCTGCGATCTTCTGCATGCAAGTAATTTCAACATACCTTGCACTTCCTCCATTGTGGGTTCCTTTCAGTGCTTTCCAAAACGAGTAGGCATTCACTCGGGGAAGCGCAGGCATCGGACTGACAATGACCGTCTCGACTTACACTGTAGGTTATCCCACCTGCCACCAAATATGTGAATGAGCTGACGCGGTAGCTATCAGCACAATGTCATGAGATGCGCTACGATAACCAACAACTGTGACGTTAGCCAATTCAATACTTGTACATGTATCTGAAAATAGGCATAACCGACCTCCTCAAATCCCATCTATAGACAGATTTCTACCAATGCGCAAGCTCAAAAATTCTATATTTGTCATTGAGAACGCATGCCCGTAGGCCTGGGCTCCCACAACATGCACGCGCATACACCACACACGTTACATGTACTGTACTCGCATATGCATACACACATGGAATCGTTTCGCGAAAAGGAAGCTAATGCCTGTTTTTCAAGATTTAAATTGTTAGGAGTCTGAAATGTCCTCTATACACATTGCTTCTTACGCACTGAGAATCAGAGTATCTGTCATGGAGTTGTAAGGCTCTGAATTTGTAATTAGCCATACATTTCAATGCAAGCGTTGCATTCATTTCTATTACGCGTAATGGAAATTTTATAACGTATACGTTAGGTCCCTTTTCGCGGAGACGATCTCATTAACCTTATATATGCCACACCATTATAGTCTCAGCACCAAATCCTTCCCCCATGAACTGAGAGGCTTGACAGAGACGGATAGGCTGCATTAGACACTGCACAATACACACTTAACTTAACCCTCTCACCCCCCATGATATATGCAGTTGGTTCAGGAAGGAGCTTGTTAGATGAACAGATTAAAGACTCTTTGTAGAATGACTAATATTGCACACAATTCGCATGCATGCATGTATGGATGCAATGTATACATACACATATACATATGACATGTATATGCTGCACACCGTCATACAATACATCACTGGCTGTATGCTGTCTCAGCACCCAATCCTTCACCCATGAACTGAGTGACTTGAGAGATGAATAGAACCACAGCCTTAGAACCTATCGGAACGTACCATAACACACACGCGCACGTATAGGTAATTATTCTAATTTTACATTTTTTATCATTATGTGTACGAATAGAATAGCAAATCCAGGAATTAAACAATACATAGCAGAAAATAGTTGATCTTTTCAGGATTTGAAGTAGTAGTGTCAGTAAAACCAAGAAAAGACCGTAACGTCTGAATTGATTATTGGTTGTACGTAGCCGGTACCGGCCCTCGAAAAGACTGATGCTAGCTAGATATATAGGCTACCGGTACCGGCTCTCTAGAACTACGAGCCGGTACCGGCCCTCGAAAGAGAGATGCTAGACTACCGGTACCGGTGTCACGAAATAGATTATCCCCCGTTATAAATTATCACCCGGATAATCTATTCCGGAATAGTTTTTCCCCCGGATAAATTATTCCGGAATAGTTTATCCTCCTTCGGAATAGATTATCCCCCCCCCCCCCCCCCCCCCCCCCCTCTTCCCACTTCTTCCTCTCCCTCTCCCCCCATGCCCCACCCCCACCTCTCTCTTTCTCTCTCTCCTCCTATCTTTCTCTCTCTCCTTTCGTCTCTTTTTCCTCTCTCTCTCTCTCTCTCCCTTCGTCTCTCTTTCCTCTCTCTCTCTCCCTTCGTCTCTCTTTCCTCTTTCTCTCTCCCTTCGTCTCTCTTTCCTCTCTCTCTCTCTCTCCCTTCGTCTCTCTCTTTCCTCTCTCTCTCTCTCCCTTCGTCTCTCTTTCCTCTCTCTCTCTCCCTTCGTCTCTCTTTCTCTCTCTCTCTCTCTCTCTCCCTTCGTCTCTCTTTCCCTCTCTCTCCTCTCTCTCTCTCTCCTCCCTTCGTCTCTCTTTCCTCTCTCACCCTCCCTTCGTCTCTCTTTCCTCTCTCTCTCCTTCGTCCTCCTTTCCTCTCTCTCTCTCCTTCCTCTATCCTCCATTGTTGCTCCTCATTATTCTCCCTTCCTCCTCATCCTCTTCTCCTCTCGATCTCTCTCTTCTCTCTCTCTCCTTCTCTTTTCCTGCTCTTCTCCTCCCCTCTCCTTCGTTTCCTTCTCCTCTCTCTCTCCTTCTCTCTCTTTCCTCTCTCTCCCCTTTCTCTTTCTCTCTCTCTTCCTTATATCTTTCCTCTCTCTCCTCTCCTCGTTCTCTTTCCTCTCTCTCTCCCTTGTCTCTCTCTCTCTCCTTCGTCTTCTCTCTCTCTCCTCTCTCGTGAACTTATATGTACGTCGGTGTGTATACTGGGTATGCAATACGTGTGTACCACTGATATCAGAAGTAAAACATAATCTGCATGGAGGCAACATGGACTCTTATTTTGAAATGATCTATCACACTATTCCATTAAAACGTTTATTACGGCAGCTATATATAGTGCACTGCTGGTGCATCGTACTTTGCTCCATGTGTGAGTTAAAGTTCTCCACATAATTTTTTATCTGCTGCTGATGTGCATGTGATAATTAATGGCTTCGTGCATGGAATTACTGCATATTATTCAAGGTTCATTATCCAAGCTTCAGTTCAAAAGGTTATCCACATAATATAATTCTGCTTCTTCATAATTCATTTCTTTGCTCTTGGAAATAATTGAAATCATCAGCTATAAGTGACAGAAACATTAAATTAAAAGCTATGTATAATTAACATCTGAATAGATTACCTCTGGGTACAGAACATCCAAGGCAAGGATGCTTGCTCTGTTGCCTCCATATCCCTCATCAATGGCAATTCCATATAAAAGTGCTGAGCTGCATCAACCTTCATCAAGAATTTAACAGTTTCTAATTGATAAATGCATAACTACAGCATACCACTTTGCAGTTAATGATGGGCCACTTTCTAAAGAGAGACTTAAGCTCAGTAGGATTTATTGAGCTAAACACTCCATCACGCTTTCCTTGAATGTAAACATCAAAGAAGCCTGACTTCACAAGGTTTTTGCAAATCAGCCGCAGATGTTCCTAACAAGTGATGTGCATGTTAGTAACAGCACATATACACATTCTAGCCTCATAATCATGGCAAGAATGTACAAGATCTTCAAAGGTCAAGTGCTGATCCCCCTGGTGATGTTCAGCTGATCAATATGTAATGTATTCCAATTTTTAACGTTTACCTGTCTACGAATGCTGGAAGTGGTTCTTCCAAAGCTTTAAATTCTTAGCATGTTTTTCATAAAAGCACCTTTCAGGTAAAGGATCAACTGGACTAATTTCCTCAGGCAGTGGTGTGTTGAACTTTGGCAATAAACTTTTGTATGTGTATGTCTTCACTGTGTGCATTCAATAAAATTGTTTACATAGTAATTCCTGTAACATAAGCAAGAACATACTACCTGTCTCAGAAGAATTACTGGTGAACTGTTAAAAAAGTTCAAAATCAGTTGCGTTCATGACAATTTGTAATAATGCTACCTTTTCAATAGAAGCTTTAACGTCTAGCAAGACTTCTGTGGAACACTGGTTCAGAATGAACTGTTCTGTTTTATCATTGATAGTGACCACTGAAGATGGACTGTTGTGTGCATTAGTGCAAGTAAATACATGTCTTTTGATTTGCATGTTGTTGATTTGTATCACCTCTCCATCAGCCGTAATGTAAGCCAGGAGCGAATTACAATGCTTTTTGTCTATTACAAGGTATAACTCATGTATTTAATACATATTACTTTCAAACAGCACAAAAAGTAAAGTACTTACTGGAAAATTTAGAGGACTCTTCTTTACTATACAATCACCAAACTACATGCAGGTGAATGTAAATGGCTGTACTAATTATTCACATATAAATGATTACCTTGCAAACAAAACACCACAGTCATAGATGTTCTTTTGTTTGAGGCTAGGATTCTTCGAAAATACTTACATGTATGTAAATACATAACATTAAAATATAAATTTCTTTTACCTTGTGAAGTGAAAAGACCCAAGGATCATCAGATGTTCTGAAAGATCTTTGTCGTGATTACTCTTGCAACAAGAAGTTGCTGCATGTATAATTGACAACATTATATACCTCATTATGATATTTACCAATGTCAATACCAATTACCGTAAAACAGTGATAACATTGCCTTGAATTGATTCAAAGACAGAATCATACAGTTTCACACATCTATTTTGTACTTCTATTACCTATAGTTGATAACACAGTAAAGATGTAATCAAAACACTGAAGCTCACTTACAGCAAGGAACTAGTGGCCAGGAATATTGCATGGTATTAAAATATAGCTATTCTCAAAGATACTGTTGGTCTAAAGAATTGATACTCATTAAACCGATTTTATGAGAACTATAACTATACCTCAAACAAGGATGATATTCTATGCAAAGAATAGCCATTCTCTTCTGACAACATTGTGAACACAAAGGAGTTTAGACATCTTATGCACTTTCCAGAAGTATCATTCAGCTATATAGTTTATGATGAAAGAAACGATTGAAATCATAGCTATTGTATATGACATTGTGTGCACTAACTGCTCTGTCTTCAATTTCAAGCATATGGAAAAAGAAGTTGATGATCTAGTGTGCCATAATGTTAGAAAATAATGAATGTTTCATTGTTATTTACTCTTGGTACTTACATTATCTCCAAAACGCTCCCCATTCAATAGCTGCTGAAAGTCAGATTTCATCACAAAATGCTGTGTTCCTGAGATTGTCTGTATCATGGGTTCTGGTGATAAGATGTGAATGATTTCTATCATTTCCCATTTTTTAATGTGCATACAGATACAATACGGTTTATTCTCTATTTCCACAGGCAGGTTATACTGTATTAATTCATTTAAGTCAATACGTATTTCAAAGTAATCTTCTTACCATTTTCTGCCTCACAGCTAGTATAGCTAGTATCACAGATTGTAATTTTCAGTTCTTCAGAAGCTATTTTTGTGACTGTTCCAAAATGTGGATCTAACAATGAATAAAGAATAACATACAGTATGTTACACTCTTATACCTTACCACTTTTCACCTCATTGAAGGAATTGGAGCTAGTATAACATTTCAGGGTTTGGTCTGATGGCTGCTTAGTTTGTTCACGAGAATGCAAATTGGTAGGTTGAATTTGTGACAGGCTATGGAAATGAAACTCCATCTCACAACCAAGTATTAACACTGGTGAATCGACCAGTGTTTCCCCTGTACTAAAGGGATTGATCCACACCATTGATTGTTCGTCAACACTGCTGTTTGTCACCAGGCAGAAGGTAACATTCAACATGTTGGACAATGCCTGAACAGGATGCAGTTCTGAAGTTTTTTTGGCATCTTGTTCCGCCTTTGACACACTAGACAAGTGCTGCAATAGTTAGCAATATCTGAGGCCATTCCCTTCCAATAGTAACGTTCAGCCACCTTCTCTTGCCTACATACATGCATGTATGAAGTGAAGAAACACATCAGAAAGTAATTACCAGCGATTGCTTCAAATTAAAAGAATTGCAATATAGTGATTTCCTATGCTGCTATCCAACTGAGAGCATAGATAAATCAAATAACAATCTTTAATAGGATCTATCTCATGATTTTACATGCTAGTACATGTATATAGTAAAACCAATTCACAACGTATAATACAACGTACGTTTTATGAACTCCAAACTGACCGATCTTTGTGAACGGTGTGAAGCTGTCTAACCTTCTCGTCAACCGTAACAACTCGATACCTTTCTTCCTCCTGTACGGACGTCAGCCCTTTCTTCCGCCTTTTTGTCTTGAAAAGCAAGCCATCTTCGGTTATGAAACCATCACATTTCTGTCGATAAGCCCTTTTAGCATCTTTGCCATCTTTGACTCCAACAAATCCCGAGGCCAATTTCGCTGCTCACTGTCTTTGCTCTCAAGGAAACGAACAGGTCGTATTCTTTTACATCCATCCGTTATAATGGACACGAGTGAGCGTTTATGAAGGCGGTTAATCTATTCCAAGGGATGATAAACTATTCCGGAATGATAATCTATTCCAGAATAGATTACCCGGGGGATGAATTTATTGGGGAATAATCTATTCCGTGACACCGGCTGATGGAATGGCTGACGCTGTAAGACACTGATAATGGAAACTTGGTAACTGGTGCTAGCAACACTACATGCACGTATATATTTTATCGTTACCATTTAGCCAGCCCTCCCATCAAGTACAGGTGCATGTATAACGTATTTGGTTTGAAATATTGTAACATTAGAATGAAGTGTATAACATCAATTTCACAATACAGGTACTGTGATAATGCTGGATTTGCTTTTATTGACGTTTCAGCTGTGAGAGGGAATGGACTCAGATAGTTTGCTTTCCAACAGTTCAAAAGGTGATTTCTCATTCCAGATTCATCAAACTTGAATGTTGAAGCATCATCACCTCTTGCAGCATGGTAGGCATAAGCTATTTCGAACACACCACAGTTCATAGAACCTCCTTTCTGTTGCTGGACAGATGGACAATTGATTGCTAGTACTTTGACTGTTGAAATACTTCCAAAAAGTGGTGTGATTGATGCCTTTAACATTGCAGTCAGTCTTCCTCTTGATACACTGTCATAATAGTGCCGCAAAACACCCTTGATGTACACAATAGTTACCCAATGGTGGTGACCATCATACAAAATCTGAAGTGCTATATTAATAGCAGGACATAAAATTCTCATTACCATCTCCGGCTGTAATGGCTTCAAATTGCTTTGTTTGACAGAGAAGGGTCTGCTGACAGCCCTGGAAATGTGGAAACTGTTGCTTAATTAAGAGATGAGCAGCTGTCATGTGGGTGTCTTGAAGCATTTCTCCAATCTTTTGCAGATCTTGTATATCAATTGTTCTTAGACCAAGACTTGAAAAACGATTAACTGCAACCTAGTTGCAATCTATATCACACAGCAATGTACTGAAATAACTTACTGGCACATCAACACATGACTCTTTAGGAACTAAATGTGTATCATACAACATAACAATGGAAGATGCATGGTGATGGATAAAATAAGAATGCATTTCTCCCAACCTTTGTCTTCATCATTTATGGACTACCATACAGGATCTGCAAAACCAGTTTTTTGTCTTTGGTTGGGATTTCAGAGCCACACAATGAGGGTGATACCAGCACAGGCATGTGTCACAACAGATGGATGGATGCTCATCTGCATTTTGATGACAAGTCTGGCAGAAGAATACATGCAGTGCTCGTTTTTATTTTATTATTTCTGTTACTTTCTGCCAAGCAGCGTAACAATATTTTCTTATGATGTGCATGTCAACACTCTCGTCCAACACAGCATCACTAATTCTTACAGGACACTCCTCTACTTCATCTTGTGGACCAATTGGTTACTATGGATAAGTGCCACAACATTCATCTTTACCAACTACTTCAGCATAACTAAGCAGACAGTGCAAACAATTAGCATCTAAATAGTCAACTTACTTATCTCCTTCTCTGATGTGTGGAGTTTACAAAATGGCTTTGGTTTGTTTCTCAAAGTGTGACCCTTCCAAGGCAGACCAATAACTATAGCTTCATGGCCTTTGGGCCTACCTCTCTTCCGAACAGCAGGTGGCAATTTTATGCCTAGAAATGCTCCAACTTATATAACATTTCGCTCACTCTCTAAGACCTTCATGCTTTCTTTCACATAATTACAGGCATCTAATACATTCTTAACTCTGATAAACATTGCAGCTTGCTCGCTCCAATACTTTTTACCTGAAAATCCCATTCCTTCTTTCTCTAAAGCCTTAACAATACCTTAGTCAAGATTTTAGATAATTTCAAAACATGCGGTTGTATGAGTTCATACCACATTCTCTTTCACCTTCTTCCTTCATAGGATCCACCATATATACAAACATAAAACATTCTAATATCCACGTACAACATTTTTCTACCCCTTACACACACATCCAGCATTGTTTTACCTGGAAATTCCTTGCCTTGTTTCTCAAAAACTTGAGACATCTTCATTTTAAAAGGATTAGATATTGATTTCATTTTATTGTATATGCAATCCCGTGCATACATACTTCATTCACAGTCACTTCCTTCATTTGTAGCATTCACAGCATAAACAAAATATATAGCACACTTCAATATTCGTAAGTACATACCTTGGAATTCCTCAGCTTTTATCTTGGCAAAAGCCACATCATCTGAATTAAACATCACATTGATGGCAATAAATAATGCATCATATTCTCTTTCACTTTTTCCATTTATACCTGTTACTAGTACAACTGAGTTTTTGACAAGCTTGTGGGTGTCACCTGCTAGCTCCCCCTCAAACGACACACTTAAGGGATCACAGACTAATTCAGTCACAAGATCAATGCTGTCATCAGTGTTGGTGGGCTTTCCGAAGTCACTGTTTGCTGCATCTGAAAGGAAATGTACACATCAGACACAAATGCTACCTTGCATGTTTTAATTCAAATATATCAGTGCAGCACTGAAGAATAGTTCCTCAAAATAAAACCTTAGTAATTGTTATAAACTGGGGGATCGTTGGAAATACCTGCAACTGTATCAAGTTTAACATTAATTTTCTGCTCCCAGGCATGTAACAGTTGTTTTGTAGTTCACATCGACTTTGAAATTCCACACCAGAACATTCAGAAACAAGTGCAGCTAACTGGGTAGCTATAGTTGATGCTTTTCTAAACTTCTCAAACAGAATAATAATTGATTGAAAAGCTAGTGAAAAATACATGTTATGTACCTGTGATAACACTTTGCTGTTTTTCTTTGAAGGAACCTCAGTGATACTTGCTGATGGCATTTTGGGACTTTCAGAACAAAGCAACGAGTGACAACATTTATAGTATTCAAGTGTCCATCGACGATCACATAAGACCTCTTCACAAAGATGCACTCTCTCACACAAATAAAATATGACAACACAGCAGTCTCATGGATAACCAGAAATTGCAAGAACAACTGGCGGTTGTTACATTTTTGTAGATTTGTTCAGATCTATCCTGTGTTTTTAGGTCAAAACACACTGAATCTTCTTGATGTAAAATAATGGCAACACATTTGTTTCAACTCAAATTGTTTCTGTACAAATCTGAATGCATACGGAGTTAAATGTTTCATATAATGGGATAAATTTGGATCAGCTGCTGCTATGTAAGATGATGTAGGCACCTTCTGAGAACAATATGCAGCTTTGTGATCTCTTTCACGCCTAAATATGTTCATAATCAAAAAGAGATTGTCCACAAATTCTTCCAATGATTCAGAGTACTTGGATATAACTGATTTAAGTTTAGCATTTATACTTTCAATTCTATTGCTTGTATTGTTAAAAAAGTTTCCTGCAGCACATTTTGCTCCTAAAGTCCACTGGTCTCTGATTGAGTGCCACTGCTCATTGAAGTAGTCAAAAACTATACTGGTGCATTTCTCTGAAAATCATTGTACAACTCCATGTATTCATCTGTGTCTTTTGAGTATGCCATTTGTTGCAGTATTTCAGGCAATAAATTCTCTTTCCAGCAGTTTTGCCCATCTTCTCCTGGGTCATCTCTTGTCGAAATGACCGTAATGTGTGGAACAAGCAAATTAGAAGCTGTGCTGATGGAAACTGTTCTGCAAGTACCGTACGTTCTGTCAAATCTTTGTCAGCCATTATGACTGTAACAGATTCTCACTGTGGATTATGCTTTATAAATAATGCAACCATTTTTGAAAATGTGGCTTCTGTCTCATTTAGTGCCAGGAAAGCTAGATGCTACAATTATACTCTGCCCATTCCCATCCTCAATCAACATCAAAAAAAGTGGGAATCGCAATACCAGTAGTTTGTATGTTGCATCTATAAGAGAAGCTCGGGATAGCAAGTGAAAGAGTGCTTCATCTCATTATCCTGGAAAAATATCCCCTGAAGGACATTGTCATTGTCCACAATAACATCTACACATGCACCTACATGTATAAAACGAGCAGTTAGGTTACCAGTTTTAGATTTTAACATTGTATGGACTAACCATACATCTCTGTCAGTTGGGTAACAGTTTCCTTCAGATCATTTCTTGTAGAGGTACTCTTCTGCTTGGTAGAAATATTTGACAGGTCTTTTAGTGTCACCTTCTTGCCTGAAGTCTTTTCAATCTTATCATCTTTTTGTTTGCTTTCAGACTCAATAGGTTCTGCACATCTTTTAATTCCCCAGGAGTCAATCTTCTATTATGTGGTACGATGTCAAAAAATTTCTGAAGGGTTTAAAGAAGACATGAATAGAAAGTACATTGCACTAATAATCTACCAAATACCAACCTTTTTCGTCTCGTGATTATGACTGGGATTGAAACTTTTGACCTCTAGATAATTTCCCTCAGATGCGCGAAGAGACAGTTCCATAGGGCAGTTCTGCCTGAATGTTCTTTTATGATGCAAAAGAAATTATTTTAAGTACAGTACCGGCTCGGTCAAAGAGAAAATTCGCAGCTCGATCATAAAGAAAATAAACCGTATACATTGGTAACCATCAATGTATACGCTTTTTTTTCTCTATGATCGAGCTGCGAAGTTTCTCTATGACCGAGCCGGTACTGTATACACATAAGTCAAATCCACTTACGACGTTTGGCGCTGTCCTTTACCACGGGGCTTAAACTTTTTTCCACCGTGGATGCAAGCATATGTGACCTCGTAATACTTGATGTCATTCAATGCTTAGATGTTTAGTCACGCGTTTCTTAGCTGCTTGCACTGTTCTGGAGTCTCTTCTCCACAGCTTCACAAACGTCTCTTTTTCATAGCGGCTCCCTGTCCAAAATCCAAATTTCCTACTCGGAACCAACCTATGCAATACGAATTGATTTTCAAACGCAAGGCCTGTTAGGAGATCAAAACATACCAGTTGGAAGAAGTGTCTCTACAATAGACATTTGGCTCAGCTGCTGCTTCAGGTTGGCCACTCTTGCCCTCACGCAGACGTCAATGCCGATGGACACAGTCAGAGCACTGCATTTGACATTTACGTATTCGTACTTCCTGGCATGGTTCTTGATAACCGTCCTTGTCGGTGCATCCTGTATCGGCAATGCACAAGAAGAACGCGCGTTAATCATGCAATTAATGTAGCCTATACAAAACCAAGTATCTTTCGAAACAATACTATAGCAAAAATTTGCAACACGCACCACGCCATCCATCGATCTTTTTAGTTGTTGAAAAAACTATTTAGAAGCTTTAGTGTTGTATCGCGAGTCTACAAGAGTCCGAGAGCCGATAGAGGTCAAAAAGGAGTAAATTTGACTTTGAAGCTCTGTATCTTTATAACCATTACAGCTAAACGTTTGCAACGTACCCTACGCCACACGACCGTATCTGCCCTTGCTACACAACTAGTTCATAACCCTTAAACCTGTTCCACATTGCCACAGTAATTCGTCACTTCCGATTGTTTTGACTATTGTATAAGCCAGATGCAACATCTAAAAGCTAGTTCTTTTGGAAGCGTAGACAAGCTTGTAAACTATTTTTACAAGCTTTATCCCTACCTTTGGTGTCTCTGCTCAAGCAGAGATAATATATATATTATCTCTGGCTCAAGCCAGTTTCATAATCGTGCCTCAATAGAATTTTAAAAATCATATTCATGCGGAACGATGATGAAATATTGCACTCTATGGGAATGGATGTACATGTAGCGTTTCGAATCCCGTTCCGTAAGGTCTTTACTCTATGATTGCATCTACGTAAGCTTAAGGTGTGGCACTCTGAATTTGAAAAGAGATCTTTAAGTAGTGTTCCTTCATAATGCACTTCAGCCTGTCTATTGGATCAGGGATGGTTTTATACGTAGCTGCAAGGCTAGGAGTGGATAGACTCGGCCCCCTTCTCATCCATCAACCCACATTCAGTGAGGTGGAAACGAATGCAATCCAACATGTGGTGTTCTTGGATGTGCACTTTTATAGTTCTTCTGGCACCTTTGAACTTGGCATCAAAGATATAAAAAAATTCTTGATAGCATTGCCTGTTAAAATTAAAATGAAATGAAGTTCTGTGTTAGTGTGAGATTGTTTCTGAGCATGTGTGTGTATGTGGTGTGTACACGTGTGTGAAATTGCCTGTTTAAAATGAAGTTCTGTGTTAGTGTGAGACTGCTTTTAAGCATGTGCTAGTTTGATACAGAAACTGTAACATTGCATGTATGTACTTACTGCTCCTCCCGTTGTTTGATATAAAAGTCATTGACACAGACACACCATGCACCATCAAACCTGCATCGAACACCAGAACAAATTTTGGACACAGGGGCTCTAAGAAAGAAGCTATATAAAAAGGCAGTGGAAGATAAGCGAGGTACATTTACTCCTTTTATAACATCCGTTGATGGGCTTCTCTACAGAGAGGCAGAACATTTTTTGAAGCACATGCATGGCTACCAGCATAGCAGCCAAATATCATATGCAGAAACATGTGCATTCGTCAGAGCTCGATTTTTATTTGCCCTGGTTCGAGCATCAAGCTTATGTTTAAGAGGATCTAGGGTAAAGTGGAGGAGTGGACTAGGCTTTGATGATGGGGCATCACTTCTTACAGTCATGCAATAGGCTTTAGCATTCGTTTTTGTGTCTTTCTTTGAATTTTTTTCTTGTTTTGTAATTTCTTTCTGTTCCATTTTATTGTTATGTAATAGCATCGCTTACAGTATGACATAACGTACATGACGTCATACTGTAAGCGCTGATCATCGTTACGTACATTTGGGTCTGGGTACGAGACTAGGTCCGAACTTCCTGGACCCCCCCCCCCCCCCCCCCCCCCCCCCCCCTAAATCCGCCCCTGAGCTGGTGTGTGTCCATAGATAATAGAACCACAATTAACTGAATATCCAGAAATATTCTACGCAATTTTCTCACGCCACCAATTTGCAAAACATGTCATTGTCTTTCGATAGATTGTCAATCATTCAGTAATTTTGGTCAGCCGTAAATAGTTAACTAATGCAAAGCAATAATCGTCCGTTTGCCAAAAGGCGGGAATTACACTATAATGGCAGTAAGTTTAGATCGAGGTTTAGACGAACCCTCCACACCTTGTGTTTGCTTATGTTTGTCGCGCATCTCGTAACCTCACGTGCAGGACGCACCCCACGATGCGGACGCAGTTCTTTCCAGCAGCTTTGGAGAGCCCAGCAGCCCACCGAGAAGTGTCAGCTCAAGAGCGGGTAAGCCGAGTTATTTAACGCGCACCACACATGATAAGCGTTCGGTGTTCACCGGGTATGGATGTACACGGGTAGAATACTAGAAGCATGTATTATTATAACTATGTTAAAAGCCGCCTTCCGTCTCTATAGGAGGGCGTGACCGCGAGCAGCCGAGTAGCCCACAGGAGCGGTACGGGGACGAGGAGGGAGCAGAAGCACTGTTCGACGATGCCCCGCCTCCTGGGGACGAGGAGGAGGAGGGCGAGGAACTGTTTGACCAAAACTTTGACGTGAGGTAAGATGGTGTGAGGGAAGGTGAGAGAGAGGAGGTGAGGGTGGTGCTTGGAATGAGATAGATGTTGTGTTAGGACAGCTAGGGGTGGTATGGAACTATGGTGGTGGAGTGGGTTTTGGGGGCAGCATGGGTACAGGGATGTAGGGAGGGAGAAGGGAGGAGGGTAAAGTAATGGCTGCACATGGGGGTTTGGGTTACATTTCAGTAGTAGCTGACCTGTGTGTGTGTGTGTGTGTGTGTGTGTGTGTGTGTGTGTGTGTGTGTGTGTGTGTGTGTGTGTGTGTGTGTGTGTGTGTGTGTGTGTGTGTGTGTGTGTGTGTGTGTGTGTGTGTGTGTGTGTGTGTGTGTGTGTGTGTGTGTGTCTTGGTTGCCAGGGACTACCGCCCCATGCCTCATCTGGATGTGTACAATGAGGAGGGCATAGATGAAGGAGACTACGAGGCTCTCTCCCCAGAGGCCAGGGCAGCTGCTGAGAGGGAGATGCGCAAGAGGGACAGGCAAGATGACCTCGTGCATGGCAGGGCAAGGCCAGCCCTGCTCTACGGTGAGTGTGTGACTGCATGTGTGTACAGTGTACTGTATGTATGGTCTGTGTGTATGTGGTCATCCCTCCACACCATCCCTCAGATGAGAGTGAGGCTGATGAGGACCAGCCTCCAGCTCGCAAGAGGAGGGTGGATAGGTCCACTGATGACCAGACAGGTGAAGAAGACCAGGTAACACACACCTCAGTTCAGTCCACTTCTCATCTCGCTGAACCTTCGTCTTGACAAGAATAACACAAAGCAATGCCTTGTCCCTCCTCCCCAGTCCGTCCTTTCCCCTCCCTAGACCATCTGACCAGACTATCCTCTCCATGGAGCCTTACCCTCATTACATTCAAATCATGCCTTATCTCCCTCACACACACATAACACATACCACAACTTTATCAAGGGTCCGGAGATGATAGAGAACCTTGAGGACCAGAAGGGCCATCCCCTGAGGGAGTGGGTGTCCATGGCTGGTCCTCGTGCTGAGATCAAGAGTCGCTTTAAGATCTTCCTCAGAACCTATGTGAACGAGAATGGCATCAATATCTACAGGGAGAAGATCAAGCAGATGTGTGAAGGTGGGCATTAATTAGAGTATAGGGGTTACACTGGGGCTCAGGTGAGAATGTGTTTGAGCATTACTCTGCACTAAATCACATTGGTGTGTACGATTCCATGGTATTTAATTTATGTAAGTGTAAAATATTTTATCTTTCTCCCCCTCTTCCCTCACCTTTCAACTGCCTACCCACTGCACAGCCAATAAGCAGAGTTTGGTTGTGGATTACGGCATGTTGGCAAGGGAACAGAATGTGATAGCATTCTTCCTCCCTGATGCCCCAATGGAAATGCTCAAAGTGTTTGATGAGGTAATGGGGTGGGTTAACTAGAGGAGGTGGGTGGTCACTGAATGAGTTAAGACAATGCAACATGAGTTGAACTGTGCGTCAGTGCTGTGTTTTGTTGCATGATGCTGGAATAGACTTGAGTTGTGTTCCAGCATCCGCTGCTGAGTGTCTGACCAATCAGATCGCATGAACACTCGGGTCTATGCAATGCAGAAACAACATTCAGCTACAGTGTAATTGTAAACTGGGCTTTATAGAACCATGATTTTTCAAAACATTGAGGTCTCTACAAGATGGACAGATGGATGGATTGAACTTATTACTATGCACTTAAGTAACGAAGGAATGATTGTTTCCTCGTCCTGAAGTATGAGCAGGTGCACATTCATTAGCGGTTGCCATGCACACACAATTATTAACCTTATGACGTCACACACGCGTATTAAATAGAAGTCATAAACAAATGTTATAGCAAAAGCAGAGGAATGAGCGGCGTTTGGCGACAAGCCAACGAATAAAAAAGGTATCGATAAAATTTTTTGGGTATCTAAACTTGCCAGAGTGATAATATATTATCTCTGGAAGAAGCGCGAGTCTAGACTTGCTAACAAGCATGAGGTGTTTAGTGCTTTAACAGTCATACTAATGTTTAAAACTAACCAATCGATACTGCACAGGATAAAAATGGTGGGAACAGGTGAATAGTACACACCTTGCGAAAAGTGATGTACGATTGGTGGTACAAAGTATTGTGACAATGGGTTTGATAGGAACATTTTTACATTCTTATTCCCATAATGTACTGTAACGAATCATTTCCTTGATAGGGAAGTTTTAACCTTGTACACTTGTGTGCAAACATGACACACATACATGTTTACTGTACATTGGACCTGTATGCATAATGTATCTCATTTTGTAGGCAGCAAAGGAAGTTGTGTTGTCGTATTTCCCTAATTATGATCGCATAGCCAACGAGATCCATGTGAGGATAGCAGACCTGCCCCTGTTGGAGGAGCTGAGGTCACTGAGGTGAGTTACATCCACACATCCAGTATGACAGTATGAGATGGTGCTTCATGGAGGATAATTGTATGGAAGGATAGCTGTTGGGTTGTGTTCAGTTATATCAGGTGTAGCCTATATCTGGCAGATGTTTTGCAATGTCAGACTATCATCACTTTGGTGTATTAGTCAATGCAGCCATGATAGTGCCTTGAATAGCGGGTATCCTTTTCATGTCTTGCAGGCAGCTCCACCTGAACAAGCTGCTGCGTACATGTGGTGTTGTCACGGCAACCACAGGGGTCCTCCCCCAACTGAGCATGGTGAAGTACGACTGCCTCAAGTGTGGCTTCGTGTTGGGACCGTTCTTCCAGCGTCACGACCAGGAGGTCAAGCCTGGTACCTGTCCAGAGTGCCAGTCCAATGGACCCTTCGAGGTCAACATGGAGCAGGTGTGTGTGTGTGTGTGTGTGTGTGTGTGTGTGTGTGTGTGTGTGTGTGTGTGTGTGTGCGTGCGTGCGTGTGTTTGTGTGTGTGTGTGTGTGTGCGTGTGTGTGTGAGTGTACGGTGTGTGTGTGTGTGTGAGTGTACGGTGTGTGTGTGTGTGTGAGTGGATGTGTGTTTTAGCTCTATTCCTCCCCACTCCATACACGGGTCATCCTCCCCAGACCATTTACCAGAACTACCAGAGGATCACTCTACAGGAGAGTCCCGGCAAGGTGGCAGCTGGAAGGCTTCCTCGCTCAAAGGACGCCATACTGATCTCCGACCTCGTGGACAGTTGCAAGCCTGGGGACGAGATAGTGAGCTTAACCCTTTACCCCCCTCTCATGACATTGAGCAGTCAGGTCTCAGATAATTGAACATAAGTCATGTAACTGTTCAATTATAACCACATGCATTGTGAGAGACTTTGTGTTTAATTAACCAGACTACATTGCATAACTACACTAACACTTGTTGAATAATGTTGCCCAGTTACAGTCCATGGAACACTACCACATCTCATATCTGGCTGAGAGATTTTAATATTTACTGATGAATCAGATATATTGGAATGTAATCACAGTGCATAATTTTGCATAAAAAAAAAGAAAAAGAAAAGTGTTTATAATATATGTATTAATAATTAAATAGAAAAGTGTCATTTCATTAAGTCCTGTTTTGCAATCTCCCAAATGATATATTTCATATCGTCTTGGCTAATTTCTGCTACACACAGTTCCACATGTCAGCTACATGACCATGACAAACTGTGAGGTGTGTCATGAGATGGGTCCATCCCATCATGCCACCTCATGTTGCCAACAGGTTGTAACAGTGTCTGTTTAATTCAAGAGGGGAGGGAGGTGTGTGAATACACTCTGAGTGGTCTGTGAGATGTTTACCTCTTTGCTCTGTCAGGAGGGGTGGGTTGCTTGAAAGGTCATAGGGGGTGGGACTGCACAGCTGCAATCATACCACAGGGATGTACACACACATGTACACCTTGCTTGGCCCACCCCTGTTTGAAATTTAAATTTTGCTGTTCCAACAATTCATGTACATGCATGTTTTGTGTGCAGACCTCTACTGGTGTGTCTGGGTATGCATGTGTGCACATGGGTGCCTGGTGGTACTGTTCTTTTCTCCTGCACACTGGAAGGCTTGTAAAGGTTGTGTTGTTTGTTGCCTAGGAGCTGACAGGGGTGTACACCAACAGCTATGACGGGTCTTTGAACACGGCCAATGGGTTTCCGGTGTTTGCCACGGTGATAGAGGCAAACTACATCAGCAAGAATGAAGACAAGACTGCAGTGGACAACCTGACTGATGAGGATGTGAGGGCAATCCAGAACCTCGCCAAAGATGAGAACATTGGAGAAAGAGTGGGTCATGTGTGTGTGTGTGTGCGTGTGTGTGTGTGTACATGGTGTGTTGTGTGCTATGCAGTGTACATGTACATGTGGTGTTGCTATGTGATAATAATCAGACATGTTGGATACAGACTTGTTGCCCTGCGTTTGGAAGCCATCTTGTTTTGCACTACACATACAGTTGTACATGTATGTAGTATGGTTACATGGTTATCTAAGTAGGACCCTATATTCTTCGATGTTTCACATCTTTTAATACTGTGTTATTTGATGGACTGACACAGCTACCTCGTGGCATAACCAACTGCAAGTGTTGTCTCTAAACGAATAGCTGTAGTCTCGTAACTCAGTCATGATGCTTCTATGTACATTCGTGTTATATGTACCAAGTCTTGGCTTTTTGGTTATTTGTAGCCCGATGTGGGTGTGGTCACATGGTACTGTTGGGATCATGTGCTCTCTTTGTTGCCATGACTACAGGGGGCCACCACATGTGGGTCTGACGGCTTACATGTACATGCTGACGAGTCTCGTCACGAAGGAGTGGACCCTGGAGGCAGGGGCACTGGTGCTGGCTGATAAGGGTGTGTGTCTCATCGATGAGTTTGACAAGGTGGGTGGGCCGGCAAAAGAAATGCACACCCAATTAATAATTAACGGTTTTTAGCTATTGAGTCGAATACACATTATTATTACATTAGGTCTCCCTCCCTCTCCCTCCCTCCCTCTCCCTCCCTGGAGCCTCCCCCCACTCCTCAGCCCTCTCTCCCTAACAAACATTCATACATGCATATCAAGGCACACTTAAGCGTGACATGCATGTTCTAATTGGTGCACACCCCCAGATGAACGATCAGGACAGGACCAGCATCCACGAGGCCATGGAGCAACAGAGCATCTCCATCTCCAAGGCTGGCATCGTGACCTCTCTGCAGGCACGTTGCTCCATCATCTAACCCCCTAGGAGGGAGGTACGACCCTTCCCTGACCTTCTCAGAGAATGTGAGCTAATAATGGTGTACTGAATAGAAACTACAGGCGTCAGTAGTCCTATTGCCCAACATAATCTCTGTAGCTAATAAAATTAATATCTAGTTCCATACATATACATGTACATTTAGGGTTCTCTATGCTCGCATCCACCTGAGGAAGTACGTGAACATGGCCATCAGGGTGCAGCTGGAGAGCTTCATTGACACACACAAGTTTGCCCTCATGAGGAATATGTGAAAGGTAGGGAGGGAGGAGAGAGAGAGTGGGGATTGTAGATTAAAAGGGTGGATGGAAGGGTGTGTGTGACTTAAGTGTGTATGCATATGTGCTCAATATTTATTTATGGAACATGTATTTGTATGCTCGACTGCTCAGCATAGGTAAATGAGGGTGGATGGGGAGAGAGAGGTATACAGTGTATGTGTGCATGTTTGTGTGTGTGTGTGTGGGGGTGACATGTTAAAACTTCTATGCATACAGTGTATGTGTGTACAAATAACTGCCTGCTACATGTATTGATGGTCTTGTGTGACTGCTTTTAAGATTCAGTACACGTGTGTTGGCCATTTGCTTAGATCTACTGCTGAAACCCATTGGGCTGATGACTGTCACAAGGCATTCAAACACTTTTATCTGTACAATACATGTTCATTTGTAGAGCATTTGGAGGTGTTTTGGCATGTCCAGCAAATGAGAATGCAAGGCAATGTGTTCGTTCATTGAGTGGGATACTGGCAACCATTGTGCAAATAATCTCTGGTGCTGCTGCAGAGCTAGAGGCATCTCTTTTGAAAGCAAACAACACCCATGACAAATACACTGATTCTCAGTGCCTACGAATAGCTGTGTAGAGAACATTTCAGGCTTCTAGAATCTTAGATAAAATGCTCTGGGTTCTTTTGCTGAAGATTTCCTTCTTCAAAACCAACACTGCCAGATTGCACTACAAACTTGGGTCCTGTGGGCACTTTGATGTTTGCCAGGTAATGCTTGGCACTTCACACACACACATTCACCACGCACACAACATAGCAAGGCACCGTCATGAAATTAATGTATTCTAGACTTAGTGCATGCATGTTTAGGCCCTACATGTGTCACTGTTATGACAGGTACATGTAGATCCCATTATACTGTAGTACCCATGCAGGAGTACCTCTGTGAAAAGTGATTGGTGTGTGTGTGTGTGTGTGTGTGTGTGTGTGTGTGTGTGTGTGTGTGTGTGTGTGTGTGTGTGTGTGTGTGTGTGTTTGTGTGTGTGTGCGGAAGTGTGTGAAGTGTGTGTGTGTGTGTGTGGAAGCTACATGTATGTGTGTTTGTGTGTGCGGAAGTGTGTGAAGTGTGTGTGTGTGTGTGTGTGTGTGTGGAAGTGTGTCTATTGTGTGTTCAATCCCTTTTTTACATTCATGAATCAAACACCAAGGTCTAATGACTACATTAGAAGGTGAAATTTAACAAGAGGGAGGAGGTCTTGTGGGTACTTTGATATTAGTTTTCACTACATGTAAAAGTCAATCATGACCTACATGTACACTTGCAGGGAAGCTCTTGTGTGTACTTTATTGTATGGCAAATCTCTCTCTCTCTCTCTCTCTCTCTCTCTCTCTCTCTCTCTCTCTGAGAAGTGATTGATGTGGTGTGTGTGTGTAAGTGTAAATGTGTGTTTAAGTGTGTGTGTTGTGTGTGTGTGTTGCAAGTGTAGGTCATGATTGTCCAGTAGTAAAAACTAACATCAAAGTACCCACAAGACTTCCCTCTTGTTAAATTTCACCTTCCAACTTTTGCAGACCTTGGTGTTTTATTCATGAATGTAAAAAAGGAATTGAACAACAATACATACACACACACACTGAATCACACTCTGTGTGTGTGTGTGTGTGTGTGTGTGTGTGTGTGTGTGTGTGTGTGTGTGTGTGTGTGTGTGTGTCACATTTGTAGGTGAAATTTAACAGAGAGGGAGGTCGTGTGAGTACATGTACGTTGATGTTAGTATTCACTACAGGTCAATCATGACCTGTACTTTCAGGGAAGGTCTTGTGGGTACTTCAATGCATGCATCACATACACACACACACATACATACACACACATACGGACACGCAGTGGCACTCAAACACACACACACACATAGCAATAGGCACTGTCATGAAATAAATGTGATCTAGACTTAGTACATGCATGTGCGTGTGTGTGGAAGTGTGGCTATGTAGTTGTGTGTGTGTGTGTGTGCGCGCGTGCGTATGGAAGTGTGGTATGTGCCTGTGTGTGCATGTGTATTGTGTGTTCAATTCATATTTTACATTCATGAATAAAACACCAAGGTATACAAATGTTAACAAGTGGGAGGTCTTGTGGCTACTTTGATGTAACTGGACACACTTGCAGAGAATGTCTTGTGGTACTTTAATGCATGGCACCTAACACACACACACACACATACACACCAATAGGCACTGTCATGCAATGAATGTGATATAGTGCATGTATGTTTAGGCACCTACATGTGTCACAGTTTACATGTAGGTGCCTAAACATACATGTACTGTATAAAGTCAAGATCACATTCATTTCATGACAGTGCCTATTAGTGTATGTGTGTGTGTGTTTGTGTGTGTGTGTGTGTTTGAACACACAAGACACACTCACACACACAAACACACTAACAGGTACTTACCACACTTCCACACACACACACACACACACACAGAAACACACACACACACACACACACACACAGAAACACACACGCACACATACGTGTGTGTGTGTGTGTGTGCATTGTGCCATGTACATGTGATGTTGCTGTGTTATAATGTTGTGTACCAAGCCTTGGCTTTTTGGTTATTTGTAGCCCCATGTGGTTGTGGCCACACGTTGCTGTGTAGATGTTGGGATCATGTGCTCTCTTTGTTGCCATGACTACAGAGATTATGTTGCCATGACTACACCCACGTGATCTCATACAACTTTGTTGTATGAGATCATGTGGGTGTGCATTAAAAGGGGTTGTACGGTGGGGGTGATCATATTGTATGTCCTCCTTGGAGGTGTGGTCTTTGATGAGGCCCAATGGAGGGATGGATTGTCTAATGGATGATTGATATCCATTTGGAGGGTATTGGAGTGTCCTTGATGGCACTATGCCTTCCATATTTGTGTTCATTGATGTGATGCATGCACATACAGTACATGGGTTGGGATTATATGGGCTCTGCATCTACAGTGGCTGTATTATTGGATGCTAGTTTTCTTCTTGGCACTACTGGAGGACCCAAGTGCTGTTGATTCTGACGTGCAACAGCTCGATGGGGCTTGTTAGTGGCTTGATGGTGTGTGCCGTGCAGAGGGCTCCACTGTAGAGCACACTTGCTCCTAACGCATCATTGAGGGCTTAAGATGGAAATGCAACATCCGTTAAAACCATGATCAACGTGCATTATGATTGGGTAATGGGAGATTATACTCTCCAGTCTTCATGATCGTCATGTCTTGGTTTGTGTTCTTAAAATAAATACAGGTACCATCTTTAGTTTCCCTACCAGGATACGGGGAGCATTCCCATCATGGTACAGCACATGGCTTCATCAACACACACACAGGTTTGCCATCATGAGGAATATGAGTGAGGGTGTGAGTTGATGAGAATAGAGGGCGGAAGGGAAGGAAAGACATGTTAAAGCATACCTGTATGCAGTGTACAAACTGTGTGAATATGTGTGTTTGCGTAGATAAAGGAGGATGGATGGGGAGAGAGGGGTATATATGTGTGTGTGTGTGTGTGTGTGTGGGTGACATGTTAAAACTTCTATGCATACAGTGTATGTGTGTACAAATAACTGCCTGCTACATGTATTGATGGTCTTGTGTGACTGCTTTTAAGATTCAGTACACATGTGTTGGCCATTAGCCTTACCTGATGTGATATTGGCCATCATCCTTACCTTATGTTATGCCACCTCCATAGGCCTTTGCCCACTACCTGGCCTACAGACGTGACAACAATGAGCTGCTGCTGTTCATTCTGAAGCAGCTGGCCACAGAGCAGATCAACTTCAACATGAATGGCTACGGGGTGGAGCAGGATGTGATAGAGGTGTGCGAGGAGGAGTTCACGGAGAGGGTACGAGGGGGAGGAGCTACACAGCTGACACTGCCACTGCGTTGTCACGGTAACAAGTGACCTGCCCAGCAGTGGCCCCACAACCCGGCCGCTCAAATAATAGGAATCATCTCTTTGACTGTGCTGGACAGGGGTGTGGAGCGTACATGCCACTGGACATGACACCAGCACAGGCCAGACCAAGCGCCCGATTCAAGTCCAAGATTTGGGGGCACATGAGTTGTGTATGGATATAATAGCGAGGTGCTTGTGATTGGAGATTATTGTTATTTAGGATCCCACGTGATAGGGGCTGAACGACGTAGTCTCGTACCCAGACACTGATTCCCACAGCTGCGGATGGATTACATCACCGCTATGTGGAAAAGATAGCGGTGATGTAATCCATCCGCAGCTGTGGGAATCAGGGTCTGGGTACGAGTCTATGAACGATGTACCCAGAGATAATATATAGATTATCTCTGATGTACCATCGTTGGTTATACTCTCAGGCTTAGGCCGTGATCAGGTGTTAGGCATTCCAGTAGTTTCCTCCTGCATGGCTCCCCCAAGCATTACCGCTATCGGAGAAGGGGTGCCTATCGTGGCTCGAGCCCCTGCTAGCCTGACGCACGTGCGAGCCAGGGTGACAGGCCCAGCCAAATTCCAATGCACGTGATATTCTGCTATTCGTCGACCCACGAGAGGCCAACAAGAGACTGTAACTCGCTGAGCCGGCAGACATTCCGATCTCCTCAGCTGTCCAGGGTTGCCAGCAAGCCGTCAAGCCTGGAGAATCTCCGAACACCACCTCGTTGTAGGTCCTCAACGACCAGTGGAGCTGCTGGTCTGGAGTGGCAAGCTATAGGGAATGATGGCGATATACACGGTCGTTCAGGACCGGCCAGCTCAAGGCCTGGAAGCACACCGGCCCAGTGAGAGCCGTAGCGATCCCCGTGGTAGTACGTTATATTAGGCCCCATCTACTCAATACCTTGAGGGCGGGTGCGAGGTATAGACTAGGTAATGAAATCTCACCGACTAAGGAGGGACGTCTACAGTGTACACGCCTCCCAAGTTGAAATTGAAATGCAATTAGATTTAATTTTTATTTTATCGCAATGGTCCAAAATGTCTCAAGTTTTTGGACCTAGGTCTACAGTGTAGGCGCCCTCGTCCATATCCTAACTAGTCTAGCCATCAACCATCAGTTGGGTCCCCAGACTAACCACAGACCTAAAAAACCTAGGTCCAAAAACTTGAGACATTTTGGACCATTGCGATAAAATAAAAATTAAATCTAATTGCATTTCAATTTCAACTTGGCTGGCACGGTTGTAAGCAGGCATGACCGTGGCTCCATTTCCCTCGCACTCCCACGATGCTATTAGAATGAAGGAACCACGCGCATGCTCGCATGTCACGCAACAGCAGCAACTCGTAAAGTTCTTTGAACAACATTAAACTTGATGCAAGACAAGATCAAATGGCACGAATACGTACAAATAGATGCGCTGCATACCCCGGATGGCCAGTTTCAGCATTGGGTTCTGTACCCCCCTCTCGGGAGTGGTGCAGAAAAGAGATCACTGCCACAAACACCTGGATGGTCTTGCAGGGGTGGCAAAGAGAGTGACCATCTCTTTGGTAGCGGGAACAGGGGTCAGCTGGAAGGAGGGGCACAAGACATGGTAGTGCCGGATACTGGTAGAGTAGGTGGCTGACGTAGATGACACCACAGCTTTGGCCAGGAGGACCTGGAGATGGTGGTTAAGAGCTGAGCTGGAGTGGAGAGTGTGTCCTCAACACAGGAATAGGGGAGTGTATGTGTTCTGGTGAGCACATGATGGTAACGCAACATCACACACATCAGAATGAAAGGGAGGGAGGGAGGGAAGGAGGGAGGGAAGGAGGGAGGGAGGGAAGGAGCGAGGGAGGGAAGGAGGGAGGGAGGGAAGGAGGGAGGGAGGGAAGGAGGGAGGGAGGGAAGGAGGGAGGGAGGGAAGGAGGGAGGGAGGGAAGGAGGAGGAAGGTAGGGTGGGAGGGAGAGAGGGGAGGAAGTTAGGAAGGTAGGGAGGGGGGGTGAGAGAACGAGGGAGGGTAGGGAGGGAGGGAAAAAGAAGAGGGTGGGGAGGAGGAAGGGAGGAGAGAGGGAGGGAAGGTGGAGGAGGTGATTGGAGGAAGGGAAGGTGGAGGAAGGGAAGGAGGGAGGGAGAGGGGAAGTGGAGTGAGGGAGGAGAGTGAAGGAGTGGAGTGAGAGGGAGAAAGGCAGTTAGTTCGTAGTTGTATTTTAAGAGCATTGCCATTTAGTAACCACATAGGCTTTTAGTGAGGCATCTGGTCTCTTTATATTTCCCAAATACAAAAAGAAATAGCTACACACGTATTCGTTTCAAACCACAGTGGTCTTAAACTAGAAAATCTACAGGTTAGAGTAATGGTACATTAATTCATTGGTGTAAGTGTGGTTACAGGTCCCATTGACATTATAATTATGTCTTGTGATTATGCAATCATAACGAGAAGGGCTGGGGGCTCAAAATTGCTACCCAAATTCAAAGCTAGTTTCCAAAGACATCCCTTAGAGTCCCAGTTTAAAACTTTGTACAATGCACAAGTACACTAACAGCATACAGTGTACTATAGTTTTAAAATTCTCAGCACCTCTTATGCACCAAAAATGTGTTTTTAATATTGGTTTCTGTTTAACCCTTTCAACTTGAACAAAAACAACATATAGAATGAGCAGTATGGGAGCTACATGTAAGACCCAAGAACTATTCCAGCATTGCTATCATAGACAATATTGTACAGAAGGGGTGTGAAAAATTAATAATTTGAAGCCAGGTTTTTTAATAAACCACAAATACATAAAATTAATCGTGCAGGAATCAATTATGTATGGGAACATACATGTATATGGGCAATGGGAACTCAATCTTCTGACACATGACTGTCAGATCTTGGTGAATGGAAAGACCCATTATCATTGCATGTTAATTAACATTATTGTTGATATTAGTTAATATTAAAGCAATTAAGATTTTGTTTGCACTATTATTATTTGCCTGATCATTACAGTGTACAACCTTATAATTAATTAGAGAACAGTTTACACATATAGTGGGTGGGCGCATTTTAACATTTTACAGTTATCACTTTCTTCCTATTTATCCAGGTCAAATTGTACTCCTGGCATGAGGCATTGGAAAAGAGGTTTCCTCTCCTTTTGTACCTGGTGTGCTGTTGGGAGGGAGGGGGGAGGAGAAGGAGGGAGGAGGAGAGGGAGGGGAGAGGGAGGGAGGAGGAGTGGGAGGGGAGGGAGGAGAGGGAGGGAGGAGGAGAGGGAGGGAGGCGGAGAGGGAGGAGGGAGGAGAAGGAGGGAGGGAGGAGGAGAGGGAGGGAGGGGGAGAGGGAGGGAGGGAGGAGAAGGAGGGAGGGAGGAGGAGAGGGAGGAGGAGAGGAGAGGGAGGAGGAGAGGAGGAGGGAGGAGGAGAGGAGAGGGAGGAGGAGAGGAGAGGGAGGAGGAGAGGAGAGGGAGGAGGAGAGGAGAGGGAGGAGAGGAGAGGGAGGAGGACGAGGAGAGGGAGGAGGAGAGAGGAGAGGGAGGAGGATAGGAGAGGGAGGAGGAGAGGAGAGGGAGAGGAGAGGAGAGGGAGGAGAGGAGAGGCCGGAGGAGAGGAGAGGAGGAGGAGAGGGAGAGGGAAGGAGGAGAGGAGAGGAGAGGAGGAGGGAGGAGGGAGGAGAGGAGAGGAGAGGAGAGAGAGGGAGAGAGGGGGAGGAGGAGAGGGAGAGAGGGGGAGGAGGAGAGGGAGAGGAGAGGGAGAAAGGGGGGAGGAGGAGAGGGAGGGGAGAAGGAGGGAGGAGGGGAGAGGGAGGGAGAGAGGAGGAGAGGGAGAGAGGAGGAGAGGAGAGAGGAGGAGGAGAGGAGAGAGGAGGAGAGGGAGAGAGGAGGAGAGGGAGAGAGGAGGAGAGGGAGAGAGGGGGAGGAGGAGAGGGAGAGGAGAGGGAGAGAGAAAGGGGGAGGAGGAGAGGGAGGGAGACGGAGGGAGGGAGGGGGAGAGGGAGGGAGAGAGGAGGAGAGGGAGAGAGGAGGAGAGGGCGATGAGAGGAGGAGAGGGAGAGAGGAGGAGAGGGAGAGAGGAGAGAGGGAGAGAGGAGGAGAGGGAGAGAGGAGGAGAGGGAGAGAGGAGGAGAGGGAGAGAGGAGGAGAGGGAGAGAGGAGGAGAGGGAGAGAGGAGGAGAGGGAGAGAGTGAGGAGAGGGAGAGAGTCCTGAGGAGAGGGAGAGAGTCCTGAGGAGAGGGAGAGAGTCGGAGGAGAGGGAGAGAGGAGGAGAGGGAGAGAGGAGGAGAGGGAGAGAGGAGGAGAGGGAGAGAGGAGGAGAGGAGAGAGGAGGAGAGGAGAGAGGAGGAGAGGGAGAGAGAGGAGAGGGAGAGAGGAGGAGAGGGAGAGAGTCCTGAGGAGAGGGAGAGGAGGAGAGGATGGAGGCAGAGGAGGGAGGGAATCACAGAAAAATAAAAATAAATAATAGTAAGGAAAATTAAATCGCAGATGTGTGAGTATTTAGTTAATGGAAGCTCAATTAATGGAGCCAGGTGCATGAATGGTAGAGCTACAAATGGATTGACCTACAGGAAACGGACCACAGGGGAAGCTAGCAGTGATAGCCACATGCAGACTGCAGTGACACGTGCGTGGAAAGGTGAATGCAATAGGCTTTTGCCAACTTGGCAATTGATCCAGTTATTCCAGTGTATGGTTGTGCCAATGTGCACAGCAGTCTCCTCCGATTCTCTACTAGCATAGTCCCACACCACATATATCTGTACACACACCTGCACATGACTTCCTCACTCCATCATCTTGGAGGCACAGCACTAATCTCACAGCAAGTGGGTAAGTACTGCCAAGCTCCAAATCACAGCAAATCACAATGCAGCCAGATGCAGTGACGAGCAGTCATAACCAAACACACATCAGACACTCCATCACTTCCATGGAGCTACGTATACTTTATGGTTGACAGGCCTTCGCATGAACTTGCCAGCTCACATATGCCTTAAGATGGCAGTTCGGTGCATGTGGGTATGTGTGTGTGTGTGTACATGGACACACATTAGTGATGTCATTAACACACATCTGCATGTGTGCAGACATGTGCAATTGGACTCAATAGAGCTTGCTAAATGCTAATGCCAAATTTCTTATCTGAAATCCAGCCGGGAGGTCCTTAGATGGTACCCAGACCCACGCCATAGCACCGGATGGATTACATAACTTCCACATAATGGTGATGTAATCCATCCACTGCTGTGGCATGGGTCTGGGTACCGGAAGATAGAGGAGGTAGACCCAGCCACGCCCACACTTCTCCTTGCCCATATTGCACATCTTCACATTCCATCCCCGTATGGTTGAGCAGCCATTATTACCCTGTGGGTGGGGTTTGGGCTCACCATGGCAACCATTCTCCCGGGAGGCGTGTACGTCATGTTCAAGAGGAAGCCACGTGTGTACAATCTGGTGGTTTCGGCTAGGATGAAACGGTCCCGTTACGTTGTCAAAGGAGCACCTTGGACCTGATATCCTCCTGTTTGGTGTGTGTTGTGTTGAAGTAATACAACAAATGTGTCTTGCACTGATGTGGCCTCTAGAAGAGACCTGCGTGAGGATGTGTGTGCAATCATGTACACATATGAATGACGTAATGCATTTCTGATTGAGGAAACAAAAGTAATAAATAACATTTATCACACACAACAGCACAACAGTGCAGTGATGTTCTGTGGTACGTCATCTCCTAGTGCTCCACTGTTAGCTATTTCTTCCCACCCCCTTCCATTTCCTTAAGTCTCCCTACACACCATGGACTCACCATTTCTTCAGGACGCTATGCACAAGCTCTCTATTTGCGATGCTCCTCATCTGCAGTGAGCTCCATGAAAGTGTGGCTGACTCCTTTTTTCTCTTCTCCACACCAGCCTAGGTACAGCCATGTCCACACCACGCCCTCTGTTCCTCCCCCTGCTTTGTGTGGTGTATATCATTGCACTCTTGGCAACAGATCAGCAGGCCACAGTGCTGTGTGTGAGTGCATGGGTGTTGGGGGTGTGTGGTATACTTGTATGTGTATGTACATGCATGTGTGTGTATACATGTCTCACGACAAGCATGATGTAATCCACTACCACACCCACCATAATATATCACATGATGCAATCCATCAACACATTTCCATACCTCCACCAGGTCAAGGTACAGACAAAAGGCTCTAGTGAAAAGCAGCTTGCAGCAATGACACCTCTCCCATCTCTCCTTGATACCTTTCTCTCCTCCCCTTTGAAATGACCAGTGAATATAGTATATTTGAATCCCCACACTCCCTGGACTCCTTCCTGCTTACCACTTTCAGCAGCTGCCTGCAGTGCCTTCCTCTGTTTCTCTGTCTCCACTATCACCTTGTACCTCAAGACCTCCTCCTGGGTCTGCTCCAGGTGTGCTGTTGGAGGGAGGAGGGAGAGAGAGAGGCATGTACATCTCTGTGTGTACTAACATGTCATGCATTCACACCTCACACATGCATACATGTATACCCTGCACACACATACACACACACACATGTATTAGACCCGACCCGCGAAACTAGCGGGAAATGTGCTTTAACTTAGAAAGCAAATATTTTATCACCTGTTGAAGTAAAAATTAACGAAAAGGATATTTAAGTACCTCAAGAGCTTCTCTAACTGGAAACCGAATTTGAGGCAATGCCAACACTCCTGCAGGAAATACTCGTGTTTCGAACCCCTGAAAGTAAGACCTCTTGTATTTTCCCCAGGGAGTGGAGCTAAGAGACAATATTCGATTTATCCATAGAGAGATGGTGTGGTATCATGTGGTGAAAATAGGAAGTCGCAGAGCATTTTTATAGTTATAATGTTATAAAACATAGGACATTTTCGCGGAAACTGTCCCATATAATGGTGAAGCAGATAATTCTTCCTTCCTAAATCCAGGATCCACCTCTGCTACTGGTATGTAAGTACGTGTATATGTTCATGGATGGTGTACTTTAAATCGAATCCTCACACATACAGTGAACATGTACACCACACTCACACCCTCCACACACACCCACATGTACACTGGTGCATGTACACCCACATGACAAGTATTGTCCTCCAGTTCCCTTATCTTGGTGAGCTAGTGTGTTGTACACACCAATGTGAGACACACACCTCCTTACACACCTGCATCCCCACATGCACCACACACACACTCCTCCACCAAATATGCTTATGCATGAACACACACACGTGGCCCCTCCCATCCCCTCTGTATGTGTTGTACCACCACTCTGCATGTACACCAATCTCCACATGCACATGTACACACATAGCCATGAGAGGCCTTGACAAGAAAAGGAACTGGAAGGACATGATATTAGAGAAGAGGTGTGGCCCAAACCAACATGCTGATGGGCCAGTGTGATGCAATTTTAGATAACATACATGTAAGTGCAACCCCTCCCCCTCCCACTCACTAATCATGGCTGGGTGTGGTCTGTGGTGAGGTGGTGGCTATCCAAACCAAACTCCACATGGTCTTGGCTGTCTGCAGAATGGTCAGAGCCTGCAACATGTGTACTTATTTTTCCAGCTGCCCACTTGCCCACTCTTTTTGGAGATCACCTGAGCTGCCAGGTGGCACTCCATCACACGTTCATTGAACACCGCAAAGGCCACTTTGTTGGTTTTGATGAGGCAGTTGGAAATGACAAACTGGGTCCCCACAGGTAGACTGACGTTGGACGGGCGGATGGGGTTGAATTCGATCATCTTGGCCTTCCCGGGCTCGGCGAGGAAGGAGATGGCTTGGTCCATACCCCCGCCCTCCGTCCCAATGTAGTGCTCGGCGTGCGCGCAAAGTTCCGCCAGCCGCTTCTTGTCCAGGAGGTCATCCAGCTTGTTGGCATACACCGTCACGAGGGCCGCGCAACACACCAGCGCGGAGGAGCTAGAGAGTCCGGAGCTGGGCGGAATGCTCCCGTCCACCAGGAGGTCCATCCCTCGAGGGTTTTTGAGGCAGGCCTCCTCTAAGATCCCTTTGTGGCGACACAGCAGGTAGAGATACCACTGCAGTTCAGTTTCCTTCTCGATGGCAAAGTCCATGGCAGGACAAGAGTAATCTGGTAACGAGGGCTCCACGTTAGAGAACCTGATGTTTGCAGTGTCGCTAAGGGCGCAAGCGATGGCCATCCTGCTCTATGGCCATGGGCAGGACCACGTAGCCACAGTAGTCCATGTGCTCCCCGATGATGTTCACCCGTCCCGGGGCCAGAGCCACGAAGCTGGGCTTCCATTTCCTTCACGACTCCTTTTCCACGATGGAAATAATTCTTCTCTTTACGTGTTAATAGCTATTAACGGTACGTGGGAGGCACACGTTGGCGCGACAATTCGGATGTCAGTGGCAACAATGAGTACTAAACAGGTAATTGTGATGATCTTGCACGCTGTACAGAATCGTATACATGTAAGCGTACCAGTGACAGTGCATGTCGAGCGCGCATGCTCCGGATATATAATGTGCTCGTGGATTCAGGGCCGGCCTTAACGCTAGGCAGACTAGGCAAATGCCTAGGGCCGCCGGTCAAAGGGGCCGCCAAACTGTTGCCACTTAATTATTCATATGCTTATTAGCACTCGTACACTACATTCCGCACACTAATGCGCCTATCAGTGGTAAGTGCGACCCCCCCCCCATCCGGGACATATGGGGGATTTGACATTTATTGAATCAAATGCCCCAGCTCAACTCGCAAGGTTGGGGGTTAATAACTGGTCAAATGACCCTCCTCGACCCTGCCCTGTTTTAAAAATAATATTAAACGGCCAACGGGGTGCATATTGTTCTACTACTCAAAACAAATGAAAGAACGTGCGTTTGCCTTTATTGGAGTATAAACCGTGATACTATATGCTATATTTTTAACATGTTTTTTTTTTGTACAGTAGTAGTTTTGTATTCTATTTAAAGTGCAAGCTTGTTCGTGTTGATGTTCCGTTCGTGTTTAAAGTGTTGTCTCATTTCAGGTATCGATCTGCTACGATGTCCTGAGTCGCATGTGGAGCTCGAAGAAACTGACGTATTCATTTATTTATTTATATTAAAAGTGAACGTATGTTTGTACTGTACGTGTTTGTATTGTACATTACTTTCTTTTTTAAGCACGCTCAGTTTGACTTAGAGGTGTACGCACCTAGAAAAGAGAGTAACTATGTATTCTACCACAATCAGATCAGAACTGGATGGCCGTATTTCTCGTTCAAAACCACACATTCTATTCCAACACAGATAATGCACCAAACGTAGAAAAAATCATTTACAAAAACCACAAAAAAACCTTTCAGGCACAAATTCTATTCCAACACAGCGATAATGAAACCATGAACCACATTTGTCACAACAAATCCAGTCCTCTATCACAGTAGTGTACTGTCTGTATGGAGACTTACATGCACCACAAAAAGTTTCTGCTTCGTTAGTTCCCTTGTGAATCTCAGCAGCAGCCTTTTTGTTCTTTTGCCGGGTCTCTGCAGCTTTCTTGGATCCCTTTTTCCTCATTTCTGCAACTGTCACAAGATGTTTAAACCACATTTCAACCTCACAAGGTGGTAATAGAACCTGTTTAGCTGCTTCCTGAATGATATTGCCATGGAAGGGATTGCCACTATATTTGTCAAAAATTTCTTTAAGGATAGCGGATGGAGGCTTGCACATTGGAGCGACAGTTGCATTAATTGCTCTATCTGGTTTCATGAAGTGCCCATAGCACTCACCATTTTTACACTCACTGCAGTTTCCACCATATGGACGCTCAGGGTCTGGAATGGGCAGTGGTAAGTACCTAATGCTTGGACCACCATTGTACCATATTGGGAGCTGATATGCCCCAGAACGGCACATGGGATGAATACAGTCTTGCTTCAAACAGCAAACTACAGCAAACAAATACTGGTTTGGCAAGTCCTTGATTTTGTGACGAGATTGAAGCTCACATATTGTTTTGAATTCCTCATAGTACGAAGGATGCGAGATGCTCAGTAGATGTTTTTGGTGACGGGAACCTTTCAGATATACAAGAAGGTGTGTTCGCCTTTCCTGTTCCTTTGATGAATCAGCTCCTTTATATAATTGTATAGTAGTCTCACCACATGGACTTCCATTGACTCTACTAATGTACACATTGGTTGCCAAATCCATATTATGTGCCAATTTTATAGCATCAATATTTTCACTGGTAGAATTCAAATCTGTGCATGATCCACCGATAGTAGATGGGATAAAAAGGTTTGCATGACCTAGTGAAAGGCAACCATTTTGCAACTCAACTCTGTTTAAATGACTGCTTCCACTGTTTCTTGCACTAATAATTGTTGCTATGGTTGGTCGTTTGAAATGTCGCTCTGTCCACCAGAACTGTACTTCCTCATGGGAGGGACCTTCATCAGTGGCTCCATCTACTCGAATGCATTCGATTTCTTTAGGGCTACTTGTCCTAGGATTTAGAAAGGCTTGCGACAATTCAGAAACACTTTCCAACATTTTGATATCAGCTGAATGTTGGGCAGGATTTTTAGGGTATATACCTGTAGCTTTTACAACACCCGCACACAGTTCTGGCGTAGTATGCGTTCCAGTGAAATTGTATGATGTTGTTTGCAAAGTGGATGGGTACTTATTAACATAATCTGTGTAAGTTGTTAGTGTATTCTGTCCTTGTACCATAGGTGTCTTATGGAGTCTGTGTGTTGTCATGGTGTCCAGTCTAAATCCAGCTGCATCATCTCTGTTTATATTCACTATGTTTGAGCCATCTGCATACTGAACATGACTTAATCCTCTGTATAATGCAGCACTCCAGTGTGTATCTGGGTTGTACTTCAATTGGAACCCTTTCCTTGCACGTCTTGATGTAACTTTTGCAGCCCCTTGGTAACGCTTAGAAGACAGTCTACGCTTATTTCTTGCCACACACAATTGAACAACTGTTCCAAATCCAATTTTGCGCTTAAACACATTTTCAAGATGGGATTGTATCCCTGTATACGTTGCTTTTTCTTTAACTTTTCTGTTTCCGTCAAAAGTAAGCACACCTGTCCTACGCCATGCATCTGCACCAACATTTCTACTTTGTACATACTCTTCAATGACTTTTCCTATACCTTTGCAATCAGTCATGATTTTGCTTGTATATGTCCTCTTTTTCCTGTATGAAGTGTGCCTTGCATACTTACGTTTTATGTAATTGGCATGACGTTTTATTACCAATGCTTTAGCTTTATCACCTTGACTATGACCTTTTTTGTACTCATACCCATTATCATGCACTCTCTTTCGTGCACTAGTTAGTAGCGCTTTCCGATCACACAACAAGGTAGGGGTTTCTATGGACAATTCAAATGCTGCCTCATTGATTAGCTGCTTGTACTTTGTGATAGGTTCCTTTTTGAACACTTTGCATTTTTCAGCAAACAAGCTTGTACTTGAGCTTTGACTAGTTCCAGCTAATAAACTATTACTTGAGCTCTGACTAGTTTCTCTCTGAAATTGATGATATAAAATGGCCATGATACAATTTGCACATACATAATAACCGGAAACGTTTAGTTAGTTACCAAATATAGTAATGAATCATCCTGTGCCTCACAAATTGAGGAGACAATTTGGAAGATATGTTTGTTACAATGCATGTCCACAAAATGCTAATGCAGGTATACTTAACACAAGCTTTTATCAGTATCCAATTCAACCATAAAAGTATAGAGAGGATGCAGTGTCATACCAGGAAGGTTCACATGTTCACTCGCCGCCATGGTTTTTGGTGTCCAAAATTAATAATCATACAATGCATAAGCTTAATACAGTTGATGCAAGAGTTAACCTTCCAGGGATGACAAGTGCATCCTCACTATACCAATTTGTCGCTTATGAACATTGTCATTTAATAAAAGCACATCATGCACGTGTCTTATGCATCGACAAAGCTAGCAGCTCGCGCATGCAGACTAGTAAATGTCTTATATTTGCGATGCCTACCTGGAGTGTAGGTGTAAGGTCAGCACGCTGAGACTCTTCCTATACATATATAAAAGTATATAAAAAATATGACTCCACAGTATACAGCACGCTTACCTGTTGCAACCGTACAACCTGCAAAACGCTATTTCCACTTAACTCGCGGTCCTGGATATCTACAAAGTATGTGCTGTCACCCCATTTTTCCTCAACTTGAATTATAATTCTTTCACCCGTTTCGAGAACATCATTGAATAAAGCCCTAACTGCTGATTCCATTTCAGTATCCTCGCTTTTGTCAAGGATCCGTCGATACGGAGGCAATAAGACAAGAAACCTTTTGGTCATTCGCAACGCCATTTGCAGTAGACCGCACCCAATGTCAAATCCCCCGTGCTGGTAGCAATAACCCAGCAATAATCCAATTAGCGGTCAAATCCTCCATTAATCTCCCATATGTCCCGGATGGGGGGGGGTCGCACTTACCATTGATAGGTGCATAACCAGCAAAAACCAACCGGGTTAAGTATGACACATGCATGCATTCAACTTCGTAATCAATTCAGCCATATTGCCTGAATCCCGTGTGTCAAAGGTTCTCTGTCACATGCAACCCTTCAAGTTCACCATGCAGTCAGCACCCATTCTCAAGCCTGCCCTCCATGAACTCGGCATTCTCCTCAGTAGGGTCAACCTGGATCCCTGATGCATTTGTTTGCAAATACTTTTTGGCTCTAAGTACGATTCTGGCGCTGAAAAGCGAAAGCGAAAGAGAACTCATGATGACTTTATGAAATCCCAGCAAGTATCGATCTTGAAACATTTTAAGAGGTCTACTGCTGATGAGGACTTGGAGGAGCGCGTGGTGATCGAAACTGCGAATGTACAGGTGATGAATTTAGGCTCAGCAATGGAGTATTCTGCCGATGTCACTGTCAAATGAAAGCCCATCAGTATATGTTCTAGACAAAGTACCATCATTGGCACCAACAACATCCTCAACGTTTCACAATACGCTGGGCAGCCAGGATGGAGAAATGCAGCAGATTGAATTAACAGATATTGGATGTTGGCCACCTACAAACAAGCAAATTGTTTCATGCATTGTTGTAAAGGGTCCGACAAGAATAATGGACTGCGATTTTCCAGAAACTAAAGGTAGGCGATTTTTAACAACGTATTACAAACGAAAGCTTCCAAACTCAGAAACGGTTGAGAGACGATGGTTAGTCTACTCAATGCCTCTTGATCGTGCCTTTTTGTAAATTATTTTCCAATTCAACAAGCAAATGTTCACATGACAGATACTGTGATTGGAAAAACATCACGGCTATTCTTGCTGAACATGAAACATCTTCAAACCACATCAAAGCACATCAAATATGGATAGATACAGTAAATCGGCTGAACCAAAAACAAACGATTGATAGTGAATTCCAAAGGTGCATCCTTGCCGAAGAAATGCATTGGCGGGGAGTACTTGAGTGGCTATTAGCCATAGTTCAGTTTCTGGCTCAAAACAACATGGCATTTGGAGGAACAGAAGAAAGGTTGAATGCTCCTAACAATGGAATTTTTTAGGCCTAGTACAGCTTGTTGCAAAATTCGACCCTGTTTTACAAGAGCACGTTCGACAAATCAGTAATGATGAAATTCACGATCATTACTTACGTAAACGAATGCAAAATGAGTTCATACAACTAATCAGCAGCCATGTTTTAAAAGAAATCCTTGCAAGTGTTACTAAATCAAAGTACTATTCAGTCATTTTAGATTGCACTCCTGATGTTAGCCGCAAAGAGCAAATGACTGTTGTCCTTCGTTCAGTTCAATTAGGTAACAAAACAGTTTGCATTGTAGAACATTTTGTAGGATTTGTGCACATCCAAGAATGCACTTGAATTGGGCTAACAAAAGCATTTCTGCATAAAATAAATGAGCTAGGTTTGTCCATTTCCAACTGCCGCGGCCAGGGATATGACAATGGTGCAAATATACATGGTCGCATCAGCGGCGTTCAGGCTCGAATTCTAGAGCTAAACAAACGAGCCTTATTTGTGCCTTATAGCTGTCACAGTTTAAACCTAGTCCTGGGAGATATGGCTAAGTCATCAGTGACTGCGGTAACTTTGTTTGGCATTGTGCAACAAATTTACCTTCTGTTTTCTGCCTCTGTGCAAAGATGGCAAGTTTTAAAAAGTCACGTGCACAGTTTTACGCTTAAACCATTGTCCGAAACAAGAGGACAAGAGTCAATCTCTATTTGCAATACACTACTGTACCTACGCAATTCCTCCTCAAGGTCCCCTAAAGACTCTTTTCCCCACAACATTCCACAATGGAAATAATTCTTTGCGTTGTAATAGCTATTAATGGTACGAGCTACTAGCACGTTGGCGCGGCAATTAGGATGTCTGGGCCAAGTTGGAAGTCTGTGGCAACAATGAGTACTAAAAAGGTAATTGTGATGATCTTGCACGCTGTACAGAATCGTATACATGTAAGCGTGCCAGTGGCAGTGCATGTCGAGCGCGCATGCTCCGAATATATGTGTGCTCGTGGATTTTACCCATGGCAGCTGGACTATGCACAAGACTTTCAGCCACCGGACATGTAACTTTTCATAATCGATGCATCCAGTCGAACGTTGTTATGCCCTAGATCAGGGACTTTATACTTGTAGGTTTATACCTTGCCGTGAAGCACGCTTAGTTGCCCCATTTCAAACTTGCGGCTCTCTATCTAAGTTACTCATCTTGCTACTCTGAAACTATCGTTTTGTTCTTGCTGTGTTCACCATCAGTAACCAACCTTGGCATGGTAGCTTACCATATATTCACAGCTACGACTATGCACATTTCTCATTGGTAGATTTCAATCTCTTCATTTTGTGGTGTTCTGATAGCACAAATTCCTAGACTAATGTTATTCCTTTCAAGTGTCTATGTTTGATGGCTGTGTGCATCCATTACATTGATGTTCCTTTACTGTAGATGCTAATTGAGCAGCTTTGCAAAGCATCAAGGGAGGGGAATATTGAGGTGGTTAAGAAACTACTTCTACTTGGAGCACATGTTAATGGCACAGATTGTGTGAGTTAGATCCCATGTCATGGTACTATCTCCATCGCATGTCATGGTACTATCTTCATCTCGTGTCATGGTACTATCTCCATCCCATGTCATGGTACTATCTCCATCCCATGTCATGGTACTATCTCCATCCCATGTCATGGTACTATCTCCATCCCATGTCATGGTACTATCTCCAAGTACTATCAAGTAGTGAGGCTATACTCAGAGGTGCAGACTTTAGTTATGTGAGGGAGGAGGGGGAGGTGGGAGGGTGAGATGGGGAGGAGGGAAAGGGTGAAGGAGTATGTGAAAGGGACAGAGACAGAAAATGGGAGGGGGAGGAGCAGGATGTAATGGGGAGGAGGGAGGACGGTGAAGGAGAGCATGGGGAGGAAAGGAATGGTAGAGGTGGAGGGATGAGGTATGGAGTAGTGGGAAACGTGCAGGGAGAATGGGAGAATGGATAAGTAGAACAAGAATTATGTCCAGAGGTGAGGAGAGGAGCCCCAGTACTATCTCCATCCCATGTCATCATACTGTCTGTCATGGTACTATCTCCATCCCATGTCATGGTACTATCTCCAAGTAATATAAAATATTGAGGCTGTACTCAGAGGTGCAGACTTTAGTTATGTCGGGGGAGGAGGGAGAGGTAGGAGAGTGAGATGGGGAAGAGGGAGAGGGTGATGTGAGTATGTGAAGGGAAAGGGACAGAGGATGTAATGGGGAGGATGGTGAAGGGGAAGCATGGGGAGGGAAGGAAATGGTGGAGGTGGAGGGATGAGGTATGGAGTAGTGGGAAATGTGAAGGGGAATGAGAGAATTGTAACAAGAATTATGTCCAGAGGTGAGGGGATGAGCCCAGTCCCATCATGGTGTGTGATGCTAGTGAACACTAACACATGTATGATTGGGTCTGGGAACTAGATCGGGGAGGGGCAGGGCACGAGAAGGTTAGTCTGTGCAGCAAAGCAGAGGGATTTGTAGTACCAGAGAGAAGGATTGGAAACCTGCCCATGCAACACCAATTAATGCGGATAGGCCTAGCAAAGGTGTTGAAGCCATACATGTCAAATAGGTCAGAGTGTAAGACTGGTGTGTTCCTATTGTGGATATTATGAGTCTGTACAGTAGGGCGGGTAGGTGTTCGGGGATAGGTTTGGGGATGGGAGGGAAGAGGGAAGGTATCGTCTGGGTTTAGGGATAGGACATCCGTCTGTTAGCGCACATTTTTTGTGCCATTCTTCCCACTCCCTCTGCACGTGTAGAATTTTGTACGCCACAGGCTCTTTACCCATAGAAGGCTCAGTGTTACTTCTTTTTCTTCTGAATTTTAAGTTAGGCTGATTGCCAGTTTGTTCATGAAGATGTAGCGAGTAGCTGGTTTGACACGAGTCTCCTAAGGGGTAGCCTGAACACGGTCCCTTGATAGCAGCTCTCCATCTACGAGATCTAGGTCGCAAAAAATCATATTAGGAAAGTCAATGCAGAGATAATCAATGTACGTGTATAAATAATAAGGTAGATTGAACGTCCATTACAATCGATGCTGATTCGAGGAGTGCGTGGCACCCAAACAACTTTTGATCAGAGCCAAAATATGCAAACTCCACATTATCAACATAGCATCACCTCAAATGATTGTATTTCCAGCCAACACAGCTATAAAGTAAGGACCCAAAAAGTCAAACAAGAGCCTGAAACACATGTTTCGCTTGACAGTAGCACTCAAACCGCCACTATGCCAAGTACAATTACGAGATCTATCTATAGAAGCAAAAATGAACAGATCTCATACAGGAAAGCCGATGAAGGTACACAAAGACCACGTGTCAAGATCGTGTACCCGAAGTCAAGGAAAGTGACAAGGTTCACAACAAATGAAGAGTATTACTATATTCCCTCATGCCTTTACTATCTTACGATTCAGCGTTGTTTTCATACAAAATTCTACTGAATGTGACAAAATATGCAACTCCGCTCCCTCCTTTTCCTTTTTTTCGCACATTTAAAGGTGTGATTTTCACTAGAGTATACTCATGGTTTCCAATCCCTGTTCTTTACACTTGTATGGGTTTCCTTTTTCGTGGGTTGTGTCTTGTACATTGTAGATTGCTATCATTATGTATAGGCATATATGTATTCACTATGTAAACAATTTGGGTTAGTGTGTGGTAACTATGGTTACATGACATGTACTATTTGATGATTTACTCTCCTTTCACCTCCCATGCCTCCTCCCCGGACCACCCTTCCCTCCCACCGCTCCACACCTTCTTACCCCAATCACTCCTCCTTTATCTAATTTGATTGTTGCTCATCTGTGGGTGTGTCCTCTGTAACTATCACAAGGAATTGTGTACATTGTACATTGTTCATCTGTGGGTGTGTCTTCTGACAGAATTGTGTGGTGGGATGTTTCTGGAATGTCCATAAATATACATTCATCTCTTCAGGTTAACACATCATCACTGATGAAGGCATGTGTGAATGGCCGTACAGAGGTTGTGAGGATATTGGTATCAGCTGGGGCACACGTTAATGATAAGGATCAGGTAAGAAGTACCAGCCCAGCCCAATGACCCTTTGCAACTTGTATCCTGATGTGAGGCTGAACTCAGAGGTGGAGACTACAAGTAAATAAAAACATTCTCTAGGAGAAAGTTGGTGGGATATAGGATTTGATGGCAATTGGTGGTGTAAAAAGCAAGGAAACAAGGTCTTATCAGAAGGGAAAATGTAATAGTCCTATATTTAGCACATTTCTAGGGCGTATGTTGTTTCTGTGCTAAATATAGGACTATTACATTTTCCCTTCTGATAAGGCCTTGTTTCCTTGCTTTTTACACCACCAATTGCCATCAAATCCTATTTCCCACCAACTTTCTCCTAGAGAATGTTTTTATTTACTTGTTTCATTGATTTTTTTCTATGTACAACGGGTTGTGTGACGTCATGTGTGTGCCATTTGCTAAGACATGTAGAACTATGAACGAAGCTAAGCGATCCGATATCAGAACTAAAGTTTTAGTTAAAGGCGGGATGCGTGTTTGAATCATTCGTGAAATCTTTCCTTGCTGTACTTAGACCGACCATTATCATTAGCGCATTTGGCATAATTATTTAATAACATTAACATTAGTAGTTATACATATATATTGTCCAAATAATAGTTCACATTACGGTCTCGTCCTTCACTGCCTCTTCCACGTCGCCCTCTTCCTTCTCTTACATATCCTCGTCCTCTATCTCTCCCATCTCGTCCTCTTCCACCTCGTCCTCTATCTCCTCGTCCTCGTCGTCTGCCATCTCGGCCTCGTCCTGGATGTGGCGAAAGTGGTGTTGGATGTGGCGAAGATGGTGCTGGACGTGGGGAAGGTGGTGTTGGATGTGGCGAAGGTGGTGCTGGATGTGGCGAATGTGGTGCTGGATGTGGCGAAGGTGGTGCTGGATGTGGCGAAGGTGGTGCTGGATGTGGCGAAGGTGGTGCTGGACGTGGGTAAGGTGGTGCTGGACGTGGCGAAGGTGGTGCTGGACATGGCAAAGGTGGTGCTGGACGTGGCGAAGGTGGTGCTGGACGTGGCGAAGGTGGTGCTAGACGTGGCGAAGGTGGTGCTGGACGTGGCGAAGGTGGTGCTGGACGTGGCGAAGGTGGTGCTGGACGTGGCGAAGGTGGTGCTGGACGTGGCGAAGGTGGTGCTGGACGTGGCGAAGGTGGTGCTGGACGTGGGGAAGGTGGTGCTGGACGTGGGGAAGGTGGTGCTGGACGTGGGGAAGGTGGTGCGGGACGTGGCGAAGGTGGTGCTGGACGTGGCGAAGGTGGTGCTGGACGGGGCAAAGGTGGTGCTGGACGGGGCGAAGGTGGTGCTGGACGTGGCGAAGGTGGTGCTGGACGTGGCGAATGTGGTGCTGGACGTGGCGAAGGTGGTGCTGGACGTGGCGAAGGTGGTGCTGGACGTGGGTAAGGTGGTGTTGGATGTGGCGAAGGTGGTGCTGGATGTGGCGAAGGTGGTGCTGGATGTGGCGAAAGTGGTGTTGGATGTGGCGAAGGTGGTGCTGGATGTGGCGAAGGTGGTGCTGGATGTGGTGAAGGTGGTGCTGGACGTGGCGAAGGTGGTGCTGGATGTGGCGAAGGTGGTGCTGGATGTGGCGAAGGTGGTGCTGGACGTGGGGAAGGTGGTGCTGGACGGGGTCCAGCACTGCCATCATCTTCGCCACCTCCCCATCACCACCGCCTTCTAAAATCCGCTCTATTTCCATAACTTTGTCTCTCGTGATGACGTGCTCCATATGCTGCGATGTGAGCATGTGCAGAACTGGTACACACCTTTTGTGCTAACCATGGGTGCGTCTTGCAAAAGGCATCATTTAACTGAACTAGTAAAGTGCTATTCTTAAGAATAGCCTTTTCGAGGCCACCCTTATACTCGCTTAGTACGATATCCTTTGGTTCGTACAGAGAGTAGCTACAGTGAAAAAGGAAGTGCGTACATGCAACCTTATGTATCAGGGGTCAACATTAAGCACTTTGGGCTACTTGCCCTGTGGGGCCAGTGGTTTATGGAACCTACTGGCCCCATAGGGCAAGTAATTTGCACGACCCACTGGCCCTTGTTATTGATTGGCCATTCACGCATTTAATTAATAGCATCATGTTATATACATTTACACAAGTGAATTCGAGCAACATGGAGTGTCACTGTTTGGTAATGTATTGCATTTAGAGTTATCCTGGTTATCTGAAGGAATAGCTAGGGGTACTCCTGTCTCATCACTACCCTCTATTTTGTGAAGCTCAGCAGTCAAGTCTTCTAGCACTACTTCTTGCTGGTTGGGGCTGAACCCAGGACGCCTCTTGCGAAGGCCTAACCCCCACCATCTGTGCACAGCAGCTCTGGCATCAAACACATCTGGATGTGGTCCCTTAGTGATAAGTACATCAATCATGTTAAAGATGGTGTTTTCAATGAAGCCCTCCAGTCATTCTTTATGCGCTTCATGCAAGAAAATCCTCTTTCACAGCAAGCTGTACTTATGGGCATGATTAGATAGAGTTCCATTAAGGTTGCTAAGCCAGGAAATTTGCTCTTGGTGTTTGGTGTCCTCACAATGTCGGAAAAAAGTGTGGGCAAACCAATATTTCTCCTGAAAAGGGCATATGTCTTGTACCCAACAAACTCACTCAACAAGGATTCTACAGAAACATTAGTCCATCTAAATATGCTGGTGTAATGTTTATGAAGTGTGATGACATTCTGTTTGCCAAATTCAATGAATGATTTCTTAGAAGAAAAATCATGATGGTCAAGATTTGGCCATGTTGACTGATCAAGAGCCTTAAATTGCGCCAGGATACTATCCTGACTCAAGTCTTTAAGACAATCATCAAGATGTCTTAAAATTGAGCTACAAATATCTTCCTTGACTCTCATCCTTGTTTCTGTTGCACTTGCAGTAGCATTAACATTATTCAATTCCACACCATCATAAATTCCCGGGGTAGTAATCAAAGCAACCATCACCTTGCTTTGCCATATACCTGTACCATCTCCTACTAAGTCTGTGATTTGGAGACAGGTTTCCTCATACTTCTCTATAACGCTTCACCCACAGTGAGGTCATCTGTTTGAAAGGTAAGACTTAGTTGTGAAAGGCAATGGAGAATGTCACACATGAAAAACATAAACAGCAAGCACTCGAAGTCTTTCATAAACTTAAGCAGATTCTTTGCTCTTCCAATCTGGGTTGGTGATGATTTTCTGGGTCGATCTGGGCTGATAATTTCTTCAAAATGTGCAACAAATACCCTGTAACTCTGGCAAGCAATGAGTAAAGCTCTATAATGGAATGGCAGCCATCGAGCACCAGAAAGGTTTGTCAGTTTCAAAACCTTCTCTTCCAATACCTCACCAAGCATCTTTAATTCTATCAAGGCCTTCAGACTTTGTTTGTATTGCTCATACAAATGAACAAGGACTTTGTTACGCCAATCCAACACTCCTACACGGGTAAATATAGCATCAACAGTTTCAAGGATGCCTTCTGCTGTTGCATGTTTTGTGTCCTCTATGCCAATAAAAGATGTAACGACACCAGTACCCATATCTAGATATCTCACATAAACCAGTTCATTTTCAATATTTGCACTGTCCGTGCTGCCATCAATCATAACTGAAAAGAAACGAGCCTCAGATAACTTGGTAATAAGCTGATCTATTTGCTCATGGTAGATATCGTATATAAACCTATTACAAGCTATATCTGACTTGTACCACAATGGCATTTTTGATCCAGTATGTACATTAAGGGCAATTAAATCTGGAAAGTCAGTATATGGCTTCTCATTTTTTGCAATGTAGTATGCAACGTGAAATGCATTAACCATACAGTGCTCAAATTGCATCTCCATTTGATGAAGCACTTGCTTGATAGGTTTTATGGCACTGGAATTCTTGTTCTTCATGCACAACTTATGCTTTGTACTTTCATCGTGGGAAACCAAAGCATTTGTTTGCAGTCCTTCCAATTCTTTTCCAATAAAAAACTGGATGATCTGAAATACGCAAAAGCATATCTAATCTTAGGCAGGGTTGTTTAAAGTGCATAGCATAACCAATATGAGTTGATTCTAGTACAGCTCACCTGTCAGCTGCATCTTTAAATTCCCGACACACCTTGCAATACACAAGCGATTTTTCTTCATCGAATGCAACCCATGGCCATCGTAGTAGCCAAGTACCCTCTGGATCAAATACCCTTTCACGCTTCTCTTCTTCATACAACTTTCTTCTCTCTAGTCTTCTCTATCCTTTTCCGTCATCCTTTTCTTTCGTGGTGGCTGCTTACCTGGGAAGCGGTCAGCAGCTGGAGGCATCAGACTGGACATGGCAAACCACGTGGTTTTGATTGTGGGCAGTTATTAAAATACGCTCCTGGAAGCTTAACGAAGCGTTTGCAAATGACGCATACACTTCCGTTAGGGGGGGGGGGGGGGGCTGTGTAAATGGTAGGTTAACCACAACAATTAAGAGTTTGTGTAAGTGCTTCCTTGTAGGGATGAGTTGAATAAAAATGGCAGGGCCTGTAAACAGCATCATTTAACTTGCCCCTACGGGCCACTAATATAGTAATATAACTGGCCCGATGAGAAATTTTACTTGCGTCGGGCCAGCGGGCAACCGTTAATGTTGACCACTGTCAGTATGTGCTAAACTATATACACCAAGGCTTGAAAGTTTGCAACAGTTGCCCACTACATGCCATGAAATCCTATGCAAACTGAAGCCATTCTGATTCAATGCACAGATGATATCAGCAACCATGACATTTGCTACATTGTGTCACATTGCACTAGAAAGTTCAAACAATAACTGCATGCATCTCATAGGTCTAGAATGGAACTAAAGTCTCTTCCAACATTACATAACGACACTGACAAAAGGCAACGCTGACGCAACGTTTCAGCTAATATCATATGCAAACTAAGCTTAATATCTAAGGTAAGAGAAGGTTACTACATTTACATACCTTTGAATAACTTTGTCGGTAGTACTTTTCTCGATGGCCTCGTTGGTTTTGCACGGTACTACGCTTAGCCTTCCCGGACCGCACTCTCTTCGCCAAGCGAGCACATTCAGGACTCTCCCAATAACGTTTCCTTTAGCGGACCATTTCTTTTCTGGGTCTGCTTTATAACGTTCGCGTTCAGCGGTCTGTTTCTTTTCTGGGTCTGCTTGATACCGCTCGCGTTCAGCGGTCTGTTTCTTTTCTGGCTCTGCTTGATAGCTTTCGCGTTTAGCTGATGACCGTTTCTTTTCTGGGTCTGCATGATACCGCTCGCGTTCAGCGTCTGTTTCTCTTCTGGCTCTGCTTGATACCGCTCGCGTTCAGCTGTCCGTTTCTTTTCTTGGTCTGCTTTGTAGGATGCCCGTGCCGATTCTAAAACGTCTCGAATTTCAAGGTATTTCGCACGTCGTTTCGCTCGTTTCTTTTTCTGACGTGAAGGCATTTGAGGAAAACAACTTCACAGGTTTCACGCCAAAACGACGATTGAATCACCGGAGAGTTTTTCATTGTTCGTTTTATACATACACTGTACCGTGCATTACTTCTTACATAAGACGTATAATTAGATATACGTCTTACATAAGCCGTATAGTCGATTGTTTACCAATATATATTTAATCCATAAAGGACCTCTTCCAGCCAATTCTGAAGCTATTGGTGAAAATTACATTGTTTAAAAGTGTTCCTATCCCGAGTTGTGCATTGCCAAGAAGGAGAAGAAGAAGGAGGAGACCCTCCCATTGTTCCGGGACTGAGTACGAGGACGGACAGTACCCTTTTGTTCTCTACAACCGCGCGGTTCTACGACATGAAACAAAAATGAAACTGCTCATTTTTTACTTATAGATCAATTGCTAAAACAAGCTAAACGATCCGATCATTGGGAGTCTTGTTACAGACGGGTCGCGTATTTTTAATTATATTCTTAGCCGGGGTCAAATCCTATATGGAAGCTTCTAACGAAACTTCCGATAATTATGACATAGGGAGGGGGGGGGGGGAAGGTGGGAGAGTGAGATGGGAGAAATTAGTGGGAGGACATATGGGAAGGGTAGGAGGGGACGGAGATGGCAGGGGGATGAGGAAAGGGGCATAGGACAGGGTGTAAGGGAATTATCTCCAGAGTGGGAAATGTGTGGAGGAGATGGCGCCTCCCCTCCAGTCATGTGCTTGGTGTATGCTGTTATCTGCTAGTGAACACTTAAACATGTATGTTTGGGTGGGAACTAGGGGGGGGGGGGGTACGAGAAGGTTAGTCAGTACAGCAAAGCAGAGGGATTTGTAGTACTGTTTTTGTAGTAGGATTTCCTTTAATCTATAAGTGACGAGTGTTATGTTTTGACAGGTTAACCTGTCAAAACACCTGTCCAAATTAGAGGGTTAATTTTGGTTTTTACACCTCTAACTTCACAGTTAAAGGTACCAAACATGGATAGTACATATCAGAAAAGCATTATTAAATGCACAATCATGGAGTTTTACATGTGGTGTCTCAGGAAAGTAAAGAAAAACTTTAACTACACAGCATTCTTCAAAGCATCTTGTTGATGTTTCTCTATGCATGATAGCCCAGTTTTCGATCCACACATCCCAAATGGCTTTCCTTCTTCGTTGCTGCACTTAAGGCAGCAGTAGTATGCATTACAATGAGCCCCATCTGTGCACACTCTACATTTAACACAGGTTCCATTGCTCAAAACGATCTCGCACCAACCCAAACCTTCCTCCGATGTTCATTGCCTGTACAAATCCATCTGTTGTCTTGTTCCACAACTCACGAATGCTACCTGATGGTAAAAGACACTTTCCATATAAGACTCCAATGCACTGGATAAATTGATATTCAGTAAAAACATCCACGTTAGGCAATGATGCATTAGTCCAACCCAGTGGACCATTAACCAATGAACAGGAAACAAAAGATTCCTGCATTCCTCCTCTGTCTTATGCTCCTGATGTGCTGTTTCACGTGGCCAGTGGACTCTAAAGAATTTGTTACCCCACCCATCCTTGGCACGCTGGTCAACTATCACTCCACTATTGAGTTTCTCCCACTTCAGGAATTCACCTCCCAGCTTGCACTTAAGGGGATCATTGGCTTCATCTTCACCTTCTTCGTGTCCTTCGTTATCGTCATCACGAGCAGCTTCCATTTCATGATCTCCTCGGTCGTCTTCTTCCTCAAGACGATCGTTTTCTACCACTGGACCGCTTACCGAACCAACGTCTCCATTTGTAGGAGGAGTTATCTTTGGCTTCCAAAATGCCTTTCCGTGATCCAAGACAATAGTGGCCTCCCTGATGGTCCACTCCACTCTCCACTTAGTTTTAGCGACAGAAATCACCTTTCCCTTTACGCTAGACTTGGATCCAAACGTACGCATTAATGCGTCTTTTGCCTTCATAAGTTGTCTGCCTTGCCGCGTTACTTTGTCATGAAGCTTTGGAGTGGAATAAGTCTGCCTTGCCGCGTTACTTTGTCATGAAGCTTTGGAGTGGAATAAGATGAAGTGCTGGTTCCTTCTAGCACTGAAAGCTGTGTGCCAGCAGCTCCTCGAGAAGCCATTTTTAGCCCTTTGCATAACGTAATTGTTATAGGTAATCTTAGTGAAAGTTGACAGGTTAACCTGTCAATTGCCAGGTTAACCGGGCGCTCGTCGATTATAGATTAATGTGGGTTGTGTCTTGTACAGTCGTACCTCACAATAGTTACCTCTAATTTAATTCATCGTGCTTATGTGGGCAAAGGTTGCAGATTTGCTTTTCATTAACTGACTGGTTTTAAAATTGAATTATAGTAATACCTGTAGGTGTTCTCTTGATCTCTTCAGTCACCTGGAGAAGACACAAAACAATGGTAAGCCAGATCCACTGTCGCATTGAGCAGTGCAAGATTACCTATTTGGGTGGGCTAAAAAGCTCGACTTTTGGAAGATGCTCTATGGGTTATCGATTGCTGTGCCAGTATCTGTTCATGTGCGGAAAGCAACAATTAAGCGTATTTGTGGTGATAAACATACATCCCTGTCGTAGCATAGCACAATTAAGCGTATTTGTGGATAACATACATCCCTGTTGTAAGCAGTACCAAACCTCATCGACAACTTTCATTTTCTCTTTCAACGTGAGCCACATTCGTACTTTAGCTTTCTGCACTGTTGTCCGCGATCGCAAGCACCTAGCCATTTTGAGATACTTATTCCAAATACTTGTTGTTGCACATGTTTGATCATCGGAATCGATGAAACGTCAATTGCATGCCGACAGAGTATCGAAGACTGCTAGTTAAGGCAGAATACGTGAATAGCCTTTACTGCATGTAATATCATATTTCGTTCTTCGCTATTACAGCCGCCTGTGCAAGGTTAATCGCAATTGGTGCATTGTTATTAGAATTAGTATGTCCACTCCTCCTGCGTTGTTCATTGTTAACCAGGCAAAATTATGGTGAGTTCACGTTTGACACAAAGGCACTGTCACTCAGTTGGTGAAATCGATATACAATGTACATTATGACCATAGATTATTCTAAACAATCTATGCTATGACAGGGATGTATGTTATCACAACAAATACGCTGAATTGTTGCTTTCTGCACATGAACAGATACTGGCACAAGCAATCACTAACCCATAGAGCATCTTCCAACAGTCGCGCTGTTTAGCCCACCCATATACATGTAGGTAATCTTGCACTGCTCAATGCGACAGTGGATCTGGCTTACCATTGTTTTGTGTCTTCTCCAGGTGACTTAAGAGATGTACACTTATTACTTTAATGCTAATTCAATCTTAAAACCCTTCAGTTAATGAAATGCAAACTTGCAACCTTTGCCCACATCGCATGATGAATTAAATTAGAGGTAAGAGGTTATCTATAATGAGATACCACAATGAACACTGAGTTAGCTTAGTTTCCTATGAATAACCTTTATTTTCCACTATTGTGAGGTGTTACTTTTCCACTATTGTGAGATAAGTAGATTGCTATCATTATGTATATGCATACATGTAATCACTATGTGTGTGGTAACTATGGTTACATGACTGATACTATTTGATGATTTACTCTCCTTTCACCTCCCATCCCTCCTCCCAAGACCAACCTTCCCTTCCACATCTCCACACCTTTGTACCCCAATCACTCCTTGACCCAATTTGTTAGTTGCTCATCTGTGGGTGTGTTCTCTGTGACTATCATAATGAGGAATGTCCATAATCATACATTCATCTCTTCAGCATGGAACCTCAGTACTGATGGAGGCATGTAGCCGTGGCCTTGCAGAGGTTGTGAGGATATTGGTATCAGCTGGGGCACACGTTAATGATCAGGATAAGGTAAGTAGTACCAGCCCAGTCCAATGACCCTTGGTGACTTGTATCCTGATGTGAGGCTGAACTCAGAAGGTGGAGACTATAATTATGACATGGGGAGGGGGGAAGGTGGTAGGGTGAGATGGGAGGAGGGAGTGGGTGACAAGGGTATATGAAAGGGAAAGGGACAGAGGATGGAAGGGAGAAGAGCAGGGATAGAGGGTGGGAAGGGGAGGACGTTGGTGAAGGGGAGTAGTGGGAAAAGTGTAGGAGAATGGGAGAATGGAGAAGGGTAACATGAATTATGTCCAGAGGTGAGGAGAAGAGCCCCAGTTTCATTATGTTGTGTGCTGTTTCATGTATATTGGGTCTGGGGATGAGTTCATGGAATGGAGAAGAGGCGGTTGCACATGCCCAGCCCATTGATTTTGGTGACTAGTGCAAAGTTAGGTACAGGTGTGGTACCAGTCTCTGGGAGTGTGTAGGGGTGTGGTCCAGTGATGAGCTATCCAGTGTGGATCAATCAGCATTGGGTTACATGTTTCATCAAAGAACATGACAGAAAAAAGAACGTTTTGGTGGAGAATGCCAGTGGACCTCCCTCCTCACATTGATTTGTGTATTGTGTATCCTGCACATCAATGCATGTGGGTGTGTGGTGTGTGGTAACTATGGTTAATATTGTAACTATGTAGGGATCCATGTTAGTGTAGCCAATAATAATCATATTCATTAGGTGGTGTGACTCAGCTTGTTTTTGCAACTATCATAACAAACATAGCAACAAAGGTAAGATAAACCTTTAATGGACCTTTTCGTTTAAGGGCGCAAGGAATGCAATTACATGTGACATTAACATCAGGAGTAGATTCTTCGCGCGTTTGGCTATAGTCTGGTGCATTGGCTTAGTTGGCTTCAAACTGACTGTTTGAGATTTGAGGTAAGAATGATGAATGCAGTATGGCGGACCTCTCCAGGTACATGCTGTGATGATGGTTGTGTGTTTAAAAATTCCATTCTTTCGCATTCTCATTAAAAATTTCTGAACCTAGGATGGCTTCTAGTGAATGTATTAGCGAAAAGCCCAGTACTTCAGTTGAACTAACACAAGATGATATACCTGAAGCATCACTAAATGAACCATTCCATAGTCACACCATGGCGGAGTTACATTTGTGGCTTCTTTGTCGGGGAATAGTTGTGCCTACGTCATGGAGGAAGCACCAGGTTGTGCAAAGGTATCACATGGGCGTTCATCTGCTACAATTAATTATGGGCTATCACATATAATAGGGTTCAAGAAGTTTCAGCATCCAATGCCCCTGTCATAGATGTAGATGGATCTTATTTGTATTGGAAGCAACAGCAACATCTACAGGGTTCTCCCTAGGAAAAAAAAGTAGAGTGGCAAAGGGGGAGGGTGCGGGAGGGGGGTACCCCTCCTGCCCAGCAAGGGTGTATGGGGGAGCGCTGTGAGCTTGCCATCACAGAGCGGCCATGGTGTGATTTTGTTGTGTGTACAAAGAAGGGAATTTCGGTGGAACGGATTCAATACAGTCAGGAATTTTGGAGGAATACGTTACTTCCCAAGCTAATAGACTTCAATGACAACTGCCTGTACCCCAGTATTGTTGCACCTATCCATCTTCTTGGAATGAAGGTACATGATCTGAGAGTGCATGCCCATTAATACTGCCTGAGCCAATAAAGTAGTTGTATACAAGTAAATAAAAACATTCTCTAGGAGAAAGTTGGTGGGATATAGGATTTAACGGCAATTGGTGGTGTAAAAAGCAAGGAAACAATGTCTTATCAGAAGGGAAAATGTAATAGTCCTATATTAAGCACATTTCTAGGGCATGTGTTGTTTCTGTGCTAAATGTAGGACTATTACATTTTCCCTTCTGATAAGACCTTGTTTCTTTGCTTTTTACACCACCAATTGCCATCAAATCCTATATCCCACCAACTTTCTCCTAGAGAATGTTTTTATTTACTTGTTTCATAGATTTTTTTCTATGTACAACGGGTTGTGTGACGTCATGTGTGTGCCATTTGCTAAGACATGTAGAACTATGAACGAAGCTAAGCGATCCGATATCAGAACTAAAGTTTTAGTTAAAGGCGGGATGCGTGTTTGAATCATTCGTGAAATCTTTCCTTGCTGTACTTAGACCGACCATTATCATTAGCGCATTTGGCATAATTATTTAATAACATTAACATTAGTAGTTATACATATATGTCCGAATAATGGTTCACATTACGGTCTCGTCCTTCACCGCCTCTTCCATGTCGCCCTCTTCCTTCTCTTACATATCCTCGTCCTCTATCTCTCCCATCTCGTCCTCTTCCACCTCGTCCTCTATCTCTCCCATCTCGTCCTCTTCCACCTCGTCCTCTATCTCTCCCATCTCGTCCTCTTCCACCTCGTCCTCTATCTCTCCCATCTCGTCCTCTTCCACCTCGTCCTCTATCTCTCCCATCTCGTCCTCTTCCACCTCGTCCTCTATCTCCTCGTCCTCGTCGTCTGCCATCTTGGCCTCGTCCTGGATGTGGCGAAGGTGGTGCTGGATGTGGCGAAGGTGGTGCTGGATGTGGCGAAGGTGGTGCTGGATGTGGCGAAGGTGGTGCTGGATGTGGCGAAGGTGGTGCTGGATGTGGCGAAGGTGGTGCTGGACGTGGGGAAGGTGGTGCTGGACGTGGCGAAGGTGGTGCTGGATGTGGCGAAGGTGGTGCTGGATGTGGCGAAGGTGGTGCTGGACGTGGGGAAGGTGGTGCTGGACGTGGCGAAGGTGGTGCTGGACGTGGGGAAGGTAGTGCTGGACGTGGGGAAGGTGGTGCTGGACGGGGTCCAGCACTGCCATCATCGTTGCCATCTCCCCATCACCACTGCCTTCTAAAATCCGCTCTATTTCCATTACTTCGTCTCTCGTGATGACGTGCTCCATATGCTGCGATGTGAGCATGTGCAGAACTGGTACACACCTTTTGTGCTAACCATGGGTGCGTCTTGCAAAAGGCATCATTTAATTGAACTAGTAAAGTGCTATTCTTAAAAATAGCCTTTTCGAGGCCACCCTTATACTCGCTTAGTACGATATCCTTTGGTTCATACAGAGAGTAGCTATAGTGAAAAAGGAAGTGCGTACATGCAACATTATGTATGTGCTAAACTATATACACCAAGGCTTGAAAGTTTGCAACAGTTGCCCACTACATGCTATGAAATCCTATGTAAACTGAAGCCATTCTGATTCAATGCACAGATGATATCAGCAACCATGACTATTGCTACATTGTGTCACATTGCACTAGAAAGTTCAAACAATAACTGCATGCATCTCATAGGTCTGGAATGGAACTAAAGTCTCTTCCAACATTACATAACGACACTGACAAAAGGCAACGCTTACGCAACGTTTCAGCTAATGTCATATGCAAACTAAGCTTAATATCTAAGGTAAGAGAAGGTTACTACATTTACATACCTTTGAATAACTTTGTCGGTAGTACTTTTCTCGATGGCCTCGTTGGTTATGCACGGTACTACGCTCAGCCTTCCCGTACCGCACTCTCTTCGCCAAGCGAGCACATTCAGGACTCTCCCAATAACGTTTCCTTTAGCGGACCGTTTCTTTTCTGGGTCTGCTTTATAACGTTCGCGTTCAGCGGTCTGTTTCTTTTCTGGTTCTGCTTGATAGCTTTCGCGTTTAGCTGATGACCGTTTCTTTTCTGGGTCTGCATGATACCGCTCGCGTTCAGCGTCTGTTTCTTTTCTGGCTCTGCTTGATACCACTCGCGTTCAGCGGTCCGTTTCTTTTCTTGGTCTGCTTTGTAGGATGCCCGTGCCGATTCTAAAACATCGTCTCGAACTTCAAGGTATTTCACACGTCGTTTTGCTTGTTTCTTTTTCTGGCGTGAAGGCATTTGAGGAAAACAACTTCACAGGTTTCACGCCAAAACGACGATTGAATCACCGAAGAGTTTTTCGTTGTTCGTTTTATACATACACTGTACCGTGCATTTATTTTTTAGATATCTAATTATACGTCTTACATAAGACGTATATTTAGATATACATCTTACATTTGAGGAAAACAACTTCACAGGTTTCACGCCAAAACGACGATTGAATCACCGACGCTGTTCGCTTTATACATACACTGTACCGTGCATTTATCTAATTATACATCTTACATAAGACGTATAATTATATATACGTCTTACATAAGCCGTATAGTCGTATAGTCGATTGTTTACCAATATATATTTGATCCATAAAGGACCTCTTCCAGCCAATTCTGAAGCTATCGGTGAAAATTACATCGTTTAAAAGTGTTCCTATCCCGAGTTGTGCATTGCCAAGAAGGAGAAGGAGGAGACCCGCCCATTGTTCCGGGACTGGGTACAAGGACGGACAGTACCCTTTTGTTCTCTACAACCGCGCGGTTCTATGACATGAAACAAAACCGAAACTGCTCATTTTGTACTTAGAGATCGATTGCTAAAACAAGCTAAACGATCCGATCATTGGGAGTCTTGTTACAGACGGGTCGCATATTTTTAATTATATTCATAGCCAGGGTCAAATCCTATATGGAAGTTTCTAACGAAACTTCCGATACACACATATATGCATGGTGAATACAAACAATTGCTTGGTGTGTAAATTACACTGTGTCATGACTAGACTCTGAATCTGCATTACAACCTGATTCTGTATCATAATGTGAATCAAAATATTGTTCAACATCATCTGGAGTACCTTCAACAAAGTCTGGAGGAATAAGAATCAACTGAAAGTTAAGTAGCCATGCACAGATACAATTTGATTGGAAATCCTTGATAGAGTGATAAGTAGTGTGCCTTTCAAAATAGTATTTAATTCGCCCAATTACTCTCTCAATGTGAACACGAAGTGATGCAATCTTTTGTCCCTCAAGCACTTCCGCTTCAGGAAGCTGCCCTCTACCTTCCATAAATGGAGGGATGTTCAAATCCACATTAATAACTTTCAACTGATCATAGATACTGAATCCTCGATCTGCCATGACAGGTTTTCCTTGAAGCTTGTCAATCAAACCTGACTCAACTTAACATCTGACACTGATCAAATATAAAGTTGAGATACAAAGCTGACTGCACCATTTGGTGTGTACCCAATCAAAAACTTAGCTGGATTATTATGCTTGTAGGTGGACAATGTTGATGACTGTGTCTCCAAATCTGTTGGAGTCTCAATAAGTATCTCGCTGGCATCTACAGTGTATAGTTATATATGTTTTTGGGTATTTTTCCTTAAATGGATAAGGCAATGTACTTTTAACCTGTTCAACTGTAGGCTTCCAGTCTATCTCACAAAGATGGCAATACAAAAAACATATCCATGTAATAAAGTATTTTGATACAGCTGAAACAGAAATTCCAAATCTATGAGCTTAATCTCGATGTGGTAGGTTGAGTTTCAGCTTAATTAGAGCGAAGAAAAGTTGATTTAAAGGATCAAGTTTCATTTTTCTCCTCTTGTCACTTTGAATCACTTCCCCAGTATGTTAGTTTGTTCCACAGACGGCCCAAGAAACTCATAGAAGGCTAAACGTAAGTCATAAGTCTTAAAACCAGTGTAAAATGATACGAGAAATTTGTTGCCAGATATGTTCTCAAGTCTAAAGTGTGAGGGCTTTTTCTGTGATAGTTTACCCTGAAGGGTATGAACCTCCATTTCAAGTGCCTCTACGAGCAATTTGTTTCAGTTTGTTCAACGCCTTTATCAAGGTATGAGTTTCATAGAGTTATCATTGCTTCATTCTTCACTGGGTAGTTCAATCACTGAGTAATCAGTGAAGTACACTTCAACAAAAGGGTTATATGTTTTTTACCTATAATTTGGCTGCTTGAATCTCTGTTACTGTGATCATCTGCATGGAGGGCTTCATGGTCACTTTTATCACCATCCCATTCATCAGTATGGGGTCATTCCATACCAAATGAGCAGGAGTTGTGACTCACGTCTTCCAATTTTGCTCCAATTTCTCATATATGTTGGTCTTGATATAAAAGTGACTTGTACCATTTATTGAGTTAATAACTTTAATGGTTTACGAAATACACGCCACTGAATAATTAATTTTTTCATAAAAATTGCAACTTTGCACACTTATATCTTGGCCGCAATACAATGCACAAAGGAGTTCCGGGCATCAAATTGAAGGCCATGATCAGGTGAACTGATCTGTGATGATTATTTTGGGGTGTGGTTAAAGGGTTAAATTTGTATCAACTTCAAAGCACCTTTTTCAATATAGAGGTGCCTTCCCACACTGAAACACAAATTTGTTTTTTACACAAGTGAAGGGACTATCAATGTCAGTACTCTTCTGAAAAAAAAAGTTTGTGTATTGATTGCCCCTGAGAACCACACGCTGTTAAGCCTGAGGACGCCATTTTTTCCTCATCAAAAATCATTGTTGTTTTTATAGTTTCCAAGTGGTGTTATGTAACTGTCTAACCACAGCTGCCCACCAGTGGGTTTATCTAGTAGCATGACTCAGCAAATAGGGTTTCCTTATTTGGACAAGAGCGCGCTTTTGCTTTTGTCTCAACATGTCCATTGATCGTCACAATTATTGTCGTGACCCGTTCAAGAAGCATCGGCGCCGCATATATGTGCATCTTCGAGTTGCATCAGAACATCCATCTCTGTCTTTGCGAAGGTGGGGACTTGCTGTGTGTAAACTGTCTAAAAGCAGTTCAAAAGAATGATGTGAAGTAGCTTTCGAACCCGCAGGGCCTAGCAGTCTTTCCCAGGAAGTAGCTTTCGAGCCCGCAGGGCCTAGCAGTCTTTCCCAGGAAGTAGCATTCCAGCCCGCAGGACCTAGCAGTAATGTGCTGAGTCAACTCCTTATTCCTCAACGCAAGATAGCGACAGTTCAAGTGACGATTTGCCCGATAGACTTTGACTATGGATGTATCTCTTTCTAATTGGGAGACCTCTTGGGAAGAAAGCGTTTCGTTTATCTTGCGTAATGCAAGACTATCGGGCAAATCGTCACTTGAACTGTCGCTATCTTGCGTGGAGGAATAATGAGTTGACTCAGCACATTCCTGGGAAAGACTGCTAGGTCCTGTGGGCTCGAAAGCTACTTCCTGGGAAAGACTGCTAGGCCCTGCGTGTTCGAAAGCTACTTCACATCATTCTTTTGAACTGCTTTTAGACAGTTTACACACAGCAAGTCCCCACCTTCGCAAAGACAGAGATGGATGTTCTGATGCAACTCGAAGATGCACATATATGCGGCGCCGATGCTTCTTGAACGGGTCACGACAATAATTGTGACGATCAATGGACATGTTGAGACAAAAGCAAAAGCGCGCTCTTGTCCAAATAAGGAAACCCTATTTGCTGAGTCATGCTACTAGATAAACCCACTGGTGGGCAGCTGTGGTTAGACAGTTACATAACACCACTTGGAAACTATAAAAACAACAATGATTTTTGATGAGGAAAAAATGGCGTCCTCAGGCTTAACAGCGTGTGGTTCTCAGGGGCAATCAATACACAAACTTTTTTTTTCAGAAGAGTACTGACATTGATAGTCCCTTCACTTGTGTAAAAAAAAATTTGTGTTTCAGTGTGGGAAGGCACCTCTATATTGAAAAAGGTGCTTTGAAGTTGATACAAATTTAACCCTTTAACCACACCCCAAAATAATCATCACAGATCAGTTCACCTGATCATGGCCTTCAATTTGATGCCCGGAACTCCTTTGTGCATTGTATTGCGGCCAAGATATAAGTGTGCAAAGTTGCAATTTTTATGAAAAAATTAATTATTCAGTGGCGTGTATTTCGTAAACCATTACAGTTATTAACTCAATAAATGGTACAAGTCACTTTTATATCAAGACCAACATATATGAGAAATTGGAGCAAAATCGGAAGACGTGAGTCACAACTCCTGCTCATTTGGTATGGAATGACCCTATGTAGCACTTGATCACTTTCAGTACCTGGTGGTGAGGAAGTTGATATGCCAGATGTTTGCTGTATTGCAGAAAATAGACGTCGTCTTGGAGCACCAATAAAAGATACCATTTTCCTGTTTATTTTCCTTAAATGTCTTGGAGTTTGCACGTGTACTAGAGATTCAAGGTATAAATGAGGTACTTGACTGCTATCTTCATTTGGAAAGTGGCGGCTACATATGCAGTGGGATGGTCCCGAAGATCAGCTTCGTTCAGTTGCAACAATTTGACCTATTCATCCCTCTTAAATTGGCTACTTTTTGGAGGAATTCTAAACATAGAAACACCATTTCCTCTAACCTTCCTGCATACAATGCACATGGATGGCATTCTAAAAGTGCACACTTCCACACCTACACAGGCAGATGGATAGGATGAAAAAATCCAGGAAGCAATAGTGCTCTTCTTCTAGCATAAAAAATTACGATAGTGTATTCGTGACAAGCTACCACTGTAACCAGGAACTGAAAAATGCGATGTAACGGATCTGCTCCGGATGTAACGTCACTTTGACGCGAAACATTCCAGGGCCTTAAACGAAAAGGTCCATCCAATGCCTCCATTTCATCATCTGAGTTTGTTGAATCACATTTGTGGGAGGTTGAGATGGGAGGGGATGATTGAAGTTGCAGGGGAGGAGGGGGAATGGAAAGGGACAGGGTGAGGAGAGGGATGGGAGGAAAACAGTGGAGGGGAGGGGAGTGAGGGAGGGTGATTTGAAAGAGACACTTGGTGACTTGTATCCTGATGTGAGGCTGTACTCAGAGGTGTAGATGATTATTATGACCCTGGGAGGGTAAGATGGGAGGAGGGAGTGGGAGTCCTGATATATGGAAGAGTAGGAGGGGACAGAGATGGCAGGGGGATGAGGAAAGGGTCACAGAACGGGGTGTAAGGGATTTATCTCCAGAGGTTGGGAGAGTGGGAAATGCGTGGGGAGAGGAGATGGCGCCTCCCCTCCAGTCATGTGCTCGATGAGTGTTGTTAACTGCTAGTGAATACTAGCACGTGTATGATTGGGTCTGGGAACTTGGGGGGTGGGGTAGGAGAAGGTTAGTCTGTACAGAAAGGCAGAGGAATTTGTAGTGCTGTTCAGTACACTTGTATGGCTATCCTTTTATGTTGGTTGTCCCTTGTACATTGTAGATTGCTATCATTATATATAGACATATATGTAATCACTATGTAAACAATTTGGGTTAGTGTGTGGTAACTATGGTTACATGACATATACCTTAAAGTACCATGAACACGAATAAGCTCCCCCCTCCACCCCCAACAATAAAAAACGGCTCTTGTTTAAACGTCCGTATCTTCGTCATCGCGAACGCTTCTGCGTATCTTTTTTCATAATCATGTACGGGTACCATTTTTGTTTCTGAAATGCTGAATACGTTTGAGGAGACTTTCGAGGTTACGGTGATGCGCACGTTTAAACACGAGCCATTTTTTATTGTAGGGGCGGTGGGGGGGGGAGCTTATTCGTGGTACTTTACGGTACTATTTGATGATATACTATCCTTTCACATCCCATGCCTCCTCCCCAGACCAACCTCCCATTCTGCACCTCCACACCTTTGTACCCCAATCACTCCTCAATCCAATTTGTTTGTTGCTCATCTGAGGGTGTGTCCTACGTATGTGACTATCATAATGAGGAATTGTGTGGTGGGATATTTCTGGAATGTCCTTAATCATACATTCATCTCTTCAGTATGGAACATCATCACTGATGGAGGCATGTATGAATGACCATGTAGAGGTTGTGAGGATATTGGTATCAGCTGGGGCACACGTAAATGATCAGGATCAGGTAAGTAGTACCAGCCCAGGCCAATGACACTTGGTGACTTGTATCCTGATGTGAGGCTGTACTCAGGTGTAGACTATAATTATGACCAGGGGAGGTAGGAGGGAGAGATTGGAGGAGGGAGTGGGAGGACATATGGGAAGGGGGGAACCTGGGGGGAGGGCTGAAGTAGGTTAGTCTATACAGAGAGATTTTTAGTACTGTTCTTTACACTTGTATGGGTTTCCTTTTATGTGGAATCACTCCTTGATCCAATTTCAGTATGGAACCTCATTACTGATGAAGGCATGTAGGAAAGGCCATGCAGAGGTTGTGAAGATATTGGTATCAGCTGGGGCACACGTTAATGATCAGAATAAGGTAAGTAGTACCAGCCCAGCCCAATGACCCTTGGTGACTTGTATCCTGATGCAAGGCTGTACTCAGAGATAGAGACTATAATTATGACAGGGGGAGGGGGGGGGAGATGGGAGGGTGAGATGGGAGGAGGGAGTGGGGGAAGAGGGTATGTGAAAGGGGTATGTGAAAGGGAAATGGACAGAGGATGGAAGGGGGAGGAGCAGGGATAGAGGGTAGGAAGGAGAGGAGGGACACAGGAGAGGGGAGGAGGTTGGTGAAAGGGAGTAGTGGGAAATGTGCAGGGAGAATGGGAGAATGGAGAAAGGTAACATAAATTATGTCCAGAGGTGAGGAGCCCCGCCCCAGTCCCATGATGGTGTGTGCCTTTTCATGTCACTGGGTCTGGGGGTGAGTTTGTGGAGTGGAGAAGAGGTGGTTGCACATGCCCAGCTCATTGATTTTGGTGACTAGTGCAAAGTTAGGTACAGGTGTGGTACCAGTCTCTCGGAGCGTGTAGGTATGTGGTCCAGTGATGATACTATCAGTGTCAATCGGCATTGGACAGAAAAAAGAACGTTTTGGAGGAGAATGCTTTCGAACCAGTAGACCTCCTGCCTCACATTGATTTGTGTATTGTGTATCCTGCACATCAATGCATGTGGGTGTGGTGTGTGGTAACTATGGTTAATATTGTAACTATGTTGGATCTATGATAGTTTTGCTAATAATAATCATATTCATTAGATGGTGTGACTCATAGCTTGTATTTGCAACTATCATAACAAAAACGGTAAGATAAACCTTCAATCCAATGCCTCCATTTCATCATCTGAGTTGAATCAGATACAGTATGCGTCAATATAAAGTTAACGCAACGTAATTTTATACGTTCGTAACGCAAAAGTACGTTACGTTTGAGCGTAATGTTTTACCAAGGTAGTATGTTACGGAACGTATTCGAAACAATGTTTTGGTACAAGTAAACACCATGTTTTGCACTCTGTTCATGCATTGCATAATGAACGAAAGCGCGCTTTTTTCTTACTTCTCAAATCATTTTCATGCACGCGCGCGAAATTTTTCATGTACAGCTTTGGCGCGCGTGGCGAATGGCATAGATATATTGGATCGACTTTTTCATTACTGACAATCGATCGCACGGTTCTGAAATGACCCTATGGGCTGAGCTAAGGCAGCGATACCTTGCGCTAAAGGAGTCATGTTGGATAATGATTCTTTAGTCATTGTGCAATTACATTCGATTGCCATAGAGGGTTACCATCTTGTACGCTGGCACGACGAGGACTTGGTGTCAGTGGTGCCTGATACCAATGTAACCAGGATTGAAGGCGCTGAGGCTGATGATGATTGCCTGGTGAAATGGGGAAAGCGTTACTGTGCTGAAATTGTGGCTTCAGGTAAACAAACTGTGGTAACGATCGACCACAACCATGAATATAATATTAGGATCGAAGATGGAAATGCAAATGCAGGAAGCTGCATTAGTAAATGAAAAAAGGAAAAGCCTGTTCGCCCCGCAGCTGTCCATGAAACGCCCTCTACGAAACGTTAGTTGATTTATTATATAATGCTATGCAAGTTCCATTGCTCATTGCAACAACCAGGAAAAGAGCTTCCACATCAAGCGAGCAGGAAAGAAAAGGCAAAAGCCTCCAAGCCTAAAGGTAGATAACCGTGGATAAGAGCTTAGCAGTGCATGGTCAAATTAAATATCATTTCAGGAAGAATCCTCGACTTTACTGCTCCATGGAATGAATCAGATTCATGTATAGCTTGTAATAGGTATTGCACTTTAGTGCAATGACTATAGTGCTTCAATTGTTCCGAAGTTGAAGCATCAGCTATCACCTCATCTAATCAATCTGTAGTATCTGCTACAAATCCATGTAAGATTTTGTGCCATCTGGTCATAGTAATGACTCTGAATTTTTATTTTAGCTGAACCATCATCTAATATCTTTGTCCAACCCACTCACTCTATGTGACCAATGTAAGCCTCGTGCTATCTATGTCTTGGACACCATAGAACTTCTAATTCTTCAGCAGCACCACTCTCCGTTCACCATCTCCTGTGCCAGTTGAACCAACACCATTGCCACAGTCTTTGCTAGCCCAAAGTCACCAATGTAAGGCATTGGTGTTCCTTGTAAATTTGGTTGCTAGTATTAACATCTGACCATTTCAGCTGAACCAGTAGGAGTACCTTCTCCCATCAGAAGGGCTGGATAATTTTCTTTTTCAATGTCGCCACCACCTCTTTCTCCACCATTGCCACCATTTTATCTGACACCTTTATTTGCGCACAATGCCACAATCAGATGTATCCCAAGTGGTTGAAGCAGGTAAAAGAATTAGATTTTTTGGTTTTACTCTGACTCAACATCATTCAGTGCAAAAAACGGAGGCTGGTATTGTTGCTGCCATCAATGACCTGAAGGAGGCCCTGCTAGTCAAGCTGGATGCATTTGCTAGACCGTCTTGGTCAGCTAGAACACCATGGGATGATAGTGCATCACCAGTGCCCAGGACATCTGCTGCTGACCAAGAGGCATCAACACTTGCATTCCAGCAGCCACCATCGATGCCTCAGCCACCCATCAATGCCTCAGCCACCATCAATACCTCAGCCACCACCACTGAGCAGACCATTTACATCACCATGCACCTCAAATGGTGACTTGCCCAGATGTCTGCCAATTTGAGAGAGCCAGAACCACCTGCCCTCCAGTGAGATTGAAAACAGCCACCTTAGGCCTCCCAAATTGACAGTTCAACTGCATCGCAATCTCACAGCGGAGAGCAAGATACACACCCTTGCTCTCAAATTGGCAATCAAATCATTTTTTGGAATACATGTCATGGCTCGCTGCACAGTGATGGGATGTGCAACATACAAGGGGTTACCGATTAATGAATTGAATAGTTTAAAACAATTTTTCTTTAGTAAATTAGTTAAATATTGGAGTGCGCCATATGACTTTGAACCTGTACGGAGTAGGTGTGTAGATAGTGTAGGTCACGGATGCACTAGAGCTAGAAAATGTACTTGAACTTGTTATGTGTATCTGTCTGTTTCATACTCCCCAGTGTGGACAAATTAGAGTGCAAAGCGGGGATACATCACCCAGCCGATAAGGGGTGCCAGTGTGAACTAATTCGAGTGGGGATACATTACTTGAGCCGATAAGGGTTGCCAGTGTGAACTAATTAGAGTGCATAGCTAGAATACATTACTTGAGCCGATAAGGGGTGCCAGTGTGGACTAATTAGAGTGCAAAGCGGGGATACATTACTTGAGCCGATAGGGTGTGCCAGTGTGGACTAATTAGCGGGGATACATGACTTTAGCCGATAACAGGTGCCAGTGTGGACTAATTAGAGTGCAAACCGAGGATACATTACTTGCACGTAAGGGCCCCAGTGTGGACTAATTAGAATGCAAAACGGGGGCAGGGGACGGTCACCTGAGCTGATTTGAAAGTAGACTGTATGTAGAACCAGAAGCCACTTTTAGCATAACATCATTACTTTTACAATAAACAATACACAAATATTAAGTTCAGGAAATCAATATCCTGTTACATTACCCTTCAGTTCTATAGCCTTAGGAATTACTTTCTTTAAGTGTCTGATACATTTAACACAAACGTTTGGGGTCACTATCCTCCAGAATGCCTTGATTCCATTGATGAGTTCCTCCTTGTTCTTCGGCTCTCTCCACATGTACTCTTTCAACTCGTGCCACAAATTCTCAATAGGGTTGAGGTCCGGTGACTTGGCTAGAGTTCTCCACCAGTTCACATGCTTCTCCTTCAAGAACTGTTGTGCTAGCTTGGATGTATGTTTTGGATCGTTATCCGCCATAAAACGATGTGCTGCCATGAAACGATGTTAGATGGGAACTTCCGTGCTATGAATGGCAGCAGAGTTGTATCCAAGATGTGGACATACAGTGGAGCATCCATAATCCCATCTAATATACACAGTGGAGCAGGAACATTCACACTGATTGCCCCCCAGACATGTACCTTGACAGGATGTTTTGGTCTTTGTTGCGGTAAGATAACTATTTACCAATGTTGTATAAACAAAACAAGGGCATTACCTAGGCTTCAGTTTAGGGGGTTGGCCAATCTTTCTGCAGCACGTCCTTCAATGAGTCTCAAGCTGAATAGAAGACACATCTGTCCATGTAACATTGTTGAAGTCTGCTGGTATTCCTGGCACCATTCAAAGCGCTTGACTTTATTCCCTTCCCTAAACGGATCGCAAACGAGACAACACTCCTGTCAACAATAGCTCATCACTAGTGCAAGGAACCCGTACCTGATTGTTTGGCAATAAGTGCTGCCTAGAAGTACCCATCCCATCCTAGGCTTGCCCGTGCGCACAGAATGGTGCAAAGCGATAATAAATGGCCTTTTTGTGAAACGTACAATGAAGGTATTGATTAAACAATCCAAAAAATTACACACGCTGCGCCAAAAGCCTACAAAACTGAATTGCAGTTGTTTCGTCGTCAAGCTGCATTTGAGCCTCCACGATCCTCTTCACCTCCTCTGTAATCTTTGATGATCTCCCAGATTCGTGGCGACGTGAGATCGTTCCACGGTCTTCAAACTTTTTAAATATATCCACGTGACTTACCTGTATCCCCTCCCCCAACAACAAATTTCTAATTGCTCTACTCGTACGCCCCTGTTGATGGTTAAATAGAATCCTTTCCTTCTCGTACACAGAAAACACCATTTCAATGCCAGAGGAAAACTAAGGACAGAACCGTTAGCCTTCGCAGCGCTTTTACCATATATGTACCTTTGCGGATGGCAATACTCAGAGTGAAATGACACAGCTGCTGTGGCCTCTATGCCTGCAGCTGTACCCGTGACACTAGTTCTGAACATGTTATCATGTTGACCGTAGTACGAACATAACGTAGTTTTCTACCTACGTAGCGCAGCTTTCTAGGAACGTAAAATATTACAAGGATAAGGTAGTACGTTACAAACGTAGAATATTACGTTGCATTAACTTTTTATTGACGCATACTGTATGTCGGAGGGTGAGATGGGAGGGGATGATTGAAGTGGCAGGGGAGGAGGGGGAATGGAAAGGGACAGGGTGAGGAGAGGGATGGGTGGAAAACAATGGAGGGGAGGGGAGTGAGAGAGGATGATATGAAAGAGACACTTGGTGACTTGTATCCTAATATGAGCCTGTACTCATGTGTCCCTCATCTGAGGGTGTGTCCTATGTGACTATCATGAGGAATTGTGTGGCGGGATGTTTCTGGAATGTCCATAATCATAATTCATCACTTCAGGATGGATGGTCATCACTGATGGAGGCATGTTGGAATGGCCATGCAGAGGTTGTGAAGATATTGGTATCAGCTGGGGCACACGTTAATGATAAGGATCAGGTAAGAAGTACCAGCCCAGCCTAATGACCCTTGGTGACTTGTATCCTGATGTGAGGCTGTACTCAGAGGTGGAGACTATAATTAAGACAGGGGGAGTGGCGGGGGTGGGAGGGAAAGATGGGAGGAGGGATGGAGAGGACATATGGGAAGGTTAGGAGGGGATGGAGAGGGGGAGGGCAGGAAAAGGTTAGTCTATACTGCTTACTGCTTTACACTTGTATGGGTTTCCTTTTATGTGGGTTGTGTCTTGTACATTGTAGATTGCTGTATAGGCATAAATGAATTCACTATGTAAACACATTGGGTTAGTGTGTGGTAACTATGGTTACTACACATATACTATTTGATGATTTACTCTCCTTTCACCTCCCATGCCTCCTCCCCAGACCAACCTCCCTATCCACATCTCCCCCTTTGTACCCCAATCACTCCTCGATCAAATTTGTTTGTTGCTCATCTGAGGGTGTGTCCTATGTGACTATCATAATGAGGAATTGTGTGGTGGGATGTTTCTGGAATGTCCATAATCATATTTATCTCTTCAGAATGTATGGTCATCACTGATGTTGGCATGTGGGAAAGGCCATGCAGAGGTTGTGAGGATATTGGTATCAGCTGGGGCACACGTTAATGATCAGAGTAAGGTAAGTAGTACCAGCCCAGCCCAATGACCCTTGGTGACTTGTATCCTGATGTGAGGCTGTACTCAGAAGTGGAGACTATAATTATGACAGGGGGGGAGGGGGGAGGGTGATAGGGGGGAGGGCGTAGGAGGACATATGGGAAGGGTAGGAGGGGACGGAGATGGCAGGGGGATGAGGAAAGGGGCACAGGAAGGGGAGAAATCAGAAGTGTCAAGGAATTACATGTATCTCCAGAGGTTGGGAGAGAGGGAAATGTGTGGAGAGAGGAGATGGCGCCTCTCCGGTCATGTGCATGTGCTCGATGTGTGTTGTTAACTGCTAGTGAACACTAGCACGTGTATGATTTGGTCTGGGAACTTGAGGGGCAGGGTAGGAGTAGGTTAATTTGTGCAGCAGGCAGAGGGATTTGCCGTTCTGTTCTGTACATTTATATGGGTTTCCTTTTATGTGAGTTGTGTCTTGTACATTGTACATTGCTATCATTATGTATAGGCATATATGTCACTATGTAAATACATTTGAGTTAGTGTGTGGTAACTATGGTTACATGACAAATACTATTTGATGATTTACTCTTCTTTCAAATCCCATGCCTCCTCCCCAGACCAACCTTCCCTTCCGCATCTCCACACCTTTGTACCCCAATCACTCCTCGATCCAATTTGTTTGTCGCTAATCTGAGGGTGTGTCCTACGTATGTGACTATCATAATGAGGAATTGTGTGGTGGGATATTTCTGGAATGTCCATAATCATACATTCATCTCTTCAGTATGGAACATCATCACTGATGGAGGCATGTATGAATGACCATGTAGAGGTTGTGAGGATATTGGTATCAGCTGGGGCACACGTTAATGATCAGAATAAGGTAAGTAGTACCAGCACAGCCCAATGATCCCTGGTGACTTGTATCCTGATGTGTGGCTGTAATATATGTAAGACTATAATTATTACCAGGGGGAGGGAATGTGGTTGAGTGAGATGGGTGGAGGGAGAGGGTGAAGAGGGTATGTGAAAGGGAAAGAGATAGAGGATGGAAGGGGGAAGAGCAGGGATAGAGGGTGGGAAGGGGAGGAGGCTGGTTAAGGGGAGTAGTGGGAAATGTGCAGGGAGAATGGAGAAGGATAACATGCATTATATCCAGAGGTGAGGAGAGGAGCCCCAGTCCCATTATGGTGTGTGCTGTTTCATGTACATTGGGTCTGAGGATGAGTTCATGGAGTGGAGAAGAGGTGGTTGCACATGCCCAGCCCATTGATTTTGGTGACTAGTGCAAAGTTAGGTAATGGTGTGGTACCAGCCTCTTGGATCGTGTAGGGGTGTGGTCCAGTGATGATGCTATCAGTGTGGATCGACATTGGGTTACATGTTTCAAAGAACATGACAGAAAAAAAGAAAGTTTTGGTGGAGAATGCTTTCGAACCAGTGGACCTCCAGCCTCACATTGATTTGTGTATTGTGTGTGTATCCTGTATATCAGTGCATGTGGGTGTTGTGAGTGGTAACTACAGTTGAAATCGTTATACCTGAGCATAAAATCTTTTTCAGTACTTCAATGTTTGGCATTAGTAAAATGGTGAATGATATCACAAATCTGATTGCATATTTATGTTGATAAACTATATGACAACTTATATCGAAAGTGTGAAGTTGTCACGTGACTTTGTAATTTTGCAACATTTTCGTTTGTGCAGCCTGTTCAATAAGCACGTTTTGGATTGTTTCTCCACCATTACGTGCGTGATTGACCTGAATCTTGCTATATTTATACTATGTCAATGGCTCTATCGATCGTCCGAGTCGAATTTTCAACGCGGTAAACCGTTACAGTTTTGTCTCCAAATACGTGTTGTTCAGAGGTTGTAAAAAGTTTTTAGATTGAATTCTTAATGGGCGTCACATTTACCTGTTATAGATAGGAAAGAGGTGTATGCACTAGAAACAGCCAAAACACCAGTATAGTAGCATACCTTTTTGCTAAAACATTCATCCAAACCTGTAGGCATTGATTGTCGTCCATTTTCAAATGAATAATGTTTAAATTATTAACATTATTAATGAGTTTGTTCTCTAAATGGCTAAAGTTCAATGCGGAGACGGTTCTTTTCAGAGCCAAACTCAGAGTCCTTCGTCAAGTCGAGCAACACGAAGAAGTAGTGTTTCAGCGTCAGTAGTTTGGGAAGCTTTGAAGCGAAAGGGAGCTCAGAGGGGATCTCTTAAAGCTACTAGTTTGAGTCGATTGTACTGCCGAAGCAAGATTCCCATAAGAAATCACAAGACCTCATTCGAACTAGCTGAAAATGCTGCCATGGAACTCGAGTCACTATCGGAGTACATGCCAAACATTTCAGATATCGAAGCCAGGACGCTAGCTTTGCGACTGTATTACATGGAGGTGGTGGAAGGAAAATCTCGTACGAATGCCCAAAATATGGTCAGCAAAATGTTCGGATGAGGTCCTGCGATTTCTTGCTTCGGACAATCGATAGAGCCATTGACATAGTATAAATATAGCAAGATTCAGGTCAATCCGTCACATAATGGTGGAGAAACAATCCAAAACGTGCTTATTGAACAGGCTGCACAAACGAAAATGTTGCAAAATTACAGTCACGTGACAACTTCACACTTTCGATATATGTTGTCGTATAGTTTATCAACATAAATATGCAATCAGATTTGTGATATCATTCACCATTTTTCCAAAAACTAATGCCAAACATTGCAGTACTGAAAAAGATTTTATGCTCAGGTTCATGTATCACGATTTCAACTGAATGGTTAATATGGTAACTATGTAGGATCCATGTTAGTATAGCCAATAATAATTATATTCATTAGGTGGTGTGGCTCATAGCTTGTTTTTGCAACTATCATAACAAAAACATTGCAACATAGTTAGGATAAACCTTAGATGAAATTAGCATCAATCCAATGCCTCCATTTCATCATCTGAGTTGAATCACATTTGTGGAAGCATGAGATGGGAGGGGATGATTGAAGTGGCAAAGGAGGAGGGGGATTGAAAAGGGACGGGGGGGGAGAGGAGGGTTGGGCGGAAAACAGTGGAGGGGAGGGGAGTGAGGGAGGATGATATGAAAGAAACACTTGGTGACTTGTATCCTGATGTGAGGCTGTACTCAGAAGTGGAGATTATAATTATGACCGGGGGAGGTGGGAGGGTGAGATGGAAGGAGAAAGTAGGAGGACATATCGGAAGGGTCGGGATGGCAGGGGGATGAGGAAAGGGGTACAGGAAGGGGATGAAATGAGAAGTGTAAGGGATTTATCTCCAGAGGTTGGGAGAGAGGGAAATGCGTGGGAGAGGAGATGGCGCCTCCCCTCCAGTCATGTGCTCGATGAGTATTGTTAACTGCTAGTGAACACTAGCACGTGTATGATTGGGTCTGGGATCTTGGGGGGTGGGGTAGGAGAAGGTTAGTCTATACAGCAAACCAGAGGGATTTGCAGTACTGTTCTGTACACTTCTATGGGTTTCCTTTTATGTCGGTTGTGTCTTGTACATTACATTGTAGATTGCTATCATTATGTATTCAGTACTGACTCGCACATGGAGACTTTTCGCACCTAGATCTTGGAGAAAATATGCAACATTCATTGCAGCGGCAAGTTAGCTGTTAGTTTTTACAAGATGCCCCACGGAGGGTTACTAATGAGATTCAATTTGTGACCATGGTATCAACAAACCTTACCTGTGTCAACCTGTTGTTGATTTTCTCAAGAGATAGTTTGCAGGTGTACTTGTATAGTGCTTCGTAATCAGCCCCTTATCTAATATTACATTTCCTTCGCTACTACGTGTACATTATACCTGCATGCTCACTTTGTAGTCAGAATAAGAGCTGCAACCTTTGCTTTGGAGGAATGGACACAACCTGAGTACCCAACCCAAAGAAGGAAACTTTCACTATACAGTACACTGTTCCTTTAATCGTACATAATGTGTTCACTTTTATGATGATACACAATTGTTCTCTTAGTTATGCACCTTGGTTGGGCATATGACCGTGTAACACATCCGGCTAAAAGGACTGTCTCACTGCAAGGTTCTGAACATCAATCATCTGCATGTAAATTTGGTGTGTTAAGCAAAGGGAGGATTGCAGTCATCTCAATCCCACCATACGATGATAACATCTTAGTTTTGTCGTTGAGCACACCATTTTCTACTATGGGAGGATAAAAAGCATGACACAACAAAAAGGTATAGCAGTGTGTGGAGTGATGGTCTTATTTATGCTCGCACCGTCACACATTTGCAACGTGGCGATGGATATGGTGATTAGGTATATCAAGCTGCAGCATTACATGTCAAAAATGGGACACCTGAAAATGCTTTATATATTTAGGACAGCTTTGCCAACTATTGATACGGAGAACGCAGATCAATTGCGTTCAGGTCACTGGCTCATTGAGGCAGATGGACGTGGTGGACAAATGTCTGTGTTGTACGACCAGGTTAGGCTGGCTGCCACAGGGATTAAGCTACATGTAATGCTGCTTGTTTAGCGTGTGTAGGAACCATACACACTTTTGCATAGATCTGCTCTAATGAGCCAGTGACCTGAACGCAATTGATCTGTGTTCTCCGTATGAATGGTGGGCAAAGCTGTCCTAAAAATATAAAGCATTTTCAGGGGTCCCATTTTTGACATGTAATGCTGCAGCTACAATTTGTATGGTACCATACACATTTGTTATACCAAATCACCATATCCATCGCCACATTGCGAATGTGTGATGGTGCGAGCATAAATAAGACCATGACTCCACACATAGCTATACCTTCATCCTTGAAAATGGTGTGCTCAACTGCAAAACTAAGATGACTGAGATGACTGCAACCGTCCCTTTGCTTAACACACCAAATTTAGATGATTGATGTTCAGAACCTTGCAGCGAGACTGATATATTTATTGATGCATACCTACTCCAGTCCTTTCAGCTGGATGTGTTACATGGTCATATGCTCAACCAAGATGCGTAACCAATTTTGTATCATGTGAGGTAAAATTAAAGGAACAGTGTACTGTATAGCGAAAGTTTCCTTCTTTGGGTTTGGTACTCAGGTTGTGTCCATTCCTCTAAAGCAAAGGTTGCAGCTCTTATTCTGACTACAAAGTGAGCATGCAGGTATAACGTACACATAGTAGCAAAGGAAATGTAATATTAGAAAAGGGGCGGATCCTGGAAACTATCTCTTGAGAAAATCAACAACTGGCTGACATAGGCAAGGTTTGTTGATACCATGGTCACAAATTGAATCTCATTAGTAATCCTCCGTGGGGCATCTTGTAAAAACTAACAGCTAACTTGAGGCTGCAATGAATGTTGCGTATTTTCTCCAAGAGCTAGGTGTTAAAAGTCACCATGTGTGAGTCGATACTGTAGGCATATATGTATTCACTATGTAAACACATTTGAGTTAGTATGTGGTAACTATGGTTACATGTCTGATACTATTTGATTATATGTATTCACTATGTAAACACATTTGAGTTAGTATGTGGTAACTATGGTTACATGTCTGATACTATTTGATTATTTACTCGAGATACTTTCACCTCCCATCCCCTCCCCAACTTTCCCTTCTACATCACACCTTTCTAGCCCAATCACTCCTCGATCCAATTTGTCTGTTGCTCATCTGAGGGTGTGTCTCATGTGACTATCATAATGAGGAATTGTGTGGTGGGATGTTTCTAATGTCCATAATCATACATTCATCTCTTCAGGATGGAACCTCATCACTGATGTGTGCATGTAGGACTGGCCATGCAGAGGTTGTGAAGATATTGGTATCAGCTGGGGCACACGTTAATGATCAGAGTGAGGTTAGTAGTACCAGCCCAGCCCAATGACCCTTAGTGACTTGTATCCTGATGTGAGGCTGTACTCAGAGGTGGAGACTATAATTATGACATGGGGAGGGTGAGATTGGAGGAGGGAGTGGGAGGACATATGGGAAGGGTAGAAGAACGGAGAGGGCAGGGGGATAAGGAAAGGGGCACAGGACGGGGTGTAAGGGAATTATCTCCAGAGGTTGGGAGAGAGGGAAATGTGTGGGGAGAAGAGATGGCGCCTCCCCTCCAGTCATGTGCTCGATGTGTGTTAACTGCTAGTGAACACTAGCACGTGTATGATTGGGTCTGGGAACTAGGGTAGGAGAAGGTTAGTCTGTACAGGTACTGTTCATTACACTTGTATGGGTTTCCTTTTATGTGGGTTGTGTCTTGTACATTGTACATTGCTATCTTTTTGTATAGGTATATACAGTATGCGTCAATAAAAAGTTAACGCAACGTAAATTTCTACGTTTGTAACGCACAATGTTTTTTATTTATTTTTTATAAAAAATATAGATACATCTCGTAGAAAACTATGTTCTTTCGAGCGTAATGTTTTACCTTATAAAGGTAGTACGTTACGGAACGTCTTCGGAACAATGTTTTGGTACAAGTAAACACCATGTTTTGCACTGTGTTCGTGCATTGCCTAATGAACGAAAGCTCGCTTTTTTCATTACTTCTCCAATCGTTTTCCATGCAAGTGCGCGAACTTTTCATGTACAGCGGCACGTGCAGCAAATGGCTTAGATGTATTGGATCGACGTTTTCATTACTGACAATCGATCGCACGGTTCTGAAATAATTTTTCTTCAGTAAGTCAGTTAAATACTGGATTGCGCCATATGACTCTGAACCTGTATGGAGTAGGTGTGTAGATAGTATAGGTCACGGATGCACTGGAGCTAGAAAATGTACTTGAACTTGTTATGTGTATCTCTCTGTTTCATACTCCCCAGTGTGGACAAATTAGAGTGCAAAGCGGGGATACATCACCCAGCCGATAAGGGGTGCCAGTGTGAACTAATTCGAGTGGGGATACATTACTTGAGCCGATAAGGGTTGCCAGTGTGAACTAATTAGAGTGCATAGCTAGAATACATTACTTGAGCCGATAAGGGGTGCCAGTGTGGTCTAATTACAGTGGGGATGCATTACATGAGTCGATAAGAGTTGCCAGTGTGGACTAATTAGAGTGCAAAGCGGAGATACATTATTTGAGCCGATAAGGGGTGCCAGTGTGGACTAATTAGAGTGCAAAGTGGGGTTACATTACTTGAGCCGATAAGGGGTGCCAGTGTGAACTAATTAGAGTGCAAAGCGGGGATACGAGCCGATAAGTGGTGCCAGTGTGGACTAATTAGAGTGCAAAGCGGGGATACATTACTTGAGCCAATAACAGGTGCCAGTGTGGACTAATTAGAGTGCAAAGCGGGGATACATTACTTGCGCCGATATGGGCCCCCATGTGGACTAATTAGAGTGCAAAGCGGGGATACATCACTAAGCCGATAAGGGCCCCAGTGTGGACTAATAAGAATGCAAAACGGATAACAATCCAAAACATACATCCAAGTGAGCACAACAGGAGAAGCATGTGAACTGGTCAGCTGAGTCACCGAACCTCAACCCTATTGAGAATTTGTGGCACGAGTACATGCGGAGAAAGGTGAAGCCAAAGAACAAGGAGGAACTCATCAATGGAATCAAGGCATTCTGGAGGACAGTGACCCCAAAAGTTTGTGTTAAATATATCAGACACTTTAAAGTAATTCCTAAGGCTATAGAACTGAAGGGTAATGCAACAGGATATTGATTTCCTGATTTGTGTATTGTTCATTGTAAAAGTAATGGTTATGCTAAAAGTGGCTTCTGGTTCTAAATATACATGTAGTCTACTTTCAAACCCCTATATAGTCAGCTCAGGTGACACCCCCCCCCCCCCCCCCCCCCCCCCCCCCCCCCCCCCATTTTGCATTCTAATTAGTCAACACTGGGGCCCTTAGATTGGGTTATGATGTATCCTCGCTTTGCACTCTAATTAGTCCACACTGGGGGCCCTTATCGGCTCGATGATGTATCCCCACTTTGCACTCTAATTACTCCACACTGGGGGCCCTTATAGGCTCAGTGATGTATCCCCACTTTGCACTCTAATTACTCCACACTGGGGCTCTTATCGACACAGTGATGTATCCTAGCTTTGCACTCTAATTACTCCACACTGGGGCCCTTATTGGCTCTGTGAAGTATCCACGCTTTGCACTCTAATTAGTCTGCATCAAGCGTACTGAGTACTTATGCAATGAATAATAATATTATCCAACCTGACTCCTTTAGCGAGAGATATCTCTACCTTAGCTCCGCTCTTAGGGTCATTTTGAAAACTTGCAATTGATCGTCTGTATGCAAATATGCCTAATATCCGTGCAGTTTGCCGCGTGCGGCAAAGTTGACTGTACATGACAATTCACGCGCGCTTTCAGACGATGGGAGAAAGGTAATTAAAAAGTGCCCTCTTATTCGCTACGTGACACAGTGCAAAACGTGAAGTTTTCTTGTTACGATAAGCTGTTCCGATCACTCATAATAAGGTAGTACCTTTATAACGTACAAATCTACGCCGGAACGTAATGTAATTTTCTACATAGGCACGAATGTAGAACGTTAACTTTTTTGTATGCATTCACTATGTAAACACATTTCAGTTAGTATGTGGTAACTATGATTATATGAATAATACTATTTGATGATTTACTCTCCTTTCACCTCCCATGCCTCATCCCCAGACCAACCTCCCCTTCCACATCTCCACACCTTTGTACCCCATTCACTCCTCGATCCAATTTGTTACTCATCTGAGGTTGTGTCCTATGTGACTATCATAATGAGGAATTGTGTGGTGGGATGTTTCTGGAATGTCCATTATCATGTACATTCATCTCTTCAGGATGGAACCTCATCACTGATGTGTGCATGTAGGAATGGCCATGCAGAGGTTGTGAGGATATTGGTATCAGCTGGGGCACACGTTAATGATCAGAGTAAGGTAAGTAGTACCAGCCTAGCCCAATGACCCTTGGTGACTTGTATCCTGATGTGAGGCTGTACTCAGAGGTGGAGACTATAAATATGACCAGGCGGAGAGGGGAGGGGAGGGGGGAAGGTGGGAGGGTGAGATGGGAGGAGGGAGTGGGAGGACATTTGGGAAGGGTAGGAGGGGACGGAGATGGCAGGGGGATGAGGAAAGGGGCACAGGAAGGGGAGAAATCAGAAGTGTAAGGGAATTATCTCCGGAGGTTGGGAGAGAGGAAAATGTGTTGTGAGAGGAGATGGTCCCTCCCCTCCAGTCATGTGCTCAATGTGTACTGTTAACTGCTAGTGAACACTAACATGTGTATGTTTGGGTCTGGGAACATGTGGGGCTGAGTAGGCGAAGGTTAATCTGTACATCAAAGCAGCGAGATTTGTAGTACTGTTCTTTACACTTGTATGGGTTTCCTTTTAAGTGGGTTATGTCTTGTACATTGTAGATTGCTATCATTATGTATAGGCATATATGTAATCACTATGTAAACATGCCTCCTCCCCAGACCAACCTCCCATTCCGCATCTACACACCTTTGTACACCAATCACTCCTCGATCCAATTTGTTTGTTGCTCATCTGAGGGTGTGTCCTATGTGACTGATAATGAGGAATTGCGTGGTGGGATGTTTCTGGAATGTCCATAATCATACATGTACATTCATCTCTTCAGAATGGAACCTCATCACTGATGGAGGCATGTATGAATGGCCGTGCAGAGGTTGTGAGGATATTGGTATCAGCTGGGGCACACGTTAATGATCAGAATAAGGTAAGTAGTACCAGCCCAGCCCAATGACCCTTAGTGACTTGTATCCTGATGTGGATGTGAGGCTGTACTCAGAGGTGGAGACTAAAATTATGACCGGGAGAGAGGTAGGGGAAGGTGGGAGGGTGAGATGGGTGGAGGGAGAGGGTGAAGAGGGTATGTGAAAGGGAAAGGGATAAAGGATGGAAGGGGGAAGAGCAGGGATAGAGGGTGGGAAGGGGAGGAGGGACACCGGAGAGGGGAGGAGGTTGGTGAAGGGGAGTAGAGGGAAATGTGCAGGGAGAATGGGAGAATGGAGAAGGGTAACATGCATTACATGTATATCCAGAGGTGAGGAGAGGAGCCCCAGTCCCATTATGGTGTGTGCTGTTTCATGTACATTGGGTCTGGGGATGAGTTAATGGAGTGGTTGCACATGCCAAGCCCGTTGATTTTGGTGACTAGTGCAAAGTTAGGTACAGGTTTGGTACCAGCCTCTGGGAGCGTGTAGGGGTTTGGTCCTGTGATGATGATATCAGTGTGGATCGGCATTGGACAGAAAAAAATAACGTTTTGGTGGAGAATGCTTCAGAACCAGTAGACCTCCTGCCTCACATTGATTTGTGTATCGTGTATCCTGCATATCAATGTATGTGGGTGTTGTGAGTGGTAACTAAGTAGGGATCCATGTTAGTATAGCCAATAAAAATCATATTCATTAGGTTGTGTGACTCAGCTTGTTTTTGCAACTATCATAACAAAAACATAGCAACAAAGTTAGGATAAACCTTAGATGAAATTAGCATCAATCCAATGCCTCCATTTCATCATCTAAGTTGAATCATATTTGTGGGAGGGTGAGATGGGAGGGGATGATTGAAGTGGCAGGGGAGGAGGGGGAATGGAAAGGGACAGGGTGAGGAGAGGGATGAGTGGAAAATAGTGGAGGGGAGGGGAGTGAGGGAGGATGATATGAAAGAAACACTTGGTGACTTGTATCCTGATGTGAGGCTGTACTCAGAAGTGGAGACTATAATTATGACCGGGGGAGGTGGGAGGGTGAGATGGGAGGAGGGAGTGGGAGGACATTTGGGAAGGGTAGGAGGGGACGGAGATGGCAGGGGGACGAAGAAAGGGGCACAGGAAGGGTAGAAATCAGAAGTGTAAGGGAATTATCTCCAGAGGTTGGGAGAGAGGGAAATGTGTGGGGAGAGGAGATGGCACCTTCCCTCTGGTCATGTGCTCGATGAGTGCTGTTAACTGCTAGTGAACACTAGCATGTGTATGATTGGGTCTGGGAACTTGTGGGGCGGGGTAGTAGAAGTTTAGCAAGGCAGAGGGATTTTTCTTTACACTTGTATGGGTTTCCTTTTATGTGGGTTGTGTCTTGTACTTGTAGATTGCTATCATTATGTATAGGCATATATGTATTCACATTTGGGTTAGTGTGTGGTAACTATGGTTACATGACTAATTCTATTTGACAATTTACTCTCCTTTTATCTCCCATGCCTCCTCCCCAGACCAACCTCCCCTTGCACATCTCCACACCTTTGTACCCCAATCACTCCTTGACCCAATTTGTTAGTTGCACATCTGAGGGTGTGTCCTCTGTTACTATCATAATGAGGAATTGTGTGGTGGGATGTTTTTGGAATGTCCATAATCATACATTCATCTCTTCAGAATGGAACCTCATCACTGATGTGGGCATGTAGCAATGGCCGTGCAGAGGTTGTGAAGATATTGGTATCAACTGGGGCACACGTTAATGATCAGAACAGGGTAAGTAGTACCAGCCCAGCTGAATGACCCTTGGCCCTTGGTGACTTGTATCCTATAATTATGACCGGGGAGGTGGTAGGGTGAGATGGGAGGAGGGAGTGGGAGGACATATGGGAAGGGTGGGAGGGGACGGAGATGGCAGGTGGATAAGGAAAGGGGCACAGGAAGGGGTGTAAGGGAATTATCTCCAGAGATTGGAGGGGGAAATGCGTGGGGAGAGATGGCGCCTCCCCTCCAGTCGTGCTTGATGAGTGTTGTTAACTGCTAGTGAACACTAGCACGTGTATGATTGGGTCTGGGAACTAGGGGGTGGGGGTAGGAGAAGTTCAGTCTGCACAGCAAGGCAGAGGGATTTGTAGCTGTCTTTACACTTGTTTGGGTTTCCTTTTATGGATGGGGGTAGTGTCTTGTACATTGTACATTGCTATCATTATGTATATATTCACTATGTAAACGCATTTGGGTTAGTGTGCAGTAACTTTGATTACATGACTAATTCAGTTTGATGATTTACACTCCATTCACCTCCCATGCCTCCTCCCCAGACCAAACTCCCTATCCACATCTCCACACCTTTGTACCCCAATCACTCCTCGATCCAATTTGTTTGTTGCTCATCTGAGGGTGTGTCCTATGTGACTATCATAATGAGGAATTGTGTGGTGGGATGTTTCTGGAATATATACATTCATCTCTTCAGGATGGATGGTCATCACTGATGTTGGCATGTAGTGATGGCAATGGCAATGCAGAGGTTGTGAGGATATTGGTATCAGCTGGGGCGCACGTAAATCATCGGAATAAGGTAAGTAGTACCAGCCCATTGACCCTTGGTGACTTGTATCCTAATGTGAGGCTGTACTCAGAGGTAGACTATAATTATAACAGGGGGAGGGGGGAGATGGGAGGAGGAGAGGGTGAGGGTAGGGAAGGGACAGAGGATGGAAGGGGGAGGAGCAGGGATAGAGGGTGGGAAGGAGAGGAGAGGAGATTGGTGAAGGGGAGTAGTGGGAAATGTGCAGGGAGAATGGAGAAAGGTAACATGCATTATGTCCAGAGGTGAGGAGAGGAGCTCTAGTCCCGTGATGGTGTGTGCTGTTTCATGTACATTGGGTCTGGGGATGAGTTCATGGAATGGAGAAGAGGTGGTTGCACATGCCCAGCTCATTGATTTTGGTGACTAGTGCAAAGTTAGGTACAGGTATGGTAGCAGCGTCTGGGAGCGTGTAGGGGTGTGGTCCAGTGATGATGCTATCAGTGTGGATCGGCATTGGGTAACATGTTTCAAACCAAAAAACATGACAGAATAATAGAACGTTTTGATGCAGAATGCTTTAGAACCAGTGGAACTCCCTCCTCACATTGATTTGTGTATTGTGTATCCTGCATATCAATGCATGTGGGTGTGGTGTGTGGTAACTATGTAGGGATCCATGTTAGTGTAGCCAATAAATCATATTCATTAGGTGGTGTGGCTCATAGGGGGCCGTTCATAAATTACGTCACAAATTAAGACTGTTTTGGACCCCCCCTCCCCTCCATCGCAGACCGTCACAATAATTCCTCCCCCCCTCTTAATTACATCACATTGCCCCCCCACGCACACACACCCACGAATAAGCTTTAAGCGTGCATATTAGAAGTTTCGTGCTGTTAATGCAAATAAATGCAACCAAAATAAAATTAAACAGTTATCACATGCGGGTCATGCATCTTCGCCAGCGTCTTCTACCCACGGACACTGAAGGTGCTCCTCCAACAAATAGACATGCATAGCCGTTCAGTCCTTATTTCAGGGGGTACCAGAACTCCTTCGAGATCAAGAAGATCTTCATCGATCCAGTCTGCCTGTTCCAGGCGGTTCTCCTCGTAAGCAATTATTGCCATCAACTCTCTCTGCCTCCTGGCAGCAACTCTTATTGGCCTGTCTCACTTGGTGGCTTCAACTGGAGCTTTCTTATGGACCACCATATGTTTCTGCAGTATCACCTTTGATGCGAAATAGAGAGAGCAGATCTTGCATGACCGATCATGCAATTGCGAGTGAACTGATGGACAGTACAGATCGTAGGGAAGAACTTTGAAAGTCTTTGACGATCTTGGAAGTATATCAAGATTTAGAGACTTTGATACAAACAAAGATGGAAAACGGTGGTTCTCTTCATGAACATTTCTCTCTGGAGCTTTCAAGCCATCAAGTTCAGTTTGTACAATAGGGATTGGAGGAGCAAGAAATCTTTCTGGCATAAAAGTGAAATAAGAACTTCTGGGCTTGGAGCAGCAACTCGTATTATTGCACTTAACAATTTGGGTGAAATATTGGCTAGTACGTACGTGTGCTGCAAACCAAATTGGGTCTTTTGATTGTAAGGTTTCAGGCTTCAGTTCAGATAGCTCAGGATCAATATACTCGGCAACTATTGGATGGCTATCAACAACTGTCTGGGACCAAATTTCAGCCTTTCAGCCAAGGTGCTTCCAACAAATGCAAAATTCTTCTTCTCTAGGTCGGTTTCAATGGTCAGCCCTTGATCATTGAGATGGCTACCATACTTGTCATGAGGCAAAATTAAACCTGACAGTTCGTTGCTTAGTGGAGCCATTCTTCTTTCAACACGGTTGAATGCACTTCTGCCAGGAGCATTTGTAGTAATGAAGTATGCATCCAGATTGTTCTGCACGAAATGATGCACAGCCATTTCTATGACCTTCTGGTAGCGAGGATTCTCATCTGGACCACCATCTACAGAAATAACAAGGACAGGTTTCACTGTGTTGTCTGGTCCATACTTGGTTATAGTATCAAATTCATGTAGCTGAAGTAATCTCTCAAAGTCAAGTGCATGTGCATAGGCCGTAGATGAGGAGTGCTTTCCAGACCGAATTGCAATGTATGTTAGCCCTGAATAGCTAACAGCTTCTGGCTTACCAAGACCATTTGGTTGTACAACAATGCCAGCATATACAGATGGGATCAACTTGTGTTGAGCAGCGACTACCCAATCATGGTCTGGTAAACTCACTCTGTATTCGACATGCATCAGCAAAGGAGACTGCTTGTTAGCTGCAGTGAGACCAATTGGTACTCTAGCTTTGTCATCTTGTCTAATAAAGCACGCTTCATTAGGCCCGAGAATGGAAGGTATTTCTTCTAGGTGTTTGATTGTGGACACACAGAATATTTGGTCAACATGCATGGATATCATTCTGTGCTCTGATGAGCCTGACTGGTACAGTTGTAACATGCCTTTTACCCTCCAAAGAAGAGCTGCGCTTAGGAATCAGGCGAAGGTAAACCCCACCCCTATGGATGTTGAATCCATCATCATTGAGCTGCTTGGTTAGCTCATCCAATGTTTTGATGCTCCTATAGACATCACTTTGTCTTTTCTCATGAGCAGCAGAGCCATAAAAGGCTATATCAAGGATAGCTTGCAAAAGGAGAGGCTGATCATCTTCTAACCGTGGCCTCCCAGCCTCATTTCTGATTTTTAGAGTGGACTTCAATTCTGGATTCTTTGCACAGGCTACAGCTAATCTCTTTTTTCGATCATCTCTGAACTTTTTTCACCTTCGTTGATCGTCTTTTTTTCTCTTTAACATAGACCCTAATTCCACTACCTTCCTCTTTTTATCTGACAGCTCTGTTTCTTGTAAGTCAGTTAGAATCCCAGCTGTTTTACGTGCGTATAAGCCAACCAAGTCCACATTTATCACGTTAATTTTGAGCTGAAGTTCATCTTGAACTATGGCCTTTTTTTCACACTATTACATGTTAGCAGAAGTGCCAGGCTCACTTCCATTCTTTTGAGCCTCATCAGAATCACCTGCAACTACAATTTCTACTACTGACATTTCTGGAACAATGCTCTTAATAGCTGGAACGGCTCTCTGGGTTGGCTGTTTCCCCCAAAAACTCAACAAACCTCCTTTGTGCTTCATTGTGATAGTCTTTAACTCATTCAACAGTCCATCCACCTTCACTATCACCTCCTCACTATCCTTAATTGCATTCCACTTCTCATTCACCTCTTGCTGGCAAAGCTTCTTGGATTTGGTCGGAAATGCCTCAATTTAAGCTTCGAAGAGAGACAAGTACAATTTAAACCTATTCATATGCAACATCATACACCAGTTCAATCTATCTTGATTCATGGTGCTTCTCAACCATGTCTTCAGTCGCCGAAGTGTGCTGAATGACCTCTCACTAACAGCATTAGTGGCAGGCATGACAAGGATCAGTTTTGCCACATTAATGACTTCAGAGTATAACTCACGTTCTGCCAAACATAGAGACTGTAGGTATGATATGATGCTTTGAACTTCATTCCACCAGATAGAGCCTTGACATCTGAGTCAAGATTTGAATGAAGGACAGTGAGCTGGGTTTTCAAGCGTTGATGGTCAAAATCATCACCATAAAGGCACAATATATCATTGAAATTCTCAAGTCTGATGTTGGAGTCACACAATAGCTCTTCAAGTTTGCACAAGATCTTGAAACCATCCTGACCAAAGCGCTGTGTTATTGCATTCATCACATAATCCAACACTTCATAGTAGCGACACGACAAGCTGAACTTGAATGAACAAATTCCATATCATGCACATCTTCACACTCGGCCTCCTCAATGCTGCTTTGGCTGACACGCGCGTTTACAGGTAAGGAAATGGCTGTGGAGCTGTCTTGAGTTGGATTCGATTGCTTGACGAGGTACTTTAAGATTGACATACTGCTTAGTGCCCAGCTGATATTCATAGCATTCCGCTCGCGCCACAATTAATAATAATGATTCTAATTGCATTAATGTTTAAATATTAGTATTAGGGGAAATATTTGGGGGGGCTTAAACCCCCCCAAGCCCCCCCTTGTCTCCGGCCATGCACTGAGCCTCAGTCAGGGCCCTGTAGATTTGAGCGGTCCCATCAGTATAATGGAGGGCCTTATTAGTGCTCCTGTTCACATAGAGTCGCTGCACCTGCACAATAACAGTTATAACAGTTAAATACACTGTCATCATATCATAGAACAATGTTACCCACGACAATGAATTTTAATTAAAAATGTGACATCACGCCATCCTAACCCCCCCCCCCCCCCGTCACAAACCGTCACAATTGGCCAGACCCCCTCCCCCCCCCTTTTTTGCGTGACGTAATTTATGAACGGCCCTTGTTTTTGCAACTATCATAACAAAAACATAGCACCAAAGTCTTAGATGAAATTAGCATCAGTTCAATGCCTCCATTTTCTCATCTGAGTAGAATCACATTTGTGGGAGGGTGAGATGGGAGGGGATGATTATAGTGGCGGGGCGGGGGAGGAGGGGGAATGGAAAGGAACAGGGTGAGGAGAGGGATGGGTGGAAAACAGTGGAGGGGAGGGGAGGGAGGGAGAGAGGGTGATATGAAAGAGACACTTGGTGACTTGTATGCTGATGTGAGGCTGTACTCAGAGGTGGAGATTATATTTATGACCCGGAGGAGGTGGGAGGGTGAGATGGGTGGAGGCAGTGGGAGGACATATGGGAAGGGTAGGAAGGAATTTTCTCCAGAGGTTGGGAGAGAGGGAAATGTGTGGGGAGAGGAGATGGCGCCTCCCCTCCAGTCATGTGCTCCATGTATGCTGTCAACTGCTAGCACATGTATGATTGGGTTTGGGAATTTGGGGGCGGGGTAGGAAATGGTTCGTCTGCAGAGAGATTTGTACTACTGTTCATTACCCTTGAATGGATTTCCTTTTTTGTGGGTTGTATCTTGTACATTGTAGATTGCTATCATTATGTATAGGTCAATAAAAAGTATTTTTTACGAACGTAACGTAATTTACTATTTTCGTAATGGAATATCTTGCCTTCCGTTTAAACAGTAACGGATTACGTTCAATACGAATGAACAACGTAGCGATGGAAACGGACATGTGATTCATGTCTTGTTCACAAGGCGCTTTATTTTAGCGCCGGATCAATTCACAAACAAATAAATCAGTTTGCAGCATGCCTTTTACACGTCCTTAGATCCCTTACAAACTGTCGCGCGCATGCAGTCTATACCCCTATATAACGGAATTGACCGACTTGATCGCCACTAGCGACTTCACTTCACGCGTAATGTTTTTCGGACGACCTGACCCAGGACGCCACGAAATGCATCCTGTTTTAGCTACCCGTAAAAGAAATTTGTAAATAACAACATCACTGGCACGTATACTCTCTCATTTAGCAACAGGTTTCTAATCCTGCGCGCCTTACGCCCTTGTTCGTGGTAGAACAAAATCCTTTGTTTCACGTACGTTATGTACACCATCTCCGCGGTAGAAGAATTGAAACTCCAGGTGCATGTGCAGTTCTGTGCGTACCAGCTGCTCCCGTGTGAAATGATGTTTACATGTCAATATGTCAACATCCTCGATAGCTTGTTCGCTTTTACCGTGCTTATGAATTTCATTTCGCAAACGTAAAGTATTCTGTTACGAAGGTAACGGAACGCGATAGTAGCGGACTACGTTGTCCTAACTTTTTATTGACCTATACTGTATATGTATTCACTGTGTAAACACATTTGGGTTAGTGTGTGGTAGCTATTGTTACATGACTAATACTATTTGATGATTAACTCTCCTTCCACCTCCCATGTCTCCTCCCCAGACCAACCTCCCCTTCCACATCTCCACACCTTTTATACCCCAATCACTTGTCGATCCAATTTGTTTGTTGCTCATCTGTGAGTGTGTCGTCTGTGACTATCATAATGAGGAATTGTGTTGTGGGAAGTTTCTGGAATGTCCATAATCATACATTCATGTCTTCAGGATGAAACCTCATCACTGATGTTGGTATGTAGGGGTGGCCATGCTGAGGTTGTGAAGATATTGGTATCAGCTGGGGCACATGTTAATGATCAGGATAAGGTAAGTAAGTAGTACCTGTCCAGCCCAATGACCCTTGGTGACTTGTATCCTGATGTGAGGCTGTACTCAGAAATGGAGACTTACGTTCGGGGAGGTGCGAGGGGGAAGGTGGGAGGAGGGAGTGTGAGGACATATGGGAAGGTTAGGAGAAGACAGAGATGGCAGGGGGATGAGGAAAGGGGCACAGGAAGGGGTGTTTGGTAATCATCTCCAGAGGTTGGGGAAGAGGGAAATGTGTGTATACAGGAGATGGTGCCTCTCCTCCAATCATGTGCTTGGTGTGTTCTGATATCTGCTAGTGAACACTAAAACGTGTATGTTTGGGTCTGGGAACTAGGGGGGAGGGTAGGAGAAGGTTAGTCTGTACAGCAAAGCAGAGGGATTTGTTGTACTGTTCTTTACACTTGTGTGGGTTTCCTTTTATGTGGATTGTGTCTTGTACATTGTAGATTGCTATCATTATGTATAGGCATATATGTATTCACTGTGTAAACACATTTGGGTTAGTGTGTGGTAACTATGGTTACTTGACATATACTATTTGATGATTTACTCTCTTTTTACCTCCCATGTCTCCTCCCCAGACCAACTTCCCCTTTCACATCTTCATACCTTTGTACCCCCAATCACTCCCCAGACCAACTTCCCCTTTCACATCTTCATACCTTTGTACCCCCAATCACTCCCCAGACCAACTTCCCCTTTCACATCTTCATACCTTTGTACCCCCAATCACTCCTAGATCCAATTTCTTTGTTACTCATCTGAGGTTGTGTCCTATGTGACTATCATAATGAGGAATTGTGTGGTGGGATGTTTCTGGAATGTCCATTATCATGTACATTCATCTCTTCAGGATGGAACCTCATCACTGATGTGGGCATGTTGGAATAGCCATGCAGAGGTTGTGACGATATTGGTATCAGCTGGGGCACATGTTATTGATCACGATAAGGTAAGTAGTACCTGCCCAGCCCAATGACCCTTGGTTACTTGTATCCTGATGTGAGGCTGTTCTCAGACTTGAGACTTACGTTCGGGGTAGTGGAAATGTGAGATGGGAGGAGGGAGTGGGAGGACATATGGGAAGGTTAGGAGGGGACGGAGATGGCATGGGGATGAGGAAGGGGCACAGGAAGGGGAGAAATCAGAAGTGTAAGGGAATTATTTCCAGGGGCTGGGAGAGAGGGAAATGCGTAGGCAGAGGAGATGGCGCCTCCCCTCCAGTCATGTGCACAAGCATTCAAAATGAATTTATGCTTTTGTGGTTTCTTTACTTTTGCACCAGTGATAAACAAAATCAAGTGAAGTTGAAACATATGAAAAAAATTATTAGGCCAAGTATTATCTCAACTGTATGGTTACATGGCTAATCTTTTTTATGATTTAACAATTTAATGCCTAACACGCCATTTGGCATAACAGGAAGGTAGTCAATGTTCGTCGTTTAGTGTTAGAGGCGATCGATTTGTTTATCACAAATTCATAGCGGGGCGTTTTGTGTTGTGGTTCGGCTTCCCACTGATGTGTTCTGTGACCCCAAGTACCATTAGGACAAAGCCATGACAAAATCACTTCATTTGAATGCATGCATTAATATAGTGAAATGATACTGACCAAACGATGCTGTTTTTTTCACTGCTTTGTATAGGGTTAGGAGAACAGAAAGTGGCTGACTAGCGCTGGACTGTGCCCTGAACGTTAGGAAATAAAACAAAGTTGTCATGGCAAAAAATGCAATACAAAAGTTGTACATACTAGTAACCAGGCAACAGAAACACAAAGTGACCACAGGACAGGCTGAGAGTCAGACAGACACAATGGCACACACACACCACACACACACACGCACACACACACACACACACACACACACACAACTGATGTGCGAACACAAACATGCACCACCAGGTGCACTGATATACACTTAGTAATACTCAACACTGATGCACACACACGAAGCAACACTGATGAACACACACCAAGCAAGACTGATGTACACACACCAAGCAACACTGATGTACACACACCATGCAACACTGATGTACACACACCTACAGTATAGGTCAATAAAAAGTTAGGACAACGTAGTCTGCTACTATCGCATTCCGTTACCTTCGTAACGGAATACTTTACGTTCGCAAAGTGAAATTCTTAAGCACGGTAAAAGCAAACAAGCTAACGATGATGTTGACATATTGACATGTAAACATCATTTCACGTGGGAGCGGCTGGTACGCACAGAACTGTACATACACCTGGAGTTTCAATTCTTCTAGATGGTGAAACAAAGGATTTTGTTCTACCACAAACAAGGGCGTAAGGCGCACAGGATTAGAAACCTGTTGCTAAATTAGGGTATACGTGCCAGTGATGTTGGTATTTACAAATTTATTTTACGGGTAGCTAAAACAGGATGCATTTCGCGGCGTCCTGGGTCAGGTCGTCCGACAAAGATTATGCATGAAGTGAAGGCACTAGTGGCGATCAATTCTGTCAATTCCGTTATATAGAGGTATAGACCGCATGCGCGCGATAGTTTGTAAGGGATCTAAGGACACCTAAAAGGCGTGCTGCAAACTGATTTATTTTTTGTGAATTGATCCGGCGCTAAAATAAAGCACCTGCCTTGTGAACAAGACATGAATCACATGTCCCTTTCCATCGCTACGTTGTTCATTTGTATTGAACGTAATCCGTTACTGTTTAGACGGAAGGCAAGGTATTCCGTTACGAAAGTAGTAAATTACGTTATGTTCGTAAAAATTTCCGTTGTCCTAAATTTGTATTGACCTATACTGTAGCAACACTGATGAACGCACACAGACATACACACACCAAGCAACACTGATGTACACACACCTAGCAACACTGATGTACACACACAGATGCACACACACTTACACACCAAGCAACACTGATGCACAAACACCAAGCAACACTGATGTAGATAACTGGAACACTGATACACACAGACTAGCAACATTGCACACATATCAGGTGACTATGGACACAGACAGGCAACATTAGATCAAATTGTGCTCTAAATCGAATAAACTTCAGAAAAGAAAAAGTACATTGAATCTAGAAAAAGGCACATAAAAACAACTGACAACTGAGTTTTGACTATCTCACTCTTTCACAACCACGTAATTATATCGACAAATCCCTTCCCGCCCAAACGACTACTTACGCGCAACGGAACGAGTTTCACCACTCCAAAGTGTCTTCCAACAGTTGTCATCATCTTCAAACTACATTACGAAAGTAGAACGCAAAAAAACACGCACAGGATCGAAGCGCCTAAAAAATGGCAATTCAAATAGCGCGATTGCAACTAGGAACAATACGATGTTAAAAAACAAAACGAAAGGAAGTAGTTCAACCCCTTACCAAGCGAGAGAAGTAAAGTTGTCCATACTAAAGTAGATTCGTCTGAACGCAGTTCGCACGTCTTCACTAACGCTTTTTCAAACGCTTGGAGTCAAAATTCTATTCCGGCATTACACGTATAATGATTATTTAGAACACAGGCATTAAATTGTTAAACTCCACTCCCATGCCCCCTCCCCACCAACCGACTCTTTGTACCCAAACCACCATCCTTGATCCAATTAGTTCGTTTCTCATCTGTGGGTGTGTCCAGTGACATAATGAGGAATTTTGAATTGTGTGGTGGGATATGGGAGGGATGAGGGAGCTTAAAATGGGGCATGGAATGGGAAAGAGGTAGGGGAAAAGTGTAGGGAATTAGCCTGGGGGAACAGAGAGGAGGCTACTACGAGCCTTGCACAATGAAACTAAATGACTTGTGCACTTGATGTACAGTAGTAATACCAGCCTTCTCAAGTACCTGTGGGAGTGTGTGGCCCATTATCATGAGATATGACGTTCACTTGTATTTTTCTATTTATGTGTCTTGTACAGATATGTAGAGTTGTATCAGTGTGGATAGGCATTGGGAGAGTGGAGGGGACACTGAGGGCATTAGACCTCATCCTGCCAGTCCTCCCAGATCTTCTGAGTGTATGTTTTGGAAACTAAGGCAATCATTGGTAGCATTTGTAGCATTTTGTTGGGAAGCAGACTTTTGTTCACACTACATCTTTGCCAGGTCTGATTGAAATGGCTTATATAGACATAGATAATGGACCATATTAGTAGTATGTATGGTGAAAGTGTCTAATCTCTGTAGAATGGTGATACTGCATTACACCGGGCTGCAAAGGAAGGTCATGGAGGCTGTGTACGACTCCTTCTATCCACACCAGGGATTAATGCTAACCTTGTGAACGATTATGGCCTAACACCATTGAAGCTTGCTACTGACTATGAAGTATTAACAATACTTCAGAAGTATACTACCAGCTGTGAAGACTTTCCTGTTCACACATTTGGGAAAGTGATCATGTGTGGGGACAGTGGTGCTGGGAAAAGCACCCTCACAGAGGTGAGGCACACTTGGTGTATTGACAACTTCACAGTGTACAGTGTCATTAGTGATACTCTATTGTGAACAAGTGATTAAAAGAACGTCTCATTGAGAAAGTATGGTGGACATAGGGATAAGAGGTGATGGTGGTACAGAAACAAGGTTTCAAGGAAACGGTGTAGTTTGAGGTTAAAGCTGGGGATTTGGAGTCTTTATGGGATTTGCATCCTGTTTTATTGTTCTGTAACTAGAGCATGTTTGTCTCCGCAGTGACAGACATTTCATTGCACATGAAAAATGATGTAGCTGAGTATTATACTTTTGCATGTACATGTAGTCCCCTAACCGTACTCTTCATGTCCATCTCGTTCAGTGGTCAGAAAGTGGGGGTTTCGGTAGGCAGAGTGTAGTCTCAAATTAGGAATTTTTTTATGGTGTCCACAATATTTTGGCTCCTTATTCAAATCAAGAATGTTTTTATATTGTTGAATAGAATTATTCAAATCTGCAAAAAGCAACACACCAAAATGAACATTAACTCAACAATGACATTAGGTAGGTGTGTAACCTCCCCTGCATAATGAAAATCAATTTTTCCAAATACTTTAAAAACACTAATCAATTTTTCAGTTTTTGGTGGATCTGAAAATTGATTTTTCTGAATAGATTAAAAAACTAAATCGATGTTTCCAAATAGGTTTTGCCACATTTCCTTAGGTTATTCACGTTATGGTGCTTGTGGAGTGCACACTGAGAAGTTAATTTATGTCTGCACAGAAATCTACCTGGTCTCGCGCTCAAACTAGAGCTATGCATGTCAGTTGAAAACACAGACACAAAGGTCTACAGTAGCATGTGTTTGCCAAATAGAGTTTAATAAATATTATCATGCACTTGTACATATCAATGGTAATGTAACCCTAACCATCCAACACTAACCACTGAGACCAGACATCACCATTAAAAACACACCCCATGCACATCGCAATCACGTACTCCACTTACAAACATCCAACAACACTCCATTCACGTTCTCACTAAATGCATATGAAATTTCCCATTAGTACGATTGTGTAATGCTCTCTAATTCTCCTACACATACTCAGAGTGCACATACTTACTTATAATGGGTGAGAAGTGTGTCAGTGACGTATCATATCTTCATAAAAAGGTATTCGAATAATGGGCGAATTTGTCGATGCTGATGACGAATACCTAAGTACCTGCGAATGGAGAAACACGAACTGGCTATTTCGAATAGATAAAATTCACTATTCAATTTTTCCAAAGTAATGCTACAGTACGGGTCATAATAAAAGTCACGTTCCGTTTTAGTTCTACGATCGTAGCACTGTGCAGTGTTTTCTAAAATACGATGATCTTTATGACACTTTCGTACGCGTTAAGGCCGCGAACTGCGCAACTCCGTTTAAACCGGTTTTTTTGTTGCCACGTGTCATTGACACATATCGCCAAAACGATGAAGCTGCGTACTTCGCTTAAAGAACAAAGTAAAGAAATTTCTTCACTCCAGATGACATCATCAAATGTGTCGTTCTGATGAGCTAATGGCCATGCAAGCCTTTTCTGCTTGTTCACATCACGGATTAACTGATAGTAAGCACTTCCACGGAACGTCCATCCAAGCGATGATCTGCAATGCAAAACTGTTCGAATACTTATTTTATAGCCACGTGACACCAGTAGTTTTGCAATTGAGTGGCGGTGGTTTCATTGTCGCGTTGCATTTCTTCCTCCACCATCGCTTTGATTTTCGTTGTAATCGCCGACAGACGCCCTGATCCTGGGTTTCGATTAATCCCACCACTAACTTCGAAGCGCTGCTAGAACCGGTGGATGTTTTCGCGTGTACATGGAATACCCTCCGATATTAGCCGTTGGTGTATAGTAGGAGCTTTGTACCCTTTCTGATGGTAAAACAATATCCGAAATTTCGCATAATCACTGTAGACCATTATCGTAGCACGAAACGAGCGTTAAAACATAATTTAAACTGCGGTTAAACGATGACGTCAGATTACAGGTCTAGCGATCGACAACTGTTGTGTTAATCTTATTTGAGCTACGGTCAGAACTAAACGAAACAAGAAGCCATATCTTCGTGCTACGATCGTAGCACTAAGACGGAACGTGACTTTTATTATGACCCGTACTGTAAGTTGTTATTCGAGCGGATAGGTTTTGGGGAATATCCAAATAACCTGATAACCGGTTATACACCCTAACATTACTAATTATATTAGTACTGGCCATACCATTAGCCTAATGGCAAACTCAACTATGGTTTTGTTTGTGTTATATGGTATCTTGTTGAATTTAACATATTGTATCTTATGTAATTCTAGTATGTTTTTTAGTAACAAGCTGATGACACGCTAATCATAACTTAGTACTGCATATGAATGATATCCTGAGTGATGGCATTTTGGCATGTGTTAAAGTGAAGGTTCTTTTTGCCACCACTAATTGGTTTGTCTGGATTTCTGGGGACATAAATGTTAAGATTCACATCCAGACACCTGTCATGTGATAATTGTGGGTGCTGGCACTAATTACGTTTGAAACTTTGAATGTATTGTGCAAAGAATCCATTTAAATAGAAAAAAGTTTCCACCTCATGTTGTACATTTCACTAGGTGGCAACATAGATTTACATGTAGAGTGTTGAATACGGTGTGCACTGTCTATAGAGTTTCCCTCATTCGTTCTGTGTAGGGCATAATTGAATGTTCTCAGTCCATGTGTGAAGAAGGTGGAGGTGATCAGGTGAGTGTGTAATGGAAGATGCCATTAGCTAAATGTAAATCTTGGCATATGCTGAAGTGAAGGCCATCAGACACCATCTGACATGGGACACACCGGGTTTGTTGTGAAAAGCATACATTGGGAATGGCATCAGATACACCACCTGACATGAGACACACCGAGTTTGTTGTGAAAAACATACATAGGGAATGGAAAAGCATAATCATTAAAATCAAAGGGGGAAGGGGGGGGGGTGTCCAATACATGTAAAATAGTGCATGAAGTGCCTAATCCTCGTGATTCTATATGAAGTGGGAGGGACTATATTCACATGGTGGAGTAGATTAGCACAACCATGCCCAGCCGTTGCACCATGAATCAAACGATTTGTAGTCTTTGCAAAAGACAACCTGCCCTCTGGTCTACAATATGTCCTACATCACCTACAATGACGTACTCCCATTACAATCATCCAACAACACTCCATTCACGCTCTCACTAAATGCATATAAAATTTCCCATTATACGATTGTGTAATGCTCTCTAATTCATACACATACTCAAACAGAGCGCGCATACTTACTTGAAATGGGTGAGAAGTCTGTCATTCTATTTCACTCTCTAGCAAAATACTCAGATATGTTAACTTCGTACCACTGTACAATAAAACAATGCAATGCTAGTACTGGTATATAAATTTATTGATAAACACAACTCGTTGCATATACTGATGAACTTAGTTACTTACTTGAAGACGGCGATAAAAGCATTGAGCTAGTACACGCAGTATCCCCAATTGATGCTCATTAAGTATTTTGTATTATATTTACTCAATACCTATCAAATTATAAATTGCTACCGATCTCGTCCCCACATTGCATGTATATATAAATAGTAAAACCAACAGTGATGTATGTTATATATACAACTCTAATTATCAATCGTAAATCATATCCGGATATCGGTATAAAAGGTATTCGAATAATGGGCGAATTGTCGATGCTGACGACAAATACCTACGCACCTTTAAATGGAGAAACATAAACCGGTTGTTTGGAATAGATCAAGTTCACAAATCGATTTTCCGAGTAATGCTAAGTTACTATTCGAACGGATAGGTATTTGCAAATAACGCGAATAATCTGATAACCGGTTACACACCCTAGCATTAGGTAACTAATTTTAATAGTATTGGCCATACCATTGGCCTATGGCAAACTCAACTATTGTTTTGTTTGGGATCCTGTTGACTTTAACATATAGGTTATGTAATTCTAGTATGTTTTTCAGTAACAAGCTGACGACAAAGGAATTTCGGCAGGTGTTAAAGTGAAGGTTCTTTTTGCTACCACTAATTGGTTTTTCTGGATTTCTAGGGACATAAAATGTTAACATTCATATCCAGAGACCATTCATCTGTTAATTGTGGGTGCTGTCACTAACTACGTTTGAAACTATGAAGGTGTTGTGCAAAGAATCCGTTAAAATAGGGAAAAATTATAATTAAGTTATCTTTGGTTTTTTAGCTAATAGATTTGATGGCTGTGACTGATTTTTACATTAATAGGTGGGTGTGATAGAAATGAATGGCTAGAAATTATTATTAATTAATGAAAAACACTATACTCAATTGACTACAAAAAAGGATGATTTTAATTTTCTATCTTGATATTATGCATTTCAGAGCCTATTTCTCCTTTCATTAATATTACAAACAATAACTGGTCAGTATAGCAGTAGGATATGACATCATGCTGCTACACATTAAATAGTATCTCTTGTAATGCAGCACCCCGTTACAAAGCAAATGAGAAAACCTGTGAAGGCCTTGACAGCTGGAATCATCTGTCATCGTGTTAAGAGTCCGAAAGCAAACATGACCATATACGACCTAGCTGGACACAGGGAATATTACAGCAGCCATTCCTCTATATTGGAGCACATCTCAAATACCTCACCCTCCATCTTCCTTCTGCTGGTCAATCTCCTGCTCACCATAAAGGACATCACTGCACAATTGTACTATTGGTCTGCAATGATTGGCAATGTGTGCAGCAAGTGCTCACAGCAGTCCTCCATCATTGTGGTAGGCACCCATGCAGATTGTATCAGTGATGAGGGGAAGTTAGAGTTCTTACATACTCAGATAGAGCAGGTAGCTAGGGATGCCATCAAGCAGCACATCTATGTTCAGTTTACAGCGCTTAATGTCACATCTTTTAGAGGAAAAGTATTTGGCAGCTTTTTATCATTACTGCACAGTACTATTGATGAAGTGAGGCTCAGGTGCCCAGCCATATCTCTAACTTGCCACGTGATGTACGCCTTCTTGAATGACAAGGTCCCTGCAGGTCAAGATGCCATACCTGTGTCTCAGCTTCTGACCCTATTGAGCCAAGAAGACCCCAAGGTTCTACCAACTGATGCCACTGAGGTGTCAAAACATTTGCGGGTCTTGTCTGACAAAGGTTTTATCGTGTTCTTTGAGAGCAGCACTAAGCATGTTGACAGCTGGATAGTCTTTCGTCCAGAGTCATTGCTTGAGAAGGTCAATGGAACTCTGTTCGCTCCTTCTAAGTTCAAAGAACACCTCCCCATAGCCAGCAACACAGGAGTGATCCCGATATCCATTCTCAAACGCCACTTCCCTGAACCAAAATACAACATCGATATGATTACTCAATTTCTTGTTCGATTTGAGCTATGTCAACCAATCACGTTGGTCTCCACCAGCACAAACGTTCTGGAAGCTCTTAACAGTAGTTCCTGTCCTGACCTGTTCTTCCCACCCCTGATCAGTGCTACACGACCTGACAAAGTGATCATTCCTGGGAATGCATTTATCTGGCAGATCTGCACTACCAATATCAACCAGTCCTTCTCCCCACGCTTCCTTCATGTGCTTGTCTCAAGAACAGCTGATCAGTTTCCCTTGCCAACTGTTGAGCCATGTTTAGTGCCTGCTCTGAAGCCTTACAATCGTAGATGCACTGTGTGGAGCCGGGGAATAAGCTGGAAGAGTAAGGAAGCGTTCTCCACTGTCATTGAGATGAGAGAAGGCTTCCAATGTCTTCTGTGTGCAGTGTCCTCCTCTGACAAAACCTGCATCGAGTATTCCAAGCTTATCTTATCAGTTATTAATGTGATAAAAGTGACATGTGATGAGTTCTGCCCATCAGTTTCAAGGGTGGAGCTGATCACATGTTCACCAGAGGCTACTTCAGACCATGTTGCAGCTACTGTTGAATGTGACACATTGAAGGAGATGTTACTCAATGGCATGACAACGATGTCTGATTCAACTGGAGATATGGATGTGAATCTTCTTCAGTGGAGAAAGGTGGAGCCTCAGCTCTCCGATCTAGTTAATGTTGAGCTCAAGCAAGGTAATTGCGTGACATGGTGTGCTTTAATTTCCCTTACAAATTTGATTTAGTTATTATCAGTGGATGAGTTGTATGGATACAGCATTAGAATTTAATAATCTATCCTGTGGGCTTAATGCAGTTGTGTTTTATGTGTACATGTAATCAGTATAATTTGATACACCAATCTCGAGTGTTAATGCACTTGGTGCATGTACATGTAGGTCAATCCGGGATACTGGCAGATAATGTGCATTTCAGATTCGTGCACATTTTAACTTTCATCATCATTGTTGTTTTAGTACTAATACAGCCAATGTTTTGTATACCCATTGAGCAGTGTTTCATATGCCTGAATGATCTTTATTAGATGTTGTCACAGCAACCTTGAATGAATTTGATCATGCCAATATATTTCAGTCTACCAAATCTGCATGTCCCAAGTGGCGGGCCATAGGCTGGGAACTTGACTTTACCACTGATGAGCTGGATGCCATTGTTCGTGAACCTGGACGGAATGGGGATGAGGACTATTATGAGGCCATGTTAAGGAGATGGTTAGACTGGGCACCACCCAACCACACTCCTCCATCCTTCCAAAGTCTGCTATCAGCTCTTCGTGCTGCAGGCAAAGAGAGACAAGCAAATGATCTTGCAGCAAAATACAAAGTATGTGGACACACAGGGGTCAGTGTGCTTGTTACTATGTGGGGCAAGAGGCTGTCTCAGGGTTTTAGGAAGGCTGTTACGAGTAGTTCTATTCACCTTTATATTGTTCCCTACAACATACGAGGACATCACATACTGAAGTTCTGCCCAATTTATTTCCTTCTCTCTTCTCTTTTCCTAGTCTGTGTAGTATTTGTGATGTGTAGAAGACTCATATAGATGTGTGTTATTGTATTATGTACAGCTCCAGTGTATGATTACATTACATTATTTTTAAAAAGTTCACTCACTAAAATATATTTTTTAATACAATGCAGATATGAAATTTGCTTGCAAATGTTTAGATTTGCACAGTGTAGGACTCTGTGCATCCTCTAGAATACTACTCTGATCAGGACTGTTCCTTGTTTCGTTGCTTTACGCACCACCACTCCTGACATTGCTAAATCAATTTGTGATCTGGGATTGTTCCAAAACAGTGTGCAACATTATTATAGGTGTGTGCTGTAGACTACACAGCTACACATGCTTTGCCATACGTACAGTACCATTGTATCTACTCATGCTATAAACTGCACATGTGGAAGACCTCCCTGTCTGCCATTTTGTTGCATATATCGACACCGACACTGCAATTCGCTAGCACATTACACCAGAGCTTCGGTCACGTCACGCGTATTTGGTTTGCAGCCAATTGAACTACATTAATAGGGCGTGCTAAAGGATCAAATGCTCTTGGTACGCTCGGCTCTGTCACGAAAAATTTAATCCCCCACCGCAAAATGATCAAATTTGGCAAGGTGCCAGACTGCAAGACTTTATCCCACCCTGCCATTTTTTATCCCACCCCAAGTACTATTCTTTCAGTTGTCTAACGCACATGCATGCGCAAAACAAGCCATGCACATGTGTGCAAAAGCACTTTATAGATTTGGCGAAGGCACCAATGGGGGCGCTTAGTGAAGATAAGGACACGCCGCTGGAAGTGAAGATGATTTAGTTGACCTGTACCTTTAGAAAAGACAATGCGTATCCAAAGCAGTCCTCGGCGTCACTGAAAAGGCAAATTCGGTTGAGGTCAAAGAATTTCGAGCTGCGAATTGGAGAGGAACTACGCCACTATACCCTTGCACGTGGGACCCGATAGGCTGTGAGGTACATTCAGAGCCCAGCGGAACGGCGGAAGATAACTTTGGCTAGCCATATGCATCTCCTCTGGACATCTTAGTGTGAAGAAGACAATTGCACGAGTGAAAGAAATACTTACGTGGAAGGGTGTAATTGAACATGTGAAAAAGATGGTGAGCTAGTACAATTTATTGCCATCCTTGTACATTCTGTGGCCTGTGCAGATTTCTACATGTGATATGTGGCAAAGGGTCAATTCAAAGCTTGACACTGCTCCACCTGAGCTTCATCCTGTACCAGTGCGGTCACCCTGGTTCCACGTGGGAATGAACTTTGTTTGTCCGATGTCTCCCTTGTCCTCAAAGGGCAATCGTTTTATATTGACCCTATCTGACTACTTCACCAAATGGGTGGAAGCTGCACTGTAAATAAACTTGTGTGTGCTGAGCACACCAAATACGGTGTGCTGCGCCTGGTATCCGTTGGCACACCACTATTAGAGTGCTTAGCACTCCATTAATAAAACTATGAACATCACACGTTAGAAAGTGTGTTTTGCATGCCTCTTTCGGTGTGTTTAACACCCTTCCTTATTTATGTGTGCAAAGCACACCCCACCTTACCTACACATGAAATTTTCATAACACTTTGGAATACAAAATGAAAATACAAAAACCATACAATGCTGCACGTAGATGTTCAATTTCAGTCATGCTGTAGGAAGCCTTGCTAAACTGTTTTTAACAGACACATTAATGGAAATCTGTGGCTCTTGTAACCTAAGTAACATAACTGCCAAAAAACTATATAAATTCTGGCAACCTGTAGAAAAACAAACGTTAAAGATATAGAAAACTGCTATTAAATATCATCAATGGGGATTTCATAGATAATTTTCCCATCTATCACCATAAAGGCTTGCTTTGTGTCTATCCACCTAGTACCACTGCATATGGAGCCTATTGCTGGCTTAACCTCCATATAGAATGGAATTACAATCAGCACACGTGAAATATGGCTAACTTAATTACATTGGTAAAGAAAACAATTTTACTTGCATCTGATTTTGTTTGGCTATCTGGAAGAAGATGGGCCAGCAGACATAGTGCAACAACACTGTTTCCTTGATCTGGAAGGAAAAAAATAGTGATGCAATATTTTGGAGTGTATATTATTTACCTTTATCATCATCAAGCAGGATGGAAACAGCTTGGGTCGCCTTTGATCATTTGGCCTGCTTAATTATACGAGGTATGCATTCCTTCCAAGCCTGCTGTGCCAACTGCACACAGTTTTCATCACATGTAATCCACTTAAGTTCATTCAACATCTAAACAATAAAAATAAATTTCATGCTAAAATAAAATAAAATCACAACTCACATGGCTGGGCTTCTGAAGGTATGGGTATTTTGTAAGGGGGTTAAAGGTGTGCCCTTGGGAAAGAATGTTCCATCTCCGCACAGAAAATGTGATATTCGTCAGTTCTTGCACAGTATGCATATTACGGTTTGATGTACTCATTTCAAAACCCGATTTTGACGTTCAAAGGATGTTTCATCTTCACCAGGGAGGAATTTGAGGTAGCTCAAAAATGTGTCCTTTATGTTTGGTGGAAGATGCCTCTTGAATCACACTCTGATCATGAACTGAAGCTTTTCTGGGGGTTTTTTGGTCTCCGTCGTTCCTTGAACCTGTTTGCCAAACCCTTGACAACAGCACCCAGCATATTAACCAACAATTAGCAGATGCTGAAAATAAGTAAAAGCATGCATGCCACAAACCCAAAAAAATGATAGTGCCCTTCAAAAAGCTTACACATGGCTTTCCTGTGGGAGATCTCATGAAAGGATACATTTGGATGATGACCCTAGCAACATTGTTGTAGTCGTCAGCTGTTGGGTACTTTAAACATGGCCGCAGCAACAGTAGACAAAAATGACTTGTTTGTCTCAAGAGTCATACACCCAGTCTTCAAAGCTGCTTCTATATTTTTAGGACGTTCAAATGGATCTGGAAGAGGAACAGCATCGTCCTTTGTCATGGACCCAGCATTGGGCACACCCTTGAGAACAAAGTTGCCTTTGGGCAGCTTGCCAATGTCTTCAATTTTCTGATCAGCACCTTCATCTTTATCTGCTCCTTCCACTCTTGGTTGTGTAGGAATGAATGCAAAGTCATTGTCGATAGAGTCATTGTTCATAGCACTGTCATCAGAATCTAAGCCATCTGTTGATGTACTACTTCTCGTGGTATGTTGTATTGGGCTAGGATTACTCTAAACACAGTTTCGGGATGGGGTTGAGTGGACGGGCATAGGTAAAAGGAGTACATTAAAGCATATGCATTTTTTCCCTTTAAAGTCACATATCATGCACATACATGCATGTACACAAGTCCAGCGTGGCTCTTTTATGCTGGTTTCTAACAAAAACCCTTCCTGGAATGGAGCGTCTATCGAGGAAATAGCGTTAAAATCATCCTAGAATTGATAGTGTCCAGGGTGGAAATAGGCCTAGTGTTAAAACCCGTGTTGATTTTGTTCCACAAAACCAGAACGGAACCATATCCTTTAGACGCTAATCCATAGCTTGACGCTCCGTTTTTGTATACAACCAGGCTTACAAATCCAAGCGGTACCGTACCTTGGCACTATGAGATGAGGAAATCGATCCTTCACACGTATTTGAAGAAATAAGGGGAGTGACTACAGCTTTAAGCTTATCTTTGTGCCTTATTTCCTCTGTATCGTCCAAGTCGACGTACTCGTTCCATTCGACATCGAATCGTTGAAACGTAACGTTTAATGGCACGTTCCTTTCGAACTTAAATTGGGTCAAATACTGATCTCTCAGGTCACACTCCGACTTTTCAGATGGAAGGACTATTCTTTTATTATTATCTAAGTAGGAAACCAAAACCGTTTTCGCCATCACTCGGTCATCACGTGCTTTGTTATTGTATGCTGTTCGTTCTGCAGTTCTCCATAGCACACTAAGGAGTGTGCATAGCACACTATGGAGTGTGCATATCACACCATATCACTTTCACACCTATTTGGTTGTATGCCCAGCACACCTAACACACTAGAGTGGGCCGTCACAGTCACACCATAGGTGTGACGGCGATTTGGTGTGCTTCACACACCACATTTTTTACAGCGTGTGCCTTTGCCAACCAACCAAAGAGTCACATGGAGTTGCTCGGGCTCTTATGAAGGTAGGATGGCTTGAACATTTGTGCATGCATGTGCAGTGGTAGAGTGAACTTAATATAATTTTCATGGATGTGCAATGGTGTTATGCTTAAATATTTACAGCATATGGGGTTTCATATGTTGCTAACTACCGATCAAAGGGGGAGGGGGGGGGGGGGTCAGGAGTGGTCTTGATAAGGAAATGATGAAGATAGTAGGAATACGACACAATTTAACTACAGCATATTACGTACACAAGACTGATTGTAATATTAACACCGCGTCCGCGAGTAAAGTGGGTCAGAATTGAGGGGAAACTAAAAACCTAAAAGATCCGCTAACAATAGAATCACAGGTACTAGTTGTATAAAATAAGTAGTGTAGCCTTTTACACGATGTTCGCATTATAATTTATAACAGCTGCAACTATCACAGTTTTGATGCACGCACTTTAAATAAACTAGTTCGGTACTACGCTTATCATTTTATCATTTTACACCCCTTCCCTTTTTTACTATAAATTCATAAGCATGCATAAGTAATCTATATCAATGCAGCTCTTGGTTTCCCTGAAAATAAAAAATATCTGTGCATGCAGACTCGCAAAGCAGCGTGCAAAGCAACAAAGTTGAACCGCATACGGAAATGTATAGCGTTCTATGGACACGATACAACATATGCACACAGTAAATAAAATACATTGCATATGATTGAAAAAGCATTGAAATGTTTAAAAGTTCAACTTGGCTTATACAATGTGATTATTGCCGTTTTTCTATTATATTGAAATATGGTTTCATCGACATAGACCACTTTTATATCGCCGCATTTGTAGCATCCAGCAAGTTGAATGATCTCTCACAAAATGCATCCAATGTTGTCTCAAGAGTTGTACTTCCACATTCCTGTATTTGAAAAGAAAAATACTCATCAGCGGACCTTTTAGTTTTTTTACTTCCCCCAAAAACGGCCTAAATTGACCCTCTTTACTCGCGGACGCGGTGTTAATGTCAAGTGTAGTTTGTAGTTGTCATGTCATCTTGTGATTTAATGCAGAGCCATGTATTTTACTGATTCTATCATCAATGTCAATGTCCATTACCATACAATTGCAACTATAGGCTAATGGACTGGATGAAAGATGGAACCAGACATTGAAGACAATGGTTGTGAAGTATGCAGAATCAAACAAAGACCTTTGACCTTGATTCTTGTGTTTTTGCGTACAACACCAGTTCTCATGAGTCATCACTTTATTCACATTTGAAGTTATGTTTTGCCAGAAAACCATAGAATTGTCGTTATAAGCAGTAAATAAAACGCAGAACGTGTTAATTTTTTTTTTTCATACATTTGTAAGTGTAATCTCCTTAACCTCCCCCCCCCCCCCCCCCCCTTTTTTTTAGGTAATTGGTAGGGTAGGTAGTTGGTAGTTCACCATGCCCCTCTGTCAGTCTAGTACCTTTTCAGAACAAAACGCCTGCAAAGGTCGAACAACTGTATTTGTCTGGCTAAAATCACCCAGGATAATTTTTGGCAGGTAGGATACATTTTGGCTGCCAAAATTTATCCTAGGATAGATTTTAGCAGAAATTGTTTATCCCATGGGATACATTTTTGTTGCCAAACTTTTTGGTAGGATAATTTTTGCCATGACACGCCCCTTGATGCGGCCAAAATTTTAAGCAGCTTGGTATAAAAGATAGGTGTTTTTGACAAACACTGGTACCGTAAATGTAGTTGTTATTCGCTAACTGCTGGGTTTTTTCGTATCCCACTCCTTTCCTTCGTCCGTTACCGTCTTTCGCAACATTGTATTCAACGTCTGGTTAAAGCGTTCAAACAGACCGTCGGTCTGGGGACTTGTGCGTATAGAGTGCACCTGTAAGAGCTTGTACTGTTCAGCAAGTAATTGCGCGACGTGAAATTTGCTCCTTGATCTGTCACGATCTCCCTGGGTACACCTACACGAGCAAATACCTTAATCAGCTCCTCTGTCACACTTTCAGCATCGATGCTTTTGAGGGGCACCGCCTCCGGGTAGCGAGTTGCGTAATCGCAATTACGAGATGTAGAGTGCTCCCGCTGATTAAGACGAAATTTCGAACTTTGTTTATATCTATCTGCATGGGCTTGCATGATAAATTTTTTTTTTTCTATCCAGGAATGACCCCGTATCACTTCCCGTTTAGTGAGTAGCTATAGAAGAGAGAGGTTATTTTCTTAGAAAAAAATATAAAAGTTTTGCCTAGCGGGGGTATAGTCCGCTTATTGTGACGAACGCGCGCATAATTCATAAGCGGTTACAGTGTACAAGCAAGAGCTTTGAATTAATCTATGGCTGCATCTGTAACATCAAGAGGCCATGCAGCTGGGAGACCTCCTTCCTTTAACCACGTATCTGTCTTTCAGTTGTAACTTGTATCGCCTCAATGGGGCTCGAGGTATACCGGCAGCCTTTGCGACAGAGTTTAAGCTATAACCCTGGCTAATTCACTGTATCGCATTGCGAATCAATGCTGAATTTCGCTTTAACCTACGGCTCTAGCAGCAATGACAATTTCTGTGATACAAGCATGTGATTGCAGATTGCCTGTCTGGAATTACATGCTTGTGTCGCAGAAAGTGACTGAGGTTACATCGACGGCCCTGGATAATTATGGTACATGTGTATTGTACGGATTCTGTTGTGGTCGATTGTAAAATTCATACCGCTCTATATAATGAAGTACGTCTCTACCGGGTGGTACATTTTGGTATACAGCTACCTGGACTTTCGCGCATCCAGGCTGAAGTGACAAGAATAGAATCCACACTCATGGGCATGCTTATTAAAATACCACGAAGCTTTGATATAGAGAGGTTGCAGTGTCATCCCGGGAAGAGCGGCGGCCATGTTTTGTGGTGTCTCCAGTTCTGTTACAGAATGTTTCCAATCTGTAACAGATTATTTACAACCTGTAACAGAACTCGGGACACCAAAAGACATGGCCGTCGCTCTTCCCGGGATGACACTGCAACCTCTCTATAAACGTAGTTTGCTCCAAAACGTTACGCAAACATTAAATTCGATCGTAACGAATTGAGCGGTAGTAGTGACCTTTCGAGTACCGTGAGCTCCAGAACGATCAGCATCGCACACAGTGCAAAAAGTTTGTTATGCGACACTGTATATTATAGCGTATATTCGTATAAGTAGCAATATAAGCTGTCTGCGTATTGAACATTATAAGCAAATACGTATATTGAAATATAGTCAGTCACGTGCGGTTTCTGGTATCTTAGCAAACCTTTGAATTTCATTAATGTTACACGGTTTGGTGAACCGCGCACTATCGTAATTTGGGCTTTGACCTTCCGTAAACCAGTCCTCCGCCCCCCCCCCCCCCCCCCCCCCCATCCCTACTCCCCCTTTGCATCTGCTCGGTTTATAAAACTTTTCTTCGCACATATAAGTGGTACAACACCAAACACAAATATTCAAACACCATAGTGCCTTAAGACAGCGGTTCCCAAGTACTAACTTAGTGTGACCTGATAATAGCGAGAATATAATAACATTTGGTGCCAATTGAAATGGCCATACTTACCTCTAGTGATGGACTTGTTGGTGCTGACTAACCAAATGCGCACAAAAGAAAAATACATTTTAGTGCCCCCAGCGTACTTACCAGTTCGAATAGAAACGCTGCAGAAAAGCAAAATGAAAGTAGCAAAGCCATTGCGTACTTACCTCAGCCGAATCGACCCGCGCTTGTGATAGCCGAAACCCATAGTCCTTGAGACAGCGGTCCCCACGTACTACGTGACCTGATAAAGACGAGAACATAATAACATTTGGCATCAATTGAAATGGTCATACTTGCCACTGTGTAACTTACCTCAGCAGAATCGGCCGCTTGTGATAACCGGAGACCAACCCCAATAAAGTGCATTGCACACAAATTGTGAGTCGCTTACCGTATGCTAGGCTTGCTTTCAGCAGGTTGATGAGGCTGATGTACTACATCACAAACGCATCCCCAAAATAACACAAACGTGATACGTACCTTTCCAGGCCACACTTACATAGGAACCCGCCAAAATTAGCCATCACGTGCAATGGCATACTCTAATTGGTGCACTTTTGAATTTGGTTATAAATAGTAAATTACAACGATAACAGCACTAACCTATTGACAAGTAAGACCATCACCTATTTCTTGAACTGGCATAAGAAATCTTCAATGTTACAACATTTACAAGCCTGCGTGAAATTGTAAAAAACAATAGAGGTTGTGCAATGGGCGGAGCGAAGTGACGTTATCGCCATTTTGAGTGTCAAAAGCAATAGTATGGGCAAGGCTTGTTGGGTTGGATGCAGTAATCGTTTCATTCGGGCGTTCAAGATGAAGAACGTAAGTCCCAGTGGATAGCAGCAGTGGGGCGCAAAGATTGGATTCCAAATGAGTACTCGTGGATATGTATAGCGTACACTTCGTTTCGGGGGAATAGAGCAACAACCTCCTATCCCCTGATTATGTTCCTTCCTTAATCGAGCACATGAAGAGCCCTTTGAAGAGGAGGCGTGTGCATGATATGAACAGATTCCACAGAACATTGGAGGTGATAAAAAGGAAGTTGGTAAAAAAAAGAATTGATGCTGCAGAGTATTTGCTACAGCTATCGGAACCTGAGGCCAATTATTCCAATCTACACTAACAATGCCTCTCTCATACGCAACATATGGGTCTTCAAGCGCACCAACCAGCTCCAATTTTACCTTGTAACGCTGTTTCGCAGTGTCATGAAGCTAATAGTAATACTCAGAGTACTTTCTAGCTGCATTTAATCACACGAAATGGCTCAAACGGCATAGTCAGGAACCTCTAATCACTGTATTACGGATAGACACGTGTGTGCTTTTGACACTCAAAATGGCGCTTAGCAAAGGTTGCTATTTATTGATGACGATTTATGACGCTATTGCACAACTCTATACCATACTTTCCCTATCATTATGTACTGTATATCCATTCCAAATTGAACAATAATGGTAAGAATAAAAATGGTACACATTAACATTTCAAAATTGTAATGACACACACTTGAACGTACATGTCCACACGCTCGCGGACACACACACTAGCACATACACCCACGCACACGCATAAACACACAACACACAGACGGACGCACAGTCGCACGTACACACATGACAGATGTCCACACACACGCATATGCACAGACACACACACACAGACAGATGTCCCACACAGACATATGTCCACACACACATATACACACAGGCAGATGTCCATCAGTATCGAATTCCGACTTCGGCATTGAGCGTGTCAATTTCGGTTTGTACTGACTGTCGCATGCTAAGTACTAAAGACAAGCGCCGGCTCCTTAGTAATTAGATGCTTATGAACGCTTATACAAGAATTGAAAACTCGCAGACAAATATACACACAGAATATGTGAAACTTAAATATACACGGTGGTATGATATAAATATACTTACAGGGGTATATTTTGTACACTTAATGGTGCCTATATAAACAGTGACGTATTTAACACTGTGGATTCTTGAATATACGCCGTCTTATATTTCAAATATAGTACTCAGGCGTATATTTTGGCGTATTCCCATAAATATACCGTATCGTATATCTAACTTTTTGCACTGTGGCAGGTTGTTGATATTAATCGAGTCGCAGACACTATAGGGGACTATTCCGCCCTGCATTTTTGGAAACGATGTGTAGTTTCTGCAATACATGAGTGAACGTGACGGTTTTTAGAAAACATTTCAGTCCCCAAGTGGGTGCGACATATATCGACTCGTAACTTCCCAACGGAAGGTCCAATCGAAGCCACTTTTCTTTCCACACATTGTGAAGACATGTGAGTACAATACAAAAATCTTTATTTATCCTTAAAACGCACCCGTGATTTTAGAAAAAAAAATCTGTTCAGAATTCGTCTTAATACCCGGCTCGTCATTAGACCCGGGAGCACTCTACTTGTTCCCTACTCGACTTCTGGGAAGTGGGCCAACAATATCCATGCATGGCAATGCGGCTAAATCGCTCTGAAAGAAGAATCAATAACTTAACTCTCTTAGGCCACTCCAATAGAATGTTGTTTACCGCCCGCATGGATTTTCAGAAATGGTCTAAATAAATTATTATTATTATTTATTACTAAATCAATACAAGATGTATGTTGGAGCGCGTGTGTACGAGTTGGTTTAAGAAACCAGGGATAGGTGCGGGTTGTAAAGATTTACCTCGAGTACGCAAGTATGGAAAATGACTATTACAGAACATATTGCAATTGAATTGTTCAAATATCCATTAATTAGAGTGCACGTTTATTTGATTAAAATGCAATAATTTCTATTTTAGATAATGTATTGGTTAGTTAAGTCCGAAAATTTTAACAATCTTATCGAGAAATTGGCGGTCAAAAGGAACACGCGGTATTCGGTCATTGCGCAATTCAATGTCCATAGAAAATGTATGGACGCATTCAGAAAACTGCAGCTAACTGCAGAAAAAAAAACCAAATATTGACTAGCTGCTCTCGGATTTGCAATGTGGGGACTATTTGAAATATTTTGTGTAGTTTTTCGGAACTTAAGTACCTATATCCGCACTTCCACATTAATTATGCAAGGTTTCCAATGTCCATTCATTTTTCTCATTTCCTTATTCAGTCATCAATAGTTTCCAAACCAAATGATATTTTCCTTATCTGCTCACGGATTACGGAGTAATCAACGAACTTATTTATCATTATTTTTTCAGAGCTTAGGGCCTTCAAATCGCACTTCCCTTGAATGGTTAGTGAGATACACCCTACATTCAATGTGCCTACCACGATCATCACGTGCCACCCTATCGTCAGTCAGCCGTGCCTAGACCTGGTTGTTTTTTTGATGTTGAATTCAATATGTACTGACTTAGCATGACACCTTGTAAGAGTGGGCACTAATTGGGATTATATGTTGCAAAGACGGAGGTGGCGATTACACAGTGGAGTTTGCCACTCATAGAATCGACACAGGGGTGCCTGGGCATGAAAACCAACCAGTCTTCTTGGAAGCATCTTGCAAGTCTCAGAGTCCTAGGCAGTGTTGCCGCGGCTGACTAATTGGAACAAGTCCCGGACGGCCGGCTGACCGGATTAGACCCCTGACGGTCACGGTCACGGCCAGCAATGGCCGGCATCAATCCTTCCCGGTCACGGCCACAGCCAACCGTTAGCAGCCTATCCGACACGGTCACGGCCATTTCTGACCGCCAAAACCGTCAAATCTCGAGTTTGGCGGTCACGGTCGGCGGTCAACCGTCAAGGGCTAATTGTAGGTATAAACACCTAGGAAGGGTATATGATAAAGTTTAAACACAACGTAACAGCAAAAATCTTTCTAGCCGGGCAGAGTCTATTCTCCATCTTTTGCGTTCAAGTATTAGTTTAGTTCGCTCTGATGGTGTACCTGATGCTGGAATAGCCAGATACTTTAGTGCCATTTTAGAGACTGTGGGGAAATTGTGGGAATGTGGGAAAACTGGGGGAGTTGGCAGATGGATCAGTTTTCTTCCTCCTAATTAGAATCGGGTTCTTTACGATCGTCGTGTCGGCCATACATGTAATATACAGCGCGCTATACTGTACGCGACGGTCAAATCTCTGTATTTCAAAACTCTAATCACACACGCGAAAACAGATATAGCTTCCTCTATCCCACAGGTGTAGTTCTTAACAAGGGACAAACACTTTATGGGATGTAGCATGTGGTTTATGTAACTGGCAAAGTATAATCTTAATAATTATGTCAGTTATAATTGCAGTTTAATTAAGAATTAATTAATCGTGACCGTCAAAGACCGGCTCATATTTTTGACGGTCAGCCACCAGATATATGACGGCCACCGTACTTCCCGGCTCAGATGTTGGCGGTTCACGATCACTGACGGTCAGCATAAAAATCGGCAATTTTTGACGGCTACCGGACGGCCACGGCTGGCCGCGGCAACACTGGTCCTAGGTTAGCATGAATGTGACACGTACATGATTACAGTAGCTACGTCCGTAATTAGGCTAAATGGTTGTGTAACTGTACTATACCGGAGCATTAGTACATATAAGCAGGCCCGTAGCCAGGAAGTTAGGCGGGGGGGATCGATTAATACTTCTGAAAGCATTTATCCGGGGGCCCAAAATACGAGAGCGGTGGGGGAGGGGGAGGGAAGTCCGTCAGGTTCCCCTCGCGTTTAGCGGGCCAATACGAAAAGCGAGACACCTTCGGGCCTAATGCATTTTTATAAGTACCATAACTAGAAGAGGCGGAACTCAAGCATCGAGGGGGGGGGGGGGGGGGGGGGGGGGGGGGGAAATCCCCCCTGGCTATGGGCCTGATAAGAGCTTACACATATAGATCTCTAAACGATCTACATGTATGGTAACGTCTGGTACACACGGTGGAAGCATCAAATGTACAATAGCAGTCATACACTGGCGGTACGCACTTTATTGACCTTTCCCATTGAAAAGTAATGCCAGATTCCACACACTTTTAACTTTGCAACAGTTAGTCCGACTTTAAGTTGAGGTGGGGGGGGGGGGGGGGGGGGGGGGGGAGGTAAGTCCGTCAGGTCCCCCTCGCGTTTAGCGGGTCAAATACGAAAAGCGAGACAACTTCGGGCCTAATGCATTTTAATAAGTTCCATAACTAGAAGGGGGTGGGGGGATCCCCCCCCCTGGCTATGGGCCTGATAAGAGCTTACACATAGTGAGGTAACATAATAGATCTCTAAACTATCTACATGTATGGTAAAGTCTGGTGGAAGCATCAAATGTACAATAGCAGTCATACACTGGCGGTACGCACTTTATTGACCTTTCCCATTGAAAAGTAATGCCTTATTAAAGATTCCACACTTTTAACTTTGCAACAGTTAGTCCGACTTTAAGTTGAGGTGCATAAGATTTGTGTCAACTATAACATTTGAAAACTACCATGTTTTCTGTGCCCCATATGTGTATGTACATGCATGTATCTGTACATGTATATGGGACAGTTTCCACGAAAACGGCCCATCGCATATAATACATGACTGTATAAAATGTTATAAAAATTCTTTGCGTTTGAATCATTATAACTGCCGAATTATTAACGCTATCGTCTTCAACACTTCATACATTATGGGGTCCTTGCACTTGACTGTGCAAGTATCGCAACGTCCAATACCCCACCGGGTTCAAACCTACCATAACATTCAGTAGGAGTAATCAAATCGCTTCAAATTCGGTTTGTAAATAGAGAGGTCCCTACATGCACATTTTCCCACTTGATATGGCGGGACACAGATTGCTGTGATAGGTACAGGAACCTCTGTACCCACAAACCGAATTTTAAAAGTGATTTGATTATAGGAGAACCGAAAGGTATTTGGCCGGTTTGAACCTAGTGGGGTATCATACATTACAATACCCCAACGTATTTCACCATACAGAAATGGTGTAGTATGAAGTGTTGAGAATAAGAAGTCAATAGCCTTAACAGTTTGGAAGTTATAGCAATTCAAGGAAATTTGAGGGGCAATTTTGTGGAAACTGTCCCATATATATTAATATGTGTGCATACATGTGTTTTATGTACATGCTATGTTCTTGACCTTCATGTCTTCTCAGCCTTGTAGAGACTCACTGATGGAAGAACCATGTTGGTGATTCAGTGTCAGCTCTCTTGAACTATTCGGCATGCTCCCGCCTGAAAGAGTGCTGCAAGATGTAAAATAGGTCACAGTCAAGTTGAACTTTGATTTAGGAGTATTGGAGTTAATGATACATTAGTGTGTGTTTAATTGTAGTCATTTCAGTACTTCACCACAGGCCTATTGCTTTCTGGCCACTTAATCATATGTAAGCTTTTGTTTTAAGTAATGAATTGCTTCCGAAGGTGATAAAAAGATCTTGTTAGGACTGATGTTTGTTTTATGGGACACTAATATAAGGCATAATCTCCCTGTCTGAAGTAATTGCTATCACAGCCTCACCTGTCCACCAAAGGTACTGTCAAAGAAACTAGAGGACCCAGTTCTCATTGTTGTTGAAAGCATCATCACCTGCTGACAAGGCTCGGCTGCTCTCTGTGTCAGCACCTCATGCTGCATTCTGGCTACTGGTCACGCCTCCTAGTCTTGACCTGAACTTTGAACCCAATGAACTGTAATTCTCCATCCAATGGTGGCTAGGGATGGACACGGCTAGAGGCTCCTCATGTTCTTTGTGCCCTGGCGCTACTACCTGTAAACAGGGTGGTGATGTTGTCCAGTGCCCAGCCATTGAATCACATATATGTAACAATGAGTAAACAAGCACATACATGTACGTTGTGGGTGCAAGGGTCAAGCATTTTAATAAAAGATGATGGTACAGGGACTGATACAGAAAACAAAGATAGAGGCCGCAAAAACTGTTAGTCATTTTTCAATCATCCCCATGATGGGTGTGACCTTAGGAAAAACGGTACCAAGTTTTTGAGAGGTGACTCTTTCATTGTAAGGGCATCCTGTTCAGCTGATCCTGACAAGAGAGTACATTCAATTTCAGTGATGGATCCAGGATGTCCAGTTTGTGGGGGGGGGGGGAACAAATGACCCATGCCCACGTCCTGCTCCAGCTGGGGTATGGGGGAGTGGCTGTAAGCTCCTCTATAGGGTCTAGGGAAGAGCACATTACATTGTACATCGACATCAACCCAATTTCAACAAGTCAAAGAGTGTATGGAAGCACTTGTGCCTACAGTACATGTACACAGATAATGCCCATTACATAGAGGTGTAGCTCCTCCCATGGATGTGAGATAAGATAACCACAGGCATTACCACTTACACATACACCACACACACACACACACACACACACACACACACACCCTCCTTCACAAGAAATCCAATCTTCATGTAAAGGTATCTGCCACACTATCTGCCAATCAAGTGAAGATCAGTATACACAGCTCACAAAATGCTATTCATTTTAGCCAGGACAATGGTTGTGTACACCTTGGACTGCCCTTGTGGGTTTTGTGGTAGCGGTCAGGCCCCAAGGCCAACATAAACAACAGTACCTAAGAAGTACTGAGTATACTATATCAACGCTAATAGTACATGGCTACACTACACCCTTCTCCTACAACTCTCCTCTCTACTAGTGGAGCATACTGCTCCAAACATTCATGACTCCAACAAGTCAGTACATGGAGGATAAATGGTATGTGTAATTTTGCCAGAGATGTCCCTGCTGGTGTACATGTACATGACTACAGGAGGACAGGAGAGAGGGAGTGAGGGAGGGAGGGGGAGGGAGGGGGAGGGAGAAAGTGGGGGAGGGAGGGACAGGAGAGAAAGAAAGGAAGGAGGAGAGAGGGATAAGAGCAAAGAAAGATGGAACACAAACTAAGTGATTGAAGTGTACACAATGTACCTGGGCAGGCTGGCTGCAGCACTGATGACGCCCATTCCAACTAGAGTGCAGTGCCTGCGGGCATGACTGGAGGACCTGTCCAACAGATAACATACTGAGCACAGATCATATACATGTACCATGCACACTGTTATTTGCGCATGATGCACACAGTAGCAGAGAAGACATACATGTACATGTACAAAGTGAAGGGGAGGAGGCCGGTGGTGTTGTAGCTGATCACAGTAAGGGGCAGGACACCCGCCAGAGCACCATTGCAATACAAACTGAAGTTGATGAGGATGCCATTACTGTCAGTTGGCAAGTTCCAAGACACAATGATGTAGGTGGAGCCCACATTCTGCACCGGCACAGCATCAAATCCATCCGGTGCTGGGGGAAGGAGGGGGAAGAGGATGACATCACATGCACACAATGACATCACACATACATGTACATGTATACACAGTCAGTGACACACACATACACACAATCACACACACCGAGGTACCATTCAGGAGGGGATAAGACACAAGCTGTAAGGGGTTGCAATGCCATATCTGCTTGACGTGCTGGGAAATCCCTCAAAGTAGACTTTCATGGTCGGCAGTGATGGCTGCCATGTGCACCCTATCCACAGTGACGGAGAAGGTATTGGAGGCCTGCTCAAACAGTACCACGTACCCCTGGCCATCACAGAGGTTACAGGAGGGGACTGCACCACACTCGCACCGACGTACAAGCTCAACATGACCGATGAGTTCTGAAGCTCACAGTGTGCCACTGACCATCGTTGAAGGTTCTGGTACTGTTGGATACAACAACAGCTGGTCCAGAGCCCACATCAAATATTAACCATGGCAACCCGCCATGAAGCTTCACCCCCAGGAAGTCAGTCATTACACTGTTGATCTGGTAGAAGAGAATGCTGCTGGGGTTGTAGATATGGAACTGGACTGTGGCCTGGTTAATAAAACCACAAAGGAACATGTGCCCGCTGAATGTAGCCAGGCCCCTACCGTCGAAGGAGGTCCCCACATCTCTGACTGGGACTTAAAGCTGGGGACTCGATGGTGCAAGGTGTAGGCAGTGATGACATATTCGGGTTGGAGGGGAGCATTCCATTGGAGGGACATGGAAGAGGAATTGGTATTGAGGATGAGGGGGGAGCTTGGCCCACAGGTGCTAAGGGTGTGAGATAGATACAAAGTGGTTGTCAATGACCACTTTGGGCTTTGTTGAATATAATTGAACACATAACACATAACCCACACACACATCATGTGCACATGGCACACATGCATGCAAATGCTGCTTGTGTCTGCTAAGTGTACAAACTGAATGATCACTGCCATTTTCTTTACGCAAGGCAAGAAGAGAAGGCCATAAAACATGTACCTACAACACCAAATCATATACATGTACATGTACCTGCAACACAAACAACATCCACACACATACATGTAAACACACACCCCCACACACACATACACATGTGCACATGCACACACACACGCATGCACACACACAACACACACAAACAACACACAACACAACACACACAACACACACAACACACACACACACACACACACACACACACACACACGGTCCACATACACAACGTATACATACCACTATCCAGTGTTGTGACATTGGCAACACCACCAGTCTGACATCCAGCTGTGGTGCATGCTGCTTCCACAAAGCTGTACTGCGTTGACAGCTGCAGGTTATGTACCACGGGACACTGGAGGTAGTGAGAAGGACGTTCCCCACCCCAGTACGGAAACAGCTTACACATTGCAGGCTGTGATGATCCCATTGGGAACTGAGGGGATAAACTACATCACATTGACAGAAGAAGAGGAGAGTGCCAGAAGCTGAGGGCTTGAAACCCCCAATGGTGCTGTGAAAGGGACCAAGATGTGACAACCATACACAAATACACACACACACGCACACACACACACACACACACACACGACAGTGTGCATATACATGTACATGTATGTGAGTATGTGTGCGAGTGATACATGTGTGAATGTGAGTATGCATGAATACATATGTTCACACACACACACACACACACACACACACACGTGCCTCACATTGATTTTCATTGCAATACAGGGGGTGTGGCACCTACATGTACTTACACAGCATGCGGCGTGAGCGGGGGCTACAAATACAAGTCGTGTTCACTGTAAATCGGGGGTGGGGTATATATAATAATCGGAGATTAAACACTTCCAAAGGGTGGGGTTTCCCCAAGAAAGGTGCCCCCCCTATCCCACACATCATACTGGATCAGCAGGCCGTTTGGATTGGACAGTACAATCACAGCGTTCAGAGCAGTAACATTTGGAGCAGCCTGGGATGTGTGCATGACTTGTAATGTCTTCAAGCTGCTGGAGTTGCTTTGGCCACACCAACCGGATGTGCAGGCCTGTACCAGTTGTAGTCCATATACAGTGTATGGTATTGGACAGGGCAGGGATTTACCACTCCCACCCCCTATCCACCCCTGGTTTGCCCCTAATTTGAATAACCCAGGGAGAAGGCCAACAGTATACCATATCCACACTCAACAAGGCCAACAGAATAGGGAGAAGGCCAACAGTATAGGGAGAAGGCCAATAGTATAGGGAGAAAGCCAACAGTATAGGGAGAAAGCCAACAGTATATAGGGAGAAGGCCAACAGTATCGGGAGAAGGCCAACAGTATAGGGAGAAGACCAACAGTATAAGGCCAAAAGTATAAAGACAAGGCGAACAGTATAGGGAGAAGACCAGCAGTACAGGGAGAAAGCCACCAGTCTAACAATATAGGAAGAAGACCAACAGTATAAGGAGACGGGCAATTAACAGGTCGGGAGTAAAGGGAGAAGGCTACCACTGGTTACAGTACAGGGAGATGTGCACAATTATAGAGAGATGGCCAACTGTACTACTGTAGGGAGAAGGCCATATCTACTCCTTCCAAGATATGCACATACATGTAGGGCCGAACACTACCCACTGCCGAACATATATACCCTACGCTACTAAATTCACATACCATAACACCTGCATCTCAGAAGATGAAAGCATGAAGGGCATAAGTAGTTCGATCCCTGCATGCATCATTGTGCCTAATTGATGCGCTCCACATCTCCAGTGCAAGTGACGCATAATAGCCGATAAGTTTGTGCATCGGTTCAATTATAATTGTAATTCAAATTGTATCATAGATTATTTAAAGAGGGATTGGAAGCTAGGCCAATTAACACAATGTAACACCTACACTCGACTCCTCGATACGGCGGAAGCATACCGGAAGTAGCTTATTCAGGGTTATTAAGGTGTAATACGCGTGAAATCATGAATCCCTGTGACCATATCCTTCGTGGCTTTGAGTGCGTCTTATAAACGATGAAGACTTTAAGATTAACAGTCCAAAGGCTAGGTGCGCTATTGAAACGGCACAAAGTTTGATGTCGTGGTCATCGAGAGAAGAAAACGTCAAAGTACGCGTATCAATGCTACAAATACAAAGCTACGCACCATCAAAACTGAAGCATTATCTTAAAAACTAATTACACAGTGGTACGCAGCGTAGACCACGCTACACGAACATATCTTTTAAAACAAACAGACGTATAGGATGGCTGAGATCACGGGATAGTAGTGAATTGACTCCTCGCAACTTCTCGCGACACCTTCTGAAGGTTCAACTATGTGTTTTACATCAACGGAAGGTCACCCAATAATAAAAAATACATCATGGCACGCAGAAATCATTAACCTTACAAGAACAACTTCAAAAAAAACGCGTATCTCAAACTGTTAAGGACTTGGAGGGATAGAAGTGCTGCAAGGTTTGAAAATACGCCGCTTATCGTGTAAATGATACTTGAACAACAACAAAAAGGATGGCAAAACTCTCACTGCTTTCGAGGTTATGTAGAAGAAATGATAAAACGCTTACAAGTAGTAGATCGCTAGACGCCTCTTTTTGTCAAAATTGAAGGTGTGAACAACCGTATCACGGAGTGTCTGCTATTATAGAACCATGCGCTCACGTGACATGCTTCCAATCCCTCTCTAAATAATCTATGGTCACAGGGATTCATGATTTCAAAGCCGCACGCGTATTACACCTTAATAACCCTGAATAAGCTACTTCCGGTATGCTTCCGCCGTATCGAGGAGTGTAGGTGTTACATTGTGTTAATTGGCCTAGCTTCCAATCCCTCTCTATGGTTACAGACATTAAAATTTATAACGTTAACTAGCCGACAGAATTTTAATAATTATAACTTTATTCTAAGATGACGGAGAAGCCAACTCCTTTGCATACCTCACTCAGAGACTCTCTGTTGCCATCCAACGTGGCAATGCAGCTTCTGTGCTGGGAACAATTAAGATGGACAGTGAAGAGGAAGAGTTTTTAGTATAAAAATTGTTGTATTGTATGAGTGAGTGAGTGAGTGCGTTATGATAAGTATATGTTAGGTTGTGTTTTTGTTAGCCATATGTGTATGTATTCCTGTTATATTCAACATTTTTGACGCAGGTATACGTAATGACTACTTCGTTTATGAATAAATTATGCGCGGTAGAAATTAAATTTTTGTCTTGATTGTAGTTTACGAATGGTTAATGGTATAATCTTATAAAGCACAGATTCACAATCAGTCTGATTTATCGTAAATTATAAACGTGTTTGAAATTCAATTTTAAAAAAAATAAGCAAGATGACCGCCTATGTATGGGCCATTTCTCCATATGTGAGACCCGCCCGCCCGCATTACTTTCGAGGAAGGTATTCAACCAGAAACTAAGTATTACTGGATCGGAGTGGCCTTTAAAGAAGCCTTTTGACAAGCACTGCAGCTTTTGCAATATTGGTCTACATCACTGAAAATAGATGGCCAGAAGAAATTGCGCAATAATCGTTGCCTGGTTCTAATAATCCCTGCCTTGATGCCTTGCAATAGGAATATCATGAGACATCTCCAGTGCAACTTGCCTGCACTCCTTAGGCAGAACAAGCTGCTCCATCTCCATCTCCTCTCCTCTTCCCCTTGGTGTCCATCTTCCGTGCAGCAACTCATCTCTTTTGAAGTTACTCACCACTTGATCCACTTATCAATGCTGCAAGTGCCCTCACAACTGCCAGTCTTTCATCCTGCTCCTGCAGCTCTTCAGTTTCTCAGCTGTGCATGATGTTTAGGTACAGGACAAGAGGTCTACCTTAGTTGCTCCCAAGTTCTCTTTGTATTGTCCTTCTTTGCTCGGCCTGTGACATAGTCTTCGATTTGGATTCCTCTTCAGAGTCACCTAAAGGATTTGGTACAACACCAGATATAACCTCGTTTTTTATTTCCTTCCTCAGTACTTTTTCCTGCATTTCCTATCGTCTCTTCAACCTTGTTGTCACCACCATAACGTCTTCTTGAGCGAAGAACACAGAACCAGCTTGTCTTCCTAGTAGCTCCGCCAGCATTAGTTCCAAGTATCACCTCCACAGGTAAGCTGTCAGCTACAGCAGCCTCCACTGTTACTGGAATGCCCTCCACCACAAAGCTGAATATCTACTAGGGGACATGAAGCTACAACTGAGTATGAAGCGACCGGTTTACCTATAGCAGCTACATCATAATGCAGAGCCTGGGCCGAAAACTAGCTAAGCTTTTCTTGTTCATCAATTCCGCATGGCCTTTTTTTAATTTTTTTTTTGCGATATTCCGCCCCACTCGGCCCCAGACTGACTTTTTGCGCTTACGTCTTGTGTGCAGAGACATAGCACTTCAAATTATGTTCAGTAGACTGCAAAGTGTAATTGATACCAAACTGTAAACATGAATACAATAATTGTAAATTCATGGCCACACTTTGTTTTATGGGTTATTCGTCCTCACTTAATTTCCTCGGTAATTTGATATACCGGTAGTAACGATCGCTGCTTTGGTCATATTAATCGCTATGTAGGTTCATTTATGCAGCGCATTCCAGTCTAACCTTACTTTGAGACACCATGATATGCATACTTCAGCCGTCATTTTAGGTTTTTAGGGCCTGGGGGGAGGGGGGGGGGACGGATGCCAACTGGGCCTTCCCAGTGAGTTGAGAGGTGCCAGACACTGCGACAGGCAGCTTTTCATAACATGCTCAAACGTTAATTTTAATAAATAGGCTTCAATATCATCCTTACCAGCGTCACGAGAGACACCAAATGTGTCAGTATCGCTTCCTGCTTTCCCGATCACGAGTCCGTCTTTCTTCCTCCAGCCTAGCTCATTCTTTCACGAATTCATCTTTTCTTCGCGCCTTCTCAGTAGCTATTTCGACTTCTCTAGTCTCCTTCTGCGATCTTCTGCAAGTAATTTCAACATACCTTGCATTTCCTCCATTGTAGGTTCCTTTTAGTGCTTTCCAAAACGAGTAGTCATTCACTCGGGGAAGCGCAGGCATCGGACTGACAATGACCGTCTCGACTTACACTGTAGGTTATCCCACCTGCCACCAAATATGTAAGGCACTGAATGTGTAATTAGCCATACATTTCAATGAGCCTTGTGATGGTGAGGAAAAAATACTACATTATCTCTATCTGACTGGAAGTACAAAGATTCTGAAGTATATTAAATTTCAACAGGAATTCATTACATACATGCGTATGTAATGCATTATCCAGTCCAGAGCATCACCAAAGCAATCAAACTGTTTCGACTGCCGAGCATTTCTTTGTTTTGTGAGGAGGCTGAAAAGTGTTGACCCCTTAACATGCATTTGAACATTTTTTTAGGCTGCAAGACTAGAATTGGAGGGTTTGGATTATTTACACACACAAGTAAGGATCTCGGCTTCATTACTAGTCAGTTGTGAAACTGTTGTAGGTAATGAGGCCACGATTTTGAGCCCAGATGGCTTATGAACTGTCAGAAGGTACACTTTACCCACTGCAAACATTCAAAAAGGGCATCGATAATCCAGGTGATGAGCAGAGTTTGTACGAGGAATTGAAACAATTCCGAATCATTGTCAAATCACATGAACAGTTGCATGAGTACATTAATGCAAGGTATTATCCAATTTCAGAGATGAATTTGGGTGGTATTTACCAGTTGAATAAAGACACTGATGCAAGTTCCAGGATGGGAGTGACAAGGAAGATGATGACACAAGTGTAGAAAGTGATAGCAGCAGTGTTGATGATACTGATCTTGCTGCTGGTGTTATTTTGGTTCCTGATTTCAAGAACAATCCTGACCAAGATGATATTTTTGCCACACCATGGGGGAAGGAACACTACCTTAAGTATTTTCCACGCCAAACCAGACCATCTGATAGGTACTATGCCATAATGATGTCTTGAAGCTTTTGCAACTCCAATCCAGTTTAAAGGCACTCTCCATTCAAAAGAACACTGATAAGACAAATAGTGAAAGAGGTATGTATCATTAAAGTGCACATTTTGGATCATAATACTATGAATGCTGTTTACTTCTAGCCATCAACGCAAATGATATTAATGGGGACCAAAAAATCACGATTTGTGGGGCATATTCGCATCATAAAGCAGCTCCAGAAAGTGAACGCAAACTGGCCACTTGAAAATTTGCTTGATATGGTATGTGCCCAGCAATACTGCACGTGACAAACATTTAATCAGGAGTTCCCGCATACTAAAGGCATAAGACTGCCTCATGGGACTTGAAAGTGACGTAAAAAGGCAACTTTCTTTGCTTCTATCCAGTGTGAACAAGCACATCGTATGGCCAGAGGTTAGTTGCCACGACGGTGAGTTGTACCATAGATGGTAACTTTAAGATAAGATTATCACTGTTGTATTGATGCGGACCTTTAAATTGTCGAGGCACGAAGCAATAAAAAGTTACCTCAGCCACACGCTGCCTGCGTACGATACGTAGCGACATAGCACTGTGTAAAAAGGGTTGTTATACTCTCCTGTATAACATTGTTATACAAGTAGTTATACAGTATTTGTTATACACATTGCGTATAATTGTGTATAACTGTGTATAACGGCAGTGTATGCTAATCAAAAAACCACAGTGTAAATAAGGGTTGTTATACACGCCTGTATACAAGTATCTCATTTTGTACAACTATGCTAATTACATTCTACCGATCCGCGAGGGCGTAATTCGTTGCACACAAGTTAATGCTACTGTAGCTATTAACAATTTAATGCCTGCTTTCTAAATAATCATTGTACGCGTAATGACGGAATAGAATTTGGACTCCAAGCGTTTGAAAAAGCGATAGTGAAGACGCGCGATCTGCGTTCAGACGAATCTACTTTTGTATGGACAACTTTACTTTTCTCGCTTGGTAGGAGGTTGAACTACTTTCTTTCGTTTCCTTTTTAACATCGTATTGTTCCTAGTTGCGATCGCGCGATTTGAATCGTAGGCGCTTCAAGGTCATTCGATCCTGTGCGTGTTTTGTGCGTTCTACTTTTCGTTATGTAAGTTCGAAGATGATGAGAACTGTTGGAAGACACTTTGGAGTGGTGAAACTCGTTCCGTTGCGCGTAAGTAGTCGTTTGGATTATAATTACGTGGTTTTGAAAGAGTGAGATAGTTAAAAACTCAGTTGTGGCTCCTGTCAGTTGTTTGTGTGTGCCGTTTTCTAGATTCAATGTACTTGTGCTTTTCTGAAGTCCATTCGATTTAGAGCACAATTTAATCTATTGTTGCCTGTGTCTGTGTCCATAGTCACCTGATATGTGTGCAATGTTGCTAGTCTGTGTGTATCAGTGTTCAAGTTGTCTACATCAGTGTTGCTAGATGTCTGTACATCAATGTTGCTAGGTGCGTGTGTGTGTGTGTACATCGATGTTGCTAGGTGTGTGTGCATCAGTGTTGTTAGGTGTGTGTGCAACACTGTTGCTTGGTGTGTGTACATCAGTGTTTGCTAGGTGTGTGTGCATCAGTGTTGCTAGGTGTGTGTACATCAGTGTTGCTTGGTGTGTGTACATCAGTGTAGCTTAGTGTGTATGTCTGTGTGTGTGCATCAGTGTTGCTATGTTTGTGTGTGTTCATCAGTGTTGCTAGATGTGTGTACATCAGTGTTGCTAGGTTTGTGTACATCGATGTTGCTAGGTGTGTGTGCATCAGTGTTGTTAGGTGTGTGTACATCGATGTTGCTAGGTGTGTGTGCATCAGTGTTGCTAGGTGTGTGTGCAACACTGTTGCTAGGTGTGTGTGCATCAGTGTTGCTAGGTGTGTGTTCATTAGTGTTGCTAGGTGTGTGTCATCGATGTTGCTAGGTGTGTGTGCATCAGTGTTGCTAGGTGTGTGTTCATTAGTGTTGCTAGGTGTGTGTGCATCAGTGTTGCTAGGTGTGTGTTCATCAGTGTTGCTAGGTGTGTGTACATCGATGTTGCTAGGTGTGTGTTCATCAGTGTTGCTAGGTGTGTGTGCATCAGTGTTGCTAGGTGTTGTGCATCAGTGTTAAGTACTACTAAGTGTATATGTTTGTGTTCGCACATAAGGTGTGTGTGTGTGTGTGTGTGTGTGTGTGTGTGTGTGTGTGTGTGTGTGTGTGTGTGTGTGCGTGCGCGCACCAGCATGTGTGTCTGTGTGTCAGTGAGAACATGTGTGTGTGCATTTGGTGCATGTGTTCATTGTATGCCCCGGCAGCCTCCCAGCACTCCCCAGTGCTTCAGGAGAGCTTGTTGGTTCGCATCACCCACCCTCCACACCCCTGCATCACCATTGTACCCCTTCTGTGTATTTCTTAATTACTGTCATGACTATTAATATTAAATACAGCCAGGGTGGGTCCCTACCAGGCATGACCTTCTAACTCGAGGACCCAAGCCTGGGCCAGCATCCTGGCTTGGTATGCAGGTCACTCAGTGGGTGCCATCTGGTGCCTGTCTCCCCGAGTCTCCCCCAAATGACCTAACAAGCCACGCATGGCTTGGCCACAGGGACTCCCAACTGGTGACCAGCGTCACTCACGGGAGTTCCCCACAGCCAACAGGTCGGGGTTGGCAGAATCACAGCTCAGAGGGGTTCTCGCCCTGGCCCCCAATCAGTCAACTGGGCACGTTTTGACAGAAGCATATAGCTGGGGAGCTTAGGGGCTGAGTGCGTACACCTACACACCTACTTAGCCTGGGGAAGTTTCTAGGCTTGGTAATTAATGTGTTAGTGTACACGTGTATATGTGTACACATGTACACATGTGTGTGTATGTGTGTTAGTGTGTGTGTTAGTGTGTGTATGTGTGTGTTAGTGTGTATGTGTGTGTACACATGTGTGTTTGTGTGTATGTGTGTGTACACATGTGTGTTAGTGTGTATGTGTGTGTACACATGTGTGTTAATGTGCGTATGTGTGTACATGTGTGTGTTAGTGGTGTATGTGTGTGTACATGTGTGTGTATGTGTGTGTAAATGTGTGTGTCTGTGTGTGTGTGCATGATAAGTGTGATGTGGTTTAGTAGACATTACTAGGTGATGGAGTTGGTGTTAGGGTGAGTAGGAACGTTAAATACTAAACCATCTGGTCATGTGTCAAGCACAGATACAGCGTACGTGATGCACAGATTACCTACATGTAGCCTGATGTAGGGTACATGGTCAATGTAACAGGAACATAGAACCAGTGAGAGTCTAGAATATGCATATCTTGATCTGTGACCCTGACAAGGCCATTATGGAAGGGCCCAAAAACATGCATGTGCATGTGTACACATGTATACATGCACGCATATACATATGTGCTGGGAGGCTGCCGGGGAGTGCTGGGAGGCTGCTGGGGAGTGCTGGGAGGCTGCCAGGGAGTGTTGGGAGGCTGCCGGGGAGTGTTGGGAGGCTGCCGGGGAGTGCTGGGAGGCTGCCGGGGAGTGTTGGGAGGCTGCCGGGGAGTGTTGGGAGGCTGCCGGGGAGTGCTGGGAGGCTGCCGGGGAGTGCTGGGAGGCTGCCGGGGAGTGCTGGGAGGCTGCCGGGGAGTGCTGGGAGGCTGCCGGGGAGTGCTGGGAGGCTGCCGGGGAGTGCTGGGAGGCTGCCGGGGAGTGCTGGGAGGCTGCCGGGGAGTGCTGGGAGGTTGCCAGGGAGTGCTGGGAGGCTGCTGGGGAGTGCTGGGAGGCTGCCGGGGAGTGCATATAATCTCACAAGCCGGCCATGGCGCACAAAGGGTAACAATAATAGGGAGGACAAGGCTCCCCTCCACCTAAGGCCACGAGCCTGAGTAACCGCAAGCCTCTGCCCACATATAATGATAGGGAGCCCCGTTAAACTCTGTTTAGCTCCCTAAACAGTATCCTAACACACACTTAAGCACACATACACACAACACACGTGTACACACACATACACACAACACACACACAAACACACACATGTGTACACACACATGCGCACACTTGAAGAACAAACGTATGTTGCTGTGCTCAGTTGGTGGGTATGGCTGCTTTGCCACACCCCATATGAGGCTACGTAGCCACTGTCTTGATAACTGGGGCATCCTTTCCAATGGGGAGTGTTGATGGGCTAACTGTAGGCTGTTTGCACTGTCATTGCTTTGGTGCGACTCTGGAGTGTTTATAGTTCACTGTGTGTAATTTTTTTTACTGCCAGATAGACCCCGACCTCTTTGCTGCCTGGGTAATATGTTTTGGCGCCTAGCTGTATAGAGCTTTTGAGCACTCTTACATGTAGTGGTTGTATTGAGAATAACATTATGATTTCTTATTTATTTCTGTTATACACTGTGTGTGAGTGTGTATGTGTGTGTGAGCATTGCCTGTAGTTAAACACATCCATGATGTCAAATAATCAAAGTAACATGTACTGCGCTAATGGGTTGTATCTGTTGTCAGCTCCCGTACATTCATCTACAAGCTAGGGTCTTGAGGAATTAACAATGGTGGGCTATCCCCCCCCCCCCCCCCCCCCCCAAGTGCATGACAACATACACACTTACATTAGGTCCTTCTAAAAAAAGTCACAAACACATAAGTGCACAGATGGCAGTACACATACACATGCATACACATCTACACACACATGCACAAATTGTAACCAGATTTTCAATACTGTAGTCTTCATCAAAATTGTATGTATGGTATGTTTGCATGGTGTGATGTCTTAATATATTTTTATCCTGATAGGATCAAGCCTTACATTGATGGAAACTGGGAGAACTTATATTTGTTGCATTATTACATCTGTACATGTACATGTTGTCAACCTGCACTTGTGAGACTAGCTGGTTGTAAATGAACTTTTCCATATATGTACATGTCATGTTAATGTACATACATACATGACATAAAGGGGTGTGGCCATATCATATGACCATTATAAAAAAGCAAGTTTGTGAGTACTTATAGCAATGACACAGTACACTTCTATACATCATGCTATCACCAGTCCCTGGTGTGCATCTGATAGAGTCATGTGCATCAAATGAAATCAGGATAGCGGCCACCGCCAGACCTGTGTGCATCAGATTGAATCGTCAGGCTATCCTGATTGTATCTGGTCGCTACCAAGACACTATTACACTAAAGTTAATAAGATTCAATTTGATGCACACTGGCTGGGTCAGGTCGCTAACATGTTTCTAATTGATGCTCACCAGGGTCAGCTGGTCGATACCACAATCCTATCAACTGCACACCAGAGACTGGCCAATAGCATGACTTTATTTGATGCACACTGGGTCTGGCCGCTAATATGATTCTATCTGATGCACACTGCTACAGACAGGATTGCCGCTAGCATAGCTATAGTTAAAACTACAAATCAAGTCATGGTAGTGGCAATCCCTGGTGTGCATCAGATAGAACCATGTTAGCGACCACACCCAGTGTGCTTCAAATAGAATCAGGATAGCGGCCAGACACAGGTTTGTATTGAATTGAATTTTTTTGCATCAAATAAAGCGGCAGTCCCTGGTGTGCATTTAATAGAGTCATGGTGGCTGGTGTGCATCAAATAGAATCATGTTAGTGGCCAGACCCGGTATTCTGATGTGCATCAAATAAGTCATATGTCTGTAATAAGTTGCTTTTGAAACCCCAGTTTGGAACAAATACAGCGTACGAGACTTCCATTTCAAATGAATGTAACGCGCATGCGTAGACTCTTCAAAGCCACATGCAGGTATGGCGTCATCGTCGGGAAATCTACTGCAACTAACCGTACGTTCCTATCAGCCAGAAGAAGTATCTTACGTAGGTCTTCAAGTATATTGAGGGACTAGTGGCTAATTCCCAGGTTTCTTCTCTAACAGATCCCTGAGCAACGATCAAGTCATGGCGTCACAGCAGAACCTATCAGTCGATATACTAGTACCATGACGACGAAGAAGACCGCGCCGAACCTTAGGTCCTAGGCAGCATGGCGATGCTGTTTGCACTACTCCTGCAGGAGAATCATTTTCAGTAGCGGATATGTATAACAATTAGTAAGAGAGGTTGCGACCAAAACTGTCTCAAAGCGATGCTGTAACATCAACTCGATAGAGAAGGACATCACTTTCTGTGCAGGTACAGTAACGTTATATCGGCTTCTTTTTTTTCCCCTTCCTACTGAGAATCAGCTGAAGTCTCAAGAAGCGTAAGCAGTGTGGCTTTGTATTGGTAACGGGAATTCTTTGTTCTCAGAATCTCAAGCGTCCATAACGCTGAAGTGATGTCTCGGATATCAGCATAGAAGAGGTTGAAGGTATACTTGTCGGTTAAATGTGTGAGTCCTATCATTTTTGGTATGTAGTTGGCATAGCGAACTACAACCGGACTCTGAAACGCATTCCAAATGAAGCCGATTTAAAAGAAGGGCAGGCAATCCGAGCACAACTAGGTAAGCGCTCGAATTCAAAAATGTTGTACGTGCGTTTCTAGTCTTAGTTTTATACACTATAGTTATGGGAGCGGCGATCCGCACAAGTAACAGATCACGCAAGAAAGGGATGTACTGAACGTGTCGGAACTGGACAGTGGGACGATGCTAAGAGGAGATCGGAGGAACTAAACGCGTTTTTGGACACACTCGGGAGAGCAAAACAAGGCGCTACGGAAGGAGAGACTATTGGGCCCACCGCGCTCGGAACTTTCCTGATGGCCTTTCCACCTGCATGGATGCTTCACCGTCGCCGAATGAACTCGTTCTCTGTTGATTTTTTGTTTTGTTCCCTGTATATACTTTCTATGTACTCGCTTATAACAGATTAAATCTTTATAGAAGAGGCCTGGAAACGAGGATATGCAGGAAATGAGGGACTAATTCAAAATTCATGATTATGTTATACATTGTGTTATACTCTTTGCTATTGTTATACATATTGTTATTCATTGTTATACTAAATGTTATACAGAAGTTATACACAGTGTTATACTATAGTTGTTATACGCAACTGTGTATAGAGTATCCATACGCAAAGTTATACGCATGCGGATAACACGTGTATAACGTGTGCATAACACATGAATACACGCGTTATACAGTGCTGTATAACAACCCTTTTTACACAGTGTAGACTGCAGTGCATCGTGTATTCAGTGTATTCATTCATACATATATGAATACCAACTATCTATGTTGCAACACCAAGGCAATGAAATCATTAGCCGTACGTAATCTAATTACAGTAAAATGTGGTGCTGAGGAATGTGGTGCTATAGCTTCCAAGCGGTGAAGCGCAGGCATCGGACAATGACCGTCTCGACTTACACTGTAGATTATCCCACCTGCCACCAAATATGTAACGCGGTAGCTATCAGTCTGCACAATGTCCTGGGATGCGCAACGATAACCAACAACTGTGACGTTAGCCAATTCGATACTTCTATCTGAAATAGGCATAACCGACCTTCTCAAATCCCACACGAATTACATCTATCACAGCAATTCGACTGCCCTGCTGCGGGCCCGTAACGTCACGTAAATTCATTTGTAACCCTGACGTGACGGATTACGTTGGATTCAGGCTCACCTACCCGCGTTCGGACCGATTACTCACGAACAGTATTGCGGGCCGTGACATTCATCCGCGCGAGTACGTGAACAATACCGCGAGCTTACGTTGTTTCATCGTGATTTCTCTCGTCCCCACTGTAGTTGTCATTCAAATGTGTCGTTAATTAATTAATTTAAGGTTTATCAAAATCAATAAACAGCATCCAAGCTAGCCCCGCCCCAGTCCCTGAACTCATTATTAATAGTTAAATGATGTTTAATTTTGATATTTGAATACACATATAACTTGGAAAAGCATATACATGTATGCATAAGAATTGTACATTCAGGCCTGCGTGACTTCAGAAGGATGACCTAAGATAGGATTAAAAAGTAAACAACATAAACAGGCATCAAATAATGTCAGCTTACGATTCCAATTTTCTTCTTTTTGCTCTCTGTATTAAAACAATAACACATCATACGAATAGACCTATTGAAATACATTCTCAAATCCAACCTGTTATATCCGTATGATGTCCTCGAACGCCTGCAGAACACTAAGCACCACAATGTAATGTTGAATGCTACACAAATGACTTACCAGATAACTTGATACGCTCATTACATTGCCATTGTTCGGATCAGGGAGTACGGAAGCAGTGTGGTTTAGGAGAATGTATACTAACCTTGATTGGCGTAAGACGCGTCACACTGCTGCTAATACATGTAGAACACAAAAATACCAACTTACAGTGTGGTATCCATTTGAAAATCCTATCCGACGACAATTTGGCTACTAAAGTACACTTCTCTTACCTAGAAGACGTTGTCAACAACTGAGACTTAAACTGAAAAATGAAGCGAAACGTTAATAAAGACATAGTAACTAGAATAAGGATCGGGCTAACCTTATTGCTCCTAATACAGCTACACTGTACTCGTGCCAGCCTAAATTCACCATTGGAAATATACTGGCTACATCCACCCCTTTTTTGTTAACCGCCAAAAAAGATTAGGTCACGTGAGGGATAATTATTTTGTTAATTTAAAATTGGACTTGTACATGTCACAGGCGGCATGTACAATTCTACATGCCACTTGTCATTGTTGTCAATGTGCTCTATAAAACTACAAGATGAGACTATTCGATTAACCGACATTGTATCAGCGAGCGCACTAATATATACCATCTCCTTATCTTATATCACTAGTAACGTTCACCGGCCCATCGGTCCGATACAGTCACTAGATTACCCACCGTGAAAATGAAAATGAAAGAGTCTAGGAAGCATATATAGTTTCAAGCCATTTGCCTTTGATATTACCAAAAGTATATATACATGAAGTGCGTACGGTACGGACCGGGTATGCATGTCATTAATTGCTTAATCTATAATAATATCATTTATATGATACGTGCACAACTGATATCGATATCTGCATGCAATCCGTGCATATACATATATCGGTATTATATCCGTATTTATTATTTTATATTTTATTTACAAAATGTACTGTCCAAGATTTAGTTGTTATACTTAATTCGATAGCCAAATACACCTGATGTACGTGAAAATTGAAATTGTCCTCAGTAATAACATTGTAGCACACAATTACAAGCAAGGCAAATATGAACTATACATATATGTAGCACTACTATATATATAATAATCATTATTATATATATTAAGCTAGTGTACTGTGTCTGTGAATTGAGCATGACAGCTACGACCTAGGCATGCATGGGATACGATGAACTTGAGTTGAACATTGAATGGTGATATGACGCTTTTATTAATTAGCTGACAGCCCCATGCAACATGCACCAAAGCAACTATATAAGTACAGCACCGCCGATACAATAATCATAATAATTATGATGCAGTTATACGATAATTGGCTCTGCTGCTTATATATAAGCATCGATATCTCGATGAATGATGCAAGGCACGGGCAGTGGCCTAGCCCGAGAAGCATGCAGTTCCAATAATAAGGAACGACATTAGCTGATGGACGTCATGTATTAGCAACCAAAATCTTTTCCTAGTCCCGATGTTTACATGCCACGCCCCCGTCTGCAAACTATGATCGTAACTTAATATATAAACTAGAGAGCGAAGTGTTCACCCGCGCTTTCTAGTGATGTTATCGTTAGTACATTGTAGCACTTGTTACCCCCTTAAGGTGCATCACGCGCGTTAAAACGAGTGATTGGCTCATCGTGCCCCGCTGGTTCCAAATCAATCAATATAACAGCAACATGTTTACAATTACGAATTACGTACAAGTGTAAAAAATAAAGCACCAGTCAAATTTAAGCTTGCTGCTGGGGACGACAGAGGAAGGTACAGATACAACTCCTGCAGAACCAAGAAAGTGCATGTGTATGAGACAGAGAAAATTGGTAATTGAACCTTAGCTTACCCGATGTATGACCACACCCACCATGGTCACATGACTCTGCTGAACCATCACCCTGACATGGTTGGCAAATACCAAGTGTGCAGGACATCTAATACCAAGATAGTTCAAACAACTCCTGACTCAGTACACATGCACACAATACATATACGTTTAGTTATCGGCTTACCTGACCTGACCACACCCACCATGGTCACATGACTCTCTGCTCTAATACCAAGGATAGTTCAAACAGTTCCATACAGTTGGCTTGATATTCTAATTAATCACCACATGCACATACAGAATGCTACCCAGGCACAAGAGGAAAGACACCCAAAGTGTCACAACAAGATCACACTCCCTGCCCATCACAGAGACAGCTCTGTCAGAAGGGCAACACTAGCCGACATACAGTTGGCTCGATATTCTAATTAAACACCACATGCACATACAGAATGCTACCCAGGCACAAGAGGAAAGACACCCAAAGTGTCACAACAAGATCACACTCCCTGCCCATCACAGAGACAGCTCTGTCAGTAGGGCAACACTAGCCGACATACAGTTGGCTTGATATTCTAATTAATCGCCACATGCACATACAGAATGCTACCCAGGCACAAGAGGAAAGACACCCAAAGTGTCACAACAAGATCACACTCCCTGCCCATCACAGAGACAGCTCTTTCAGAAGGGCAACACTAGCCGACATACAGTTGGCTTGATATTCTAATTAATCACCACATGCACATACAGAATGCTACCCAGGCACAAGAGGAAAGACACCCAAAGTGTCACAACAAGATCACACTCCCTGCCCATCACAGAGACAGCTCTGTCAGTAGGGCAACACTAGCCGACATACAGTTGGCTTGCTATTCTAATTAATCACCACATGCACATACAGAATGCTACCCAGGCACAAGAGGAAAGACAGCCAAAGTGTCACAACAAGATCACACTCCCTGCCCATCACAGAGACAGCTCTGTCAGAAGGGCAACACTAGCCGACATACAGTTGGCTTGATATTCTAATTAATCACCACATGCACATACAGAATGCTACCCAGGCACAAGAGGAAAGACACCCAAAGTGTCACAACAAGATCACACTCCCTGCCCATCACAGAGACAGCTCTGTCAGAAGGGCAACACTAGCCGACATACAGTTGGCTTGATATTCTAATTAATCACCACATGCACATACAGAATGCTACCCAGGCACAAGAGGAAAGACACCCAAAGTGTCACAACAAGATCACACTCCCTGCCCATCACAGAGACAGCTCTGTCAGAAGGGCAACACTAGCCGACATACAGTTGGCTCGATATTCTAATTAAACACCACATGCACATACAGAATGCTACCCAGGCACAAGAGGAAAGACACCCAAAGTGTCACAACAAGATCACACTCCCTGCCCATCACAGAGACAGCTCTGTCAGTAGGGCAACACTAGCCGACATACAGTTGGCTTGATATTCTAATTAATCGCCACATGCACATACAGAATGCTACCCAGGCACAAGAGGAAAGACACCCAAAGTGTCACAACAAGATCACACTCCCTGCCCATCACAGAGACAGCTCTTTCAGAAGGGCAACACTAGCCGACATACAGTTGGCTTGATATTCTAATTAATCACCACATGCACATACAGAATGCTACCCAGGCACAAGAGGAAAGACACCCAAAGTGTCACAACAAGATCACACTCCCTGCCCATCACAGAGACAGCTCTGTCAGTAGGGCAACACTAGCCGACATACAGTTGGCTTGCTATTCTAATTAATCACCACATGCACATACAGAATGCTACCCAGGCACAAGAGGAAAGACAGCCAAAGTGTCACAACAAGATCACACTCCCTGCCCATCACAGAGACAGCTCTGTCAGAAGGGCAACACTAGCCGACATACAGTTGGCTTGATATTCTAATTAATCACCACATGCACATACAGAATGCTACCCAGGCACAAGAGGAAAGACACCCAAAGTGTCACAACAAGATCACACTCCCTGCCCATCACAGAGACAGCTCTGTCAGAAGGGCAACACTAGCCGACATACAGTTGGCTTGATATTCTAATTAATCACCATATGCACATACAGAATGCTACACAGGCACAAGAGGAAAACACCCAAAGTGTCACAACAAGATCACACTCCCTGCCCATCAGAGACAGCTCTGTCAGAAGGGCAACACTAGCTGACATACAATACACACCTATACCAGGGAATGTTATGATTACAATACTGTACATGCAAACACATAGAAGAGTGAACAGTTGACTCACCCTATGTCGGACCACCGTCACATACACAGGCGTATTGCCATTGATTCAGATTAGTAGAAGGCCAGCACTGTTGCGCACTTACTGAGGGCATGAAGGGAAGCAAGACAAGAATGTATTAGAATGCACACTTGTAGGCCAACACATGCCGTCACGCACCTATATACTCAGGTTCATCGTTGGATGAATCGAAATCGTCTGTATGTTCATCTGGGTAAAGACAATTAAGCTAGCAAATCGGCCGATCGTCACTTAAATTACTAAAATACCATCTTGTAATTGCAGAGAGTCATCGTTGGATTTCCTGCCGATTAGTTCTTTCTGGTGTTCAAAATACGTCGATTTGCTCACATACTCGCTACAGTGGTAGCAGAAACGTCGTTTGCCGCTCATCGCACAAATTTGAAAAAAGTTATTCACGTGATAGCATTGATTTTTAAAATTAACTGCTTTTATAAACCCGCGTACAATCATCGTTACGTACATTTGGGTCTGGGTACGAGACTACAATGGGCTTGCGGACGTCGTTTCAACTCGTACGTACCCATTGCACACAATTTGCATCCATACACGTTTCATGTGTGGTGTATGCATGCATGCAAATTGTGTGCAATATAAGTCATTCAACAAAGAGTCTTTAATCTGTTCATCTAACCAGCTCCTTCCCGCGCCTGTACCAATGCATATATCATGGGGGTGAGAGGGTTAAGTTAAGTTAAATGTATAGTGCAGTACATACACATATACATATACATATGACATGTATATGCTGCACACCGTCATATTATACATCACCGGCTGTATGCTGTCTCAGCACCCAATCCTTCACCCATGAGCTGAGTGACTTGAGAGATGAATAGAACCACAGCCTTGGAACATATGGAACGTACTACAACAGACACGCACACGTATATATAGGTAATCATTCTTATCTTACATTTTTTATCATTATGTATACGAACGCCCCATTGGAGAATAGCAAAACCAGGAATTAAACATTACATAGCAGGAAATAGTTGATCTTTTTCAGGATTTGAAGTAGTAGTGTCAACAGGAATAGTAAAACCAAGAAAAGACCGTATGTCTGAATTAGTTACACACAGAGGCGGTGGAAGTACTTCGTACCCACAAGTTGCGCTCATGGCCCTGCAGCTATAGTGAGCAGCAACAAACTCAGGAAGCGCAGCAGAAGCAAAGAAGGCTGCAGCGAAAGCATCACGTGGGTACCAAAGTTATTGTACGATAAATATCCATGAAATTCTACAGTCATAGTCGTCGGACAGCCTGCACATCATTCGTCGGACAACATTATCCGTGGAACTCTTCAGCAAAATTCTTCAGATTGAATTCATTTCGACAGAAGAGAGCGCTTCTGAAGACGATCGAGAACATGGGGAAAAGAATTACTTATTAATTATTAATCCGGATTACTACAGGTGGATAACTCAAGAGTATTCCGTCAAGCGTCCTTCTTTGTACTCGATCCCCATGCATTATCTTTTCTCCCGTTCACAGCCAAAGGCTACTGCCTAGACCATTTTATTGGGCGTTGGGAATCAACGATGTGCCTAAGAAATATTCAGTGAGGTGTTAATTAAAGCAAAAAGGTTACGCTGTTTCGTATATGCTAATTAGTGATTCAAAGTGAATGTCCTTACAGTCAGAGCAATTCTACTGCCTCCGTAAGGTATTACTATCAACTTTAGACAATATAGCGAATTTTTCAAAATGGTTTGGCTGTGAACAGTTAAAACGTTTAAAAGCTTTAAAGTGTGTGAATTTGCAGACACTCCCGCATTATCTGATAGGCCGCTTGACCGCAAATGTTTCAAGTGGCTTTTGTTTTATTTCGTGCACAAATGGAGAGCAATAGTGCTGCCGGTGCGCTGCACAATGCTGATGCTGATGCAGGCTCTCAGTTGCTATACAGAGTACTAAGGGTCTCGGAAAATGTCACTCGGGTTTACAAACAACGGGACGATGTGTGGCGTTTTTACATCACCCTCGTGTCTGCTGTAACTGATGATATTCCTGGTACAGCGTTGTCATTGCTGAATGGGAATGAAGCGGAACAGCGAAGAATATGTGTTGCAGTTACGAGACGTTCAGAAGTAGAAGCACTAACTGTTCAGTCACATTATAGAATGGATTCCAGGGAGGTGGTAACATTTCCAGAGAACCATTTAACAAGTAGACGTACATCTAGCAGCACAGCTGAGCACTCTGCCAGTCATGATTCAAGACTTCCAACTACCGTCGAGATCGATTTAGCCTCCATGTCAGCAGGACCAAGCAAGAAACCCATGCAAAGGCAGTGCACATGAAAAGAAGCGGGCTGCAATTTTATACAAGCAACGAGAAAGAAAAAAGGCACTCCAGAAAGGAAAAGGCTAAATCAAAATGGGAGGAGGCATGTGACAGCAGAAAGAGGATGATTAGTAGATGGAGCACTGTCTTGAACACTGCAGGCTGGAGATTCACACTCACCATTTTGTGACATCCCTGTTACAGTAGATGATCTCTCAAAGGCGCAAGTTATGGATTTGACTATACGAGCATCTTTGCTTCATCACTTGGATACAGAGCTGAACAGTTTTAGACGTTGTGGCTGAAAGGTGCTCAATTCATGCTTGTCCAAAGGTTCATGCTAGGACACTTTTGCGTTGGAAGAGGGACTTTGAGTTGGGAGGTTTTACCTTCACACCCTCCAATAAAGGGCGTTATCAGAGACCATGGATACTCACTGATGAAGCTTTCAACATGAAAGCTAGAACTTTTATTATGGAGAATGCTGCCCCAAAAGGAATACCCAATATGAAACGTACTGACTTCCAGGTATTTGTGAACACCGTGCTCCTAAAAGATGTTGATGTTCAGTCACTCAATGGTATTCGTGCTCCAATTTCCAAAGAGACTGCCCAGAAGTGGCTATACAAATTGGGTTGTACAAGCACGTACATTTCTAGCGGTGTGTATTTTGATGGGCATGACCGAGAGGATGTACTTGATTATCAAGATAGTTGGCTTGCTCGAAGACATGAGAGTGAAAAGTACATGCCTTTATATCTTCATATAAACATGCATGAAGCAATGGATCTTCTTTGCACACAGGATCCTGAAAGTGGTTAAAAGGTGGAGTGCAATGAGATGCTCATTTCTGAGGTAACACACCCTAAGGAACTATGGGACAATCAAGAGGTGCCTCTACTGGAATTTCATGTAGATGAAGTGCGGTTTGACTTTTCCAAGCTACGGATGGACAACGATAAGTATCCATTAGGAGGATTGTGGAGCAAAAAGATTGACTGGACTCATCCAAGCTCTAAGAGGCTAATTCATGTTGTCCAAGATGAAAGCATTTGCAAAAGTTATGCTGCTCAAAGTAAGGCTTGGTTCCTCAAAGATCAGCAGGTCATCAGGAGAGGGTAGAGGTGTGATGGCAAGTGGCTTTCTATCAGGAATGATTGTGCTCTGTAATGAAGATCTGCAGCACATAAATGACATGAGGACAATAAGAGGTAAGTGTTGCAAAATTGCCCCTATGACATAAATTTAAAATAGTCATTTTTCAGGAAAGGAGAAGCTCACTTCTATTGTGCCTTTGGATCCACATGGATTCTCCTATCTTTTTATTAGGCTTTTCAACTACGGCACAGGAAATGGCAAGGAGGGATACTGGGATCACAAGCATATGATTAAGCAGGTGGATGAGTTCATTGATGTTTTTGAGGTGAAGTTTCCTGGCTGTACTGTAGACATGTCATTTGATTGGAGTTCTGGCCATGCGGCTTACAGTGAAGATGCTTTGGTGCTGTCAAACTTCAATGCATGGTACGGAGTTCTAATGCCTATAAGGTAAGAGAGAAGACTGTAATCCTAGAGGAGTTTGGACCCAAATCGCTTTTTAGGCAAGGTGAAGAGCAGTATCTTTCTTTCAGAGCAGGTGATCTTCCTCCATTTTACTGCCAAAAGTCTAAATGCAAGCCGACTGACTATATTGGAAAGCCCATCTAGATAGTGAAATCGACAGTGATCAAGACGATAGTGCATATGAGTTACGGATTCTGATGACGACTACAGAGTCAGTGAGGATGATGGATGATGCAAACAATATCTGCAGCCGGCTTAAAACATTGTATGTAGACAGTAGTGACATACCATTGTTATTCGCGTAAAGATATAAATTCGCGCGATCGCACTCATCCCTCGCGCGCGCCCTAATTAAAAACAATGCTGTCTAATTAATTTTCAATGCCTTATATCTTACAAACTAAATGCACAATCTTTGGGCGATTTATGACGGTTTCTTCCACATCCTTCCTCACAATGAAACTTAATTTTTTTTTACATGCAAGTCTCTTCAATTAAGAAAACGAATCACCTGTAGGTCGAGGGGTTATCATTCGCCATACCTCACTGACCTCGTGTCATCCTGCTTCAAACTTCATTGCACAAATAGAGCAGTCATGTACGTATATACCTATATTGTTTTCGTTGTGCCATCAGCTTAATTGGAGATTTAATACAGCTTGTTCCGCGACATGTAGTTTTTACCGCGGAAATCAATAACCAACCACAACTCAAAAACGGCACATAGTCAAATTGTTTCCAATTGTGTTGGCACTTTCTTAGAGCTTCACCTAGTACATATGTATATAAAAAATTGGAACCAGCATTATCGTTCCGTTCTAACCGAGGCGGACATGTTTAGGAACACTCTTGAGTTGTCCCACCTGTAGTGGATAGCGACGAGAAAACTGTTCATTCTTTACAATGCTATAGTTCCTAATAAATTAAATATTTTGTGAATTTGTGACCGAAGCGTGCACGTGGCCAAGCACCAGCTACATGTCGGTCTATAAACGACTCATGTATGTTTTACTATAGTATAAGTATTTAGCTCTATAGCTATCTGTTTTCTGAGGAAAAGAATCTGAGATCCATCCCATTCACTTATTTTGATCGCTTACCTCAATTCCTGCTCACACGCACCATTCGATCGATCGCGCGATTAAATATTTCGTTAATACACATGTACAGCACGGCTGTTTCATTTCCATTGAACCTGTGACAAAAAGCCCTAGGCCCCCCCCCCCCCCCCCCCCCCCCCCCCCCCACCCCTCCCCTACGTAAATATTTCCCATAGCAACGGGGTTAATTACGACCGTAGCAAACAACATGGGCTTAAAGATGCTCGTTTTTTACCACGAGGACTGTTTTTAACTCTTCTTTACACTTTTGATCCTACTTCTATATTGTCTGGCGCTCTGAATGATGTGAATTAATGCCGCTTATATTCTGTCGACAATATATTACACGCTCGCGAATTCTGTGTGTGTTGTTTGAGGTCAGGGACAGATTGCTCTGGTACTTTTTCCGCCCTTATGAAGTACCCTGAAACTTTTATAATATAACTGAGATAGGTTTGGCTGTAAGATTTTCAATACAACTCGTGGTGCCGCGATTCCTAACTCACGCAGTAGGCGTTTGGAATATTGTAATATTTCCTCGATGTTTGACGCCATTGACCTCACCTACATGTACCTAGCTTAATGGCTTGCCTGAATCACGATGCCATGCATTTCAACATTTTAGCCCACCATCAAACACTCTTGAATCCATTAGGTTGTGCTGTCTAGTGAAGAAACATGAGAATAAATATGGTATTAGTACCTGTCATTGAGCATTGCATCTACATAAGCTTAGGAGGTGTGGCACTCTGAATTTGAAGAGAGACCTTTAAGTAGTGTTCCTTCATAATGCACTTCAGCCTGTCTATATGGTTTTATATGTAACTGCAAGGCTGTTGAACTAGGAGTGGATAGACTCGGCCCCCTTCTCACCCATCAACCCACATCCAGCGAGGTGGGAACGAATGCAATCCAACATGTGGTGTTCTTGGATGTGCACTTTTATAGTTCTTCTGGCACCTTTGAACTTGGCATCAAAGGTATTAATAAATCCTTGATAGCATTGCCTGTTAAAATAAAAATGCAATGAAGTTCTGTGTTAGTGTGAGATTGTTTCTGAGCATGTGTGTGTATGTGGTGTGTACATGTGTGTGAAATTGCCTGTTTAAAATGAAGTTCTGTGCTAGTGTGAGACTGCTTCTAAGCATGTGCTAGTTTGATACAGAAACTGTAACATTGCATGTATGTACTTACTGCTCCTCCTGTAGGTGGTGGATTGTGCTGTTTTGAAGTTCATGTAGAACTTGTGCTGGCTTGTTGTGCTGATGGCAATGGAGTGCGTTATAAGCTCAAGCCATAGCATCTGTCCCTCTAGATGTACGATGCACCATTATGTCACCAAGCAACCGAATGATAAGGTGACTGAATAGCAGCAGGGGCACTTGAGTCGTACAGTGACACGAATCCACTCCTTAAGACACGAGCTACAAACATAGGCATGGCATGGTAGCTCTATAGGTTGATGTAGCATGTCCAAACAAATTGGACACTTAACTGCATCTACCATTGACAATATCTGTTTTGTTGACACAGAAAGCACCAGTACTTTGGTGATAATAGCAGGTGGTCTATCACAGCCATGATGCCTTTTGGTGTGTACCATAGCTGCTATACTTGTAAAATGGCTTAAATGCCTACAGCATAACATGTTAAGCTACATGAACCTGTCTGTACCTTACAAGTGTCAGCAGTGTGTGTGGACCAGCTATATGGCTGCACTTGACACACTTGTATTGGTTCTTACACCTTATGGCACAGATGTGCAGAACAATTGTGGGTGGATCTCCTTCTGGTCTGTTGAGACACTGAGGCTAAAGACTATCAGTGTAGGTGCTGCACTGCTCTAGCTTTGGTGGTTGCCCTTGGCTTTGACTCCTCTATGAAGTTTGCACCCACATACCATGCAGAGATCCTCCGATCGGCATTTTGTAGTGGAATTCCATAGCTATTTATGAGGTGGTGCGCATTATTCATTATGTGGATGGAGTGTTATTATGTATTTCTGTGAGTGGCAGGAACTGCGGCACCACGAGTAAAACACATATTCTTACGTGAAAAAGATTGATCGTTCCACTCCTGCGTCTTTTTGTACCACTTATAAAGGCGGAAAAAAAAAGATACGAAGGCCAGACTGAATGGCATTTTTCGCGCCATTTGGAGAGTACAATATGCGCGTGGCAAAGTGTAGAATCACGCTACGCGTTGGGACATGCGTTTAAGTGAACATAAAAACCAAACTAGTTTTACTAGTTAGAAATGGTTTCAAGATGTGCATTAGGCCATGACGATTTGATTTTTCGTTTCACGGACTCCGCCGCTCGAAACTAAAAAATAAATAAATAATAAATTCAAAGCCATTGACCGCGTGACAATACGAATGGCGTACTTAAGTTGTATAGTAGTTTGTGCCACTACAAAAGAGGTTGTATTCCCTCGGCGTACGTAAATGTGAATGGGAGGAGACGTTTGGCGGCTTATTTGATCGCACAATGGCAATGTCACGATCGACTGTCGTGAAAACTGAAATCTCTCCCTCATCTCGGCGCACATCACATTGTAGACTTGGATACACCTACCCATGTTTGCCAGCAATTTGGCTGTTACAATGTCCGTTATTGCGTTACTCAAGGATCAGAATATAATATTAAACAAGTTTACGGTATACACCAGGGGAAACACGGAAATGGGTTTGTTATCAGCCCGCCGCAGAATTAAATTCACTTTTTTTTTTTTTTTTTTTTTTTTTTTTTGCCGCCGCCGCACACCCGACACCTTATCGGGAATCCGTGAAACGACTTATCAATTCGTCGTGGCCTTACTGCTACAAGTTTAGCATTTTTGATGGGTGAACTTTTAATGACATGGCGGCTAGCTATGATTGACTTGAACCGTAAATGATGTCAGTGTGTTCTATTTATAAGCCTTTTGTCCACTCGAAACAGTATATAGTAGGAAGATTTATTTAGATCGATATAGACCCCGCTTGGCTTAGTCTCGTACCCAGACCCTTATTCCCACAGCTGCGACCGCTACGTGGAACGAGGATCTGGCGCTCTTTCCACGTAGCGGTGATGTAATCCATCCGCAGCTGTGGGAATAAGGGTCTGGGTATGAGACTACGCGTGGCTAGAACGATGTGCAATCTTGCAAATCCAAGGACGGTAACATGCAGAACGCTGCATAGATTACAGTATGCATACGTCATTCTTCATATAGGAAAGGGGGGGGTCCGGACCCCCTGGACCCCCCCTACATCCGCCCCTGAGCTGGTGTGTGTCCATAGATAATCAGAACCACAAGTAACTGAATATCCTACGCGATTTTCTCACGCCACCAATTTGCAAAACATGTCTTTCGATAGATCATAGATAGTATAGCTTACTATACTATCTATGGATAGATTGATCATTCAGATGAAGACTAATTATGGACAGCCGTAAATAGTTAATTAATGCAAAGCAATAATCGTCCGTTAGCCAAAAGGCGGGAATTACACTACAATGGCAGTAAGTTTAGATCGAGGTTTAGACGAACCCTCCACACCTTGTGTTTGCTTATGTTTGTCGCGCATCTCGTAACCTCACGTGCAGGACGCACCCCACGATGCGGACGCAGTTCTTTCCAGCAGCTTTGGAGAGCCCAGCAGCCCACCGAGAAGTGTCAGCTCAAGAGCGGGTAAGCCGAGTTATTTAACGCGCACCACACATGATAAGCGTTAGTCGCCGGGTATGGATGTACACGGGTAGAATACTACAAGCATGCATTATTATAACTATGTTAAAAGCCGCCTTCCGTTTCTATAGGAGGGCGTGACCGCGAGCAGCCGAGTAGCCCACAGGAGCGGTACGGGGACGAGGAGGGAGCAGAAGCACTGTTCGACGATGCCCCGCCTCCTGGGGACGAGGAGGAGGAGGGCGAGGAACTGTTTGACCAAAACTTTGACATGAGGTAAGATGGTGTGAGGGAAGGTGAGAGAGAGGAGGTGAGGGTGGTGCTTGGAATGGGGTGGATGTTGTGTTAGGACAGGGGTGGTATGGAACTATGGTGGTGGAGTGGGCAGTATGGGTACAGGGATGTAGGGAAGGAGAAGGGAGGAGGGTAAAGTAATGGCTGCACATGGGGGTTGGGGTTACATTTCAGTAGTAGTTGACCTGTGTGTGTGTGTGTGTGTGTGTGTGTGTGTGTGTGTGTGTGTGTGTGTGTGTGTGTGTGTGTGTGTGTGTGTGTGTGTGTGTGTGTGTGTGTGTGTGTGTGTGTGTGTGTGTGTGTGTGTGTGTGTGTGTGTGTGTCTTGGTTGCCAGGGACTACCGCCCCATGCCTCATCTGGATGTGTACAATGAGGAGGGCATAGATGAAGGAGACTACGAGGCTCTCTCCCCAGAGGCCAGGGCAGCTGCTGAGAGGGAGATGCGCAAGAGGGACAGGCAAGATGACCTCGTGCATGGCAGGGCAAGGCCAGCCCTGCTCTATGGTGAGTGTGTGACTGTATGTGTTGTACAGTGTACTGTATGTATGGTCTGTGTGTATGTGGTCATCCCTCCACACCATCCCTCAGATGAGAGTGAGGCTGATGAGGACCAGCCTCCAGCTCGCAAGAGGAGGGTGGATAGGTCCACTAATGACCAGACAGGTGAAGAAGATCAGGTAACACACACCTCAGTTCAGTCCACTTCTCATCTCGTTGAACCTTCGTCTTGACAACAATAACACAAAGCAATGCCTTGTCCCTCCTCCCCGGTCCGTCCTTTCCCCTCCCCAGACCATCTGACCTCATCCCCAGACTATTCTCTCCATGGAAGCCTTACCCTCATTACATTCAAATCATGCCTTATCTCCCTCACACACACATAACACATACCACAACTTTATCAAGGGTCCGGAGATGATAGAGAACCTTGAGGACCAGAAGGGCCATCCCCTGAGGGAGTGGGTGTCCATGGCTGGTCCTCGTGCTGAGATCAAGAGTCGCTTTAAGATCTTCCTCAGAACCTATGTGAACGAGAATGGCATCAATATCTACAGGGAAAAGATCAAGCAGATGTGTGAAGGTGGGCATTAATTAGAGTATAGCGTTACACTGGCAGGTGAGAATGTCTACTCTGCACTAATTCACATTGGTGTGTACAATTCCATGGTATTTAATTTATGTAAGTGTAAAATATTTTATCTTTCTCCCCCTCTTCCCTCACCTTTCAACTGGACAACTGCCTACCCACTGCACAGCCAATAAGCAGAGTTTGGTTGTGGATTATGGCATGTTGGCAAGGGAACAGAATGTGATAGCATTCTTCCTCCCTGATGCCCCAATGGAAATGCTCAAAGTGTTTGATGAGGTAATGGGGTGGGTTAACTAGAGGAGGTGGGTGGTCACTGAATGAGTTAAGACAATGCAACATGAGTTGAACTGTGCGTCAGTGCTGTGTTTTGTTGCATGATGCTGGAATAGACTTGAGTTGTGTTCCAGCATCCGCTGCTGAGTGTCTGACCAATCAGATCATGTTATTGCATGAACACTCGGGTCTATGCAATGCAGAAACAACATTCAGCTACAGTGTAATTGTAAACTGGGCTTTATAGAGCCATGATTTTTCAAAACATTGAGGTCTCTACAAGATGGTCAGATGGATGGATTGAACTTATTACTATGAACTTAAGTAACGAAGGAATGATTGTTTCCTCGTCCTGAAGTATGAGCAGGTGCACATTCATTAGCGGTTGCCATGCACACACAATTATTAACCTTATGACGTCACACACGCGTATTAAATAGAAGTCATATTTAACAAATGTTATAGCAAAAGCAGAGCGTCTGGCGACAAGGACTCTGACTTAAAGAGCCAACGAACAAAAAAGGTATCTAGAAAAAAATTGTGGTATCTAAACTTGCATGATTTGAACAGAAGAAGCGCGAGTCTAGACTTGCTAACAAGCGTGAGGTGTTTAGTGCTTTAACAGTCCTACTAATGTTTAAAACTAACCAATCGATACTGCACAGGATAAAAATGGTGGGAACAGGTGAATAGTACACACCTTGCGAAAAGTGATGTACGATTGGTGGTACAAAGTATTGTGACAATGGGTTTGATAGGAACATTTTTTACATTCTTCTTCCCATAATGTACTGTAACGAATCATTTCCTTGATAGGGAAGTTTTAACATTTACTTGTACACTTGTGTGCAAACACGACACACATACATGTATACTATGTTATTAATTATCCTTTTAGAAATTGTTGTAGTGCAATGTTTGTTGTATATGGGTCAGTTTCCGAGAAAATTGCGCTTCGCTATATATATAAAATGTTAATAAATTTACTTGCGTTTGAATCACTATAACTTCCGAACAGTAAAAGGTATCAACTTCCTATTTTCAACACTTAATACTACATCCTTTCTCTATGGTAAAATCCATTTGGGGGTCTTGCACTTGCTCCGTGCCAGTATTGCATCGTTTGATACCCCACCTGGTTCAAACCCACCATAACTTTCGATAGGAGTAATCAAATCGCTTCAAATTCGGTTTGTAGGTAGAGAGGTCCTATATCTATCGATTTGTTCTGTTCGTTAATTTTTACTCTATCCGTCACGGAGATACAGCTGTGCAAAGTTAATGCACATTTCCCGCTCGATTGCACCATTTTTGCATGCAACCCGTGTTCCATTCTCCCAATCCACAATAAATTTTGATAACTTCTTTGTTCCGCCCATTTCTCCCTTAAACTAAGCTAGCCGTTCGCAACTGTTTTTGTCTCACTCAGGCAGTGAGTTTATGCGGGAAAATTAAAAAGAAGAAGAAGACTGCTCAGTTTTCCAGACGATCGTACCAAAATTAACGGATCCAAGTGAATGGTTGCAGTATAACCTTAGTCTCGTACCCAGACCCACCATGACGTAAGTGTTTATCGCTTACAGTATAAACACTACGACAGGTGGTAGTGTAAGCGATAAACACTTACGTCATGGTGGGTCTGGGTACGAGACTAGTATAACCTTGCGCCTCCCACGTCGCCGACAGTATTCAAAACGGCACGCGTAAGGCTATTTGCTACGCACTCGCATCATCCTCTAGTCGTGTCTATTTGCCATCATCTTGCTAAAATCATCGTCTTATATCTGCCACGCCCACTCGGCTACGATTGCAATGATTTCTGTACTTTCAGCTCACACATAGTACATGAACTCATGCTGGCTCACACTTGTGCACACACTTGCATATTGTTGTACATGGCCCTGTACGCTATCATATGGCGTATTTTCTTATACACAACCACACACACACACACACACACACACACACACACATGTACAGCGTACTTGCACACACCAGTTATACATGTGGCAAACAATACACCTGTCTGATGATGGTACAAACACTCACTCACAAACATTGTCACATGCACATGCATTCTATTCCATTCAACTGATTGCATTTCAATTTGTGTACCAAGCTTGCATAACACACACATGCACACACACACGACATACACACACAGACACACAAATGCACACACACAAACGCACACACAGACACACAGACGCATACAAACACACACACACAGATACACAGACACACACACATGGACACACAAAACACACGACACACACATATGACAAAAACACGCACACACACACACATGGAAATACACACTAGCACACACAGGCACACACACAGTCACGCACAGACACACAGGCACACACACAGTCACGCACAGACACACATGCATACACAGGCACACACGAAATACACAGACACACACACGAGACAGTCATACAAAACACACAGACATACATGCACAGACACACACAGGAACATACACACGCGACAGACACACACGACAGACATACACACAGACATACACACACACACGGACACACAAGCACACACAGACACACACGCACA